>OY288251.1:26115473-26724062 GCA_958450325.1 Agrostemma githago | reverse complement strand
GAACTGCAGGATCAAAAGAGAACCCAGAATTAAGAAGCAGGTGTGGAGAAAAAAATTAACGCCTCCTGCCAATGCTGAGTTTTCAAAACCTGTCAGTCCTGCATCCGTAGCACCTGATCAGTCTACTGTTAGGATTGAGCCGGTTGTTGTTGGGAATGAGAAGAACCAAGAGTTTCCTACCTTTAAGGTTTATTTGCATTACTAGAAACAAAAATAAATCCTGGTAATCAAGGGAAGGCTTTGATCAGTTTTACTAATTGGAGCATTACCACGAATTCCCATTTGCATAATGTAGGTAGAATCTGGGTGGGCTGGAATCCTTTGGAATTTTGAGTTAACATCTTGGAGTATGATCCCCACTATATTCATAATTTGGGCTGTAAACGAGACCACTAAGAGAGAATTTCATTTCATGTTTGTGTATGCTTTTAATGAGGCACAGGGCAGGGAATCTCTTTGGATGAATCTCAGGAGAATTGCGGATGGCTTGAATGGTCCGTGGGCTGTAGGAGGAGACTTTAATTGCATTCTCATGCCTGAAGAAAAGCTTGGTGGCTCCTTTAACGTGGTTGAGGCTAGGTCGTTTCATGACTGTCTCTCGCATTGTGATCTAGTGGATGGTCCATCCACCGGTGCTTATGGTCGAACAAGCAGAGGCCAGAAGATAGAGTGTACTCAAGGCTGGACAGGTTTCTATCTAATCAAGAATGGGCTGTTTTATTCCCAAATATGCAGATTGCCTTCCTCCCTGAGGAGACCTGCGATCATACCACGTGTATTATTCAGGAGCATGTGGAGGAAGGTAATAGGAAACGACCCTTCAAGTTCTCAAACATGTGGGTTTCGGACCCTGGTTTTCAGGATCTGGTCAGGGAGAAGTGGAATTGTCCGGTTGATGGACTTTGCCTGAAATTGAAAGCCTTGAAGGCGCCCTTGAAGTGTCTGAATAAATCAAAATTTTCGGACATTGAGAGGGCTGCTGATATCGCTAGAGTTAATTTAAGATGCTGTCAACAGGCTATCGTTGATCAGTCCGGCAATCAATTGCTTATTCAGCGAGAATTTGAAGCGAATGCTCTTTGTGTTGAGTTGGAGGCTCAGGAGTACACTTTCCTTCGACAGAAAGCTAAGGCTCACTGGATGAAGGACGGGGATGCTAATACGTCATATTTTCATGGCGTTTTGAGAGCTAGAAGAGCACATAATGTTATTAAACAAATCAGGGACTCTGAAGGCGAGCTGCACACGACTAAGGAAGGGATTGAAAAGAGCTTTCTTGAATTTTATGAAAACCTCCTGGGAAAAAGCCTCCCTACTCAGCCTGTGAATATCAACGTTGTGCAGGAAGGACCTACTTGTACGGATCAGCATGCTAAGCTGTTGTCTAAACAGGTGTCTGATGATGAAATTAAAAAGGCTTTCTTCGCTATCCCCAACGACAAAGCCCCGTCACCTGATGGGTTTTCGAGTTTATTCTTGATGTGTCGTGTTTATATAGGTTTATTCCCTCGATTCCGTTGTCCTTTCCGGTCGGAACGCGCTCTTTAGAGCCGTTTCTTCTAACATTTTGTTTTGAGTGAGTGTTTTTGTAGATTCTACACGATTTCAGGTCTTTATGTGCATTTACACTCATATCTGGTTAGAAGAACGATCCCGAGACAAAACTCGTGCTTTAGGACGTCTAGGCGAAGAAGAAATGAGAAGTGTCGATTCATTGGGCCATGGAAAGCGGCCCAATACTTGTTTCATTAGTATTGTGCGCGCCAGCCTGCCCTGACAGGCCGCCTGCTGGCCGGCCGGCATGACACAAAGGCATATTAAGCTCGATTTTATAGTGTGCTTCGACCCCTGCATGTGGCAAGCGGCCTGCCAGCCGGCCGGCGTGCACACTCAGTTAATTTCCGCCTATTTTGTATAACTAAGGAGTTGAATTTTATTTCTATGACTTTTATCATTTTTCATACTTAGAATTTCACATTAGAAAACTCATGACTCTTAGCATTCTAGCACTCGGTTTCAACTCGTACTCGATTTCGGTAAATTCGTTTACGCAAATTTTCAGTTTTATATTTTAATCTTCATCGTGAATTGCTTAGTTCGTCGTAATCTTCTCTATTTACATTTCGTCGTTCCGTTCGGTTTGCTAGATTCTTGTTCGTTTATCGTTGGATTTATTTGCTTCAGTTTTTATCATGAATTATATGTATGCAATTTGTTATTTCATGATTATCATGTGTAGCTAATTCTCTCGCTAGGGTCCAGGGAGATCGGTGGATTATTATACGATTATGTTGCTTCGATACTAAATTTATAATTATGCTAGTACCATTTTCGCGTGTTTTATTTGTCGATTATTTTGTTAAAGGCCACAACATTTTAATCTGTTTGGGAAATTCTAGTTCTTGTGCAAAAGCCGAATTAGGAGTAGATCACGCGTGATTTGGTAGGGAGTCTAATAAGTTGCGAGAGCCCGTTAGATCCTTCCTAGGTTGACACGATTCGAGAGAACGTGTTATAGCCGACTAGCATGTTTATGTGTTTATTATTATTGTCGCATAATTGTTGAACATCTATTGTGAACCCGTGGCCTTAGTTTTCATCTCATTGTTAGATTCGATTATTTATTATCGTATTTTAGTAGTCTTTTATTTATTTTCCATCAATCAACCGTTTAGAGCATTTTGGAATCGCAATAGCTAATAGACGAAATTGATTGTTTCCCTGTGGATTCGATACCTTGTTTGCCGCTATCTTCTTGTTACTAGCATTAGGTTTTTCTTGATTGGGTGAGACGACTTAACCCACATCAAATTTGGCGCCGTTGCCGGGGAAACAGTTTTTCTTCTTTTTTTAGCTTGTTTCTTTTTTGCTCTCTTTCGTCTCAAGGAATTAAAACTCCTTGAGATTAATCTCACTTTCCTATTGTAGTTTTGCTTATACCCAGGTCTTTTCGGTCATCAGAGCTTACTCCGTTCGATCTTGAACCCGAGAAAACCTTTTGTAGGCGACGACAATTTTGGAGAGAGATTTCCGCAGCTCCTGATCTCGAGACTTTGGAAGCTATTCATACCGAATTTGTAGTTGAGAACCAGTCCTTTGAAGAGGAAAATCAATCTCAGTCCGAGATCATTTTGCCACCTCCGGTTATAAAAATGCCGAAACTTTCTAGTCATTCGGAGCCCGAGCAAACTGCTCTTCCTAAGTTGTTTAAACGACCAACTGCCACTCAAGGTACATTTGAGATTCGACCCGCCTTCATTACTTTGGTGGAGAAGAATCAATTTGGTGGTGACCCTAAGGAGGATCCTCACAAGCATATGAGGATTTTTACTGATTATTGCTCCACGATTCTGCTTCCGGCCGGAGTAACTCAAGAAGAAGTCATAGAGATGCCCTTCATGTTCTCATTACGGGATTCCGCTCGGGAGTGGATAACGGACCTTGATAAAGTCACCGAGGGGATCACCGATTGGAATTCTCTTGCCCTTGCCTTCTACAAGCACTATTACCCTCCACAAAAGACGAACATGCTCCGGAGTCAAATCACCAATTTTCGTCAAACTCCGAACGAAAATATTCATGATGCGTGGGAGCGGTTCAAGAAGCTTTTGAAGGAATGCCCGCACCATGGTTTTGAGGTTTGGTTTCGTTGTAACCAATTTTATAACGGGTTGTATGATGATTGCAGGAGTACACTTGATTCGGCATGTAACGGGCGTTTCCAATGTAACGTGGATGATGATAAGGCTTGGCAAACAATAGAAGAAATGGCATCTCACCACTCCCGATGGGGTAATCCTCAAGGTAATACTCGGTCTAATTCCGGTGAAAGTGGGTCCTCTAATGTCGCGGCTATTCAATTAGCCGCTTTGGCTAAGAAGTTTGATGCATTTGAAGTGTCGAGTTCTCAAGGGGGAGGGGGCATGCATCAAGTACATGCCATGCAAGATTATGCATGTGTTCGTTGTGGTGCCGCGGACCACCAAGCTCAGGATTGCCTAGGCTCCATAGAACAAGTGAATGTTTTTCATTCCATGCGCCCGCGTTATCCATATATGAACCAACCGGGTTATGATGCATCTCTTTTGTCTTACAGGAGTACTAATGTCTTGAACCCGCCTATTACATCAGCTTATGTACCCCCACACAAGCAGCATCTCCAGAATCAGCAGAATTTCCAGAATCAAGGGAATTTTCAGAACCAGCAAAATTTTCAGAACCAGCAGAGTTTCGGTAATCAAAGAAATGTTCAAAATCAGGGAAATTTTCAGCAGCGACCTCACTCGAATCAACATCAACAAAATTTTGGCAATACTAATCAGAACTTCGGGAATTCTCATCAGAATTTCGGTACTAGTCAGCAGAATTTTGGTACTAGCCAGCAGAATGTTGGCCAATCCTTCGCACAAGCTCAAGGTAATTCTTCTTCTTCTTCGAGTTCTAATGAAATGACTGAGCTTCGTGATATGTTGCAGATGATGGCCAAGACCCAGGAATCTATGATGGCTCAAATGCAAAAGAATGATCAAGCTAAGGATAATGCCATCAAGAATTTGGAGAACCAAGTGGGACACCTTGCCGCGTCACAAGCAACGCGTCAACAAGGTAAACTCCCTTCTCAAGGTGATCAACAGCATGATACAGCTAATGCGATCACTCTTCGTAGTGGCACACACTATGAAGGTCCGTCGATGCCTAAGGATGATACACCGGCCGAGAAGGAGGAGGTTTTAGTGGAAGATGTCAATGAGGATGTTATTGTGGAAACTCCAAGTGATGAGCGTGTAACACCCCTGATTTTATAAATTAAATTAAATTAAAGTTATTTTCGTATTTTTATTTTGTTTACGATTTAACTCGTAATTCTTAAAATTTTATAAAACGAATTTATCCTTTAATCGTTTCAAACTCCTAAAATTCTATTTAACTTGGAAACTCTTCTTATATTTAAAACATATTTTTATTTCTGTTTCGATTCATTTTATACATTTAGTTTAATTTTTATCGAAAGTCTATTTCGACGATTTAAATTCTAAATCCTTTATAATTAAACTCGAAATTTCTATTTTCGGCTCGAAGTTCATTTATTTTAAATTTCGTCAAAAAATTTATTACCTATCCTCGAGAAATCAATTTAATTCACTTCGAAGATTTATTATTTATCGGGAAATATTATTTCATCGTCTAACTATTTATTTCTATAAACTTCGTTTTCGACCCGAATAATTATTTATATCTAGAGAAACGTTTATTTACTATTTTTATTAGTCGACTCAATTATTTTTATTAACTCGATTTTAAATCGATTTTGTGAGTCAGTCAACTTACCGTTACGGAATTCGTTTCCTACCTAATTCAATTAATCAATCCGTATCCTTTTTAACCCCTTGTTTTTCCACTATGCGTAACCCCTTGTTTGATTCATTGCATCTCTTTCACCTCCCCTGTCCACCGCTTCACTTTTCCCCTTCTATATTCAATGTCTAGTTTTCCCTTTAACTCCTCTATATCATCTCGTTTGTCATCTCCATTTCCCCCCATCACCTGCCTTCTTCATCCCTCATTCACACCACCATTTCTCCTCTGTTTTCGCTGTTGCTGCTAGTCTGCTACGCTGCTGTTGCTGCTACATTGTTGTTGCTGCGTTTTGCTGCTGTCAAATTTGTTGAGCGGCTGCCCGTTTCTCTTCTTCTTCGTTCTGATTTCTCGTTGCTGTGTGTTTTACTTCTCTCGGTCCATCTTCTTCTTTTTTTTCTTCCTCGTTCCACATCTGTCGCTGCTGCTCATTATTCTACTCGTTTTTACTATCGATTTTTGTCCTTTGTGGTGATTATCGTTCAGCCCTTTCATTTTGCGATTCTTCATTCTGTCGTTTGTTGTTGGTTCTTCTTCTTGCGTCTGTCGTGGCCTGCTGCTGCTCTATTTTCTGTTGTCATGATATACGCACGGCTGTTGCTCGCTTTATCCGAGTTTGTTCGTTATTTCGTTGTCTTTTCCCCCCATGTCTTCTCTCGTTCTCGGTTTCGGCTTTCGGGCCTATGTTGGTACTCGTGCTGCTGCTGTTTGTAGGGTGCTGTTTGTTTTTTTTTCTTCTTTTCTTTGTTTGTTCTGTCTACATTGCTGTTGTTCTGTCTACTGATGTTGTTGTTCGTCAGTTCTGCTACTAGTTATTATTGTCGTTCCTGTTTGTTCTTGTCCTTGGTTTTTCTCCTCCTCCTTCTCTTCTTCTTTTTCTTCGATCTGCTTGCTGTCCTCGGTTCTTGGTTCAGGTCTGATTTCCGGCTGCCGTTTCTTATTGCTGTTATATGCGTTGTCCTCTACCGTTTTCGTGTGTGGGCAGATTACCGAGTCCTTTATTTTCCGTCCCTGATCGTTTTCGCTACTGTTATCTAGTCTCGCAGCTGCTGTTTATCGTGCCCCTATTCTACGATCATCTTTTAGTTCCTTTCTTCAAAACGTGTTTCCCCTGTTTTGTTCATGTTTCATTTCTCCGTTTCCTTCTCTCTATTCGTTTCCAAAACTCCTTAATTCTGATTTCTTTATTTCTGTTCCATTAAGAGCCTTGAAGATTTACGGAAGAATAAGTGTTCAAGACAACTTTCGAGTCAAGCTTGGACTATGAGACGGGCAAATGCTTTGAAGTTATTCGACTTGAGGTAACTTTAGGACGTTACTCGATTTTATATCGTATGTTTGAGTAGTAGTATGTAGTAAATATTTTAACTTCGTTTTTCTAATTTTTAGCTATATATTATTGCTAATTATATTTTAAATCGTATGCGTTATCAATAATTGTACAACTTTCGATATCGTTTTATAAATCGTCAGTAATTTAATTATTTACGTTCATTATAATATTTTGTTGGTTATCGTGACACTAGTAACTAAATAATAACGATTTCATATTTTCTTCATATTTCGTTAATTTATAATTTTAACTCAAAATCGTATTTTTATGTTATAATCGAAACTTGTATACTTGATAATAAATTAGTTTTCGTTTTACGATTTATTCTAACAAATGAGAAAATAGTCGATTTTGTTTTAAATATATTTTTAGTCGAGACTATTTTCACTAATAATTTCCTATTTGTTTCCGATTGACTATTTTTATTAAAATCCATATTATCTACTAATAAAAATTATCTGTTAAAAATAATTTGAATTCTTCGTAAATTTCATTTCATTTATAAAGTTCGCCGACTCAATTAATTTTGATATCATTTTTCTTAAACATCTCTTTTCTAAAATTTATAATTCTAACTCGATTTCCTAATTATTTATAAAATACTATACATTGATTTATTTTATTTTATTTATACTTTGAGTAACGAATTTAGAAATATAATAAAGTTACGATAACGACGATAATAATAAAATGTTAATTTCGTTAGAAATGCTATTTTTATACATTTCACTTATGTTAATAACTTACGAAATTTCTATAACAATATTTCTATTTTAAGTAAGTTTCTAAAATTAATAATTTTCTATTTATAGAAAGTTTCCCTTTTAGTATAAAATGTTTATTCATTTTATCCTCATATTATTTATATTGATTATATCTTTTGATTATCGATAATGGCTTGTTTTGGAGTTATGGAATAAGGACAAGTGTGAGGTTAGAGTAATATATTCTGGGGTTTACGGTTTTGCCATCAACTATAAGGCTGGTGTGTCTTTATGGGGCACACTGGTTGTTGAACCGAGCATATATGGTGTTCAGGAGTGTGTGTACATTTTGACCTTAAACTCGTGCCTCGCAGTGTAAGACGCCGTCGGGTTGAACTGAGTATTTATGGTGCTCGGGAGGGGTGTGCATATTATCTTAAACTAGGGCCACGCATTTATAAGTCGCCGTCCTATTATGGTTGAGTAGCCTAGTTAGAGATCGAGGTTTGATTTGTTTGAACTAAGTTCTCGAAGCTAGTTTTAGTATTCTCCTAGTGAAAGTCCAGCCTTCATCACTAATCCTATCCATAACGCCATTTTGAATATTTTTATTATTATCGATACATTTTGGTTTGCAGGTTGGCAAATATTAAGTTTTCTTCTGAAAACTTTTTTTCTGATTTTATTATTCCAATATTTTTGAGTTTTCCCCGAAAGCTTATTTTCATTATATCGTTTAATGTTTTCCATCTTAACTATTTTGTTATAATAATACTATTATTTTTCCATATGGTATAATATTTCTGGGAGAACGTCCGAGTTACTCCCCACTGACGTGGTTGTTATGTTTATAACATGACAGGTATTTGTTGCTGGGTTTTGGGTGTGCGCTAGCGAGTAGCGTGGATCCTACTCTTTCTTCATTCGTGATTATGGATTTTGTATAAACCCGTTTGGAGATTTTCCTTTTAGCCCTTTTGTAAAAAGAGGTCTTTGTATTGATTTACCATTTCTTTTAATAAGATATAGTTTGTTAGTGTGTTTTAATCCCACTCTACAGTGTTTCCGCCACTGTATTGCGTTAAAATTTCTAGGGGATTACAGAGCGAGTTCCACCACCTACTACTCTCGTTCCCACTCTGACTAGTCCAACAATTCAAGTACCATTCTCGGGTCGATTGAAGAATCGGAAGGAGACTACCCAATTTGGCAAATTCATGGAGGTTGTGAAGAATTTGCAGGTTACGGTCCCATTTACCGAGCTCATTATGCAGGTCTCATCCTATACTAAATTTATGAAGGACATCTTGACTCGAAAGAGAAGCATTGGTGAGGTAGAAACCGTCGCTCTTACAGCAGAGTGTAGTGCATTTTTACAGAACAAAGCCCCACCAAAGCTAAAGGACCCCAGTAGTTTCTCGATTCCTTGCACTATTGGCACCTTATCGATTGATAAGGCTTTATGTGATTTAGGTGCTAGTGTAAGTGTCATGCCTTACTCCGTTTGTGAAAAACTTAATATGGGTCCTCTTAAGTGTACTAGTGTCACTTTGCAGATGGCGGATCGTTCCATAAAACGCCCTTTGGGAGTTTTAGAAGACCTGCCCGTTAGAGTTGGAAAATGTTTTATCCCGATTGATTTTATCGTCCTTGACATGGCTGAGGACACCCAAATTCCTATAATTTTAGGTAGGCCATTTTTGCACACCGCCGGCGCGGTGATTGATGTCAAGAACGGTAAATTGACTTTGGAAGTGGGTGGAGACACCATTGTTTTCTGCTTGGATAGTACACTTAAGAACCCGATGGTAACGGATTCTTGTTGCATGATAGATGTTATTGATGTTGTAGTTCATGATTCTATGGAGGCGTCCCTTATACGGGACCCCTTAGAGGCTTTGATATGTTTGGGAGCGTGTGCAGGTGATGCTTCCGTTGACTCTACTAACGTTGATGCTTTGGAAGGAAGGATGCTAACGGAGGAGCAAGGTGTCAATGTAACCAACATCGTACACACCTCATTTGCAATAGACATAACCATTCCGGAGCGTAAGCCACTTCCGTCTCACCTAAAATATGCCTTTCTAGACGATACCGAGAGCTTTCCCGTGATTGTAACTACCGATTTAACTGAGCAACAACTTTCTGATTTGTTAGTCGTTTTAAAGAAAAATAGGAAAGCTTTGGGGTATAGTCTCGATTACTTGAAGGGAATCAGTCCCAATTTCTGTATGCATAGAATTAATCTTGAGGAAGTTCATCATCCTTGTGTCCAGGGTCAACGTAAGTTGAACCCGAATATACAAGAGGTTGTTAAAAAGGAAGTTATGAAATTGCTGGATGCGAAAATTGTTTATGCGGTTCCCGATTCAAAATGGGTGAGTCCGGTACAAGTTGTACCTAAGAAGGGAGGGACTACTGTGGTCCCGAATGAGAAGAATGAGTTAATCCCTACACGAATTGTGACGGGATGGAGAATGTGCATAGACTATAGAAAGTTGAACACCGCTACACTTAAAGACCATTTCCCATTGCCCTTTATCGACCAAATGCTTGAGAGACTAGCTTCTCACAAGTATTTTTGCTTTTTATATGGATATTCGGGATTTTTCCAAATCCCGATACACCCGGCTGACCAAGAGAAGACTACGTTTACTTGTCCCTATGGCACTTTCGCATATCGCAGGATGCCATTCGAGCTATGTAACGCACCCGCCACCTTTCAAAGGTGCATGATGAGCATCTTTTCCGACTACATCGAGTCCATTATGGAAGTGTTTATGAACGACTTTAGTGTGTATGGTATGAGTTTTTCAGCTTGTCTAACTAACTAGGATACCATTTTAAACTGATGTGTCGAGGTCAGTTTGGTCTTGAATTGGGAAAAGTGCCATTTTATGGTCACTGAGGGTGTTATTTTGGGTCATGTGGTCTCCGAAAAGGGCATTCAGGTGGATAAAGCAAAGATGCAAGTGATTGAGGAATTGCCCTTGCCGGTTAATGTGAAGGGAGTGAGAAGTTTCCTTGGTCATGCGGGATTTTATCGCCGCTTTATCAAGGACTTTTCAAAAATTGCTAAGCCACTTACACAATTGCTCCTAAAGAATGCCCCTTTCGACTTTACTGATGAGTGTGTTGAAGCTTTTAACAGGATTAAGCAGGCCCTCATTTCTGCTCCGATTATTCAGTCACCGGATTGGAATTTGCCATTCGAGATAATGTGTGACGCGAGTGATTGTGCTGTGGGAGCGGTTTTGGGCCAAAGGAAGGACAAGGTCTTGCATGCTATATACTATGCTAGTAAAACACTTGATAATGCTCAGGTTAACTATGCAACCACCGAGAAGGAATTGCTAGCTATAGTATATGCTTTGGAAAAATTCAGAACCTACTTGGTTGGATCGGAAGTCATTGTTTTCACCGGTCATGCGGCTCTTAAGTACCTCCTTGCCAAGAAAGAAGCGAAGCTCCGACTACTTCGATGGATCTTACTACTCCAAGAGTTTGATTTGTCGATCCGGGATAAGAAAGGAGCGGAAAATGCCGTTGCGGATCATTTATCGAGGCTTAGAGTTGAGGAGGAAGGAGTTGTCATCCCCATAGATGACTCTTTTCCCGATGATTCTCTCATGGCCTTAACTACCGGTGAAAGCGAAGGACCTTGGTATGCGGATTATGCTAATTATTTAGTTGGCAAGGTATTACCTTCTGATCTTTCTTATCAGCAAAAGAAAAAATTTCTACATGATGTCCGACAATTTTTCTGGGATGACCCTTATTTATTTAAGGAGTGTGCCGATGGTATTTTCCGTCGATGTGTCCCTCAATGGGAAGTTCAAGGAGTTCTAGAGAGCTGTCATTCATCACCATATGGTGGCCATCATGGACCGAGCCGAACCACGGCTAAGGTCCTCCAGTCGGGATTTTATTGGCCAACCTTATTCCGGGATGCCCAAGCTTTTATTATGTCCTGCGACGCATGTCAAAGGACCTGTAATATTTCTAGGAGGCATGAGATGCCTCAAAATGGGATTCTCAAAGTAGAAATTTTTGATGTCTAGGGTGTAGATTATCAGGGCCCGTTCCCATCATCCAAGGGCAACCGATATATTTTGGTTGCGGTTGATTATGTCTCCAAGTGGGTGGAGGCGGTAGCATCTCCTGCTAATGATGCTAGAACGGTGATATCTCTGTTTAAAAAGACTATTTTTCCCCGCTTTGGTGTTCCAAGGGCGTTTATCAGTGATAGTGGAAGCCATTTTCATGAGAAGCGACTTGATGCTTTACTTGCTAAGTACGGTGTCTCTCACCGTACCGGTCTTGCCTACCACCCTCAAACGAGTGGGCAAGTTGAGGTGTCTAATAGGGAAATCAAGTCTATTCTCCAGAAGGTCGTGTCAAAAGCTCGAAAGGATTGAAGCTCTAAGCTAGATGATACACTATGGGCTTATCGCACCGCCTTTAAAACGCCTATTGGTACTTCACCTTACCGATTGGTTTATGGCAAGTCATGCCATTTGCCCGTTGAGCTTGAGTACAAGGCTTGGTGGGCGATCAAGGAGCTTAACTTGGATCCGCATTTGAGTGGGGAGAAGAGACTCATGCAGCTGAATGAGTTGGAGGAATTCCGTCTTGGTGCCTATGATAGTGCTCGGGTTTATAAGGAGCGCACCAAGCGGTGGCATGACAAGCATATCCTTCACCGTGAGTTCAACGTGAGAGATAAGGTGTTATTATTCAATTCTAGGCTCCGGTTGTTTCCCGGAAAGTTAAAATCTCGTTGGTCCGGACCTTTTTCTGTCACCCATGTGGGTAAATTTGGCTCGATTGAAGTCGAGAATGATTCAGGTGAACGATTTAAGGTGAATGGTCAACGATTGAAGTTATATCATGAAGGTGCTCACGTTGAAGCGATTGAAGTTATACAACTTCATCCCGTTCCTTCTTCTCACTAAAGCTTGAAATTCATCCAAGTCGTGCGGGACTCTAAACCAGCGCTACCGGGAGGCAGCCCGGATATGTAAATAATTTCCCTCATTCTCGTTTTATTTTTATTCTTTCTTTAGTTGTATAAGTGAGGATGAGAGGAGGGACTAATGTTTTTGGAGATGCGCAAAATCATCGGAAATAACTCGAATTGAGGATATTAGGAAAAAAGGAGAAGGGAAAAATTCATCGTACTTGTGATAATATAGCAGGTCACCTCAGCCTAGGCCTAGGGGGCCTATCGACTTTAGGGGCCGAGGTACGAGTTGAATTTAAACTCGAAAAGAAGGATTTGTGCACCTCAGCCTGTGCCCAGGCCCCCTATTGACTTCAGGGGCCGAGGCACAAGGAAAATTTGAGAAAATTGGAGCAAAAATCTCAAAAGAACAAATGAATAGGGCAGTCAGGCCGGCCAGCCGGGGGCCAGTACTTGCCGGGTGTTTGTGAGAGGGGAGATTCGAATTAAATAAATTGAAAATAAGGAAAAGAGGGTCCGGCCGGTGGGCAGGCCGCCGGTTCCAACCGGGCGGCTGTGAGACAAGATTTATTATTGAGAAAATCGAAAATAATAGAAATGTTTTTCAGGCCGGCTAGCCGACCGACGGTCCAGACCGGCCGGGGCGCACATCAGACCCCCAAACCCCAATTTCTCGTCATTTCCTTCATTCATTCAGCCCTCTCTAGCCATCTCTTCTCTCTCATCCCCCAAACCCCAATTTCCCAGCCTTCATCTTCCCCTTCTTCACTCTCACTCCTCAAATTTCCCCATTTTTTCCCCAAATACTGTTACTTTCAGCTGATTTGCAATGCCTCCTCGGAACAAGCGCACCAGAAATGGCCATGCTCAACCTGACATTGATCCTGATCCAGTTTTTCCGGGTGTAATTTTTACCACACTTGACCAAAAGGTACAATTTTCAGAACTTGAGAAAGCGGTCTATTCTTCCTACTCGTTTTATCGATCATGATGCTATGAGAACTTTAGGCTTAGATTCTGCTTTGGAACTTTTGTGTAAAGGTGTTGGTATGGGTACATTCTTTACTATGCGTCATAATACATTTACTCAGCTTACGTTGGAATTTCTGAGTTCATTTGAGGTGACTAAGAATAGACGGTCGGGTGCGATTTCTGTTAAGTTCCGTTTATTGAATACTAGTTTTGCGCTGAGTCTGAAGCAGTTTGGGGATTTTTTTGACCTTAAGGATTATGAGGACCGTTCACCACCCGAGCATGCTAACTTTAGGGTGGGTGATTTTTGGGAGTGTATTGTTGATGCCCTGTACACTACCGCGGGGCATATGAGTTCAAATAATATTCATAACCCAGTCATAAAGGTTTGGCAGAGGTTTATGGGGTGGACGATTTTTGCTAGAAAAGAGCCAAATAATGTGCGCACCGAGGAGGTGTCTATTTTGGGCTCGTATTTGCGGCGTAAGCCGAAGGTGTGGCATATTAATATTGCCTATCACCTCATCCTCCAGTTTAGGAGAATTGCTACGGCCGTTGCCGATGTTTCTATTTATATAGGCGGGTTAGTCACGCATTTAGCTCTTCGGTTGACCACTTTTCGCGAAGCGGATCATGATCCGGTCCCGGGCGAGATTACCCTTAGCCTCCGATATTTGGCTTCTCTTAACTGGGATTTCTTCTAGGCATCAGAATCGTTGGGCTTGGCTTATTCATGAGCAGGCGACTATCATTTTGCAAGTCGGGTCGGTTTTGTCACTTAAGGCTGATCAGCCTAATTATTTCTTACCCATTGCTGCCCCTAGCTCTCTTCCTTCCTCGCATGCTGTTACAAATACTCGTCGTCCCACGAGCGAGCCTAGTACCTCCTAGCCCACCTCTGAGCCCGGTCCATCTCAGCCTGCCTTTGAGCCCGGTCCATCTCAGCCTGCTCCCGAGACCACCACCACTACTACTTTTGAGCAGCCCTCTCCACCACCTCAGTATGCTCCCCTCCATCCCGATCTGATTGCATGGATGGAGCGCATGGAGTTGAGTGTCGGTTCGACCCGTTCTGATTTTGATACTTTTCGCACGGAGACTCGTGCCGACACCGCTGCTACTCATGCTCGCCTAGACAGGTTATATGCTTATCAGTGTCTCGGGATGTATCCCGTTTATGATGACTATGCTAGGCGTGCTGCTGTGCCACCACAGGGCCCTTACCCCTCGTACTTTTCGTGGCCCGTGGGTGGTTATACTGACCCTTCAATTCATGGCGGCTTCCATCTTCACACTGACTATTTTAGTGCCCCGACGGGCCCTGCTTTTGGAGCCGCTAGTGATTATCAGGGAGGTGGTTGGTATACAGGTGGGGCATCTGGTTCCGGGACTGCTGCAGATGATAATATGGAGGATGATGATTTTGGTGATGATGATGATGATCAGTAGCGGATTGTTGACTTCGCTACCTCTCTGTGTACATAATTGGTATGTCTTTTCTCTATCCTCGGTTTTTATTTGTGTCCCCCCACCAATTTTGAGTCTGTATAATATGGACATTGAGGACAATGTCGAGTCTAGCGTAGGAGAGTTTTTAGTATTTCTAGTTTTATTTCCTTGAGTCTTAGTGTTTGTCTATGATACCGATTATGCAGCAATGATGATAACTTGCACTCTTTAGGCTACCTACTCATTTTTAATTGGCATTCATTTGACCTTTGTTATGTGGAATAATAATTAATCGATAAGTTTGCAACCAACTGAGCTATAATTTGTGGTTCCCATTTAGACCGACCTTGCATCTAGGCTTTAGCTACAAAATTGGTGAGATTTAGAGCCTCTTGTAGCCAGTACATTCATACCTGGCTACCACTTAGGTTGTGTGTGTAGGTCTCCTCGTGGAATATGCTATGTCAATACGCATACGTATGGTGTTTTCCCCTTTATTTTGACTAACTTGCCTAGTGATCATTTTTGGGTCATTTTCATTTTCATCCATTTCTACTCATTTTTCTCCTTGGCTAAAATTTTAAGAATTCACAAAATGAACTACAAAATCAAATTTGCCTACCTAGCCAAGCTTGATGAAGTAGGTCACCTAGTGCGTTCTATGCTCGTTATTGTGTGAATATGGAGAATTTTGATGGACGTTTGGATGTGGTTGACTCTGTTTCAAGGGAGTTTTTAGATCTTGTCCGGGTCAATTTGGATTATTGTATATATTTGCTTCTAATTTCATCAAGCTGAAAAAAAAAAGTTCAAAAAGAAAGTTCAAAAAAAAAAAATCAAATCAAAAGAAGAAAAAAAAAATCGAAAAAGAATCGAAAAGGAAAAAAAAAAGAGAAAAAATCAAAACAACAAAAATATGTTATTCTCGTTACTTTTATTTTCCGTTTACTTGATGAAATTTGAGCGCCCTCTTTTTTGATTCCGGACTCGTTCTCGTTGGTTGGTGACTTGTTTTTTTTTGTTTATGGAAGTGGAAGAATTTTTTAGTTGAGCATTATCGCACTAGTTAGTTCACTAGCTTGGCTTTAACCTCACATGACCATATCGATTTCCACCTTCTACCTTGTTATCACCATCCTTGCCTCCCTATGTGATCTTAGCGTGTTTTGTAAAAATTTAGAGGTCGATACCATACTAGATTGCGGGCATATTTCCATGAGTTGGAGTAGTTGAGCGTTTTCATATATATATATATATATATATATATATATATATATATATATATATATATATATATATATATATATATATATTTTTCACATATACAAACCCTTTCTAATTGAGCGATGAGTGGCTCCGTGAGTAGCCTATGCAAGGGTTTTGGTTGAAAATGTGGTTTCTACATATTATGCTTGGTGAAGTTGTATATTTGTTGGTGAATTATTTTTCCTATTTCCCGTCTTGGAATTCGTTTCTTAGACTTGGTTAGATGTTTGCTATGACAGACTTGAGTATTTGGTTGCCTGTTATTTGCTTTGAGCTGTTTCGGTATTATATTAGTTCTTTTCTTACGGGTCTTGCTTGAGGACAAGCAAGGGTTCGGTTCAGGGGAGTTTGATGTGTCGTGTTTATATAGGTTTATTCCCTCGATTCCGTTGTCCTTTTCGGTCGGAACGCGCTCTTTAGAGCCGTTTCTTCTAACATTTTGTTTTGAGTGAGTGTTTTTGTAGATTCTACACGATTTTATGTGCATTTACACTCATATCTGGTTAGAAGAACGATCCCGAGACAAAACCCGTGCTTTAGGACGTCTAGGCGAAGAAGAAATGAGAAGTGTCGATTCATTGGGCCATGGAAAGCGGCCCAATACTTGTTTCATTAGTATTGTGCGCGCCAGCCTGCCCTGACAGGCCGCCTGCTGGCCGGTCGGCATGACACAAAGGCATATTAAGCTTGATTTTATAGTGTGCTTCGGCCTCTACATGTGGCAGGCGGCCTGCCATATGCCGGCGTGCACACTCAGTTTATTTCCGCCTATTTTGTATAACTAAGAAGTTGTATTTTATTTCTATGACTTCTATCATTTTTCATACTTACAATTTCACATTAGAAAACTCGTGACTCTTAGCATTCTAGCACTCAGTTTCAACTCGTACTCAATTTCGGTAAATTCGTTTATGCAAATTTTCAGTTTTATATTTTAATCTTCATCGTGAATTGCTTAGTTCGTCGTAATCTTCTCTATTTACATTTCATCGTTCCGTTCGGTTCGCTAGATTCTTGTTCGTTTATCGTTGGATTAATTTGCTTCAGTTTTTATCATGAATTATATGTATGCAATTTGTTATTTCGTGATTATCATGTGTAGCTAATTCTTTCGCTAGGGTCGAGGGAGATCGATGGATTATTATACGATTATGTTGCTTCGATACTAAATTTATAATTATGCTAGTACCATTTTCGCTTGTTTTATTTGTCGATTAATTTGTTAAAGGCCACAACATTTTAATCTGTTTGGGAAATTCTAGTTCTTGTGCGAAAACCGAATTAGGATTAGATCACGCACGATTTGGTAGGTAGTCTAATAAGTTGCGAGAGCTCGTTAGATCCTTCCTAGGTTGACACGATTCGAGAGAACGTGTTATAGCCGACTAGCATGTTTATGTGTTTATTATTATTGTCGCATAATTGTTGAACATCTATTGTGAACCCGTGACCTTAGTTTTCATCTCATTGTTAGATTCGATTATTTATTAGGGTTATTTAATAGCAATAATACTGACTATTGAGCGTATTCCAATAATAATACCAATTATAGTTAATCCCAGAATAATACATGGAATTGGAGTATTCTAATGATAATGGTACAGTTGCATATGTTACCTGCAACAGCAGGTAACCTTTCTGAAAAATAACCTGCTACTTCAATCTATTCAATCCACACATAGTTACCCTATTTCTTCATCTCCCTCCTACTTAAATCCTTGTCTTCAATGACAACTCTGCAATTTTTTTTAAAAAAGTCTTGATTTCCATTACCCTTCTCTCCTCATAAATCTAATAATGGGCTCTCCATCAAGACATAAACATAAACTTCATTAATTAAAAAAAAACATACAGAGCATTATCCAATGTGATAATCAATCAAACCATCGAAATTAATTATCGCCCCATCTCTGATTCTCCGTCTCCTTCAACTCCCAGGTACTCTCTTTTCGATTTTAAGCATTGCTAATTTGTTTTATTTTGTACAAATTTGGGGTTTCAATTAGGATTTTTTTTTATGGGTTCGTATTTATTCGATTACCGTTTCGATTATGATTTCTGGGTCCAATTCGGGACTTGATTCGCTTCTAGTTCCCAATTTTAGCACAATTCACTTGGTCAATCAAATACTATTTTATCTTTCTGCAAATTTCGACAATTTGGGGTTTTGTTTTGATTAGGTTTATTTTCTGGGTTTATATTTATTCGATTAGTGTTTCGATTATGGTTTCTAGGTTCAATTCGGGAGTTTATGTTTATGTTTTAATAAACTGTCAAATAAGTTTTGTGAAATCTGTTTTGTCATTCGGAATTGTTGTACCAGATTTCTTCCTCTTACCAGGTCTAGATTCATCCTCAAGGGAGAGTGAGAAGTAAATGGAGAGTGAAGTAATGGTAATGGTGATAGTAGGAATTAAATGAGGCACTTAAGGGGAGGTAGACCGGTTATTCAGGTAACCGGTCCACTGTACCATTATCATTAAAATACTTCAATTCAATGTATTATTCTGGGATTAACTGTAATTGGTATTATTATTGGAATACGTCCAATAGTCTGTATTATTGCTATTAAATAACCCTATTTATTATCGTATTTTAGTAGTCTTTTATTTATTTTCCATCAATAAAACGTTTAGAGCATTTTAGAATCGTCATAGCTAATAGACGAAATTGACTGTTTCCCTGTGGATTCGATACCTTGTTTGCCGCTATCTTCTTGTTAGTAGCATTAGGTTTTTCTTGATTAGGTGAGACGACTTAACCCACATCAATTCTTCAAAGCTAGTTGGGATATTATTGGAAAGGAGATTTGTGAAGCCATTCATGAGTTTTTCAGAAATGGGAAAATTCTGAAACAGCTAAATACAACTAAGGTGACCCTTATTCCAAAGATTTCTAATCCTGAAACTGTCCAGCAATTTCGGCCGATTTCCTGCTGCAACATGGTTTATAAAGTTATCTCTAAGATTCTATGTAGCAGATTGACTTCAGTCTTACCTGATTTAATATCTAAGACTCAAGGAGGATTCATATAAGGCAGGAATATCATGGAGAACATTCTAATTTGTCAAGACCTGATTAAACTTTATAACAGGAAGTCCGTTTCGCCGAGATGTATGTTCAAAATTGATCTTCAAAAGGCCTATGACACTATTGAATGGAATTTTCTCCATCAGATGATGCTTGCTCTGAAGTTTCCCACGCACTTCACTAATTTAATCATGGAGTGTACTACTTCATCTTCCTTTTCACTGAATCTAAATGGAGATATGTTCGGTTTTTTTAAGGGCAAGAGAGGACTCCGGCAAGGTGATCCGTTATCTCTTTTATTATTTACTATTTGCATGGAATATCTCACGAGGCTACTTCGAGTCACCACTAAACATAATAGCTTCAAATTTCACCCTCTTTGCGGCAATTTGAAGCTCTCTAGTCTCATGTTTGCCGATGACCTATTATTGTTCTCTAGAGGAGACGTTCCTTACATAATGGTTCTCTTAAGGACATTCTCCACTTTCTCCCACGCGTCTGGCCTCAAGATGAGCCCGGGTAAATCCAACGTTTATTTCAATGGGGTGCCTGAATACCTTCGAGCGGACATCGGTGACATCTCTAGTTGTGTGGAAGGAAACTTCTCTTTTAGGTATCTGGGTGTACCGATTAACCCAACCAAGCTAAGTGCCAAAGATTGCAATCCACTGATCAACAGGATAATGGAAAGAATCAGATCACTCGGCACTAGGAAATTGTCATACGCGGGTAGATTGGTCCTAATCAAATCGGTCCTAAAGACTCTCCATAATTATTGGGCTTCAATTTTTATTCTCCCTTCTGCTATTATTCATAATATTGAGAGTCTCTGTAGAAACTTTCTTTGGGAAGGTGGAACTGATTATAAGAGAGTACCACCGGTAGCTTGGGATAAAATTTGCAAACCCCTTACGGACGGCGGACTTAGAATCAAAGACGACAATATTTGGAACAAGGCTGCCATTGGAAAGATAGCGTGGTGGATTTATTCTAAGGCTGATTCTTTATGGGTCCAATGGGTGAATCATATTTACATTAAAGATGCTGATTGGCTGGAGTATACTCCGCCGCTCGATTGTTCTTGGACTTGGAAAAAGATTTGCAGGGTGCGTGATGTATTCCGTCCAGCTTATGCTGCTCAGCTATGGCGAATATCACCTGGACAGCAGTTGACGGTAGGATTTGTCGTGGATCCCGCCGATCAAATAAATAACCGACTATTCCTAGTGGGTAGCTAGGGCAAGTAGGGTCGAATCCACGGGGACGGTAAAGAGGGTTTGGACCAAGTTCTAACTAAAAAGTTGACTAGGTCTCGACGCTAAACTAAACTAGAATGATAAGAAGGGAATGAACTAAGACTATGGCTAAGCTAGGGGTAACAACTAAGGCTAAACGAATCTATCGAACTAAAGAAATCGAACGAGGAAAGAGTAGGGTTAGGTCGGGTTCATAAGTGTAGTAGGGTAATTGGGGTGGTCAAGGGTGTAGGTGTCTCCTAATTGCTAGAGTCGGTCCGGGCTCTCGCTACTTAGACCGATGTCAAGGTGGGTTCGCGCTCTCGCTTCTAAACCCTAGTCCACACTTTTATGTATAAAGACTATTCTCAACATAATCACATACTAGACAAACAATGAGTAGAGGAAGACTAGCATGAGAAGCATGTCCACTACAACTCAAACAAGCAATTCAACAAACATATAGTGTGCCCAATATGTGACTAACAACAAAGATTCACCCTTTACCCCTAATCAAACCCTAATCACCCATAATCCACCCTTAATCCTCCTACTAACCCCACAAGGAATCTATACAAACATATCTAAACTAAAACTAACACTAACAAGAAGAACCAACTCAAACAACCAAACTTGCATATGTGAAACTAACAAGGATGATGAACAAAACAATAAACAAGAACTAAAGATTGAAACTTGATTGATAAACAAAGATAAAAAGAAGGGAAAACAAGATTATACCATACTAGAGAAAATGAAAAGAAGAAATCTTACATAAATGGATGAAAACCCAAATACATCAACCAAGGTTGTTAATCTTGGTTGGATTCTTCAAGAATTCCCAAATTAAAAGAGTAACTAGGATTAAAGATAAACTAAGGACTAATCTACACTAATCTATGCTAATCTATGTTAAACTAGGCTAGGGTTTGTGGGTAATCAAGAACATAACATAGGAATACAAGAGGAAGGGTATATATAGGGTTACAATGAGTGAGGAGATGAAACAATGTGAACACGGGCTGCAGCTGGGCCTTCCCGGCCGGGATGAGGTGATCCCGGTCGGGAAGGGGTCGGTCCCGGCAGGGATGACCTGCTCCCGGTCGGGAAGGGCTTGACAGTAGCCTCCTCTTTTGTGCATCTCATCCCGGACGGGCTGAGGTCCTTCCCGTCGAGGATGGGTCTTGTAGGCCTCCAATATGATCCTTTTGGTCCCTCCTTGCCTCTCATGGATTTCTCATCGATTCTTGGGACTCGGGATCGGGTCTCGGAGGCTTGGTATTGGGTCCCAAGGTCTCGGGGTCGAATCCAAGGCATCGAGTGATCGTTCCTTCACTTCATTGGCTCCAAAAAGTGTATGTATTGAGTCGGAATCGCTCCAACTCTTCACGAATGGTCTCGGGAACCTGAAACGAGCTAGAGGAAGCATAAGTAGCCCATAAACCGCTCCCAAGGAGCGATTCCACAAGGAAAATGGGACCAAAACACTACGAAATAGGCACTACAAACTACACTTATCAACTCCCCCACACTTAACCCTTACTCGCCCTCGAGTAATAAGCACATACTAACTACTAAACTAGCCGAGTGGGTATTAGCGCACCCTACGCCCTTTCAACTCACGCGAGAACACCTAGAGGATAAGTGCTCTCCGCAAGGCAAGTGAGGTCTTGCGACAAAACCGTGGATGCAACCGGACACAAAAACACATAAACAAACAAACACACAAAAGGTTGCACCCAAAAGAAAAGAAATACCGCTTCCCTCAAACAAGCGGTGAAAGAAGCACCGGTTTAGGACTCGAGGCAAGTGACAACGTTCCCAAGCTATTAATACAAATCAAAATGGACAAAACCCTAATAGTATGACGACAAAGCAATAAAAACGTTGATAACTTACCTCGGTTCCTCCTAACCTTCTAAGAACGTACCACGGGACGATCGGCAGGATGGAAAATGGATGAACCACGGTGTTAGTCGACACTGTAGGTAAGTGAGACCCCGCCCCCTTTAGCGATAGCCAAGAGGGTCATCCCATGTCCGAAACCGTCTAACTAGTCCAAGTAAAAAGGTGGAAATAATTGCAAAGTGAGGGAAGACCGACCTTTGCCGCTATCATCCTTCCTAGGGACTCGGTCCTTTGGTAGGCTCTTCACGGCAAAGGTCGGAAAAAGGCTTATTTTTGTGGGGTTAAGATCTTTTTGTGAGACGATTTTCTTTTTGGCATTTTCTCTTTTCTTTTGCATACTTGCTTTGTGTGTTGCCATGCCATTTCTTTTTCTTCTTTTCTATTTTCTTTTTGGCTTTTGTGCCTTTTCTTTTTCTTCTTCAATCTTTTCTTTCTTTCTTTTTCTTTCTTTTTCTCTTCTTTGCCCTTTTGTTGTAGGCATTTCTTTGCAACGAGAAAGGGGGATTTCAACTATTTGCAATTTTATTGTGTGGATATGTGTAGGATTAGGTGAATGGGTGAGTCGGGAAGCGTCCTTCCCTTCAAACCCACAAAAAGGGGAAAAACTTGGACTAGTCGAGCAATGTCAAACAAGGTCACCTAAGGGACAGGACTCGGCAACCAAGGCCTTTTCACACCGTGGGTGGTCATAATGGTCAAAATGCAAATCCCGTAGTAAATCCCTAGTAAGCTAGGTGGAGTCAAGGTAAAGGACCAACAAATTCATTGATTTAGGGTCATTCTACTAGACTAAAGTCCAAGACTCGATTTATACTACTAAGAAGGGAAAGTAAACACTTGCGCACTAGCCTCTAAACCGGGTTTTCGAAAACCTTTTTACACACAAGACACAACTACACACACAACACAAAGACATGACGAAAATGAAAGAAAAAGGGACAAAAGATAACAAAACAAAACAAAACGAAACAAACACATGAATAACACAAACACCACCCCGAGCTTCCAAACAAGCCACCAAATCAACCACAAGCATTACAAAGCTCCACCCGATCACATCACATCACAAACCTTCTCCAAACTTCACAAGAAATAAAGAGGGAAAGGGATAGAAGATGTTACCGGATGTCTTGAAAGCTTTCCAAAACTAACGGTGATTCAAGCAACCTATAAGGAAAAGGGAGGCAAAACACACACAACGAAACAAATATATGACACAACCGACACAAAAGGAAAACACACAAAGGGAAAATCTTTTTGATTTTTGTGAAAAAAATTCAAATTTTTAGGATTTTTTAAAGATTTTTCGAAAAACTAAAACTAAATACGATAGAATATCGCTCCCCCACACTTAAGCCGAGCAATGTCCTCACGCTCGACCGTAGTGCATGGGAGCACAAAAGAAAAGAAACTACGAAAATAAAGCTAAAAATCAAAAATAAAGTGGAGAAAATGGTAGAATGTGTCCGGCCGGGGTGTAGTCAAGTCACCGTGGGCCGAGACAAGAAAAGATATGGATGGGGGAAGAAAATAAAAAGAAAGAAATAAAAGGGAATGGGAGGGGAGGACTAGGTGTAATCAAGTCTCCTAGCCCGGATTCCGCCCAAATCCGCCTAAATCCTACAAAAAGGTGAAAATCTTGTAAAATTTGGATTTTGAAATGGCTCTCGCTGTAGTCACGTCATCGAGAATCGGGAGCAACCATACTAAGGCCTCGAAGGCCACCAAGACACCATGACTCAAGGGAAAGGGGGGCAAACAAGAGAAAACAAGCAATAATAGACGGAAAAGAAAGGATAGTTGCCGTACCCATCGGTTAGCAACTCACTCGCTCCATCGTCTCATCGGTCAATATAAGCACTTTGCTTGTCGTCATCATTGTCATCCCGCTTCGAACTTGAAAGTATCGCATGGTAGAGGTAGTAATGGTGTGAGGGGGTGAGATTTGACGTGGGGCTCGGTGTAAAGTGAAGAGGAAATGAAGTGATGGCATGTAAGGGTCGTATGATAGGAACAAGGAGAAAAAGGGAGGTTGGGAGGGGGTGTATAATGGTTGGGTAGTCTCAAATGACGAAGAAGAGACACAAGGGGGAGTAGGGGGCCATCCCGGTCGGGATGGGTGGTCCCAGTCGGGATGACATACCCGTCCCAGTCGGGAATCTCCCGTCCCGATCGGGATGGCACTCCAGTAAACCCAAAATATGGTACCCTCATCTCGATCGGGATGGATTCTTCCCGGTCGGGATGCTTCACCCTTCCCGGTCGGGATGACTTCTTCCCGGTCGGGACGCTCTCTTCGTGGCTTCCAAAACCCCAAAAGCTATTCAAAGCTTCAAAAACCCGTTCCCTTGCTCACAATCCATGCTCTATCGATAACCATTCCTTTCTAGGAGTCATCTTCACTTCACCTATCACAATAAACTCAAATACAACATCAAATTCTCTCCCTCACAACGCTCATCAACAATCCAAATAACAAGAATATCACAAAACAAAGAGTCCTAGGAACAAAATCACAATAAACACAATTACAACCACAAAACTAAAGAGAAGAGAGGTAGGGAATATACAACATGGCGGTTATTTAGGAACTCCGTCAAACCGAGGATGGTGGACTCTTCTTCAACCATAGCCCTCAAGGGCTTGGAGGAGCAAGTCAAATGCACGACCGACATCGTAATGAAGGCCCAAGCAAACGAGCCGAGCTAACCTCCACGGCCTCCAAGGTGGAGGCAAGAAGTAGGAATCCCAAGACCCAACGTCATCATTCATGTTGTCTCCGGAGTCTATCCATCCTACGAGCTTAACCGACCTCTTCCTCCCTAAGCATCGTCTCCTCCAAAGGGAACTACATCGGCGGCTTCATGGTTAGGTTGCTCCTCTTTCTCAAGTGGGCACCCTTCATCTAATTGTGATGTTCGGGATAAAAACATTACGGTTTGAACCGATATTGCATTTAATCGAGCATCCCACGCCTCGTTTTCCCTTCGAAATCGGGCCATGAATTCATCTTGCTCCTTTTGCATTTGGATGGCCATTTCTTGTGTGCTCCTTTGCAATTGAAGAATCGAATGATACAACTCCAAGTTTGACGATTGGTGGTCATTGGGGTCTTGTAAAGCTCCTTGATAATCTTGATGATGCCCAAGAGGTGGGGCATCATATTGTTGGTAGTGAGGTTGAGGTGATTGGTAGTATTGTGGGTCATGGGGTTCATATTGTGGTTGGAGTGGAGGGTAATATGGTGGGTTTTGGGGGTATTGGCTTCCATAAGGTTAATCTTGATTGAACATGGTGGGTTCACATTGATAACTCGAGTAATAGTCTCCATGATCGTAGGATTGGTAATCGTTCACTTGTTGGTAGCCGTTTTCATAACCTTGAAGTTCATACCCACTAGAGTCTTGATCCCCCCAAGAAGCTTGATAGTAATTAGGAGTCATCTTGTCATAGCTTTGGTTCATAGAAGAAGAGGAGTAGCTCAAATCGGCTTCCATGTGTGGGGAGTTTAGATCAAACCCCATGCTCGCTCGAAAATCGTAGCTCATACCCGGTTGAGGAGTTCTCAATCTAGCAACCGTTCGTTAAAGCGGCTCTGAGTTGCAAGAAGAAGATGGTCACCACCTCTAAGCACCAACTGTAGACTAAGAGCAAACGTGAGAAGCCTAGTGCTTTTTGGGCACTAGACAAGAGAGAAATAAACTTCACACACACAAGAAGCAAGGTAACAAAAAGAAAAAAGGAAAACACAAACACAAAGACAAAGTCAAGTAACTAGGAAAACAAAGTCTAAACTAGCACCGTCCCCGGCAACGGCGCCAAATTGATGGTAGGATTTGTCGTGGATCCCGCCGATCAAATAAATAACCGACTATTCCTAGTGGGTAGCTAGGGCAAGTAGGGTCGAATCCACGGGGACGGTAAAGAGGGTTTGGACCAAGTTCCACCTAAAGACTTGACTAGGTCTCAACGCTAAACTAAACTAGAATGATAAGAAGGGAATGAACTAAGCCTATGGCTAAGCTAGGGGTAACAACTAAGGCTAAACGAATCTATCGAACTAAATAAATCGAACGAGGAAAGAGTAGGGTTAGGTCGGGTTCATAAGTGTAGTAGGGTAATTGGGGTGGTCAAGGGTGTAGGTGTCTCCTAATTGCTAGAGTCGGTCCGGGCTCTCGCTACTTAGACCGATGTCAAGATGGGTTCGCGCTCTCGCTTCTAAACCCTAGTCCACACTTTTATGTATAAAGCCTATTCTCAACATAATCACATACTAGACAAACAATGAGTAGAGGAAGACTAGCATGAGAAGCATGGCCACTACAACTCAAACAAGCAATTCAACAAACACATAGTGTGCCCAATATGTGACTAACAACAAAGATTCACCCTTTACCCCTAATCAAACCCTAATCACCCATAATCCACCCTTAATCCTCCTACTAACCCCACAAGGAATCTACACAAACATATCTAAACTAAAACTAACACTAACAAGAAGAACCAACTCAAACAACCAAACTTGCATATGTGAAACTAACAAGGATGATGAACAAAACAATAAACAAGAACTAAAGATTGAAACTTGATTGATAAACAAAGATAAAAAGAAGGGAAAAGAAGATTATACCATACTAGAGAAGATGAAAAGAAGAAATCTTGCATAAATGGAAGAAAACCCAAATACATCAACCAAGGTTGTCAATCTTGGTTGGATTCTTCAAGAATTCCCAAATTACAAGAGTTAAACTAGGATTAAAGATAAACTAAGGACTAATCTACACTAATCTATGCTAATCTATGTTAAACTAGGCTAGGGTTTGTGGGTAATCAAGAACATAACATAGGAATACAAGAGGAAGGGTATATATAGGGTTACAATGAGTGGGGAGATGAAACAATGTGAACACGGGCTGCAGCTGGGCCTTCCCGGCCGGGATGAGGTGGTCCCGGTCGGGAAGGGGTCGGTCCCGGCCGGGATGACCTGCTCCCGGTCGGGAAGGGCTTGACAGTAGCCTCCTCTTTTGTGCACCTCATCCCGGACGGGATGAGGTCCTTCCCGTCGGGGATGGGTCTTCTAGGCCTCCAATATGATCCTTTTGGTCCCTCCTTGCCTCTCATGGGTTTCTCATCGATTCTCGGGACTCGGGATCGGGTCTCGGAGGCTCGGGATTGGGTCCCAAGGTCTCGGGGTCGAATCCAAGGCATCGAGTGATCGTTTCTTCACTTCGTTGGCTCCAAAAAGTGTATGTATTGAGTCGGAATCGCTCCAACTCTTCACGAATGGTCTCGGGAACCTGAAACGAGCTAAAGGAAGCATAAGTAGCCCATAAACCGCTCCCAAGGAGCGATTCCACAAGGAAAATGGGACCAAAACACTACGAAATAGGCACTAAAAACTACACTTATCAGCAGTACAGTATCAGCACAGGTTATGATTGGATCAGGGGGGAACAACACCAATGTTAACTGGAGTCACCTGATTTGGAATGATTGGACTGTACCAAAGCACAGGTTTATTAACTGGTTGTATCATCACGATGCATTCAAAACAAAGAAGAAGCTATTTTCTTATGGAGTCGCCAATGACGCGGACTGTTGTATTTGTGGTACAGACGAGGAAGACGCAGCTCACTTATTCTTCTCTTGTCCGTACAGATCTCATATTTTGCATCTAGTTAGCCGTTGGATTGGTATTGCTATTCCTACGACTAATGTCAACAGTTGGAGATTGGCTAGAAGAGGATCCAAGCTGAGGAGAGGGATTCTAAATGGTCTTATCAATGCTACGATATATTACATCTGGATTCAGAGGAATAGAGCTAGAATGGAGAGTAGTATTCTTAGGCCCAATCATGTGCTGAAATGTATACAGTATGATATGAAAGTAAGGATTGATAGTTGTTGTAAAGGAGCTATCCATCAAAAGGATAGACTCTGGTTAGATACCCTGAACATGTAAGGGGATTTTTTCCCTTGATATTTGGTTACTACATTAATACAATTTTTACCTTCACCAAAAAAAAGAAAATCAGTGGGGGGGGAAACAAAACAAAGGGGCTGAATTAGCACAATAAAATGAGTCGAGATGAATTCCAAAACGATAGTTGATTGACCCACAAATCAAATTAAAACGAGTTAATAAAAATTAATAAATAATCGGGCCGACAAATAAAATGAGTAAATAAAGTACTCGAGACGAAAATGAAGTTGATAGAAATAAATAATTAGATGATGAAATAATATTTCCCGATAAATAATAAATTTTCGATAAAATGAATTAAATTGATTTCTCGAGGAAAGAAAATAGGTGTTTTGAAGAAACTTAAAATAAATGAGCTTCGAGCCGAAAAATAGGAAATTCGAGCTTAAATATAAATAAATAAAAAGAATTTAGAATTTAAATCGTCGAAATAGACTTTCGATAAGAATTAAATTAAATGTATAAAATAAATCGAAACGGAAATAAAAATATGTTTGAAATATAAGAAGAGTTTCCGAGACAAATAGAATTTTAGGAGTTTGAAACGATTAAACAATAAATTCGTTTTATAATAAATTTTAAGAATTACGAGTTAAATCGTAAAAATAAAAATACGAACATAATTTTAATTTAATTTAATTTATAAAATCAGGGGTGTTACAATCACGAGTTTCATCATTTATCCCATGAAATAAGTAATCGCAAAGAATCGGAATCGGGTATCCAAGGTTACTCTATCCCATCCTCTCAGAGTACTTGTAAAAAGGTTCACCCACAAGTTGAAGCAAATCCGAGGTAAACATGATGTCACACAAGAGAAAATGCAATAAAAACATACGACGACTCTAGCTAGAAAGCACAAATAACACACAAGACTAACACACTCAATTACTCTCAAACAAGCAAAACTCTAAATTATGTTGACCATTTCCCTGGCAACGCACCATTTTGATGGCTAGAATTTTCCATACGTCGTTAAATACACAAAGTGTATCAATCAAACAATATTTGTAAACCCAAGACATGCATAAGAACAAAAACGTAGTTAATGGCAAGTAGCGGGGTCGAACCACGGAGAAAGGCGAAAACACAAGAGTAGAGTAAGAAGGCAAGATAATCGAGTAATTGAGAGAGATTACACAAGACATAAAGTTGTGACAATGGACACACAAGAGATGGGGGTTTAAGAAGGGTTTTAGGACAAACTAAACCAAAGAAGAAAACAAACAAACAAGATCAACAAGAGAGAAGGCAATCAAGACAAATTCCCAAAAACAACTCACCACTAATGATTAAATCTTTCTTTCTAAAATTTTCACCTCAAACAATTGTTACAAGATTATGGCAACAAATGGAGTTAAAACCACCCATAAATCACCCTACTCAAATTCACAACACATCAATTAAAACCCATCAATGCATGCAAACAAAATAGCATTATAATCAATACCATCTAACAAAATTAGGATTATTAGCAACTTCATTGATTAAATTATCACATGCATGCCAATAATCAAAATCCAACTTTCAAACCCCCTATAACCCAAGGTGGAAATTAGTCAAAATTGTTTCTTATGTTCACAATTAGCTAAAACCCACTAATTCGAACAACACAATAGAATTACAAACAACAAGATAGGTTGGTCAAACCATAAAAGTCATAGGTAATTCATAAGACAATTAAGAACAAGATTAGGAAATGAAAAGATTAGAGAGGAAGAAGAATTCTCATAAAAGCTTCAATGGGATTAATAAGGGAAATAGTGCTAAGAAAGCAAGATTACAACCTCATAGACAAGATTAGCAACCTTGATCTTTCTTCAAGTCTTTCCCAAAATTAATCTAAAACTAGTTAAAATCTAAAAACAAGGATTTCTCGTAATACCAACTAATGAAAATCTAAAAACTCTCTAAACTAATGAAAATCTAGAAACTCTCTCTAAATGCTCTTTAATACAGAAAACTAGGCTATTTATACCTTGGCTTGAATTAAGCGAAATAAAATCATTGGGCTTAGTCCAAAACACAGAATTAAAATTCGAGAAAAACTACATTGTAGGGGACCGCAGGCTGCGGCGAGGGCAAGGGATGCAGGCTGCGCCATGGGACCGCAGCCTGCGGCCCTGGTCTAGTTGTCTTCTCCGCTTCCTTTTCTTCCAAGCTTGCCTTAGATTTTGAGTTTCTTATTCTTCTACTAAATACGTGTCTCTTGACTTTTAACTTGTACTCGAGACTCAAACTTCAATCCCAACTCCCAAGTAGTTTTCCTTGCTTCTTAGTCTTGAAAGGTCTTCTCGAGCCGAACTATAAGCATTTACAACCAAGCTCCCAGACAATTGGTTACATAATAGACCAAAAAGACATGAAATGCAAGAATAATATACAAATGACCAAAACCGAGCAAGTACATCAATACAATGTAAAAACGAGCCAATTAACACCAAAAGAACCACAATATGAGCCTAACTATTATGGTCAAACTCACTCTCATCAGCAGGCGGCCATTAAATGCATCTGGGTTGCCTCCCAAATCGCCTTGCACTTGTCCAGCCGCACCTGCTTTCGGCCACCATCACACTACCACTAGCAGATCAAAATTGATGTTGATTCACTTGTCATGTCAGTTTCTCACGTATACCGCTTCTTCACCCAAATAAATCACTGTGGTGTTGACGTTTGCATCGTCCCTCACCAGCAACCATACCCTAAAAGTGTTTTTGAGGGTAATGGAGAGAGATTCGAGCGGTGGAGGAAGGGTTTTCTATGGTGGATGGGTGTTTGATTTCTCGGGATACGGTGGTGTTCGAAGTTAGTATGTAGTCCGACGATAGTAATGTGGGAGAGGGTGTCTAGTGGGTCGGGAATCTTTGTGGTGGTGGTGGTTTGTTGGATGCCACAGAAGATGGTGGAATTGTTGATTACTACCTCTATCAATATTTAACTTCATGTCTCATTGGGTGCAAAAATTAAGGAGAGTGTTGAGTTTGTTGATGATGATTAGCCTATTTAATTTGTGTTTTCTTAGTTCAAACTTTTCAAGTTGTGCTTAATCTAGAATTAGTTGATGAATGTTGAGAATGATTGATTGAAGATCAAGACAAGCTACCCAAAGAATCATGAATGTCAATGAGTGTCACTTTGTAAAGATAAGAGTTTTTGGCACATTGTAGTAAGTTCAAGTAGCTAGCCAACCTAACTGTATGTTACAGTTCGGTTGACTGTTACTCCAGTTCGACCCATTGCAAAAATAAAAAATTTCAAGTTTCAAACTTTCTATCTTCTTAAATCTTTTATTGAATCAGATTTTGACATATGAAGTGTTGATCACGCAATAGTTTTTATTTTAATAAAAACCATTTCCCAAAACTATCCTCAATTTGGTTGAATAGCTTTTTACAAACTACCAAAAGGTGACTTGTTTCTTTCCCAAATAAGGCTTTGCCTCAAAAATTGGTATTTGTCATTTCTTTCTTGTTACAACCTTAAATCTGATCTTACACTTATTTTTGGAAAATGTTAGAGTTGCTTTCCTTGCCTTCTTCTTCCATAAATTTGCTCTTTCATGCAATTCTTGTAGAGACAAACCTTTCATCACTTTCAAAAAGGTTTGACCTCCTCATCAAGAGTTAACTTACTTCTATATAAATAGAGGAGTCCTCCTACTTCACTTCCTAAGACTTTCAGCACAAATCTTACATTGCAAATTGTCATCAAAAGTTTTAATCTTAAAACTCTTTGCAAAATATTTTCAAAAGTCTTCAAAAGTCACAGTCGAACGAACTGCTACATTGAGTCTTGAATACTCTTGTCTAACTTGGTTAGATTGTAATCTTGTAACTTTTCTAAGTTATTAAGAGTCGTGACCGGAGTAGGTCATTGGTGAGTTAGAGACGGAGTAGTCTCGTAAACTCAAAGTCGTAGCCGGAGTAGGCTATTTGTCGTAACCGGAGTAGATCATTGGAGAGTTAGGAGATGGCGTAGTCTTCCAAACTTGAGAGTCGTAACCGGAGTAGGTTATGGGGTTCTTATTGTAAGGGTTTAAGTTTTCGGAGTAGATTACTTTACAATTATTAATAAGAAAAGCATTGGACGTAGGCCTTTAGAGTGTTGGCCGAACCAATTCAAAAACGTAATGTGTTCAATCTTCTCGCTTTATTTCCGCTGCATATAACATAGAACACATGTCGTTTAGCTTCGCTTTAATTTGTTCGTGGATTAATATTAACTTTAGTAGTGTTTTTCAAAGTAAATGTAACAGTCGATATACTGTAATATTTCTCTGTAACATTACCTTTAGTTAAAAGAAATAGAGACAGTCAGACAACAGTCTACCATACTGTAACTTTGCTCTGTGACTTAATCCCTTGCCAAGGCAAAACTGTTACAGTCAGACTGACTGTTACATTTACCTGTCTTCACTTCTTTATCTACTTAGTCGTCCACTTAGTCTAACTCTCTTTAATTAATAAAGTTGGAGTAAAAATTTTAAAAGGTACCTAATTCACCCCCTCCCCCTCTTAGGTACTTGAGATCCATAAACTCTTCAATTGGTATCAGAGCCGAAGGTTCGGCCTAGGACCGTTAGGTGCGATGTGGTGATGGTGCTCGAGATGATGCGGAGCAGCATCGTGGTTGCAGAGTAGCACCACCGCCGGACTCTTCTCCTTGGTTAGCCAGAGATGCGGAGTAGCATGGCTGGCCCGATGAGTATCGGGTGCAGAGTAACACCAAGTGAGGGGGAGTTTCGGTTCACACACATGTGAAAGGGGGAGATTTTTGAGTCTCTTCCCATGTGTGTGATTGGGGCATTGTACCACGTCGGTAGAATTAGGATGGAGAGACTAATTTATAAGTTAGTGGGCTACTCCTCCTATCACCAATTGGTTTTAGGATGGAACCTCACTTATTTATAGGCCGGTCTCTTGCACTTGTTCTATTAGCCCGCTGCGGTGGACTCTACAAGTGGTATCATTCATTTATCTCCACTAAAACTTTATCCATACTTCATTTCCACTTTTCTACCATCTTCTTCTCTTATCAATCTTTATTATCCCCAAATCAACCTTTAAAAAAATCCAAGCAGATCTTTGTGCTTAATTATTGCAAAAATACCATCTGTTTTTCAATGAAAATGTCACCACTAAGGGAATTGGTTACCGAAATGCAAGCGGATCTCCATGTTCTTAAATCTCTCCATGTCAATATGAGAGAGGCGGATGATGATGACTTTGTTGATGATGATGATTGACTCCTTTCACCCCCACCCCCACCCCCCACCCACTTCCTTCCATTATTAAACCTACTTTTTTCACTACCCCTTCCCCTTCGTTTGTTTTAAGAACTCTTTGGTTTGTATCTTTGACACTATTTGCAACAATCCTAGTGACTGTTGCCCCTTGAACCTCTTTTGACTTTGCTATTATATGTCATATGCTTATGTTTCTATGATATTACTTTAATTAAGGTGTGTTTCCTTGATTCTTTGATGATGCCAAGAGGGGGAAAAGGTAAAGCATGCGTAGTTAGTCGTTCTTTTTAATATTTCCTTGCTATTGTGTCTAAGTGATTATGTCTTCTAAATGGTTTAGGTATTGTTCTCCTTTTTCAAAGCTTAATCTCCCTTTCTTATGTGAAATCTAATTTGTGTGATGATTGTGATCGACTAACTTGCTGAGGGGGAACTTCAAAAATACTTATTTTTTATTAGGCTTGTCATCATCAAAGGGGGAATTTGTTGAGTTTGTTGATGATGACTAGCCTATTTAATTTGTGTTTTCTTAGTTCAAACTTTTCAGGTTGTGCTTAATCGAGAATTAGTTGATGAATGTTGAGAATGATTGATTGAAGATCAAGACAAGCTACCCAAAGAATCATGAATGTCAATGAGTGTCACTTTGTAAAGATAAGAGTTTTTGGCACATTGTAGTAAGTTCTAGTAGCTAGCCAACCTAACTGTATGTTACAGTTCGGTTGACTGTTACTTTAGTTCGACCCATTGCAAAAATAAAAGATTTCAAGTTTCAAACTTTCTATCTTCTTAAATCTTTTATTGAATCAGATTTTGAAATGTGAAGTGTTGATCAAGCAATAGTTTTTATTTTAATAAAAACCATTTCCCAAAACTATCCTCAATTTGGTTGAATAGCTTTTTACAAACTACCAAAAGGTGACTTGTTTCTTTCCCAAATAAGTCTTTGCCTCAAAAATTGGTCATAAGTTTGCTCTTTCATGCAATTCTTGTAGAGACAAATCTTTCATCACTTTCAAAAATGTTTGACCTTCTCATCAAGAGTTAACTTACTTCTATATAAATAGAGGAGTCCTCCTACTTCACTTCCTAAGACTTTCAGCACAAATCTTACATTGCAAATTGTTCATCAAAAGTTTTAATCTTAAAACTCTTTGCAAAATATTTTCAAAGTCTTCAAAAGTCACAGTCGAACGAACTGCTATATTGAGTCTTGAATACTCTTGTCTAACTTGGTTAGATTGTAATCTTTTAACTTTTCTAAGTTATTAAGAGTCGTGACCGGAGTAGGTCATTGGTGAGTTAGAGACGGAGTAGTCTCGTAAACTCAAAGTCGTAGCCGGAGTAGGCTATTTGTCGTAACCGGAGTAGGTCATTGGAGAGTTAGGAGACGGCGTAGTCTTCCAAACTCGAGAGTCGTAACCGGAGTAGGTTATGGGGTTTTTATTGTAAGGGTTTAAGTTTTCGGAGTAGATTACTTACCAATTATTAATAAGAAAAGCATTGGACGTAGGCCTTAAGAGTGTTGGCCGAACCAATTCAAAAACGTAATGTGTTCAATCTTCTCGCTTTATTTTCGCTGCATACAACGTAGAACACATGTTGTTTAGCTTCGCTTTAATTTGTTCGTGGATTAATTTTAACTTTAGTAGTGTTTTTCAAAGTAAATGTAACAGTCGATATACTGTAATATTTCTCTGTAACATTACCTTTAGTTAAAAGAAATAGACAGTCAGACAACAGTCTACCATACTGTAACTTTGTTCTGTGGCTTAATCCCTTGCCAAGGCAAAACTGTTACAGTCAGACTGACTGTTACATTTACCTGTCTTCACTTCTTTGTCTACTTAGTCGTCCACTTAGTCTAACTCTCTTTAATTAATAAAGTTGGAGTTAAAATTTTAAAAGGTACCTAAATAATTCACCCCCTCCCTCTCTTAGGTACTTGAGATCCATAAACTCTTCAGAGAGAAATAATATGTCGTAGAAAATGAAAGTTCAGAGAACATGTGAGGTCAGAAAGTATATGAACCACAAATATTAGACTATGAGAAAATATTACAAGTATTAAGTTTAAATATGAACAACTCAAAAAGAAAGTAGAAGTTATAAAATGGATAGAGCGAGTAGAATACTTCTAATCATCAATGCAAAGTATATTATTATTATTATGGGACGTGATATTTCATACAAGAAAATTACTACGTTGTACAGACAATTTCCGTATTTATCCCTCTCATTTCACACCCCTTCCACTTGAGAGAGAAAAAAAAAACAAAACAAAAAACTCCCAGCAAAATCCCCATCCCGACCCTCCAAATCGCACGACATCCCCATCCCCACCATCAACCACAATCCCAAACCCCACCCAAATCCACCACCAACCTGGTTGAATACGTCGACGACCACCTACATCTTACACCGCCCTGACTTAGGGGACCCACTCTGTCCCCATACTCAACCTCTCGCCCGACCCCAGCCCATCCCCATGTTCAATCGCACCCAACCTACCACGACACTTCGCCAACCGACCGTCGCCCCCTCATCGAATTCCCTTCCCTGACTCGCTCCGTCCACAACCGCCCCTTTCCAAGCTCGACCGCCTACAACCACCCCGACCACCACACCAACATTCTTAATTGCAAAACCCAAATTGCAAAAAATTCTCTAACCCAAGTAATATAATTAAAAAATAAGGAGATATTTAACGAAATCGAAATTAGTTGTTCCATGTCCGAATTATGTTTGATAATTGTTTTTTTTTTTTTTTTGCTTAGATTGGTTAGGTTCAACCGTTCAAGACAAATGAGAAAGGAGGGATTTGTTTTGAGAAGAACAAATATGGAAAAGTAAATAGCAAAATGTGTACAATACAGTAAAATACATGTATGATTTAGCAATTATTATTACAAGTGCAAGATCAGCCTGATGTAACAGGCCAAAACTTAAATGGATCTATTTTGAAAACAAGACCTCAATAGTTTGGCTTATTAATATTTTGAGGACGATAGTAGAGATTACTTCCATGAATTTTCCCTTAAAAATTTGAACACTATTATCACTAAAATAAACTTGATTATATACCAATTGATTGATTACTGCAATTATCATTAAGATAATAAGTGCTCATATGCATACCATAAATTTAAGACGGACAGTACAATAGTTTTCCCAATGAACGAAATCCAGGCATATCGGGTACTAGGCCATGCCTCAAAGGACTCCACCCCACAAACACCCACAACCCCAAGCCAAACAAAAAGGAAAAAAACAGCACAATAGCATGAACGACCCGCATTGTTGAAACTAAGGTAATACGTTAACAAACTGGCAAAAAAATACGAGTAAAAAATAAGAGTTGACACTCAATCCACGATACATAACACACAACACCATTGGTTCAACCCAAGTGTAATCTCTCAGACAACGAAGGTACCCCCTGAAGGTCCATACCCATCTTTCTTATGACAACAGAACGAAGAAAACACAATATACCCAAACACACGAGATGTTTATGAGTAAAAGATCTACCTAGGGCTGGCCTCTGGAGAACCATCTCCATACGAGACTAGGCCTCTTTTACCCAGTGAGCTGACCGACGATGACCTTGACCGGGACCTAGTGGTCGCCTTTTTTGGAGGTGATCCCCTCGACGAACCAGATGCTGCTGGGCTCTCGCTCCTGCTTCGACTCTGACTAGACGATGAAACACGCTTATTAATCCTAGGAGATGCACGGTATCTAGGTGGTGCCGAAGGAGAACGGCTGCGGCTAGGGCTGCGGCTAGGGCTGCGGCGGCGGCGATACGGAGGACTTCGTGACACAGTCGGGCTCCTTGTTTGGCTTCTCCTGCTCCTGTATCTGCAACAAGCCACAGAACCATTACCACAGCAACAATAACAACCAATTTTTTCAGTCACTGAGTATAGGTCTCAATTTTGTAGGTTAATTGAAAGATAAAGGTCGTTCCACAATAATCCTTAAATAGACCCGCTAATGCCCATTTGACTTTTGGGTCTCAAACTTTGCCAGGGATTGGAATTGGGGATCTGTATTAATATTTGTTAAATACATAAAAACTTAATCTCATTACCTTCGAGGAGATTTTCTAGGACTTATGTAGCGGCGCGGGGAACGATCAGAGTAACGCCTGTGACTTGAGTATCTGTGAACATGTAAGAAAATATGAACATTGAATTTGACCACACAATTTAACTTGCAAATCTGCAAGGGCAAAAAAATGTGACCAATTCGAGACTTCAAGAAACAAATATACAATGCCAGGTCCAAAAAATGACACAGCAGTACCTATCACGACCAGCATAACGATAACGATCAGGTGTGGGGGTCCGGTATTTTCGAGCAAAAGAGTATCTGTCACTGAATCCCCGCCCCCTTCGTATACATTTCGGAGACCCATCAGGGGAAGCACTTCTGGACAAACTCCTGCGGCGAGGAGGGGTTCTAGAATAGCTACGACGCCGGTAACTCCTTCTAGGGGACCTAAAAGGACTACGGCTAGCAACTCTTTCAGATGGTCCTCGTCCCAAGCTACGGCTTATGCTTCTATGTGAAGATCTCAAAGGGCTCATACTCCTACGAGAAGATCGTACTGGACTGGGGCTGATTTTTATGGGGCTTCTTCGAGGGGACGCAATGTGGCTTATACTGGCCTTCATTCGTGAACGGCTCCTTGGTGGGCTCCTGCTTGGGCTCCTAGCTGGGCTCCTGCTCGAACTCCTAGCAGGGCTCCTGCTCAAGCTCCTAACCAGACTTCTGCCATTCCTCGATGGACTTCTGCTTACAGAACGACCTCTTGGTAGTGCTTTAGGGGGACTAAAACCGGCACTTGGGTTTCTGCTCAAACTCCTGTGTGGAGTTACACTCCTGCTCTTGCTCCTATTCCTTGGACTAATACTCATACTCTTAGACATGGACCTTTTAGGACTTGCACTTCTGCTCCTAACAATCAACAAATTCTCAATACAAAAAACAGCATATATTGGTGGTGTTTCACATAATTGTAGATACGGAGTATTTGAAAAGGAATGTCACCTAGATTTATCAGGGTGGTCCTCTACCACGTCAGGTTGTCGATCTTCATTTTTACCGGACCTTGCATCTCTGTCGCGGCCATTAACTCGCTGCTCTCCATTTTCCTTTGGAAATATATACTCGTCAAATTTCTCAGAACCTTCGATTGTTTCAAGATTGTCGACTGTGACCACATTCTCTAGGGAGAGAGAGTGGTTTTCAGCTGCAGGAATTCAAATTATCAGAGAATTTTCTGAAAGTAAAACCATGCAGAAACATCATCCCCATCAAAAGACGGTTTTCTCCAACTACTCCTTGAATAAGCCCCAGATTCCTTTTATGGATTTTTTTTTTGAGTTAGCCCCACTTCCTCTTAAGGAAATATTTTCATCTCTATCTCTCACCACATGCACCATATCAACACTATCCTCTTACTTTTTCATATTTTCTTAAACTTTGGGCCAAACCCATATGGGGCTTATTCAAGGAGGGAGTACAAGATATCAAGATTCAAAGCATTATCCATCCAATACTGAGTATGGAGTTAAAGAAAACATATGTGGTACAAAACAGCCTAGTTATTCTAGGGCACACCAATATGAGGGTGCAAAGCGACAAACCACGCTGTTTTTGCAAAGAAAAAGGGCGTTTTTATAGACACAATTTTGTCCAGTATTTTCGTTCCATGAATTTTAAAATGCTAATATGTGAAGGGGTAAATTGTTAGAGATAACAAGCCAAACAAAAAGTTCTTAAAATCGCGGCAACTTTCATACTAACTTGGCGGCATCACAACCATCAATGTTGCTCAAAATCGCTGATATCCCACTGACTCCTCACCTACTTCTCTTGTCTACTCCATTGTACTCATTGGTTGTCATCGAAACTCTCTTTTTCCCAACAGATCTGATGTTAATCGGCAGTCATCGGGTGTGTCATGCGATTGGGTGTGTTCGACGGCGGTCGTGGAGTTGGGAGAAGCGGTGAGCTTGTGAGAATGAGTGTCTTGGTGCTCGAGATGGTGGATATGGTGGTTTGTAAGTTGGATGGTGGTTGTGGAGAAGAGATGCGAATTGTGCGTTGATGATGGTGTAAAGTGGAATGGAGGGAGAAAGTGAGATGGGTTTGTCAACTGTATTAATGATTGCTTTTTTTTTAAAAAAAAAAACAAGTTTGCCACGTCATATTTTACTTGTTGTAGGTCCGAAAATAACAAAGTATACCCGTTTTTCCCCACAGATTTGAGATTAATTGAAATTTAGATTATTATAAGAACAGGTATAGTTCAAATTATTTCTGTTAAATAATCCATAAATAAATGTCATATTAGGTGGTACTCCGTAGTTTTTAAAAAGTAGGAGCGTAATAGGTGATAAATGGTAATTTTTCCTAAGATAAAATATTCAAAAAAAATTGTAGCATTTCATACTTACAGCATTACAAATAGTATATTTTTCTCTTGTGATTTTTTGCTTTGATTAATGTTGCAGTTTGTGTTGCATGAAACTTTAAATTGTTCAATTGTTGTACTTCCACTGGTTTTCTTTTATCTTCCCATATTCCTTTTTGGTCCGTCTTTCTTTTATCTTCTCATTTTGTTTCTTTCCATTTTGGTCCATAATTTTTCCCATACTACCCTTACTAGTTACAACACTTTACACCTTTATTCTTTCCTATTACACTCACTTACCATTTTACCCTCAATATTTCTTAAATTTATCATTTTATATTCATTACAAAAATTATTGTGCCAAAAGTAAATGGGGAGATAAATTAAAACCGGAGGAAGTATAAATTTAATTAATGTTGGTTTTTTTAAAAATAATGTACCCTTTTTTATTTAAGTTATTTTTATTAATTGGATGGGTAGAACCTCTTATCTTATAAGATGTTCCACTAATTGTGACTTTTGGCGGTAACAGTGAAAAGATTTTGTTGCCCCTTGTTTCTTCTTTAGTATAAAGTGGATACAGCAGCACCAACAACACATTCATTTTCTGACAAGTAACAAAATTGTACTGTGTACAGTAACATGACCAAAGACAGCTAAGTGAGCTAGCTAGAGATTCAATAAACCAAGCAGCAATACCAGACTTGCACCTACAGCTACAACAGGGACTCAAGCAATGAACAGCATCTCAGCCTTCTGCAGACCAAATCCTATAGGAGGATAGACCAGTTCCTCTAGCAAAATAGTACTCCCTCCATCTTGAATTAGCCCCATTTCCATTTTTTGGTGAGGGGAAAAGTGGGCCCAGGGGGCTAATTCAAGAAGATGGAGGGAGTAATAAATATGCCAAATCAATTGCAAGTTACAGATGAATCATGTCACCAGATTCCTAAAGGATATAACATTATATACTGATCACACATAGAAATTGGCACCAACGACAGTAGACTAGCACCATATTCAGATAGAATTACAATATTAACCAACTTATTCACAATAACCCAAAAAATAAGCGAATAAGGTAACAAATATATGGCGAACGGCAAACCAGACACTGCAAGAGAAAAAATGCATGACATGACGGAGCGGGGACAATATTCCCAGCTCAATATAGACAGATTTAAATACCAGGTAGGTACATCTATTTCTTGTCCCCTAACAAACATTTTGACATCATTATTTACTATTATGTTCAACCAAAACAATGTGACAGCATCAGCCACCATATAAACATAAAGTAGAATACTTGTAGCATATGCTCAAAATTGTAAGAGAACACTCAAAGCACTAAAACCAGAACTAGAAAGGGTGCAGAAGGAGCTGGTAGCTGGTTTCTGTGGATCAAGGGGCAAAAGTAGAATTGACTATACCTGGTTTCTTCAGATCATGTTTCTGATTAATCTTCCTAGCTTTGATTTCACCGTCAGAGCTGCTCCCAGTTCCGCTATCACTATCTATATCATTCAGTGCTCTTCATACATGAAAAAAAAAACATAAAGAATTCGTCAAAATATTGTTTACATAGTCAATGCCAGCAGTATTTAGTAAACTACTCCCTCTTTCTCTTTAAAAGGTTCCATTTCTCCTTTTTGGTCTTTCAAGGTTTCACTTCCTTTATATGGTCTTCCACTTCTCTATTATGCATCTATGCATATGCCTGTCCAACTTCTCTGCGTTTTTTTCTTTTGTATTGTTTATACATTTTAGAAGTGGGACCTCTCAAAGAAAAGGAAGAGATAGTAATTGATAGAAGAACACGACGTCAACTTGATAGTTAACAACATTTAGCAAAAAGAGTGTATTAAAAAGATAGGACGAAATGGAAGTAGATAATATAAAGGATAACTTTTTTATGCTACTCAAGGGAGATATTCTTAGGTCCTATTACAATACAACAGGATACTCCTCTGGAATCTAAGCCCTACTTTTGAGTCTATGCTCAAAAGTTGATGTTAAGACGGCGCACCATTTTCCTTTCTAAAACGAGTGACATGAAAGAACTGTAAGAAAGGAGAGGTAAAGAGTGGGAGGGATAACTTTTGGGCAGTGTACAACCTACCAAGAATGCACTTAACTCGTATACACGATAAACTAGAAGCAAATATAGTGGTTAACCCGATGACACTGGTCAACCAAAATCTTACTAGGACATGATAAGCAATCAATATCAATATATATAATTAAAGGAAGCTTTTTTTCGAGGGAATCCAACTTTTATGAAACACTAGGAATTTAAACATTATCCATATTAAAAATGGATATGATAAATAATACATACTTCTATTTGTTTCAGTATTAGATAATAAATAAAATTTATTTGAATTTAAGTATTAGAAAAAACAGTCCTAACAACCATAAGACTCAAACAATTAACATTATATAAATCATCAATTATCACCTCAAAAAACAACAAACTTTGAATAGACACCACGTGGAACGCATATAAGTTCGGAGTATATTTTATTAAAATAAAATTATCCTATATATAAGTAGATAGGAGCATATTTTATTAAGATAAAATTATAGTGATAGAATTAGATTAACATTTTACATTTCGTTAACAAAAGAATTATCGTTCATATGAGTTTTAATACGAAATATTAGATAAAATTACAAAGTATATAATTTTTTCGACTTTTTTCCCTTATAATATTGTTCTTAGGTTTTATCACACTTAAATCGTGAGTCAAGAATTATAGGTGTTGACCTACCAAAAAACGGGTTGGGGGTCGGGTTTACGAGTCGAGTCGAGTCATTCAACTCAAGATTACAACTTCAGTCTCGCGATATATAAGCAAGCAATCTACTAAGAGCTCTAGATAATTTAAGTTAAAATTAGATACAAAATCATATTCAAATAAAATGATTAATATATACAGTAAAAAATAAAATTTAACTACGTTAAATCAATCAATATAGTTAAACGAGACATTTTTCGAGTGAAGTTGATAGTCTTCAACAGTTTTAGGATTCTCAAATACAAACTTAAATTATATATCATATTCAAGTGTTTAAAAAGTTTGAATACTACAAATTTGATTAAAATATTTTAACTAATCCAAAAATTTAATGAAGTTAAAACACTTAAATAGAATAATTGGTAAAATAATTTAAAACAAAATGAATATAATTGAAGTTTTTTTTCGAGTGACATGTAGTCTCAAACATTTTTAAACTACATAATTTATTTAAATAACTTTATACATGTCGAATAAGAATATAGGTCGGTTCAAATATCAGTCTGGTTATACAGGTCACGAGACGGGTTAGGGTTAGAATATGGGTGAAAAATAGTTTCAAACGCCAATTTTTTTACCCTTTTTAAGTAAAAAATACTCCCTCCGTATCTATATGTTCGTCCACTTTTAATATACTCCCTCCGTCCACTATTTATCGCCACACTCCATTAAAATACTCCTCACATTTATTCATGAAGTGGGGCAATAAATAATGGACGGAGGGAGTAATACTTCACCCATATATTAAACAAAGTGGACGAACATATATATACGGAGGGAGTAATATTTTTGATATTAAATTTTTATTTATTTTAATAATATTATTTTATAGACCTTGATTATAATGTTTATATTTCAGTGAATTTTTAAAACTATTTTAATAATTATTTTATTATCAAAAGATAAAAAAAATGTTGTATTAAATTGAATATTAGTCTATGTATGTAATTTAAAATATCGAGTCACAGATCAAGATTTAGAGGTCTTGAATCTTGACCTACCAATAAACGGGTTGAACATGTCGGATTTACAAGTCAGGTCAAGTTTTGTCAAGTCTAATAATAACGTTACTATTTAACACGATAATACAACTTTAGTCTCCCAACAAGTGTATTAAATTGAATATTAGTTGTTTATATTTGTAATTTATAATATCGAGTCACAGATCAAGAGGTCTTGAATCTTGACCTACCAATAAACGGGTTGAGCGGGTTGGGTTTACAAGTCAAGTTTTGTCAAGTCTAATAATAACGTTACTTTTAACACGATAATATAATTTTAGTCTCTCAGCAAGTCTTCTTTGTGACGGATATGCCTATCACAAATTTGCGTCACACCAATCACTACCCATGTGGGTAGATAAGACAAAATAAGTAGTCATTTTCTAGCCATTTTGCTTTTGTTTTATCTACCCCACGTAGGTAGTACTTGACATGTCGCAAGCTAAGAGAGTAATGTACTTCCTCCTTCTATCAATGTTCTACCCATTTGATTATTTTATACCACCTAAATGAATATATAACGGGTATTACACTTATAGAAGGACGAAGTACTAAAATTGCTCCCTATGTAAAGTAAGAGTTTGTGTTAGTCTACCTATGTACAATTGTACAAGAGAATAATTTACTAAAATTGTCAGATAATTTAAGTTAAGATTAGACACAAATTTATATTAATAAAAGGATACTACATACAATAATTAATTATATCGAATAACTAGAGTTTTAGCAAAATCTAGGCATATGAATATGCTGGCTTGAGCGGGGCTTTTAGACTAAGGTTTTGTATTCTCTTTTTTCCCAAAGGTTGAATAGGTCCGTCCAGGTCCTGGTCCAAAATTAAGAGGTCATTTAGGGTGTGTTTGGAAAGATTGATTTGGAATGAAAGGGAGGGGAGGAAAAATGAGCGAAGCAAGTTCATTTGTTTGGAAGATTGATTTGGAATGAAAGGGAGGGGAGGAAAAGTGAGGGGAACAAGTTCATTTGTTTGGAAGATTGATTTGGAATGAAAGGGAGGGGAGGAAAAGTGAGCGAAGCAAGTTCATTTGTTTGGTTAGCAAAATGGGACGTAGGGATTTGTAGGTGAAAGTAAAATGGATTCCTCCATTTCTCTCCCCCAAAGAAAAATATTTTCCCTCCAAAATTAGAGGTAATCATATGTGGGTTCGGGCCGGACATGGGCCGAGCTAAATGTAAAATTTTGACCCACGGACAAGCGGGTTTCGGACGTGTTCGCGGGCCGAACGGGACGGGTCAATTGGACGGTACGACCCATGATCAACACTATCCAAAATAGACAATATTTAGGGAAAATGTATCATCTCCATTCTCCCTCCCCTTCCCGACCCTTTCCCTTCTCTTTTTCCCTTTCCACTCCCTTAGCTTTCTCTCTCATTTTATTATCCAACCACGCCCTTAAGATTCGGTATGAAAAACATGTTCATGACTAAAAACAACAAATGGGGTGGGGCGGGTTTGCAGGTGGGGCGGGTTTCGAATTTAGAGCGAGGTGATACCATACATACAATATATTCAATGCAGAAAATCAAATAGTTAGAGAGTAAAAGATATAGATAAACTCAATGTTTCATGTGAGTTTTCACAAACATATTAATATTGCTGACGGACACAAGTGTTGGTATTTTGATGAGCAATACGGGTCATAAATAGTTCGAACGCCTAATTTTTTTTACCCTTGTTTAAGTAAAAAAATTATAATGATAGGATAGATTTAGATTATGTGACATAGTTAATGTTGAATTTCATGTTTATACTTCTAATCAATCCGTATTCAGGGCTAGCCCAAAGGTTGTTCATTTTGATTTTAGAAACCGTCGAGCTGGGGTTCAAGTAAGTGGAATGCCTCAATATATACTACTGACTCACCAATCATGCCAAAGTAGCATAATATTAGCAAAACACGGTTTGTAGATTGTAACATGGTTTGGTATCAAATTAAATTAACAGAATTAAAAAGGATGGTAATTAGCTGATAATAGAACAATCATATTATAAAGTTATCGCTGCACCCGTGCATCGCACGAGCATCAAACTAGTTTGACTACTAAAATATAGTCTCACCTTTTTGACTTGCGTCTTGACCGTTTGTCGTTCCTTTTGCGTTTCTTCTCACGTCGTCTATCTCTACGCTTCCTACGTCCATGTTTGTCTCGTCGCGACCTCTTTCTCTTTTTACGCCTATCATCACTAGATGAGCTAATGTCAGAAGATGATGCATCAATATCAGAGTCAGAGTCAGAGTCACAATCAGAATCAGTGGTATCTGTACTGTCCAATTCACTATCTGAGGAACTCTCGGACTCGGATGAATAAACTTTTCTTCCCTTTTTTCTCCTATCCCTAGAAGATTTCTTATGTTTCCCTTTGCGTCGAGCATCCTGACCATAAGCATCCACGCTTGCTTGCTTTCCCAACTTTTTACCAAGTTTCTTCTTATCTGCATGTCCATGAGCATAATTGAGGATAACCAAAGACTGGAGATCAATACTCAAAACTAGTCAGTTAATTATATTTTATTTATAAAAAAAACATGCACAGCTCACTAAGCCACAAGCCAAAATTCCATGTGGTGGCTTGTGCATTAAGGTGCAGCCGTCAATAGGACCGTCAAATGATTTTGAGAGGCCCGGTTCGAAACGTTCTTTTGAGGTCCTAAATGGTAAGGAAACATTTTTTTTGACATAATAAATCAAAAGTTAGACACAAAACCTAATTTGTAATCTGTAATAAATTGATGCACGACTTAATAAAGTTCAATTTTATGACTACAATTTCATTTGCTATAGATTTAGTCATTAATATCCAATTTTATTTGGAGAAAAATAAAAAATAAAAAACAGAACAAAAATATAGAGATTTTGCTGCATAAGAGTCAAACACATGACATATAACTAGGCCCATACAAAATGCAAAGCACACCCCACTAGAACAAATGCATTTTATATTTACTTTAATGCACCAAACATTAATATAGCTTAGTAAATTTGAGTTTTGGGCCCCTAAAAATCTTGGGCCCCGGTGCTTAGCACACTCTGACCATACCAATCGATGGCCATGCCCGTCAAGACATGACACTACGCAGATCCAATTTCCGTTCTAGTTCTGTGAGTATGTCTTTCTTTTCCCATTAATCGCAGCTTTACAAGTTTGATCTATTTTGAATCGAAAAAGGGGATACATTTTCACAATTTGATTTTGAAAATACAAATTTGACTGCAAAAACAGTGTGCTTGTCTCCATAAGTCGTGTGCATCACCTTCCGCTTGGTGTCTTATTGCTGCAAGCCCCTCCCTATTTTGATGTCACTATTCCTCTTTTAGAACTAAATTGTTGGCACATAAACTAAGTTCGTTCATTGGAAGAAAATACGATGACAGAGAATTAGCGTTATTTGATCACCACAAGAAATTGAAATTCTCGTGACCCCAAGAATTGCAATTTCAATTCATGGTAACCTTGAAGTGTTTTAGGTTGACAAAGTTGAAATTCACGTGAAGTGTCATTCCCCAGAAAGGGAAATTTATGAGACTTGCACGAAAAGAAGTTTAAAACTTGGTTATAAAAGGCACACTGAGGGGATGAGGACCAACGATGAAAAAATGTAAAGCACAATGCGAGTGCATGCATCATAGAATCATGTTTTGTGCAGAATACCATTTCTTATTTTAAAGAGGCTACCCCGTAATGAATAAAGCTAGAGATAAAACACCCAAAGAGCATAGTAATTGCATAGTAATGCCCTCGCAGGGTGCACCTTATTTATTAGGCGCACTAATGCATTTTAACTAGTGCCTCATGGAGCCTCAGGCTTAAGCAATCCTGAGACCCTCTTTTTCTAACCTAGGAAAAAACCTTTCCACGAATTAGATGACAAAGGAACAGCAAATTTTTAAAACCTTTTTATGCACTTATTTTCATAAAAGGAATACAAACAAATTTTACTAAGCATATTCATTACCGCTCTCACTAATTTCACCGCAGTTAACAATTTTAACTGTGACAGCTGGTCGACCATCTTCATCACCAGCATTTTCTATTTTCTTCAAAACCTCGAATCCAATCACAAGCTTGCCAAACACTATATTTTTCCTGTCAGCACAGATAAAATACTGAGACAATATTCTGAAGGAACTTCAAAGGACATTTACCCGGTTAAAGCCTCCAAATAGGTCAACCATGCTCAGTAGACCGCGTTCTCCCATCAAATCACATGAGTCTCAAACTATAATACTGTATCCTGCAGCGTTCTGCTGGAAGAAGCAATATACATACTATATTCAGAATGAACCAAATCAAAGAGCACACTCAGACAGTACCTGTCAAGATTATGATTAGCCGTAAACAATAGATTGAAGATAGATCCACGAGTATTGCGATCAGAAATTGACATAGATAAAAGACCAGGTCCATCATGCTTAAGTTTTGGCGGCTCATCTGAAAGAAAAACAAGCTCCGACTTATATGAAAACACAAAGATGAAACAGCAAAAAATCTTCATAGCATCTATAACTCAAACATTAATATATAAAAATGACAATCAATTTACACAACTGAACATCCATTACAACGAGAAAAATCATCTGCAATAATCTTACCTTTGTACTACAATCATGTTACCTGGTGACTTCAAATGTATCCAACAAGTAAATGTTGAAGTATTTGTTGCTCTGCCAGTAATCAAGATGAATAAGCTAATCCTACATCTAACCTCATTCTTTAACAGATAGGGTAACTTCACTAATAGCGCACCCTGCTTGATCTGGGATTGAATCCTAATGGGATAGGGAGACCTTTCCTGGTGCCTCCAAAGACCTCTACCGTGAAAATTAAATCATTGACTCGTTTAATTTATTTGATTTAAAGGTCAACATAGAAAACTCAAAGCAACAGTACGAGATTGTAAAAGAAAAGAGGCTCTCCCAACCCACCTCAATCCACAGGCCTTGCAATGCAGCATCACACCAGACAAAAATCTAACATGTCCAACGCATTCATTCAGTACCTTTACAGGGAATGCCAAAAGACCAAAGAAGACAACAGACCCGGTCAAACTAATTATACATTATGCACACCAGAATCATGGAAATTGTATTTCACCTACAACGACCAGCGAAAAGAGTAAAATGGGAACCCTAAGGCAGACACAAAGTCACTGTTACCAATGAGGTTCAATAAGGTCACCGAAAGAACAAACAATATAATAAAACAATCACGGCACCAACAAGATTCTTCCATTAAGAACAATTAACAACGATTCAGAAGAACTCCAAAAAATCTTACCAGGAAATTTATCGCCATATATACTTTCACCTGCTGAGCCTGCAAAACAATAAAACGGAAAACAATTATTATACACAGTAACAAGGAGATATGCAGCAAGGTAAGTTACCAAACCAGAGATGTGCAGTACCACAAGCCCACAACCAACAAATTAGAAAGGGAAAATAAGTTTTTTCAATCCAGGACTCCTAATTTCCAACTTTTTAATGCATGCCAATGAAAAGAACGCTTATGTGTCATTTCATTAATAAACATGATAGAGAACAAAGAAGACACGGAAAAAGAAACTAGAAATGAATCAGTAGAACCAGCCCACAAAAAGAACAGCTATTCCATAGAGCCTGAATGCTAGATGGCAAAAACTTACAAGGCTGTTGTATGTATAGTATTGAATGGGTCAATTTCAGGTTACACCTCATTTAAGAAGTGAGTTAATGAATTGGGGTATACATATACAACGGACTCACACAAAACTCACTAATGCAGAATAGGCCAAAAACAGAAAATGAACCAAATCACCAAATTCGAAAAAACAGAAGCACCAGAATACAAAAAGGTGACTCCTAAGTCTCTCACACATCCTAAAATTGCTACAGGAAACAAGTTACATCACCATTACAATACTGTATCAACAATTTCTTAGGCCAGTTCTACAAAAGACATTCAATAAGAAGCAACCGCTCTCTCAGTGAAGAAACTTCAAGGATAAAATTATGCATACCTTCTGGTCTATGTAAATCACCACCCTGTATAGGAAAAAAAACAATGATCAGTATTCAGCAGAAGAACCATATCTTCATACATCAAAACATAAACAGATATGATGCACATTTCTTTACTTAATTACGATCACTCAATAACATAGCAAGTACAACCTCAGAACTAAATCTTTAGACAAACAGGTGGGACCATCAGCCCTGTATCCAACAGCATAGCAGGGATAACTGACCAATGAAACATTAAGACATTTTCCAGGTCATGCAGACAGAAACTAAGTTTAGCGCACAAAGTAAAACCTCATCAAATACAGATTAGAGGATAGGAGCATATACCTGAGCCATGGACCCCTTCATTATGCGATGGAAAAAAGTTCCTTTGTAGTGCAGAGGCTTCCCTAGTGTTGGGCCAACACCTTTTTCGCCTGCAGCAGCAGAAAATACAGAATAAGACTGATGAACCACAGATAACAGTATAGTAAATCCTCCGTAACAATTCTGAAAGAATATTGCAGCTTACATCTCATTTATGACACATAAGAGACATTAATAAACAAGGAAAACACGATAACAGAGCTAGTCATATTACATAGTGAAAACTCAAAATTTCAGATGATATAACAAGAAATTTGTCACCCACCTACCAAGACGGTGGATTACACCCAACCATTCAAATGTAACACAAAATCATTTTTCCTCTATAACTTGAAAAAGAGCGGACATAAATAAACAAGACTCAAAGTAAGCCTTTTTTATTCTCTATTTATCATCGCCCGGAGTACTTTTTTCAAGTTTGGACGAACGTTTTGTTATAAAGCTCTACTAAAACATGACAATTAGAAAGGCCATGTCCTTATAACATCATTAAATGAACTTAAAGATTCCATCAACTAATATGTTTTAAAGGCACGACCATTTTTTATCTCTATATTTTCTTTCCAAAGTATTTTTTCACATTTGGACTAACAATTTGTTATAATGTTCTACTAAAACACGAATATTATATGTGAAGGACATGTCTCTGTCACAGGTAGGTGTATAAAGGATCTTACAATGTTTCACACCTGTTACCCCACCATTGATGCACAACAGATATCCAGAATCTGCATTCCTGACAAATCTGTACATTTTCCACTATAAGCAGATAAAAAAGTGTTGCTATTAAGAGAAGGAAGATGGACACATGGATAACCTCACAACACAACCACCTAAACACCAATTCAGTGATCTCCCTGCTTCAGCAAGAAGTAATTAATGAAATAAATGGGAATAACAAGTGAAAAAAACCATCTATGTCCAGAAAGTGAAACCGCACTTAAATCAGACAAATACCCCACACACCCCAAACATGACAACAAAACAACGAGGAGGAATTAATAACGTATCAAAAATCTTAATAACCAGGTCAGCCAAATTTACCTGTGCATAATGCACGGAAATTCTCTGCCGTCCTTGGCACATCAGAAAAGAGCTGCAAAACAAAACACAATAATCATTGGGGCATGGAAGAATTCTACGAGTCCAGCAAGAAATAAGGCCACTGGGGAGTTATTAGAGCATTGTGCTTTTCACAGATAACAGGGCCCAGTAAATAATCAGTTCAGAGTATGTTAATACCTCGAATACCATCCTTTCAAGAGGATCCCCGTCGATACAAACGTCCAAGAAAACCAGTGAATTTTTCTTCTTGGTCATTTTTCTTTAGTTGTAAAATTTCAGGCCAAACGGGTTGCAATCTGTTAATAGGAAGAAAAAGAATACATAAACAAGCTGCAGAAAGAATGCCTCACAAAATTTACAATAACAAAGAAATTACACCGTGTCATGGAAAAAGGTTGATATCACTTCCTCACATTGCTTCCCAACACTCATCTCGGTATAAATTAAAAACTACTAAAAATGTCAAGTTGCCACGAGTAGTAAACTAAGGAGGCAACTAATCGTTGAACCAGTGTTACCAGATTCGCAGTTCGCCGGCACGATTTCCGAACTAGTTCGCCCGATTTACGAATTAGTTCGTTCGGGAACTAATTCACCATCACCAACGAACTGAATTTTGAAATAGAAATTGCTCAATCAAGCATGAAAACAACAAAAATCAATCTGAAACAAATACTATTACCTTGACTCCCTAAAAGGCAAAGAGTTTAAACTGTTGAGCCCATGAAATGAACCAGAAGTAGGAGAAAAATCTTCAGAGTTTCGACTTTCGACTTTCGAACACCACAAAACTTTTCAATTTTTTCGAGGAAGATGAGGAGGAGGATGATAAGTGAGGAGGAATAGGTTGATTTCAATTTTTTCAATTTCAATTTTCAATTTTTTTTTTCTCGAAGGAATAGGTTGATTAGGAGGAGGAAGATGAAAGATGTAGAGCACTGCAGGCCGTCACCACCTCTGCCCATTGAGTTACAGGGTTAGGGTTATAAACGACCGTATTAGACCATATTTATTCCCAAGAGTCTTTCACCAAGGTCCAACATATACGGAGTAATTTGTTATTCATTATTCAGAACCTACCTTATCAAACTCACACTAACTTTTTCATCTTTATTCACACTTTTCTTTCACCATGTTCTCACACACATATATTACTATTCTTTATTAATTTTTTCACCTAAATTTTAAAAAATAATTTTTTCACAATCAATATTTATTTTACAAGGTCGATTATATTTACGTTGATGGAAAATAGTACATTTTACGAATTTACATTTTTGTTACTCGTATTTAAAAAAAATGTTTCTTTTAAAAAAACGATTATGTGATAAATTATTAGATATATGTAAAAAAAATTGAGTTCTAGTTTTCTTTTTTTTTGAAGATAAAATAGAGTAATAAGAGAATATAGAAAATGAACAATTTTTTTTTAATAAAAGTATATCAAAATTAGTCTCTATTTATAGACTATAAAAAAAATATGACTGTTGGTAATATTTTTATTTTCATTGATAAAGTATTTTTTAAAATATATCCATTGCAAAATTTCTAACAAATAGAAAAAATAAGACCTACATTAGAATACTTTAACCGAAGAACATGGCACTATGGCAGGCCAGTTGCCTCTCAGAACATTTCCATTTCATCTTATAGGACGGAAACAACTGCAAGCGGAGAAGACTTTCATCTCGTGCCAGTAACATCATTCAGGGAAATGATTAGAAGTGGAACCTTTGGTCTTTCCTACTTGATGTCCACCTTTTTATCTTTTGCTCGGTATGGTATACACTTCTGTGTTGACATTACAATCCTTGATTAAAAACTCCTACGGTGAATTAATAATGATAAAAAAATGATGTAAAACAAAATATTAGCAAATGCGGTCAACCATTGATATCTCTACATAAGCCAAAGAGGCCTAATAGATTTAAGTGTTTCATGATATGATTACCTAATTCCGCTTTCAAAAATTCATGAGAATGCTAGTCGGAAAAGGAAAGACTATGATTTTTTGAGTTTGAAAGATGATAAAAAAAACGTTACACAAAGTTGCAGGCTGATGGAGGCCGACTTTTCAAGGTACTTCACCATACCACAACCCTCGACAGTGACTTTAGTCGCTACAACTTCCTCTTTTTCAATTGGTTCATCTATTGTAGCTTCTTATTCGTCTACCATTAAACACAGAAAATTACATTTAAATAGATTTATTAAGAACTGGTTCAAATGAGACGGGTATTTTGCTGAAAGTGTCAGTTTCATCTCTTCTAAATTGATCCAATATACCGAGTGTACATGAAAATAAATTCATGTGGTGTTTGATTTGTGTACGAATAAAATTAGAGAAATCAATTTAATGAATATAAATACGATAGTTTTGTTAACAAACCATCTCAACCAAAACCTTAAGGCTTTGGTTGAGATGGTTTGTTAACATGGTATCAGAGCCAGAGGTCACGAGTTCGAACCCTGGCAGCCCCCAATATCTCGAACTCTCAAGTGGAATCTCAGCACACGGTACGGGGGAGCCGGTGCACACTAACCACTCTTCAAGCCCAAAGGGCATTCGAGTGAGGGGGCGTAATAGAATATAAACGGCCTTCAACCATCGCCTTAAGGTTTTGGTTGAGATGGTTTGTTAACAAGTTTTACCTTTGTATTTGGGTACCATAGGTAAATACAACAATAGTTCGCCCCACAGTGTATTGGAACCCCGGTAAAAATTGTAGGTTTGACACCAACATTCATAAATCATAAGCATCACAATTTGATACTCCCTCCGGACACTATTTTTTGTCAAATTTCATTAAAATACTTCTCACAAATATTGGGTTAATGAGGAAAAAAATAGTGTCCGGAGGGAGTACAACGTTACAAAAATCGTCGATAGTCAACACCAATACCATGAAATGAAGGTATCAACAACCCTCTTAAAAAATGTAAAAACTGTCAATACTACAACTCCATCGTTCATCGGCAGCAAACTTAATCTTCTAATTTAATCACTAAAATGATCAAATATTCGTAGATTTCATTTCTAAAGCTTTGTTGCATCGAGGTATGCACTTCCAGTTGCCCCTTCTTAATTCTAAAGCTTCAAAACCATCCAATCCGATAAAAAAGAAGAAGCAAGAAACAGAACCCAGTATTTGACATATGAATTCTTTACTTGGAAGCATTATTTTCCAGAACAACATCGGGATTAGGTTCATCAATAGCACCAGCAGCGTCGAAACCACAGGGCCGCTTCTCAAGCTGGAAGTCTTAGTAATCAAATTACATATCAAATAAATAAACTGAACTATTTCATCAGTGTTTAATCAATCAATAATCGACATTTAAAATACTGAGTAAACGTCAATAAAACTTGAAAACGATGACAATTGTCGATTATTGATAAATACAATGCAAAGTGAAAATTAAAAAGAGCTTATAGTAAAATAACATCATAAATGATCAATCAATCAATTAAATAAATTAAAACCACACACACTTATCAAATGAACATGATCCTACGAATTCCGGTTCACAAAACCACTCTCATTCTAAGCAAGCCTTAAGTCGGATTAAAATATCTAAATAAGGAAAATAATTGATCGGACAAAGACTACAATGAATGTAAGTAAACCCATATTCATTCGAAAAATTGAAGAAAATAAAACAAATAAATAGACAATCAGAAGGAAGGAGGGAGAAAAAACAAACCCACGTTATCAGTTGTGTAACACCTCTAATTTTGAAGATTTAGATCTGGGTATGACGGAAGATGGGTTGCAAACATGTCTATCATCAACTAAAGTTTCTCTTTTTGATATCTTTAAAGAAAGTCGTCAAGGGTAGAACAGTATCCAGTAGGGTACTTGTTGGTTGGTGCTCTCCGTGGTGGTATTTCCTTGCTCATGAGATATAAAAGGACTCTCAGGTAGGGATACCCGAATCCATCACCCGAATCCGCATACTCCACCCGATCCATCCGTCACCCGATTAACCCACCACCCGGATCCAATCCATCCTTCATCCGCGGGTGATTCGGGTGGATCGGGTGCTTAGCGGATGAAAAATATTTTTTTTAAATACAATAACAAATATACAAATTATAAGATGCGTAAAGTTTTTTGGGATTTTTGGGTGGTCGGAAATTAAGACGGGGAAAGAAAATCTAAAATGGTGGCCGCCAAAGTGATTACGGAAAATATTTTCTTAAGATTTTAAGAAAAAAAAGGATAATGAGTATAAAAATAGAGTGAAATTATTTTTTTTTTTATATATTCATATAATTTTTTTTAAAAATCTATAAACGGGTGAACGGATCGGGTGGACGGATCGGGTGACGGGTGAAAAATCTCCACCCGAATCCGACCCGATCCATCACCCGATTCATCCGTCATCCGCTTAAAATCCATTTAGTTCGGGTTTTCGTCCATTAATTTTATTCGGGTGGATGGATTTTGAACGGGTTCGGGTGAAATTGACATCCCTACTCTCAGGCAGCAAAAATCATCATTTTGCATGAGAAGGGCAGACTCAACGACATTGTTCACTTTTATGAAAAAAAACATCATTTTTGAAAATGTGAATATTAGCCCCGCTTATATTAGCCTCCATGATCCGTAACTAATGACTACAAAATCTATCATCCGACCACATAACATTCTCTTTGAAAATGTACATTATATGTTCTCTGACATAAAAAATGGGTAGAAGTTGAACACAATACTAATCCTTATACATTGTCTACAAAAGCATCGTCACTTTCAAGGGTAGATCATTGTTCTATTGGGAATTGGGATGAGTAAATTTCTAACCTTCCAAGTTTATACTCCGTATATGATTCAGCACATACCTTTTGACGTAATGGTCATAGTGGTTTTATTTTTCAAATTAGAGGTTGAAAATGTGAATATTAGCTCCGCTTATATTAGCCTCCAAGATCTGTCACTGACCACATAGCATTCTCTTTGAAAATACTACAGTACAAAAACCTAGCATTCCATGCTCGCAGGAGCGAAGGCCTAATGCTATGTAGATAAACCTATACAAAATTGCCTTACACAAAAAACATTAATCGGATAATTTTATGTTGGATAACTTGAATTTATGAAAAATCCTCTAATCAAGGAACCGTGTTACTTGCGTTGGGAACAAATATGAGATGCAATTATTACAAATAAAGAAGCCAGAAACACAAAGATAGCCCAGCTAAATCGTTGGCAGTATTGTTTAGGAAACTAAATTAAGTTGAGTAACTCTATTTACCGTGATTATTCTAAATTATGTTGAGAATCTGTTTACTGAGTTTATATCGAGTTTATACTGAATTAGTAACTCAATAGACAATGTACAACTAAATCAAAAAATAAAATAACAAAAACCAAGATCATATTCAATAAGACAATGAATTGAGAGAAGAAAGGTGCCAAAGGTTTGAACTTTTGGAAGAGATTGGACATAAGAACTCGCAAAAGCATCACCGACCTCCGACCTCGCCTAAACTATACCTGAATACCTGATAACATGTAGGATATGTTATTTGAATGTCCTGCATTCATTCATGAAAGACGATTAGTTGAAATACGATATAATAATCACAAAACAAATGTTCAATGTGATTGAAGTTTGGATTGACCAAGAAAGTTACCTATCGGAGAATTAACCACCCCTCATTGCTTCCGCCAACAACCCAATATCAGTCTCCACCGTCCACCCTTCAAACTCCTAGCTAATCAAAGGCCACAACCCGACCTGAAACACTAAGAAGAGACAAATCTCTGATGACGTCTCCTCCGCTACCTCGTCTTCCTCCACTGCATACGCTACCAAAATCAATATTTACAGTTCTAGTTCCTTATCTCCCCATAGAGAAATTTGAATTCCAAATAAACGAAGATTTCATTCCTGTAGAAATCGTTATGATGCTGAAGCTTTTGCATTTCCTCTTGGCATTTACATGTGATAACACATTGGGATGGCGACACATATATATTAGACTAATGTCCATGCTCCATTTTAACTTATACGGACTTACGGAGTATTAGACTAATGTCCATGCTCCATTTATTTAAACATTTCAACTTCATACAGAATTTTATAAAATACAGAAGATTCGAGACTAAGTTAAGTCTCCTTAATCTTAAGTACCATGTAAAGTGAGTCATTTATTTGGTAATCACACTTACGTAGGAAGCAAGCTATGTCAGTGTATATTGTCGGGTACAAAATGAAAACAGAGTTGACAAAACTACAAGGGACTACTTTTATTAGTACTAATATATTTATTTGCATTTCGCCTAAATAAAACCCCGAGCAGGCACCACACGAAACCACCGTGTCCCCACCTGCTAGCACCAGACGTGGAATGAACATAGCAGCCAGCTGGCTAGTCCAACCCCGGGCATAGAGGTGAAAACATTGTTGAAAAAATCAATAATCAATAATTGAGTGAGCTAGGAAGACGGAAAAAAAACGTACCTAGTAAAAATTTAAGGGTCAAAATTTTAATTAGATATCTGGTTCAGTTGTCAAATTTAATGGGTTTGATTTTGATCCGTCTTCTGTTTTCTCCGTCGGAAAGTTGTTGTTGTGGTTGTTGTTAACTTGATACCACTGTTTTTCTTCTAGTCCTTCTCTCCTCCTCCTAATACCTTCAACATGATCATCATCTATCTATGATTTATATATACAAACCAATATACTGAGTAAAAATTAAACTCAAGTCATTATAAGAAAAACGAAATAGAACTGGGTTTACTTCAAAGAGGGAAAAAAGATGGAAAATTGATTTACCTAAGTGGATTTCCTTGATTGAATCCAAAGTAGAGTTAACCTACAAAGGAAAACAGAAGAATCCTCAACAAAAATTAAATTGTACAAATTTATCAAAAAGATAGAACTTTAATAAATAAATAAATAATAAAAAACACCAAAAAATTAAGAGGGGAAGTGCTGAAATTGTTCATAGAGAGAACAACCGATTGTTATGACAACAACTGTAAGATAAGATCGAGTGATGATTGACAGTTTCAAGGGCAAGTGAAGGGGATATGAAGAAAGGCAGTTGGAAGTGGTGGAGATAATGTAGGTGGTTTGTACTGTATTCATAGGAGGTTATTAAAGAGTGAGAGTTAGGGGAGACGGTTTGTGCGAGAATGGGGAAGGGAGTTGTGGTGGTCAGATAACATGTAAGCGCCATGTCAATGCCACCTCATTGCCATATAGGATGCTGATGAGGATGCCTACGTGGGTGAATGTGGAGGCTCTAAATGTTTCTACTTTAATATATTAATATATAAAAGACTAGTTTTGTCCCGTGCAAATTGCACGATTGTGTTATAATAGTTGATATAAAGTGATGGCCAAAAGCATATATAAGTTAAGTAAATACAAATTGTTTTACTTTAAATTGATGTAAATAATATCGAAAGGATCGGAGACGTTTTCTGGAGAACTATAAATAAATATGACAGAGAGGATAACATGCATGGTCCTAATCAGCTTCGCGGCAGTAGAAAATGAGCTAAAATATTCACCAACGGACGTGCTTGCTAACGGAGGTTGATCTAAAGTTATTAATTAATATATTAATTTACGATTAAAGTAACATTAAAGAAATGAAAATAAATCCAATTATGACATACATATATATATATATATATATATATATATATATATAACTACTCTGTATCCCTTATAAAAACACTTAAACAACATTACAAATATTGAAATACGATTTGATACACGACATTAGTAGTCTTATTAGATATTTGTTTGTCGCTATCGTATATAAGAATATTAAAACCACGATTGTTAGTAACCCTTGATAGTTGATATTGAAACATATAGTTGATCATGGGTGAAAACAGTTTTGGAAGATAAAGACCAATATGAGGTAAATTGACCTTGACCCTTGTTAGTGGTTATGGCGAAGCATACATAAATGAGGAATTGTCGCTTTCAGATAGAGTAAGAGAAAATCGTGGAATATAAACTCTGTCACCTTTGTGGTTGCATCACTTGCATGTTAGCACGATACATCGAATCACTTGTTTCCATAGGTTAGTACTCCCTCCTATCCACTCCAAACTCCTCATACATAAGTTAAAACTTCCCAAATTTTGACATTAACAATAAAAATAATTTAAATAGAACACATGGACCCACTTTTGTGAGGTGAAAAGTGGATTTTACGTAAAGCTTGGATTGGATGAGAGGTAGCGGTATAAAGCAAAGTTTCGCAAAAAAAAATGTCAACAAAAAATATAATATACAAATGTAGTAAAGTACGGTCAAAGTATCGTCTCGTAGACCGCAAAAAGTCAAAGGGGTAGTTGAAGTGGATTGGAGGGAGTAATAATTAACCGTGTTCCATTGCACAACCCATAAAATTGATTAATTAATGTTTCTAATAAGCATGACCATATCACTGACTTTTAATCGCAACTCATGATTAGGCACACCGGAGCACTTAATGTTGTTCAGAAAATTTTGTCGAGCTGAGATCATGTTGACCTAGAGTTAATTCACCCATACAGACCTCGTCAGAGTTTAGATATATCTCATCTTCACCGGGAATTGGATATAAACATATTCATTAATTAATCCCACGAATATAACTCATAAGTAGGGGTTAATATCGCCCTTTGCTAAAGGTAATCATCGTTCCACATTTGGGTCAAAAGGTCAGGATATGTAGACAATTACTACCATGAAACTTAATTTTTCCATAGTAAAGCAATCCAATTTTCAGAATTGGAACTCCTAAAAAAACACAAACTACTTTTTATGATAAACTTATGAATCTGCAATACAAATAACAATATAAAACCACATGCTAAATTGTTATCATATATTGATAGTAACAATGAAAAAAAATGAAATATGTTGGACCCACTGGAGAATAAAAATTTCATTTTTAGATGGGGCAATTCTTTTAGGATGGAAAAAATAGGATAAACGAAATGAGGTGGATGTGGTGGGTCCCATCCAAGAATGAAAATATCATTCTTGGATGAGGATGCTCTTATAAACAGTTCACATAAAGAAATAATATGCTTACAAATATTTTATATCATATTTTTATCACATGATCATTTTAATGATAAAAAAATTCAATAAATATAATTAAAGTTTGTTATATACATGTACAGTAACAAATTTCAAGGACAACATATCATTTCCTGCATAAATGCAATATCTAATGTATTTTAAAAATATGGAGTATTAAATCAAAACATGTATATTCTTACTAATATCAAATTAAATAAATTAAGAAAATTAAGAATAAAATTATATTTTAAAAAATAAAGATAATTATGGTTTTTAAAATGGGTTAATATGACCCGTATTTTACCCGAAATTCATGTAAATCTAACCCATACAAAATCCATATATTTAAAACCCGGAATACACATGACCTGTATTTTACCCGAACCTGAAATGATCGAACCCAAAATCCGACTGTCCGACCCGTTCGTCATTACTCATTATAGTGCTTACGAAATAATTGAAGGAAAGTGATATGGCGTCCTTATGCTAACCTAATCCTTATAACCCCTTATCTTTACTGTACTGGTTACCACTACAGCAGAGAATCGAGATTATTTATAGAGTTACCAACTTACCCCATGCATTAATCCTTGTTGAGAACTACTTGAATTTGTGTGCCTTTTGTTTGATTTAATTAGGGATGAACCAAAATATAAAATACGATGTTATTATACATATACGATACGGTATATTGATTTCAATTTACGAATTTTCAAAATTCGACACATTTTTCTATAAAAATTTCGCGGATATGTATCGAGAAAAAAATTCAGAACCCTACAAAACGCAAAACATTTGTTGTTGTTTGCTTCATACATTCTCAAAGAGTTAAAAGTCTGTCCTATGTTTATTTGATGACTTAAAGAGTTGGGTACGTCAAATGTGTATTATGGACAACTTTCATTTCTTACGTTCATTATTTTTGGTGGTCTTGACAACTCCAAGTTTTTCATACTTTAATATATCATCTTACTTGGTATGTCCTCAGGACAAAAACAATTACTGGATTAATAATCGTCACCAACGAAGGTAAATTTAGAGTCCTCTATCTAGCTTCATATTTTCAGAATTATGCGGCACAGAAGACAATAATATGACTTACCCATTTTCTGTCCAGGTGACTTTGAATTGCCCAAAGAGTATCGCACCATTCTTCTAATCCACTCCTAACAAAGGAGTAAGTGCTCTATTACTTGTGATATTTGGAACAATTTGTAAAGATTTCTCAGTTCTAATTGTCGAACATAAACTTATTACACTGTTCGCGTACTTAAGGAAGAATGTAAGAGAATGGAGGACTTTCTGTTTTGGATACATATCGGTTCAATTGTCATTGCGTCAAGTCAACTTGCGCTACATTTGCTTTGTTGGGAAGGGTTGTTAATAGTTATGTGCTAAGACATAGACCCATCTAATAGCTTCATTGACTAATCTGTTGATACGAATTACAGCGGAAACGATTTTTGTAATGATATTTGTTTTATGTGATTTTGTAAACGAACCAAAAAGACTCACTCACTCACACAAAACAATGGATATTTGATGAATTAGACCTATAATTCATCAATGGGGAACGAATCTCAAGACCTATTGAGATCGAACAAGTTAATACTCTGATGCGAATTACAGCGGAAACAGTTTTTGTAACGATATTTGTTTTATGTGATTTTGTAAATGAACCAAAAAGACTCACTCACTCACACAAAACAATGGATATTTGATGAATTAGACCTATAATTCATCAATGGGGAACGAATCTCAAGACCTATTGAGATCGAACAAGTTAATACTCAAAGACGCGTTTGAATAAAAACGGAATTTGTATGCTAAACCAGCAAACATGATTTTCTTATCCTTCTTCAATGTATATTACAAATAATCCGAGACTATAAATAGCCACCAAGGGTGACTGATCGAGCGACCCAAAGAACACGAAAGGTTCCTCATAAACATAGCTAATTAGTTTTAAGACTCTTCAATAGTAACATTAAACATAAAACTAATGACTAGTTATAACACCTTTATTATTAAATAAAACAAATAAAATGGAAATCGTCACTTGCGATCAAACTGCTTAAGACGGACCCGTATCATATCGTATCATCCGCCCTTTCTTCAAAAGAATTGTCTCAATTCTTGTGTCGTTAGTCCCCGGGATCAAAAACAAACCATGCCACGAAATGAGAAAGACGAGTATTAACCACAAAGTTGTACTTACACTCAAATCACCCTCCATGCTAAAACTATCCTCGTTCCTTCCTTTTAAATCTTCAAGAATCTCGTTGTTGATCGAGACAATTGAACAACAAAAAGGTTCTATAGTTGCTACACAATCGACCCAAAAACAAATTACTTGCCTTTGGGTTTCATAAGTAACCACTCCCTCATCCCCATAATCGTCATAACAAGGAGGTAATGACGGATCAAAAATCACACATTCCTCATACATGTTTTCCAACGACAAAATTTCCGACATTTTTTTTTCACGTGAACAGTGCACGTGTGAACAATAACTCTTTTTTTTTTTGCAAAATCGAAACTTCAACAAAGACCCACAAGACGATCAAAACCGATTAACCCTCGACCTACCTCGCTCGAGTTTAACCTTTGAATTCCAATCGCAATCGGAGATTCAAACTAAAACTTGTTTTCGACACTCCCTTGGACCGTCTTGATTTTAAGAAAAATCAAGCTTCGAAGCCCTGATACCACTTATGATATGAATTACAGCGGAAACGATTTTTGTAACGATATTTGTTTTATGTGATTTTGTAAACGAACCAAAAAGACTCACTCACTCACACAAAACAATGGATATTTGATGAATTAGACCTATAATTCATCAATGGGGAACGAATCTCAAGACCTATTGAGATCGAACAAGTTAATACTCAAAGACGCGTTTGAATAAAAATGGAATTTGTATGCTAAACCAACAAACATGATTTTCTTATCCTTCTTCAATGTCTATTACAAATAATCCGAGGCTATAAATAGCCACCAAGGGTGACTGATCGAGCGACCCAAAAGAACACGAAAGGTTCCTCATAAACATAGCTAATTAGTATTAAGACTCTTCAATAGTAGCATTAAACATAAAACTAATGACTAGTTATAACACCTTATTAAATAAAACAAATAAAATAGAAATCGTCACTTGCGATCAAACTGCTTAAGATGGACCCATATCATATCGTATCATCCGCCCTTTCTTCAAAAAGAATTGTCTCAATTCTTGTGTCGTTAGTTCTGGGATCAAAAACAAACCATGCCCACGAAATGAGAAAGACGAGTATTAACCACAAAGTTGTACTTACACTCAAATCACCCTCCATGCTAAAACTATCCTCGTTCCTTCCTATTAAATCTTCAAGAATCTCGTTGTTGATCGAGACAATTGAACAAGAAAAAGGTTCTATAGTTGCTACACAATCGACCCAAAAACAAATTACTTGACTTTGGATTTCATAAGTAACCACTCCCCCATCCCCATAATCGTCATAACAAGGAGGTAACGACAGATCAAAAATCACACATTCCTCATACATGTTTTCCAACGAGAAAATATCCGACATTTTTTTTTTCGACTTTTTTTTTTCACGTGAACAGTGCACGTGTGAACAGTAACTCTTTTTTTTTTGCAAAATCGAAACTTCAACAAAGATCCACAATACAATCAAAATCGATTAACCCTCGACCTACCTCGCTCGAGTTTAACCTTTTAATTCCAATCGCAATCGGAGATTCAAACTAAAACTTGTTTTCGACACTCCCTTGGACCGTCTTGATTTTAAGAAAAATCAAGATTCAAAGCTCTGATACCACTTAAGATGCGAATTACAGCGGAAACGGTTTTTGTAACAATATTTGTTTTATGTGATTTTGTAAACGAACCAAAAAGACTCACTCACTCACAGAAAACAATGGATATTTGATGAATTAGACCTATAATTCATCAATGGGGAACAAATCTCAAGACCTATTGAGATCGAACAAGTTAATACTCTGATGCGAATTACAGGGGAAACAGTTTTTGTAACGATATTTGTTTTATGTGATTTTGTAAACGAACCAAAAAGACTCACTCACTCACACAAAACAATGGATATTTGATGAATTAGACCTATAATTCATCAATGGGGAACGAATCTCAAGACCTATTGAGATCGAACAAGTTAATACTCAAAGACGAGTTTGAATAAAAATAGAATTTGTATGCTAAACCAGCAAACATGATTTTCTTATCCTTCTTCAATTTATATTACAAATAATCCGAGACTATAAATAGCCACCAAGGGTGACTGATCGAGCGATCCAAAGAACACGAAAGGTCCTCATAAACATAGCTAATTAGTATTAAGACTCTTCAATAGTAGCATTAAACATAAAACTAATGACTAGTTATAACACCTTTATTATTAAATAAAACAAATAAAATGGAAATCGTCACTTGCGATCAAACTGCTTAAGACGGACCCGTATCATATCGTATCAGTCACGATATTTGTAACGATTTTGTTTTATAACGATTTTTGTATAATTCATCAATGGGGAACAAATCTCAAGACCTATTGAGATTGAACAAGTTAATACTCAAAGACGCATTTGAATAAAAACGGAATTTGTATGCTAAACCAGCAAACATGATTTTCTTATCCTTCTTCAATGTCTATTACAAATAATCCGAGGCTATAAATAGCCACCAAGGGTGACTGATCGAGCGACCCAAAAGAACCTGAAAGGTTCCTCATAAACATAGCTAATTAGTATTAAGACTCTTCAATAGTAGCATTAAACATAAAACTAATGACTAGTTATAACACCTTTATTAAATAAAACAAATAAAATGGAAATCATCACTTGCGATCAAACTGCTTAAGACGGACCCGTATCATATCGTATCATCTGTCTCTCACGCGAAATCAGTTGTACTTTCAGTGAGACCAACGCAAGAACAGGAAGCGGCGATGGAGTGACAGCAGCAGCGGAGTTATAAGTATTCATAATAGCCTGCATTCCTTGCAAAATGGCCTGCTCCTTTCGTGAGCTAACTGCCTTCTTCCAGACGTCCTCCTCTACTAATTTTTACTACACTTTCAAAAAAAAAATATTGCAAAAAAGAGGTAGAAAAAAGGAGAAGGAAAATAGATGTACTGCTAGAGGTAAATGTTGGGTATTGAATGTCCCTGTATATTTGTTGCCCATCTTCTGTTAATTCAATTCATTGGTTTATGCATCCAATCATCTTTCTTTTTGTAGGACAGCTGACGACACCTGCAATTCTTAACTTCATGCATTTTGATTCACTTAATGTAATAGACAATTCAAAGTGGCCACTTGATACATTTTGATCCACAACATTAAAGAAATTACACTTTCAAAGTGGCCATTAAACAAAATGATTAATTAATTGGGTGAGATTATTCCGTCGTTAATGAGAGGAGACAATACATGTGAATAAATTAAGCTAGGTTAGGGGCGTGCATGTCCTACGACCCTATGAAAGTGCCATTGTAACGTGAAAGATTAATATCATCTCATGGTTTGTTAAAGTGATTGGCGAAGGGGCTAACCTGATTGAGGGAGGGTTTGGAGATGAGGAAGGAGGCGTCAAAGCGGAAAGCAAAACAGGTTTGTGAAAAGTTGTTGTCCGCGAGGCAGCGGTCCTCCACAATGAAAGCTACTTGAAATGACGTCACTTTGCCTTAGCCAATCACGCCATTGTTATTGTTGATGTTGTCGGTAACAGTGGAATTTCCGGCTTGCCTACTTTTGATTTGGTGCCCCATGTTTTCTTACTATTTACGGACACATGTTTGCTATTGGTGTTGCTACGGAAGATAGATGTTGTGTTTGGTGCTGTCAGGCAGAAAATCATAAGCATTTGTTCCAGGAAGTAATGTATGTGAAAAATACGATGTGAAAATCATAAGCATTTGTCAGCCACAAAAATATGATGTAATGAAGAAAATCTCCCAGTGGCTTCAGTTATACAGTAGAAGTTTGTATTTGGCTAAGACAATTGAGAAAATTCATAAACAGAGGCGGCTATAACCTGGGGAATATATTTGAAGACAGTCATGGAGAGTTAAATACTGCTGCAAGATTTTGAATAAAAAAATACGCTTAAGTTTCCGGAAAAAAAAACACCATAGAGAAGCAAACTGCATAAACTCCAATGAAGCAAGCACAACAATATTGCAATCCTACTCTCGTGTCTTAAGGAACCCCGTAAATGCAAGAGAGAAAAAATTGATGGTTAAGCCCACATCATCAAATTATGAAAACAAACCGCATAAACTCCAATGAAGCAAACACAAAAAATAACAATCTTAGTCCCGTGCCTTTAGGAATCCCGTAAATGCAAGAGAAAAGAATTGATGGAGCCCACATCATCAAATTATGAAAATCGAACTTATTGAATTTCAACAAACTATAAAATTGCAATTAATTCAATACCCACGCACATCATCAAACTAATAAAAATTATATTCAAACATGAAAATCAATAGTTTATCAATCTACTTATAACACTGTAATGTTAACACTTCTTCTTTCACTGCACAGCTGAAATTAATATCACAATAACTAAACATTTCTAAATCCAACTACAAACATTCCGAAATCCTAACCATAAAATTAATCCAAACAAACCAAAATACAACTCCAATTAATCATAAAAAAACCCTAATTTTCATCCCATCGAACAAAAATCAACATTAAAAAATAACTAATCGTAGATGAATAATTTTTTTTAGAACCTTCAAGTTGATCATTTTCCGAAAATTCTTTCTTCAATTATAATTTTTTTTAATGAACAATCAAACTTTTTTCAAGAAACAATTTATGAACAATGTTCTTTTAAGACGTAAGAGCTTTTTTTATATAAACCTAAATCACAGATTAACATATATTAAAAAAATAGATTAAAAGAAGAGAAAACACAATTAAAATAAACTACAGATTAAAAGAAGGAGAAATAAAATTAAAATTATATAATGAAAAATAGGGTAAACCTGCCATTGAACAAACTCAGTAATATCGTTCTCGTGTTTCAATGTCCAGAAATTCAAACTGCACCCAATCTACACCGGATAATCAAATAATTAATCAGACAAAAATTGATTAAACAGAAGTCAAAATCGACATTGCACAGTGAATTGATTACAAAATCAGAAAGTAGAAATCGATTAAACTTGGAAGAGAAGGATCGTGAGATCGAGGAGAGCATGAGGAGCCATGACGTTCCTTGGGCGTGGCATCGGGAGTCGCGCAGGCAGCATCAACTACAAAATTCATGATCTTTCGATCTCTTCCAATCTATTTTGATAATAATACTTGAAATTAGTCATCAGAAAGACCGAATTGAATTAGGATTGAGGCGATGAGAGTATGGGGGTTTAATTTGATCACATTCTTCACAATGAATGGGAGAGAGAATGAGACAGAGAAATAGTTGGGTGAGACGGGGAGAGTGCTAATAAATGGAGTTGACATTTTCTAAACTCCAAGAAAACCGTCTTTGGAGTTGTGTGAGAAGTTATTGACGGTTCTAGATCATGGTCTAAATAAAATATCTTTTAGACAATTATTGTCTAAAATGTCACTCATTTGACAGTTTTGGCAAGATATTCTTATTGTTTTCAAGTGACAAATAAGCTGCCACATATGATCCACATCAGACGCTTAATCATAACCTTACGTGGCTTAATATGAGGCCTCCAAATGCTGCAACTTTATATAATAAGGGATATTTTATCTTTCACCTTCCTTCTCCACCCCTTCTTCCACCCCCAATAAACATAGCCTTAGGTATTGATAGTTATGGAGTGCAGAAGACCAGGCAATCCGGGCCGGGTTCGGCACGGTTTTTGGGCACGACCGGCCCGCCTCGAGTGGAAAATCATGTCCGGCATGGGCACGGCCCGCCGTGTCTCGAGTCGGGTCTCGATGGCGAATTGGGTGAGAAGCCCGTGCCTGGCATGGGAATGACCGGGTACGGCCCGGTCCAGCACGCTAACCGCCACGGGTCAGGCACGATCCGGGCACGAGCACAACCTAAGCCCGGGAAAAATGGCCGCTTTTTGCCGTTGGAGTGCAACGTCTCTTTCTTTTTTCTTTTTTTTTTCTTTTTTTTCCAATTTATTTTTATAAATACTCATTTCATCCAACTTCATTTTACCCAAATCATTATAATCTATATCTAATCATTCTTACTAATCCTCTCAAATCACAATACCTGCATTTCTACTATTCTAAATTTCTAATATTCCAATGAATTGTTGGCCTATTTCATATTAGGGTGTCTCAATAAATTGTTTGTTTTTCTATTTTAGGAATATTTTTTTATATGTAATTTGACCATTCTCATGAGTTTGGCTCCACATGTCACTTCCTTATTGGATCTTATAAAAACTATATATATATATATATAGAGAGAGAGAGAGAGAGAGAAAGACTCTTATGAGTCCTTCTCTATATATGAGTCCCTAAGTCCTCATCTCATCCATTGAAATGAGATGAGGATGAATGGACAAGATTCAATCTAATCTTTGCATTAAAAAAATAAAAATAAAATAAGATACTGCATCCTAAAATAACTCCCATAATTTTAGGAAACAATAATATCACATTCATTCATTCACGTTCATCAAACCTAAAAAAAAAAACGCTTCCAATATCACGCTCATTCATTCATTCATTCAATCTGTGATCAACAACCCGTTACTATGGATTCAATGATCGCGACATCTTCATCAACGGTTGATAAGCAATTCGTGAAGCACAAAAAAGGTGAATTCCGATATTGCGTCAATTGTATTCATGTTTTGCGTCAATTGTATTCATTTCATTCATCATATTTTCATATCAATGGTTCATTGCTCTCGTGTTAGTATAGATTCCAGATTATTATGTTTATTATTTAGGTTTTTCGTAATATTCACGAATTATTGTTTAGGTTTTTTATAATCTTCATCAATTGTTATGCTTTCATTGCCATGGAAGTCATTAAGATGCTCCATTTGATTAGATTTTACGTTTATAGTATGGAAACTGCATATTATTAAAGATCTGATCATTATATGATTTTTTCGCACAAACATATATATGGAGTTATTGTAATGCACAAAATATGTTACTTTAATATAGACCATCTATTATTTTAATGTCTAACCCCTGTGTATAGACATCTTCTGTTAATTGAATCTCGTGTTACTTTAATGCACTTCATCTACTACTTTAGTTCTTGTCATCTGTTACTGTAATGCATTGGAGTAACAAAGGATTTATAATAACGAGTCATCATCATTAGAATAACATACCTAATGTATTACAGTAACACGTTTGAAGCATTGGAGTAACATGTCATCGGATTTAGTTATTAATGTTTTGGTTAGAATACCGTCATATTTCAAGTTCTGATTGTTTGTTTGTCGCCACGTTTATTTGCATGGTTCTTGTTTTTGTAGTAGACGCAAAAGCACAGGAATAGTGCAGGGATGTGGGTGAGAGTTTCACTTCATACATAGAGTAGATCTTCAAAGATGTAGATGAGAAGCTAAGAAGAAGAAGAAGAAGAAGAAGAAGAAGAAGAAGAAGAATCATTAGGAAACGCCATGTAAGTCATTGTCTGACGATGAAGAAGAAGAATCAGGAGAAGAAGAAGAAGAAGAAGAAGAGGATGATGAAGAAGAAGCACAATTCTGAGTAGGACAATATATTGTTAGAGTAACATACATTATTCGTTAGAGTACCATATTGAATAAGTTACAATAACACAGTTTATGAGTTTGATTGATTTTCCAATATCTAGTCCTTAGAGTAACATCCTTTATTGGAGTAAAATGAGTTAGAATAACACACATTATTCGTTAGAGTAACATACTTAATGAGTTGCAGTAACACAATTTATGAGTATAATTTGATTTCCAATATTCAGTTCTTAGAATAACAGGTGTGAAACATTGGAATTATAATGGAGTTTTATAATTTTTGTTTTGGAGTATCCTTAATAGAAACATACATTATTCTTTTGGTTGATTGGAAGTCCTGTTTTTGCAAAAGACTATTATGCAACGTAACAAATTTTATGAGTTAAATTAACACAGTTCATGAATTAGAGTAACACATCGTATGAGTTAGAATAACAGTTTTTGCAAAAGATATTATACACGTAACAGATTTTCTGAGTTAAAGTAATACATTTCATGAATTAAAGTAACACATTGTATGAGTTAAAGTAACACATTTCATGAATTAAAGTAACGCATTGTATGAGTTAAAGTAACATAGTTTATGGGTTATGGCAATAACATAGTAACATACGTACAATTACAGTAGAAAAATGATGATTTTTTGGTGAAGATGAAAAAAACTTAATTTTGAAGAAACTTGTGTGAAAGAAAGATCAGACACTTAAAAGATTGATAGGAGAGAGAGAGAAGATTTGCATTGAAATAATTAAGGAAGAGAGAGAAATAATATATTTACCAAGATTTGTTAGTTATTTCCTTATTTCACCTCAAGCAATCACAACCATCCATCTTCCACTTGATCAATGGTCCAAGATTGGACTCACGGACTCAATGTATATATGAGGACTCACTTGATCCTTACTCTCTCTCTCTCTCTCTCTCTCTCTATATATATATATATATATATATATATAAACTAGTTGGAAAGCCCGTGTGATGCACGGGCCGATTTTTAGTGATAATGATAATGACACCAAGTTGGAGAATTGCATAAATTTGTGAGAGTATGAAAAGTAGAAAGTAAGTTGAAGTACGTGCATTATATACAAAGTACGTTTAATAGTAAAGGAATATTATCCACATATGTGAATGTGTTTTTTGGAAGGTCATATATGCGGTAAACGTCAAATTTAATTATATACGTGCATTATATTTAAAACTCGTAATATCTCTCTTTAAGACAATACTCGGTAAATATTTGGGTTGATAGTTGATATCTAAGAAACAATAATGACTTCAATTTATAATCATAGGATCATCCCATATGATAATCTTTCAATGTGGTACAATTATACTACGGAGTACTTTTTCCTTCCTTCTATCTCCTTCCATATTCTATTTTCGTTCGTTTTTCTATCTTCTTCCCATGAGAAATATTTTTTTTGGTCCAACCTTTTTACTACATTAACCTCACTTTTTTACTTATAACTATAATTATAGAAGGGAGAAATATTTAATTTATACATATGACGTTATTCTTTCAATGTGAGATAATTTTACTTAATTATACAGTCTTAAAAACTCTTTAATTTTTGTCGATATTTAAGGATGAATTATATAATGAAAATTCATCGCCCTATTATATAATTTTTCGATGTGAGATAGAGTTTTTCTAAGACTCAAAAGATGTTTGGTTAATATCTATGAACGAATGATTACTCTTATTTATAATATAGATATTAATCAGCTCATCAATAATTTTTCGATGTGGGATAATTTTACCTAAGTTTATAGTCTTCTAAGCTTTTTTTAAGAGTCAAATTGTTGGTTAATATCTAAGAACGAATTATTACTCTTATTTATAAGAGTGTTATAATACAATTTCATCACCTCATCATAATGTTACTTAACTTTATAGTCTTAGAAGCTTTTTTTAAGCCTTAAAAGATTGTTGGTTAATAAGTATCAAAGAATGAATTATTAGTTATATAATTGAATTCTATCACCTCATTCTAATTTTTCGATATGTGATAATTTTCAAGGCGGATCTCCCGCCCCATTTTGTGTTCCACCCTGTGTGCCACACCATACACTGAATGACACATCAACAAGTGTATTGATATTTGTTACTTATTTTACTTGTTGAGTAGGCGAGGTGTCATCCAGTGTATGGTGTGACACACGGAGTGGGACACAAAAATGGGACGGGAGATCCGCTCTGGATAATTTTGTTGGTTAGGTTAAACACAACCCTATGGGTTGTATGCAAGATTGCAAGGTATTAAAAGTTTCCATATTTAGTATAAACATAGAATTTGAAGCCCAAATTACACATATATCGATGCAATTAATGCGTGTATTGAAAAATTATTTTCTGTTATGGCTTCTTAAATACAGCTCTTAGGGCTGTATTTATTTCCCTAATTTTATTTAACTTTGTAGTCTTATTAAGAGTTTTTTTAAAATTAAAAGTTTTTTGGTTGATATTTAAGGACGAATGATTACTCTTATATATAATAAAGAAGAATGATTACTCTTATTTATTCATCATAATTTGAAGGATTATTTGTATAATAGAATTTCATCATCTTATTGTATAATTGAGTACTCTTATTTCTTATTTATAATATAGAGTTTTATTACATCTTATTATAATTTTTCGATGTGAGATTATTTTACTTAAGTTTGTAGTTTTATTAAGAAACTTTGTAAGACTCAAAAGTTTTTATTAGTGATATTTAAGAACGAATGATTATTTTTACTTATAAAAATATAGAATTTCATTATCATAATTTTTTTGATGTGGGATAATTTACTGTCTTAAGAGATCTTTTTAATACCCAAAAGAACACGTGATTATTCTTACTCTTATTTATAGTATAAAATTCCATAACCTCATCATAATTTTTTAACCTCATCATAATTTTTCGATGTGAGATAATTAGGTAAGGTTTATAATCTTAATCTTAAGAACTCTTCAAGACTCAAAAGATTATTGTTGGATATTTAAAAACGGATGATTACTCTTATTTATAATATAAAATTTCATCACCTTATTATAATTTGTCGATGTGGTATAACTTTATTGTTTTTATATGTAATAAATTCGTCACTTTTTTCGTGAAAATAATATGAAATTTATATTCAAATGAAAGCATTTTCTACCAAGAATATAATTATTTCATTTTTATAATTTTTGTTACGATAATTTTTTGTTAAACAAAATTTAAAGGTTTTAAGATAAAAATTATAATACATCACATTAATAGGACAAGATTAAATATATTATTATTATAATAATTAAAAGATTCTCCACTTGATTTTTTTTATTATTAATGATACTTTCCAAAATTGAGTTTTGATGCAACGAACCAATCATATCGCTCGAAATGTTCCTCCTTTATATATATACTAGTATAGCCCCCGTGCAATGATGCACGATATTTTTTTGTAAATTAATTTAATAACTTCATTTTAGGTTTTCAACATGTACAGATGTACCTTAGGTATAAATGAAAATATTTTTGACATTGCAAAATAAATCAAAATAATTGGATAATATTTTGAAATGTCATTAATTGTGTATTTTAATGAAAATATTACCTATATTTTTCCTACTCCGTATGTGTCATCTAACATTTAAAGATACTCGTTTTTTCTTTTCAACAGCTATTTTGTAAAAAAATGTGTACTGATGAACGCTTTTTTAGTTGTTATGGTGAAACAATCTCACGTTATGAAACAACTTTTTTGTATAAAAAAGCTCTAATTTCTCGATAATAATTGAAAGTTCTTTTTTTATAAAATGAAAGTTCTGTTTTAATAAAATGAAGGTTCTTTTTTTACAAAATGAATTGTTTCACATGTCATATGAACTCATTGTATAATTTAATTTGTGAAAAGAAATTCATGGAGAGTTTATTGATATACTCCGTATTTTGTATACTTTGTAAAAGTTAAAGTTAAAAAACTCATCTTGGAAATAAAATTACAATTCTAATAAATACGTTTTTTGTCACAGAGTTAACGACATTATATTAAAATTTCCAATTTGATTTCATTATTTTTTTTTGTCATTTTTTGCATTAATGACAATTAATAGATTGTAAATTTATTTAATGTATGTAATGATTTTTTCCTTATTTAGAGTTGTGGAGTTTGGAGGAAAATTGTTTAGAGAGAGTTATTCTCGTAGTGGAAAGAGGATATTGATTATTAGTTATGTAGACACCCGCATTTTGACTGCCAGGTGTCTATGGTAGTTTTCAAAAAACACCCGATGATGATCGGATGCAAACATGCTCTAACGCGCTCGGATATGGGCTCGGAATCAGTAATGTCCGGCATGGGCTTTTAACGGGATACAAATCTCACAAAACCAACCTCAAATTCAGGCCCAGTGGGTCATTCCGAGTCAAACAAGACTAATTTGGGCCAAAACCGACACCAAAGATAAAAACCGTCTTTCAGCGACCGGATCAAAACCCGGTCAAAGACGAATCTGTCACATAAAGTCAACCAGGTGCGTTTCTAGAACTTTGCGCCCAAATACAAAATTCAAAAATATCAAAAGTCAACCAGCCATTTCCTAAAATGGCTCGTCCAAATTGATCCACTCGGTCGAGTGGATTGACCCACTCGGTCGAGTGGAGCCTCAAAATCCGGAACAGACCCGTTTTTAAAGGCACTCGACCGAGTGCATTAGAGCCACTCGATCGAGTGACCCTAGGTCGTGGGGTTTTTCTATAAATACCCCATCAACTCATCACACTTCACAACTTTGGCACCTATCAATTTCAGCCAACTTTGCACTCCTTTACACCACATTTCAGCCACCATTCAACTCCTAAACACCATCACACATATACACACATCGAGAGCAAGAACTCGTTAAAATCCGTCACTACAAAACCTCCATATCCACACACCATCAACTCTTCCGACGTATCTCGACGTTCCCGCGCCATTGCCGCCATTTGACGAACCGTATACCGAGAAGCAAGAGCATGTAGGTTAAGGGTGTGATATTCAACACCGACATCTCCTTTCTCTTTTGTTTTCGGTTTTTATATATGTTTATGTATCTATATATTATAATTGGTCGATAGTAACGACAAACGCTAACATCTTACTTTTTTCTTTATCGCATCTAACAATCTAACATTTAATTATCGTTATTTATTTTTTCGTCTTATTTATCGCGTATACATAATAATAATGAGTCTCGGTTTCGAATCCGTTTAACTATGACGATCATCTAAAGTCCGTCCAATCCCTTTAAGAGCAACGACGGAGGTGACACCCTTTCGAGGAGCGCCGCCCCAATGTACTCAAGGGCACGACGTGATCGTGACCGATCGTAGTTGAACGCATTTAATTCCATTTCTAAATTTAGCGCGAAATCCGTTGATGCGAGAATCGACATCATATAATCCGTTAGGATTAATACAAATGTCGTGACGCGGAGGACTACAATTTCGTCGCTAACCAAATCTTTTAATTCCATTATAGCATCTTCTATAAAAGTCCGACGACGTTATTATAGTCGCATAATACACGATTATAGTATCGAAAAACCGGGTTAAATCTAAATCATCCATATTTTTATTTAACTCGGCAACAATCGATTTTAAACAAATAAAACGTAACGAGCCATGCCTCGTACAGGGGGCACTCGACCGAGTGCCATGAGCCACTCGATCGAGTTGCACCTCAAAAACCGGGCAGTAGCCACTTTAAAGGTGCACTCGATCGAGTCCAAGCCATAACTCGATCGAGTGGGTCCTGTAGCCCAACAAATAGAGAGCTCTAATGCGTCATTCGAGCCTCGTTATTTTCCTACGACTTTAGTCATCGCGTGTAAAGTCGATCACATGATCTCTTCTTCCAAAATTCATGCATATCACTTCACCTAAACGACTTTGATCGACGGTCTCGCACTATTAATCGTGTGTCGACGACTCTTTAGTCGTATCCGACACATGATTAATTTAGACTCTATTTCTCGATGTGATAAGTCGGGACAAGGCATCGAGATTCGGGATCGGGCTAGCACCACGCCTATGTTCTCTATCCCCGTCCTTTGGTTAATATACAAAATAATGTGTACTTAATCAAAGTTCGTCCGTTTACACGACTCACGGTCTAGCTTATATTTATTATATACGGGTCCGTTTCTAGTTAACGTTTACCATTTCCTATTCGATTATTCTATTTTATTGCTCGTTGTATTGTGAATTCCGAGTTGTATTTCCGCCCGTGTAACTTGTAATCGATTTACATTGCTTTGCTTTACTTATTTGCGTTTTACCGTTTATAAATGAACCTTCGCATGCTAAATCACTTCGACAATAATCAAGATGCATTAAAATGACGTAGCAACCCATTCAATTTTTATATCTCGTAAAATGTTGTTTGCATAACATTTTGCCGGATTACTAGCGCGCGTATTAGAAAGTCAAACGATGTCTTAGTAGAGGCCGCTAAGTGCGGGCGGGGTTTGGTGTCCTTAGTGGGCTTCCTAACACGTACCCTCACCCCTTACTCAGAACCTCGGTTTCCAGATGCCCGAAACCGTTGGCGCACGAGAGTCATTCTATACAGGATAGCCGGTAGTGATGGTATCGGTATCGCAATGCAAAGGGACGAGCCCAATAAACTCTGAAATCGAAGTGGGCCGTACTTTGTGTATGGTCCATAACGGCATAGAGTGGACTCGAACGGGTCCGAACTCCCACAAAGTTCGGTGGCGACTCCATTTCGACTTAAATTTCAATTCGATCCATTCTCATATGGAGATGCATTCGCCTACCCAAACCCGCGCGTGGCCGCGTCGGGGTGGACCTACGTCATGTCCACAATTTGGCGACTCCGTTGGGGATTAACTGATGAGTGACTAACCATCGGCATCCTCAGGGTGAGACTCGAATAGAAATCGTTTGACTAGTACAATACGTGTTTTAGTTTTACGGTTCATGCATAACCCCATATTTTCCCGGGCCGGTACTGGTGACCGACGTCCCACTATACCACGATGTACTCCGCCTTGGATACGTCAAAGGTGTTCATAGTCGATTCGTATGGACTTTGCGGCATGTTCTAAGCTCAACTCGACTTAGGAAGTCCGTCGCGATTCTTGTCTAGACTATGAGCACTGGTATAGACCCCATTTAGACCGACCGAGACTTAGTGTAAAGCATACATGGCGTCGTTATAATGCTTGTGTGACTATGTGCTACTTGGTTCCCGTGTCGTTTTTCAAAAACCGTTATTTCAAAAATGCCTCTTTTCAAAAAGTATATTCAAATTTCAAAACCCGGGAAGCTACCGAATTTAGAACTTATGATTTTACTCAAAGTAGCCTATTTTTAGCCGGTATGCTGCCCATTTTCCAACTCAATTCAAAAATATTTTCAAACTTTCAAAATTGTGGCCCGATACACTTTCTGATCTTTTTTTTTTTTAAAAGTCGGGCCTTCCCTCGAGATTTCTCGGATTTTCCAAAAAAGCAATCCATTTCTAAAACCTTCCTCTTCTTAGGACTTCCCGTATTTAGCAGTGTTGGGTCGTGTCATAAGTTGTTGAAGTCTTTAGCGTCGGAACTTTGTCGATTTTACATCACGGGTTCCTTCCTTATCCCAGTCCGCCTTATTAGACTAAGGCAAGGCCCACCTACGTAAGACATACTCTTACAAAGGAGGGTCCGTTTACACACTCGAGTCTAAAGTCTGGGGAAACCTCACGTGGACCTTCTTTCGCGCAGGACTCGACCCACATAGCCGAATCCTAAGGAAGGCACACTATTCACGAGTCGCCCGTCTAGGAGTCTTTGTCAAGTCGTTTTTTAGTCTTTTCCCTGCTCGGGACGTACTTTTCTTTCTTTGGTTCCGAGGTCCGGTTTCGGTTTCTGATTGCGCGGTGTTCATACAGACAGGCCACCGTCCACCAGACACAGCCGCAAAATGGAAGCAGCTCTGAACAATCTGAAGGCCTCCGTGGATGCCATGGCCGCCAAACAAACTGACATTGATGCCCAACTGACATAAATGAGGGCTGGTCAAGTTGTTATCGTTGCTCGCATGGTTGCAGTGGAGCAAAGGGCTCCTAATGCCGAGGCTACTGGGCCTCTAGCTGAACTAGTTAGTGCGGTGCGCCGACTAGAGGAATAAGTTCATTTGGCTGGGAGTAACAATATCCATCGGGAGAATAGCCGTGAGTACTCCCCGGTGAGTGACAAGCTGCCCGCGAACCTGAATCTCACGGGCTTACCCATGTTTGAGGGGACCGAAGACCCGTTACTACATGTACGGGCCTTCAAATAATTCATGGCTATCAAAGGGGTAGATTCTTCAATGTTCAAGAATCTTTTTGCTGCATCCCTCGAGAAGCACCCACGGGCCTGGTACTATAGGCTAGACCCGAAGAAATACCCAACTTGGGATGATGTGGCTACGGAATTTGCTCGGAACTATGCTGACAACACCGAGATCCAAACCACAATGCGGTCTTTGGAGTTCATGGCCCAAGAACCTAAGGAAGGTTTTACCAAGTACCTTCAACGCTGGAGGGCCGAAAGTGTAAAACTGGTCGATAAGCCCAGTGAGAAGACTTTAGTGGAGGCCTTTGTCAAGAACCTCCTTCCCTCCTACCGGGTCCACCTCCGGTATGCTGTCATACCCAATTTCACCACTCTTACTAAAATGGGTATGAGAATTGAAGATGATCTTAGACTAGAGAACCTTACTAAGGCCTCTAGCAAGGGATACCAAAGGGCTTCCTCGTCCACTGCCAAGCCCCCGGCTGCAACCCGCAGTATCTTTGACGCGGTTAATCTACTAGACGCCCCGTCCAAAAAGAATACCCCTCCTAGGGTGTTCACTGATATAGGGACTACCTATACATATGCCTTACAAAGGCTATCTTCCAAGGGCCTGGTCCAACCGATAGGCCCAACTCCTGAAGTCCCAGTTGAAAAACGCTCCAAAAGCTATAATGCCCAAGCCTATTGCCAATATCATCGGGGCAATGGGCATGATACCGAGAAATGTTGGAAGTTGAAGCATCTGATTCAAGATTTGATTGAGAGCGGGAAAATACCGTTACCCGGGGACAAGCCAAACAACAAGGACAACCCCTTTAGCTCTCATGCTATCTTCACCGGGGAGGTGATCGACTGCTCTCACCTCATCTCTCCTTTCATCCCGCAAATCAATGGGATCTGGTTCGATGATGAGGAAGATGTGTATCTCACCAAAGGGGAAGTTGTCCCTATCACCCCCGAAGAAATCCGGAAGGCTAAGTCCAAGGTCTTAGCCAGTAACCACCTCGCCAATGCCAGTCGTCCTTACCAAGCTACTAGCTCTAAGGACATCCATGTCCCGGTAACCGTCAGTGAACCTACCAGGACGGAAGAGGCCATTGAAGAGCCAAACACTGACACAGCTCTTGTCAAGCAACTGAAGAGGGCTCGGGTTGACCTCACTATATGGCAACTCTTGGTCAGCTCGCAAGAACATCGAGAGACACTTACTAAGGCTCTCGACCAAATCAAAGTCGACTCCCAGGTTACCCCCACTGAAATGGTAGCCACCATCATGCCCTACCTCAAGGGCAAGTCCAAGGAAGAAGGCCCATTAATCACCTTCTCGGAGTCCGACCTACCACCGTTCGGGGCCTCTCACAATCTGGCCCTGTACATCACGGTAATCTGCCGGGGTAAGTATCTCCCGATGACCCTAGTTGATGACGGGTCTGCTGTGAATGTCCTCCCTCTAAGGATTGCCAAAGCCCTCGGCATCACCAAGGCCGATTACATACCGACTGCTCAAACTATCCAGGCTTTTGATGGAAACCCAAAGTCGGTTTCTGGGGCCGTTAAGCTGACAATTATAACGGGTCCGATTGAAAAGGAGCTAGAGTTCCAGGTGATCGATGTCACCTCCTCCTTCAATTTGCTCCTAGGAAGGCCATGGATTCACGGCGTAAAGGCGGTGTCCTCCACTCTTCACCGAAAGATCAAAATGCCCCTGCAAGACGATATTGTTACTCTGGAAGCAACCCCTATGACCGTGGCTAGCTGCAACGCCACGGACCGCACTGACCTTTGGGGGTTCGATTTCGTGGGGATGATCGAGGAAGAATACCTTTTCAGGCCCTATTTCACCACGAGCATCGACACGATGCTACAAAATTTGGGGTATCTACCGGGGGCTACTTCAAGGCCATATCTTCCAGCTGGGAAGATTATTGAAGTCCTGAATAACGGGGAATCCCACTTTGGCCTAGGGTACGCTTTAACCCCGGCAAATGTGGTCCGAGCAGGAATTGAGAAGGCCTGCAACACCATGAAGGGTTCCTACTTGGGCCCTTATAGCCCAAGGTTGGCTGACTACTTCGTCACACCAGTGTTTGGGGCTGTTCAAGTTGGTTTGTACCAACCACCTATCACATATCCCGAGACTAAATTAGCTCGGGAATGCAACTATATTCCGGATAACATATTCGCCCTCATTCAATCTGAATCCAAGGAGGGTTCTGACAATGCTGAGCCCGTGCTGGGGCTCCTATTTGGGGAAGACAAGGCTGTCCCGACCCCTAAAGAAGACCTGGTGAACCTGATCCTTCGAAGCAACAATTTCGATCCTTCAAAGCTGATCTCAGAGGTCGGTGCTGACACCGGGAAGAGAGCATGGAAAAAGACTGTCAAGTGGACCGACGGCTAGGACCGAGTCTACAAGCTGACCACCGGTGAAGGAGACATGCCGGACACCGATTCTGAGTCTGAGTTAGAGTCTGAGTCTGTATTCGAGTCTAAGGGGTCTACTGCTAGAGTCCAAACTGTAAACCCCATCCCTATAGTCACTACCGCTGGAGCCTCGGGGTCTGTCCCGAAGGCGCTCCCGATTCCGCCTCTGACCAATGATTAGATGGCCGCTCTCTTTGAGCTGTTTTCCAAATTTTCTATCAATAATAACGATAACCGTTCTGCTTACGACTTGCCTTATTTTCAAAATACTTTCAATTTCAAAAATATTTTGTGCAATGACATTGAGAAACCCGACGAACAGGTATCCTTACCTCCGCATCTGATCGAGCAACTAGAACAGAGGGAATCCCGAGACCCAGTAATCGAGGAAACCGAGTCTATCAATGTGGGAACAACCTTAGAACCCCAGATGCTTAAGATAGGGTCATCCTTAGATCCCGAGGAGAGACAACAATTCACGAACCTCCTCCAAGAGTTTAAAGACGTCTTTGCATGGTCCTACAAGGACATGCCGGGGATAGACCGGGAAATAGCCGAACACCGTATACCCATTAAGGATGGATGTAAGCCGGTAAAACAGAAGCTCCGCAGGATGAGACCCGAGTGGTCTCTCAAAGTCAAAGAAGAGGTCGACAAGCAATTTAAAGCCGGCTTCATACAGGTGTCTGAATATTCAGACTGGGGCGCAAACATCGTGCCGGTACCCAAGAAGGACGGCATGGTGCGGGTATGTGTAGATTTTCGGGACCTTAATAAGGCCAGCCCAAAAGATGACTTTCCATTGCCACACATCGACATACTGGTGGACAACACGGCTGATCATGCCCTTCTATCATTTATGGACGGGTATGCCGGGTACAATCAAATCAAGATGGCAGAAGAAGATATGGGTAAGACCACCTTCACCACACCTCGGGGTACTTACTGTTATACCGTCATGCCGTTCGGTCTCATTAACGCCGGTGCTACATACCAACGAACCGCCACAACCTTACTGCATGACATGATGCATAAAGAAGTAGAAGTTTATGTGGACGACATGATTGTCGAATCCAAAGAACGAGACGGTCACGTTACCGCCCTAAGAAAATTCTTCACCCGACAACGTAAATACAACATGAGGTTAAACCCCCAAAAGTGCAGTTTCAGGGTAACATCAGGGAAATTACTGGGCCATATCGTTAGCCAACGCGGCATCGAGGTCGACCCAGCTAAAATCAAAGCCATTACCGAGATGCAACCTCCTAAAACCGAAAAGGAAATAAGGGGATTTCTCGGGAAAGTCCAGTATATCAGCCGGTTCATTTCCAAACTGACCATGGTGTGTGAACCAATTTTCAAGAAGCTGAAAGTAGGGGAACAGATACTGTGGGATGACAAGTGCCAGGCTGCTTTCGACAAAATTAAAGATATCCTGTCGTGCCTGGCCCCGGTTTCGTGTCGTGCCGAGCACGAGCCCCCCCCCCTCGCCGAGGCACGGGCCCGAGGCGGGTCCCGTGTCTGGTCGTGCCCGTTTCCGTTCGTGCCCTTGCTTCGATTTTCATGTCGATTCTCGGGTTTCGGGTCGTGCCTCGATCTATTTTTAAAAAAATTTCCGGATAATACGATGTGCGGTTTGTATGCAATCCGAATATTTTGTGTTGCTATTCCAATATTAATTATGATTTAGGTGCTTATAAATAATATAATATTTGTATAAGTTATAGTTTTATAAGTTAAAATTAATATAAGTTATAGTGTTATAAGTTAATAATATAATATTTAAATATAATTATAAGTTCATATTTAAATATATTAAGAAGTTATATAACAATTATGAAAGTTAAATTGATAATAATAACAATTAAATAATATAAGAACTAAGAAGTAAGAAACGTAAATAGGAGGAAAGAAATATTATTTTTATTGAATAGTCATTATACAAACTAAAAGTTACAAATACAATCTTTGAAGTATGTATAAGAAACTAAAAAATAATTAAAGTGGACTGGTAAAATTGTAAATAAAAAATTAATTACGTCTATGATTCGGTACAAGAGTTCAAAAAATTAGTTAGCGGATCCTTATAATCTAAACAAGTTTTCAACATTGTGTACATTGAATCCACCTCGTGTTGTTTTTTGCGGAAAATTTTCTGTATTTAATTTTATTTAATTTACAAAAGTCACGCCAATCTTGGCGCCTTAATTGACACATGTTCAAGTGCATAACTACTGCTTTAAACTTGGCGTGATAGTGTCGTAGACCCACTAGACCGTCCTTAACACATAAGTTTAAAATGTGACAAGCACATCGAATATGTAACAATTTACCATCAAGAAAAACATTATGTAAACTAGTCTTCAACATGTTAGCGCAAGAAGTCATACACGTTGCATTATCGAAAGTAACACTCAAAATTTTATCTCCAATTTCATACTCGCATATCGCTCTCACAATAATGTCGTGGATGTTATTAGCGGTATACGGACTTTCTAATCTAGAAAACTCAATTATTCTTTTTTGTAAAACTCAATCCTCATCTAGCCAGTGAGCTGTTAAACATAGGTAATTAGAGTAATCGTAACCAGAGTCCCAGCCATCGGACGTTAACGATATTCTAGATTTCATATTTTTGAAGATTTCTATAAGCTCCATTTTAGCCTCCATATATTGCTTAATTGCTTTAATTTTAACAATTTCACCGCTCGTTTTTTTATGAGCCGGTTAGTTTGCTCTTAAGCATCTGTTAAACGCTGGGTGTTCAGCTAGAGCAAAAGGTTTTCCGTTTGAATTATCATTCTGGATAATTCGTCAGCACATGTGTTATAATCATAGTTATAGTCTTGTTGTGAGGGGGGTCGGGTCACAAATTGGTCAATGGATGTTTGACCGATGTCTTTGGGAACACATTTTTTTAGCGTGTCGTCTTAGGTGACTGATACCCGATGAATTTTTAGCACTTAATGTAACACCCCAGATTTTGTAAATTAAATTAAATTAAAATTTTGTTCGTATTTTTATTTTACGATTTAACTCGTAATTCTTAAAATTTTTATAAAACGAATTTGTCGTTTAATCTTTCAAACTCCTAAAATTCTATTTGTCTCGGAAACTCTTCTTATATTTAAAACATATTTTTATTTTTATTTTGATTTATTTTATACATTTAATTTAATTCTTACCGAAAGTCTATTTCGACGATTTAAATTATAAATTCTTTTTATTTATTTATATTTAAGCTCAAATTTCTATTTTGGCTCGAAGTTCATTTATTTTAAGTTTCGTCAAAATATTTATTTCTTTTCCTCGAGAAATCAATTTAATTCACTTTATCAAAAATTTATTATTTATCGGGAAATATATTTTCATCGTCTAATTTTTCTATCAACTTCGTTTTTGTCTCGAATACTTTATTTACACATTTTAATTGACGGCCCGATTATTTATTAGTTTTATTAACTCATTTTTAATTCGATTTGTGGGTCAGTCAACTTATCGTTACGAAACTCGATTCATTTAATTTATTCGTGTTTTAATCCACTACATTCTCAGCTAATTCAGCTCCCTTTTCATTTATTTTCATCCCACTTGTATTCCGTACATTCCCCTTTGCATTATCCCTTCATTTTCCACCGTTTGACTCCTCTCTTTCATCCTCCTTACTCCTTGTTTTTAACGTATTCCCTTCCTTTGCTTTTTGTTTCTTATTCCACCACCTTTCTTCCCCTTTCTTTTATTTTCTTTCGCCTTTCTCCTTCATTTCTCCTCCTTCTCCTCTGTCTTTCGCTGTTGTACGTTGCTCTACTGCTGCGTGACCTGCTGCTGTCATCACTGATTTTGATTGTCCTTTGGCTGATGTGCGGTGTTCTGCTGCTATTACGTTATGCTGCTGCCGCGTTTCGTTGCTCTGCTGTTGTTGGCTCGCGCACCTGCTGTACGGTATCGTTTTCCTCTCCGTCGTCTTTTCTTTTTCTTCCTCATTCTGCATCTGCTGCTGTTGCTCGTTGTTCTACTCGTTTTACTGTCGATTATTGTCCATTGTGATGATTCTCGTCCTGTTCTTTCATTTCACGTTTCAGTGTTGATAAATGCGTTGTTTCTTCTTCTCCTCCTTCTGTCCGTTTCTTCTTCAATTTTTGCATCTCGTTTGTTGCTGTTGTTGTTTTCATATTGTGGACATGACATAGGTCCACCCCGACGCGGCCACGGGCGGGTTTGGGGAGGCGAATGAATCTCATGTGAGATGGATCTCGAGTTGAAATTTAAATCGAAGTAGGAGTCGCCACCGAACTTTGTGGGAGTTCAGGCCCATTCGAACCCACTCTATGTCGTAGTGGGTCGTGCACAAAGTACGACTCATTCCGATTTCAGAGTTTATTGGGTTCGTCCCTTAGCATTGCGATACCGATACCGACATTATCGGTAATTGAGTATTGAATGGCTCTCGTATGCCAATGGTTTTGGACATCCGGAAACCACGGTTTTGAGTAAGGGGTGAGGGTACGTGTTGGGAAGTTCACAAAGAACACCCAACCCCGCCCGCACTTAGCGGCCTTTACTAAGATATCGTTCATTTTTGGTGTACACGCGTTAGTTTGACGGTTGAATGATATGCAAAAAGTGTTTTGACTAAACATGCGAATAATTGAATGGGTTGCTAGGTCGATTTAATGCATCTAATTTTAACGTCAAAGTTGTTTTAGCATGTGAGATTCGTTTTAGTATAATAAAACAACGAAAAGATTGCTAAAAACATGAACAAACGGGTTAGTAACGATTTGTAAACTGAACGAGAGATGTGAACGCAATGATATGAATGATTTTTGAAAAGTTTATGTCATGTGATGGATTAAGCACGTGTTGACCGAGATCAAGAAAAAATATATCGAAACCTGAAAGATGCCGAAAAGCCCGTCATTTTATTAAAGCATAGATGTTTGAAGAAATAAGACGGAATTGCTTTTTATGCTACGGTTTTTCAGGGGTTCGCGCGACCCGCGCGAGGAGGGCGCAACCCGCGCTGCTGTGCGACTCCACGGGATGTACGCGAGTCGCACGGCGGCCTGTTTTTGGACTCGTTTTTTTTATAAAATCGACGGTTTTGTTTAAATCGCGTATAAATATAGCGTAATTCATACTCGATGTAATCCCCTAGAAAATCTAACGCAATACAGTGGCGGAAACACTGTAGAGTTGGGATTAAAACACACTGACAAACTATATCTTATTAAAAGAAATGGTAAGTCAATACAAAGGCCTCTTTTTACAAAAGGGCTAAAGAGAAAATTAACCAAACGGGTTATACAAATCCATAAATTACATGAATAAAGAAAGAGTAGGATCCATGCTACTCGCTAGCTCACACCCAAAACCCAGCGGCAAATACCTGTCATGTTACAAACATAACAGCCACGTCAGTGGGGAGTAACTCGGACGTTCTCCCAGCCAAATTATATCATATGGAAAAATAATAGTATTATTACATCAAAATACTTAAAATGAGAAAACATAAAAAAAAATATAATAAAATAAGTTCTCGGAGAAAACTAAAATATTGGAATAATAAAATCAGAACAAGCTTTCAGAAGAAAACTTAAAATATTTGCCAACCTGTAAATCAAAATCAATCGATAATAATAATAAAATATTCAAAATGGCGTTATGGATAGGAGTAGTGATGAATGCTAGACTTTCACTAGGAGAATACTAAAACTAGCTTCGAGAACTTAGTTCAAACAAATCAAACTTCGATCTCTAACTAGGCTACTCAACCATAATAGAGCGGCGACTTATAAATGTGTGGCCCTAGTTTAAGACAATGCACACCCCTCCTGGGATTACCTGTCACCCAGTTCAACTTATGACGGCGACTTACTGCGAGGCCTAAGCTTAAGGTCAAAATGTACAAAACTCCCGGGATACCTGTCACCCGGTTCAACAACCAATGTACCGATTCCTGATACACTAGCCTTATAGTTGATGGCAAAACCGTAAACCCTAGAATATATTACTCTAACCTCACACTTGTCCTTATTCCATAACTCCAAAACAAAACCATTATCGATATTCAAAAGATATAATCAATATAAATAATGTGAAGAAAAAAGAATAAACATTTTATATAAAAAGGAAACTTTCTATAAATAGAAACATACTAATTATAGAAACTTACTTAAAATAGAAAGTCTTATAGAAAATACGTAAGTTATTAAAATAAGTGAAATGTATAAAAATAACTTTTCTAACGAGATTAACATTTTATTATTATCGTCGTTATCGTAACTTTAATATATTTATAAATTCGTTACTCAAAATATAAATAAAATATAATAAGTCAATATATAGTATTTATAAATAATTAGAAAATCGAGTTAAAATTATAATTTTTAGAAAAGAAATGTTTTAAGAAAAACGATCTCAAAATTAACTGAGTCAACGAGTTTTATAAATTAAACGAGATTTTATAAAGCTTTCAAATTAGATTTAGCAAATAGATTTAGCAAATTAGATTTTACTAAAAATAATCAATCGTAAACAAATGAGAAATTATTAGGGAAAATAGTCTCGACGAAAAATGAATTAAAACAAAATCGACTATTTTCTTATTTATTAATATAAGTCGTAAAAATGAAATTAATTTATTGAACAAGTATACAAATCTCGATTATAATATAAAAATACGATTTTGAGTCAAAATTATTAATTAACAAAATATGACGAAAATATGAAATCGATATTATTTAGTTATTAGTGTCATGATAATCAACAAAATATTATAACGGTCGTAAACAATTGAATTACTAACGATTTATGAAACGATATCGAAAGTTGTAAAAATTTATAAGGCATACGATATAAAATTAATATTATTAGCAAATAATAATTAGCTAAAATTATAAAACCGAAGTTAAAAATATTTACTACATACTACTACTCAAACATACGATATGAAATCGAGTAACGTCCTAAAGTTACCTTCAGTCAAAATTCGATCAAACACGTAGTCATCCTTCATAATAGTCCAAGCTTGGCCTTTGAATTTGAAAGTCATGCTCTTACTCTTGCTCTTCAATAAAACTTCGAGGCCTTGACAAAGCGGAAACGGACGAGATAGGGACGATGAGAAAAGAGAACCAAGAGTCGGAATTAAAGAAGATAAAAAAAAGGCAGAGGAAACAAGGAGAACAAGACCAAGCAGAACCGAGGGGAAGAGGGAATCAAATCGACATGAAGAAAGCAACGATTGACCGATTCGACATCGAACTGAGCACAATTAGTAATGAACAATTCCCGTACAAACAGCAGCAACAATCATTAATAAATAGCAGCAAAACGAAAATGAGATGAAATGGTTAGGAAATAGACAATAACGAAAACAGATAGAGCATAAAGGAAGAGAAGAAAAACGAAGAAGAAATCGGCAGTAGCAGGACAAAACAGAGAACATCACCCGTAGCGTCGGACCAACAACAACAACCGCCATAAACAGATGACAAGGGGGACGATACAGCAGCATAAACGGACAGCAAAACGACATAGACCAAAGAAGAAGAAAACCGAAAGCAGGGGCAGAAAAAGAACGCATCAGCAGCAGTAATAAGATGCAGTAGCGCACAACAGAAAATGGAGAAGAAGAATAGCATCCGTAATCCCGAACAGAAACCACCATGACGCATAAAAGCAGCGATAAACAGAATAGAATAAGAGAGGGATAAGAACGAATTACCTTTCAACGAGTTCGGGTTGAAGAACGTACGTGTACAAACAAATATCAGCAACATCAGCGTGACAATGGTATGCGAAGAAGGAACAGAGAAGGAAAGGTGGTGCGTGTGAGCGTTGACAGGGGAAGGGGAGATGAAAGAGAAGGGGAGAGCAAGTAAGAACAGATGAATAAGGGGAGTTGAACCACAAAAATGACCAAACAAAGAGGCTGAAGCGGTGGGTTCTTAAATGAAGGGAAAACGTTGAATGAAAAGAATTGGGAAAGAGGGGTTGAACGTAATAGGTGTGAGAATAAGGGAAAGGGAAATGAATCTTCAAAACAAAGTAGACCGGAAATACGGATTGATTAAATGAATTGGTTAGGAGACAAATTCCGTAACGATAAGTTGACTGGCCCACGAATCGGGCTAAAACGAGTTAAGAAAATTAATGAATAATCGGGCCGACAAATAAAACGAGTAAATAAATTATTCGAAACGAAAACGAAGTTGATAGAAATAAATAATTAAGCGATCAAATAGTATTTTTCGATAAATAATAAATTTTCGATAAAGGGAATTAAATTGATTTCTCGAGGAAAGAAAATAAATATTTTAACGAAACTTAAAATAAATGAACTTCGAGCCAAAAGTAGAAATTCAAGCTTAAATATTAATAAATATAAGAATTTAGAATTTAAATCGTCAAGATAGACTTTCGATAAGAATTAAATTAAAAGTATAAAATGAATCGAAACAGAAATAAAAATATGTTTTAAACATAAGCAGAGTTTCTGAGTCAAATAAAATTTTGGAGTTTGAAACGATTAAACGATAAATTCGTTTTATAAAAATTTTAAGAATCACGAGTTAAATCGTAAAAATAAAAATACGAACATAATTTTAATTTAATTTAATTTAATTTATAAAATCAGGGGTGTTACACTCGATTTAAATTCGTTATATTCAATATTCGATTATGGAATCGGTATCAAATACCCAGAATTATTTTTTTTAGAAAAGGTAAAAAAAAGTTTTGTAAAAATCGTGAACAAAAAAAACAATGTTGATTCTCTCCGCGTTAAAATCGTCGTATTTTGTCCTTTTTAAAATCATGTGACGATTTTTAGCATCAATGAGATCGATTTAGTTCTTTTTTGTTACGATATTCGACTAGAGAATCGATATCATATTTTTAAGAACGTTCGTTTTGTATATAAAAATTATATTGTAGTATCAATATTAGAAAAGAACGTGACGATGACCCGTAAAAAAATGAACCGACGGCGACAAAAGACGACGGAGGAGAGAAGACGAAAGAAGAAGAAAAAAACGTGAGAAGGGAGAGAGAAAGAGAGAGAGATCGGGATTTGGAACACCCTCAACCTACATGCTAATTCCGGTCTCGATTAGGAACTCATAGTAACGGCGCTTGCGTTGGAGTAACGAGAATATAGGTGGAGTTAAGGTGTTGTATTTTTGGTAAGGTTTGCTAGAGATTCGAATGTGTATGAGTTGTAGATGTGTATGAATCGTCGGTGTCTCTAAATTGTATTGTCGGGAATTGTTGATAATTGTGAATGTGTAATTGTTGATGTGGGTATTTGTGTAATTGTTGATGTCGAGAGGGTCCTATTTATAGGAGAGGTCCTCGATTGAAGTTAGGAGAGGTAATCTTGATTGGGTGACAAGAAATACCGGTTAGGATAGGAAAGGTAAGCAATTTGAGCGGAATGAGGATTCCATTTCTTGGTGAGGAAGTCATGGAACCCGGGTGGAGTGAGGAGTACTCGGTCGAGTACGCTTCTTGTGCTCGGTCGAGCATTCAGGTTCGGGTAGGACTCCTACTGGGGACCAAATTCTACCTTTAATGGATTTGTTTAATATTTTGTGTAGTTGATTTCTTTTGTAGTGTTTGAACTCGAACCGGACTCGTGGGGTGACACGGCTGGTTTTCATGCCTCAGAAATATCATTGACCGGGTCTTGACCCGGTCGCTAAAAGTTGGTTTTGCCCTCGGTCTCGGTTTTGACCCAAATTAGTCTCATTTGACTAGAAACAACTTACTGGGCCTAAATTTGAGGTCTGTTTTGTGAGATTTTTACACCGTTAAAAGCTCGCGCCAATTACTATTGATTTCGAGTCCACAATCAAACGTATTTAGTCATGTTTACGTCCGATCATCATCGGGTGTTTTTTGGGAACTGCTATAGACACCTGGCGGTCAAAACGTGGGTGTCTACAAAGCCCCCACTCTGACTGAGGCTTGGACAAGGAGAAAGTCAGAGTAGCTACCAGGCAAATCGTAGATTAAAACCTGGCAGACTTCTGATCGGGTCGTTTATAGTCCATTAGACTTGCGTAAAGGGCTCGCCAACCATAAGATAGAAATCATACCTGGATAGATGTCGATAGTTCCGTGGGGACTTGCCTAAAAAGTCTCGGGTGTGTCCGTTTGTAGGCACATCCCTTGTTTCCTCAGTAGAAATGCTGCACGGGGTTTCTGCTGGAGAGTTTTTTTTGTAATGAGATCTCTTCTGAAGTCTTAGGTGTACCTGTATGCTGACATATAGTAATTTGTATGTAAAATTAAGGCAAAACACCGACTCACGCTGGGGAAGAAATGATTTTTGATTTTTTTTTTGAAAAATGCTGAAAAATTTCGATTTTTTTTTAAAAGGGAATGCTTGGGATGACTTAATTCCTCATCAGATTCTGACACGGATTCCTAAGGAAAAGTTAGGCCTGTATGCCTACGTGAATTAGGGAATATGATAACCCAAATCTTCTCTTCTTTTCTTAAAATCCTTTAGACTTTTAAGACAAAAAAAAGTTCTTGCTATGGCCATCGAACATCTGACCGCGATGCTTCAGGCGTGGGCCCAATATTTTCGAGATGAAGACAAAGTTCAGCTAACTCAAATGGGAATTGTCGCTTTATTCCCGCTCCAGCGCCTTAAGGTAGATTCACACTTCCTGGATGCTTGCCTATCCTTTTGGGATACTACCCACCATGTTTTTGTATTTCCTCGAGGAGAAATATGTTCCCTTCTCGAAGAAATTGCAGTCATAAGCGGTTGGTGCCCTAATGTCAGTCCTGCTATTCCTTTATTTTATCCTGACCCAAGGAGGAGACTGAGGGACTTTCTTGGTTTGTCACACGCTGAGACGGCCCGTATGGTAAAGGGGGATTCTGTTTCCTTATTTGACCTAGCCGATAAATTTGTGAATTTCCAACGGGGTAAGAATTACTCCCACCCACAGGCGCAGGGTCTTTGTTTTTTGCATGCTGCACCGATATGTCTTAGAAGGAAGAATGGAGGCTGACTCGTGCTTAGGTGAAATTAGGTTAATTGGCATAGTTGACCAGATGGAGACGGGTCACAGCCCGGCTTGGCTGACAACTGGGGAGATTATTATGGGCCTTGATGCTAGAAGACTTGACCCGGATCGGCAATTGACAGGAAGTACTCGTCGTTTGCAGGTATTGGACCGCGTTTTTTTTCCTTTTTTTTTCTTTGAAAATGTTTTTCGAATTTTTCCGATTTTTTTTTTTGAATTTTTTTTTTAGGAATTTTTTTCGAATTTTCGACGTACTGGGGTCACTTGATCGAGCCAAACATGACATTCGATCGAGTGCGTGTCAGCGGACTGATTCTAATTCACACGAACCCGTTTCTTTTTTGTCAGATCTGGTTATCTGAGCGCTTGTCGATCATAGAGCCCCCGGTGAGCATACCTAAATATCGTAGTTATTTGGTGGGCCCTTGATTAGATGGACCGTTATTTGGTGGTTCCTCTCAAAACTGACGGGGTTATCTAAAAGAGACAAAGCCCGCTATTTAGTGATCCTGTCTTTGGATTGGACTAACCATATCTACCCAGACCGCATTTTGAGGCAGTTCGGTTCGTTTCAACAGATCCCCGAGACTGAAGTAATCATTAGCGTTTCACTCCAATTGACGGATGCTATGTGTGACACGTAGTTACAACGTTGGTTTACCCGTGCCATATGGACTGTACCCCGCCCTTGTCAAACCGTTTGGGTTTCTGAGTCATACCGAAAATGGACTTCTGAAGAATCTGAGGAGACCCGTAAGGCTTTGAAGACTGACAAGGCTTTTGACTTGGTCCGTCGGGAAACGGTGAAAGATAATAGGGGGTTCTTTGATAAAGGGGAAACTCCTGCTACCCTTGTCCGACTGGAGTCGGGTCTTAAGTCAAAAACTAAAACTCGAGCTAAAGAGACCGGTGTTAGCGACTTGAGAGAAGACTTGGACCAAGACTAGCGGCCCGAGACAGATTGGGCCCACGATACCGGTTACCAGAAAAGGTGAGGGCCCGACTAGGACCGATTGATGTGACTGAGGATTCGAGTCCAAGGAAACGAGCCCGGGCCAAGGAAGTTCCCTTGGTGATTCGGGAGCGCTCACCTCCACGTCGTCGCCAGTGGACGGAAAAAGAAGCTAAAGACAAGGGAAAGGGCAAGATGCCCTAAACACCGAGCTCCTAAATTTTTATTATTTAAGTATTACTACCATTTATTTTGGTGTCGTGTGCTCTTTTTTGGGATTTTTTTATTTTTTTTTTTTGCAATTTGTAATTTTCTGAGTTTATCGTTTTTTTTTTTTGAAATAAGTAAAGGAAGTTTATTAAAAACCGTTCCTCTTTTCCTTTCTCGATTGCAGTGGTTGTGTCCTTTTGAGGGGCTGCCTACATATCCACAATCAATGGAATCAAACCAAACGTAGTTCAGATCTTTTAGTAATTTGCAATCTTGAAATACACCATGGTTCGAGATGTTTATAACAGTAGAATAAATAATTCTAGCTTCTGACTTGCTTTTGAAAGTTTATTTTAGAAAAATGATTTTTATAAACTTTTTGCGAATGACATTGAGAAGGGGCTTAAGGATAGTAACGTTTTAACTGGTCCAGGTTGGTTGGGTTGACAAACTCGTTCCCATCCAGGTTCGTCAGCATCACAGCTCCGCCTGATAGAATCTTTTTTACCAGATATGGCCCGGCCCAATTAGGTTTGAATTTTCCCCGTGGGTCCACCGGCAATAAGGCTCGAACAGACTTGAGAACCAAATCCCCTTCTTTAATGTTCCTGGGCCTCACCCTTTTGTTGAAGGCCCGTTGAATCCTCTTCTGATATATTTGTATATTATTGAGGGCACGAGATCGACATTCGTCTAACAGGACTAGCGAGTCATATCGTGCTCGAACCCAATCAGCTTCGGGTACTTGACTTTCGAGTAAAATTCTGAGGGACGACACTTCTAACTCGACGGGTTGGACAACTTTCATCCCGTATGTAAGGTAATACGGCGTTGCCCCGGTTGCAGTACGGATTGACGTCCGATATCCTCAAATTGCAAATGGTATTTTATCGGCCTAGTCCCGGTAATTATCATCCATCTTTTTGAGTATGGTGACAATTGTCTTATTAGCTGCTTCTACCGCTCTATTGGTTTGGGGTCGGTAAGGTGAAGATGTATGCCTTTGAATCTTATACTTAGTTAACAGGTCTGCCGTCTCGGCTTGAAAATGGGTCCCGTGATCACTGATAAATTCATGCGGGATCCCGTGCCGGCATATTATCTTATTTTGGATGAATTTAGCGACATGCTTGGCGTTGAGAATGCGATAAGACTCAGCTTCGACCCATTTGGTGAAATAATTGATAGCTACCAGAATGAAGCAGTGTCCGCCAGTTCCCGAAGGATTTATATTCCCGATTATATCGATTCCCCATGTTGAAAATGGCCAAGGTGACGTCATGGTATATAACAGGGATGGTGGCATATGTAGTACATTAGCGAAGATTTGACAGTTATGACAGTGCTTGACATATAACTGGCAGTCGGTTTCTATGCTATTCCAGTAATATCCGAGCCTCATGATTTTCCGGACTAACATCTGGGCATTCATGTGTGAGCCGCACTCGCCATCGTGTATTTCAGCCATAACTTTTTCAGCCTTAGTTTTATTGACACATAGGAGAAGAGCCCCTTGTGCTGTCTTTTGGTAAAGTTGCCCGTCGTCGGTACGGATGAATTGGGTTGCCAGCCTTCGTAAGGCTTTTCTGGCTCGGTTGTCGGTTCCGGGAGGATATTCCCTGGTTGTTAGGTATGTCAACACAGCTTGATACCATGGCTCGGGATCGGGTATCTCGATATCTTCGATGTCGTGGATGTATGCCGGCTCACATCGTCTTTCGACACAAATCGGCATACTGGTCAAGTGATCGGGAATATTTAGTAAAGATGCCAGTTTTGAGAGTGCATCTGCGAACTGATTTTCTTCCCGAGGTAGGTATATATAATCTACCTTTTGGAATTGTTTCTCGAGATCCCTTACTCGTGCTTGGTAGGCCACGAGATTAGAATTCCGAGCCTTCCATTTTTGGAGTGCTTGATTAATGACCAGAGACGAATCACCGTGTACTCGGAGGTTCGTGACCCCTAAGTCGGCGGCGGCTTGTAGCCCGTGGATACATGCTTCGTACTCAGCAGCATTATTAGTAACGTCAAAGTCTAATTTGATGGAGACGGGAGTATGTTCTCCTTTTGGTGAGATTTGAAGAATCCCTACTTCGAATCCTCGAAAATTAGATGCCCCGTCGAAGTATAAGTCCTATGTCTCGGTATCTGTATGGAAAATTTCTTCATCTGGGAAGGACCAAGTGTCGGTGTGTCCTTCTTCAATCACGGGACTGTCGGCGAGAAATTCGGCTACTATCCGGCCTTTAATGGCTTTCAATGGTACGAACTTTAGGTCGAATTCTGCTAACATTAGGGTCCATCTTGACATTCTGCCATTGAGGATGGGCTTTTCGAAAAGGTACTTGATTGGATCCATCTTAGATAGTACCTGCACCTCATAGCTGAGCATGTAATGCCGAAGCTTCTTCGTGGCCCAAACCAGAGCTAGACATGTCTTTTCGAGCATGGTGTATTTGCATTCATACTCTAAAAACTTCTTGCTGATGTAGTAGATAGCTCGTTCTTTGGAGTTAACCGTTTGAGCTAGCATAGCCCTCATAGCTGTCTCGGTCGTTGTAAGGTATAACGGCAGAGGCAAACCGGATTGAGGTGGCATCAGAACTGGTGGCGCGGATAAGATTTCCTTGATTCTATCGAAGGCCACTTGACATTTGTCGTCCCATAATATTCGTTCCCCTATCTTCAGTTTCTTGAAAATCGGTTCACATACCATGGTTAATTTTGAAATGAATCTGCTGATGTATTAGACCTTCCCGAGAAACCTTCTTATTTCTTTTTCGGTTTTAGGAGGTTGCATCTCAATGATGGCCTTGATTTTAGCTGGATCGACCTCGATGCCACGTTGGCTAACGATATGACCCAGTAAATTGCCAGATGTTACCCCGAAGCTGCATTTTTGAGGGTTTAACCTCATGTTGTACTTGCGTAATCGGGTGAAGAATTTTCTTAGGGCGGTGATGTGACCGTCCCTGTCTTTAGATTTGACGATCATATCGTCCACATACACTTCCACTTCTTTATGCATCATGTCGTGTAATAAAGTTGTGGCGGTTCGTTGATACGTGGCCCTGGCATTAATGAGACCAAATGGCATAACAGTATAGCAGTAAGTACCCCAAGGTGGAATGAAGATGGTCTTGTCCATATCTTCTTCTGCCATTTTTATCTGATTGTACCCGGCATACCCATCCATAAATGACAGAAGGGCATGATCAGCTGTGTTATCCACTAGTATGTCGATGTGTGGTAACGGGAAATCGTCTTTCGGGCTCGCCTTGTTAAGATCCCAAAAGTCTACACAGACACGCACCTTACCGTCCTTTTTAGGAACCGGTACGATGTTTGCAACCCAATCCGTATATTCGAATACTTGTATGAAACCAACTTTGAATTGTTTGTCGACTTCCTCTTTGACCTTGAGGGACCATTCGGGCCTCATGCGGCGAAGTTTCTGCTTTACCGGTTTGAACCCGTCCTTGATCGGTATATGATGCTCTGCTATTCCGCATCTATCCCCGGCATGTCCTTGTAGGACCATGCGAAGACATCTTTGAATTCTTGGAGGAGATTCGTGAATTGCTGTTTCTCCTCGGGATCTAAAGATAAACCTATCTTAAGTATCTGAGGTTCTAAAGTTGTTCCCACATTAACGGACTCAGTTTCTTCGATTACTGGGTTCCGAGATTCCCTTTGCTCTAGTTGTTCGACCAGATGTGGAGGCAGGGATACCTGTTCGTCGGGTTTCTCAATGTCATTGCATAAAACATTTTTGAAATTGAAAATATTTTGAAAAAGAGACAAGTCGTAAGCAGAACGATTGTTATTATTGCTCATAAATTTAGAGAAAAGCTCGAAAAGAGCTGCCATCTGATCGTTAGTCAGTGGCGGGATAGATAAGGCACTCGGGACAGACCCCAGAGTACCAGGAATAGCTAAAGGGAGAGAGGGAGTTACAGGAGTGACCCTAGCACCAGACTTACTAGACTCGATCTCAGACTCAGACTCAGACTCGGACTCAGACTCAGACTCAGACTCAGACTCAGGCATTTCTCCTTCTCCAGCGACCAGCTTGTAAGTCCTTTCTTGACTGTTAGTCCATTTGACAGCCTTTCTCCAGGCTCTCTTTCCTGTGTCGGATCCTACGTCCGAGATTAGCTTCGTCGGGTAGAACATGTTGCTACGAAGGATGAGGTTGACCAGATCTTCCTTCGGTGTTGAAGCCGTGACTTCTTCTCCAAAAAGTAGTCCCAGTGCGGGCTCAGCATTACTAGCATCTTCGGACTGGATAAGGGCGAAGATATCATCTGATATGAAGTTGCAGTCCCGAGCCAAGTGGGTCCCAGGGTGTGTGATGTTGGGCCGGTAATGGTCCATTTGGATAGGCCTAAATACTGGAGTAACAAAGGTAACAATGTTAGTTTCTGTTTGGTCCATATTTTCTGGGGTTATGGTGTACCCTAGCCCGGTTTGAGACCTTCCGTTGTCTAGGGCTTCAATAACCTTTCCTGCGGGGAGATCCCGCCTGGAAGTAGCCCCCGGTAGATACCCTAGATTTTGTAGCATCCTGTCGATGCTAGCTGTGAAGTAGGGTCGGAAGAGATACTCATCTTCAATCATTCCTATTAAATCGAATCCCCAGAGATCCGTGCAGCCCGAAGTGTTACAGTTAGCCACAGCCATACGTGTTGCCTCCAAGGTGACGATGCTATCGTGTAAAGGCAACTTGATTTTCCGGTGTAGGGTAGAGGACACCGCCTTGACGGCGTGGATCCATGGTCTTCCTAGGAGTAGGTTGAAGGAAGAGGTAACATCAATCACCTAAAATTCCATCTCCTTTTCTACTGGGCTGGTTATGATGGTTAGTTTCACGGCCCCAGCTACCGATTTTGGACTTCCGTCGAAGGCCTGAATGGTCTGAGTTGTTGGAATGTAGTCGGCCTCGGTAATACCGAGGGCTTTGGCGGTCCTCAAGGGGAGGACGTTGACCGCGGATCCATCGTCTATTACGGTCATCGGTAGGTACTTTCCACGGCAGATCACCGTGATGTAGAGGGCCATATTGTGGGTAGGCCCGAACGATGGTAGATCAGCATTGGAGAAGGTAATTAGTGGGCCTTCTTCCTTACCTTTGCCTTTTAGGTGAGGTAGGACCGTGGCTACCATTTCAGCTGGAGTAGCCAAGGAGTCGATCTTAACTTGATCGAGGGCCTTAGTGAGTGCCTCTCGATGTTCCTGTGAGCTGACTAAGAATTGCCATATAGATAGGTCAACTCGAGTCTTCTTTTGCTGCTTCACGAGAGCTTTTTCGGTGGTTGGCTCTTCGGGGGCGGCCTCCACCCTAGCTGGTTCGGCGACGATAGGAACGTCCCTAAGGTGATTACTGGCTAAGACTTTGGACTTGAAAGTGTAAATGGGCCCGCCTTTGTAGGAGTATGTCCTACGTAGGTGGGCCATGCCTTGACAAGTAAGGCGGACTATGATAGGGGGGAAATCCGTGATGTATGATCGACGGAGTTTCGACGCTAGAGACAACTTATGACAAGACCCGACACTACTAAATACGGGAAGTCCTAAGAAGAGGAAAGTTTTTGAAAAAAGATATTTGGGCTTAAAAAGATCCGAAAAAAGAGGACGGCCCGATTGTTCTGAAAACCGGCCAAGGCCCATCGGGCGGGGATTTTTGAAGTTTTTTTTTTAAAAAAAGTTCGGGTAGCATACCGGCTAAAAATAGGCTATTTTGAGTAAAATCATAAATCCTAAATTCGGTAGCGTCCCGGGTTTTGAAAAATGGATAATTTTGAAAATATGCAAATTTTGAAATAACGGTTTTGAAAAAGAGATAGCACGTAGATCAAGCAACACGTAGTCACAGAAACAGTATAATGACACCATGTATGCTCCTAGTCTAAGTCTCGGTCTGTCGAAATATGGTCTATACCAACAACGATGGCTTTCTCGCAAATCAGGACGGACTTCCTAAGCCGAATTGGACTTAGAACATGCCGTAAGACCCATGCGAGTTCCGCCACCGAAGTCTTTAGTGCACCCATTTAGGAATGTACCGTGGTATAGTGGGACGTCGGTCACAAGTAACCGGTCCGGGAAAGATTTGGGTTATGCATGAACCATTGAACTAAAACGCGTACATTACTAATCGAATGATTTCTTTTCGAGTCTCACCCTAGGAACCCCGACGACTAGTGGTACATCAGGAATCCCCAGCGGAGTCGCCAAATTGTGGACATGACATAGGTCCACCCCGACGCGGCCACGCGCAAGTTTGGGGAGGCGAATAAATATCATGTGAGATGGATCTCGAGTTGAAATTTAAATCGAAGTAGGAGTCGCCACCGAACTTTGTGGGAGTTCGGGCCCATTCGAACCCACTCTACGTCGTAGTGGGTCGTGCACAAAGTACGGCCCATTCCGATTTCAGAGTTTATTGGGTTCGTCCCTTAGCATTGCGATACCGATACCGACATTATCGGTAATCGAGTATTGAATGACTCTCGTATGCCAATGGTTTTGGACATCCGGAAACCACGGTTCGGAGTAAGGGGTGCGGGTACGTGTTGGGAAGTTCACAAAGAACACCCAACCCCGCCCGCACTTAGCGGCCTTTACTAAGATATCGTTCATTTTTGGTGTACACGCGTTAGTTCGACGGTTGAATGATATGCAAAAAGTGTTTTGACTAAACATGCGAATAATTGAATGGGTTGCTAGGTCGATTTAATGCATCTAATTTTAACGTCAAAGTTGTTTTAGCATGCGAGGTTCGTTTTAGTATAATAAAACAACGAAAAGATTGCTAAAAACATGAACAAACGGGTTAGTAACGATTTGTAAACTGAACGAGAGATGTGAATGCAATGATATGAATGATTTTTGAAAAGTTTATGTCACGTGATGGATTAAGCACGTGTTGACCGAGGTCAAGAAAAAATTTATCGAAACCTGAAAGATGCCGAAAAGCCCTTCATTTTATTAAAGCATAGATGTTTGAAGAAATAAGACGGAATTGCTTTTTATGCTACGGTTTTTCAGGGGTTCGCGCGACACGCGCTGCTATGCGACGTGATTGCATTGCGAATTGTGATGTTGGTGATTTTCGGGCTAGTGGCTCTTGGTTCACTTGGAATAATAAACACAAAGCTGTGGAGACTAGAGTCTTTAGCCGAATTGACCGATGTTTGGTGAATGATGATATGGTGAAGTCGTTTACGGATGGTTTTGCTAATTTCTTACCGGAAGGGACTTTTGACCATTGTCCGTGTATTGTCCAATTAGGGAGCCCTCCGAGTAGGAAGAATAGATCATTCAAGTATATGAATATGTGGAGTCGGTCTCCTGAATTCCTGAAATGCGTTGGGACAACTTGGGATGGGTTTATTGCAGGTACCAAGATGTTCCAATTAGTTTCGAAATTGAGGAACCTGAAAGCGCCCCTGAAATTGCTGAACTCTTCGTCGTTCGCTGATATCGAGACTCGGTGTAGTCTGGCAGAAGCTGGTTTGGCTGACCTGCAGCTGCGCTTACGGACTGACCATTCGGCTGATTTATTGCGGGAAGAATCGGATGCCAATGATGCTGTGCATATTCTCCAAGCTGCGCGCGCTGATTTTTGGGCCCAAAAGTCGAAACAAAGGTGGATTAAGAAGGGCGATGTGAACTCCACGTACTTTCATGGTATTATGAGAGCTCGACGCGCTCATAATGCTGTCTCGAAGCTTGCTGACGCTGAGGGTGTGGAGTGTTCGAACAAAGTCGAGATCGAAGCTGCCTTCCTTATGTACTATCTCTCGCTTTTAGGGGATTCGAGGCCGGTTGAGCCTGTGTGCGTGGACACGGTTCGGTTGGGGAGTATTTGCTCGACCGACCATAAAAGTTCACTCTTGGCTAGTGTGACTGAGACGGAAATCAAGAAGGCTCTTAATGATATTCATCGGGAGAAGGCTCCGGGTCCGGATGGTTTCACGAGTTAATTTTTTATTGATGCGTGGGATATTGTTGGAGGGGACGTGGTTAGCGCTATTAAGGATTTCTTCATTTCAGGTAAATTGCTGAAACAGCTGAACTGTGCTATCATTACTCTAATTCCTAAAGTGAGCAGGCCTCAATCTGTGAAAGAATTTAGGCCTATAGCGTGTTGCAATGTTGTGTACAAATGTATCGCTAAGATAATCTGCTCAAGACTGTCCAAGGTCCTTCCCCAGATAATTTCGCCAACGCAGGGTGGTTTTATCGAGGGCCGGAGTATTGTAGAGAATGTCTTGATCTGTCAGGACCTTGTCAAGATGTACAGAAGAGGGCATGTATCACCTAGATGCTTATTCAAGGTTGACTTACACAAGGCCTATGATAGTGTGGAATGAGATTTCGTAGATCAGATGCTTAGAGCCTTGGACTTTCCGGATCATTTCCGCCGTTTGATCATGGAGTGTGTTACTTCGGCACGTACTCCCTCTGTGTTAATGGTGATTCATTCGGTTTTTTTCGAGGGAAGATAGGGTTAAGGCAGGGTGATCTTATGTCACCGTTTCTCTTTACTATTTGTATGGAATACTTTTCACGTATCCTTATCTATGGTAAGATTGACAAGAAGTTTAAGTATCATCCGAAGTGTGCCCCGATGAAGTTGACTCACCTCATGTTTGCGGATGATCTCCTGCTTTTCTGCAAAGGGGATACGGCTTCGATGGAATTTTTGTGGAGGGCCTTTGCTAGTTTTAGCAGAGCCTCGGGGCTGATTATAAGCGTAGGTAAATCTCAGGCCTATTTCGCAGGGGTGGATGAAGGTACGAAAGCTGCTATTCTTCAATTTTCGGGCTGTGTTGAAGGTACGTTACCCTTTCGTTATTTGAGTCTTCCGATCCAAAGTACCCGAATTAGCAAACTTGATTGTGAGTGCTTGATTGCCCGGATCATCTCGAGAATATCGAGTATTGGGGCGTGTAAGTTATCCTACGCAGGTAGACTGACCTTGGTGCAGTCTGTGCTATCTCAGCTTCACAATTACTGGGCTATGGTTTTTATTATCCCATCTTATGTTATGTCCCGAATTATTTCTTTATGTCGCAATTTCCTTTGGAATGGCGGGGTGGAAGGTAATAATCGGGCGCTGGTGAGTTGGGAGAAAATATGCTGTCCTAATTGGAAGGTGGGTTGGGTCTCAGAGACCTGACCTTATGGAATCAGGCTGCGGTGGCTAAGTTAGCTTCGTGGGTTTTTGACCAACCGGATCGATTATGGTTTAGGTGGGTGAATTCCGTCTACCTGAAAGGGCGTGATTGGCGGGAATATCAGCCTAACACGGATGTCACCTGGGCTTGGCGAAAGATCTGTCAGGCTAAGGACAAAATTAAACATATGTTTGTGAATGATCTTTGGCATGGATCGCGATCCTGCTATAGGATTTATGAGGGCTATGAGGGCATTCGGGTTCACAAGCCGAAGATGCCTTGGGCCCGTCTCGTCTGGAGTGGTTGGAGCATCCCTAAACATAGCTTCATTTCGTGGCTTGTGTTTAGGCGGGCTTTAAACACTAGGATTAATCTGGTTAGATTTGGTGTTGCTGATTCTGACCGTTGCTTTTTATGTGAAACCCATGAAGAAGATTTGGAGCACCTATTCTTTGATTGTGAGTGGAGTGCCAAGATTGTTGAAAGAATACGCGAGTGGACGAAGAAGCAAATCCCAAGCTCTGGTGCGTTACTTTGGGCGTGCAAGGTGCGAGGTTCCAAATTGCAATGCAATTTTATCCGAGCACTATTCAACGCCATGATTTATCATGTTTGGAGGCAACGGAACTTGTGTCGAATTGAAGGTGCTGTGCAGCGACCCCATCATGTTGTTAAGATGATTAAATCGGACGTTCGGAATAGAACTTTGGCTATGATTAAATACCCATTACGGTCTAGAGACGCGAGATGGCTTCATAATTTGATGTAGCCATTCATTTGTACATTGAACATCATTTTTTAATACATACTTACCCTTCACCCAAAAAAAATGTTGTTTATTTACAATATTGAGACCTCGTACATTCCAAAATCCAACTCTATTCATTGGGGGGTTTATTTTGTGGGATGTTTCCTTCTTCTGAACTCACTTGCTCCATTGGCTCCCCTTCTAGAACCGCCTTAAAGGATCTGGCTGGGCTATCCACAACATCCACCTTAATCAGGGGGGGTTTTCCACCTCTTTAATGGGAAAAGAACGAAGTGGGTCTTCTCTGCACAGGCTTCCAAGTCTTCTTATTCCCAGCAACATGGCCTGGTTAAGGTCCAAGCTGCTTCCAACACACATTGGTTTAATGGCCTAACCCTTTACACTTGGTGCAAATAGTTGGCTTCCATTCATATTCACTTTTAAGGTGATATTCTTCCCTTCCTCATCCAAAAATTTGATATGAAGAGGGTATGACATTCCCACCTTAAGTTCACCATAGTTCTTGAATAATCTAGTCTAGTTCTATCAGTAGTTGCTTGATCAGACCTAACATACTTGCCAACCAAGGAAGCAATGGCAGCCAAGCATTTACCCCTGAATCTGAAAGGCAACTAACGAATTCTAATCCATGATGGCACAATTTTAATATCCTCTTTCATCAAGTCAACCCTGGTGTCCAAGGCTTGACAATAAGGGGCTTGTTATCAAACATATGATAACCTGCATTCAGAACATTTTCCTTCCCTTTAGTCACCTTGAATCTGACAAGAAAAATACCATTGGCCATAAAAGAGACCTTGTCAACATTATGTTTCTTCCATACCCGCTTAACAAAACCTTCCGACACCTCCCACGAGGGATTTGCACCCAGGAGAAAGCAGTAAACTGCATTACCCCAGTAACTAATCTCATCATTTGTATCCTCTTGTGTAAATTGCAATAATATCTCTTGGATTTCTGTTCAATTTCCTTTTCCTCTTCAGGAGTGACGTTTACAATAGTTTCATGACCTTTGTTACGTTGGGTTATCCATGGAATATCATTGTTATCACTCTCATCATCAAAGTTAAAACCTGGTATTATATTGAGTTTATGCATGGGTTTACTATGTAAACCTTCATCTTCCTATTGTCCTGTGGGTTTCCTAGTGTGGCCTCCATCTCCTTGCCCTATTGATCCTAGTGTCTGGCCTGGAGTAGCCTGCTTTGCTCGAGTTTCGGATGACAAATTCCTTGTCAACATAGCCGTAAGAAATCACGTATGAATTGCCTGGTTTCAGAGAGCATTAGGGTTTATAAGAACTAAACAATTACGCCATTTTCTTTTTCACCTGCGCAAGTTCCATGATTTAAATAATGAAGACCAACACACACATTTATATGAATTTCATATGAGCTGCGCAAGTGAGAAACCTCATAATGCTTCCGATGATGCCTTCTATTTGAGAGCCTTCCCTCCCTCACTTCAAGACAAAGCTAGAGATTGGTTGTATTACTTACCTAGGGGGTCGATAACTACATGCAAGGGATTAAAGATGACATTTATGGTTAAATATTCTCCAGCTTCAATGGTTGCGGAATTAAAAAAGGAAATTTGTAACATATCTAAGAGTTGAGAAGAGTCCCTCTACGAATATTGGGAAAGATACCAGCAGTTGATCACTCGATGCCCATACCATGTGATTATGACCTCATATTCGGTTTTTACTCTGGCTTGACAAATGAAGACGAGCGCATGATGAATGTTGCCACTGTGGGAGGATTTCAATTCTTGACTATAGCCAAGACAAGCGAGGTAATCAGCAACGTGGCCGCAAGCACCCGAATCGTCGGGGATCGTTCAAGATCCAGTCCCAAGAAAATAAGTGTTAGCCCAAAAGGCTCACCGGAAAAACTTGAGGGGCATTCACAACAATTGTAAGATCTTGTTCATGTGGTGTTTTCCATGATTAGGAGTCCCGAGTCCGGGATGATGAATTATTGCGATACTTGTGGGGAAGAACATACCCCTACCACTTGTTGTAGGAGTTATGAGAGAAATTATCCGGAAGGACACCGAGTTAAGGAATCCCCACGAAGGTATCGAAACAATTTTAATCCTTATTCCAACTTCTACAACCCCGGGACAAAGCATCGCCCTAGGTTCGGTTGGAAATGTGACAATGAAGTTGAATTTTATGGTCAAAATGATATAGGATATTACCCACTTGCACATGACCCTCACCATGAATACGCTTATGCTAGAGGAGTGAAAAGAACCTACCGAAGAACAACACACCATCAAGAATAATTGCATCATGGCATGTGTTTTGATAATGAATAAGACCATTTGGGGAAAGCACCACCCACCACAGAAGAATTGTTAACCACATTGATTGAACAAAACACTAGTGATAGGTTGGACTAGGAAAAAGACAAACAAGAGAATGATAAAAAAAATACACATTTAGAAATGAGATTTACGAATTTTGAAGAAAACCGGGAGGAAGAGGTAAACACCATCGCCTTAAGGATTGGAGAAGAGGTGGAGCGTGCCTTCACCAAAAAACAAAAACAAAATCGTAGAAGAAGTGGTAGTGGATATTGAAGGTGAGATAGTTGTCCCGAAAGCGGAATCGGTAATTGATAAGGTGGTACAAAAGCAAACCAAAGAGAGAAAAGAGTCACATGGCATGAGAGAAGCTATAAGGCAAGATTGAAACGATATCGATAAAACGTACCATTTCCGAAGGCTCTTACTTACCTTAGACACATTGCCAATATCTTGGAAATCTATGACACATTTAGAGATTGTATAGTAACCATTCTCTTACAACTGTGAACAATAATGTACCACGATATGGCAAATTCTTGAAAGATCTTTTCACCAAGAAACGTTCCCCAAGGAACAAAGGGAAACAAGTATTAATCGATCAAATCTCGACCCTTACTCGACATGACTTGCCTCAGAAGTGTCGAGACCTAGGAATGTTCAGCATACCATATTCTATTGGCGGGAACTAATTCAAAAATGTCATGCTCGACCTTGGGGCATCGAGCAACGTTATGCCAAATCACATTTTTGAAGGTTTGGGATAAAGCAACTTGATGCTATCAATGTGATCATCCAACTAGACGACCGTTCTAGTATACACCCCATATATTTGTGAGGATGTACTCATTGAAGTTCATCATCTCACCTCTCCCACTGATTTTTTCATCCTCGACATGAAGCATGATGAGAAAGCCATACCCCTTATCCTTAGAAGGCTTTTCTTGAAAACAGCAAAAACCAAGATAGATGTGGCAAGAGGAATGTTGAGCATGGAGTTAAATGGTGAAACGATAAATTGTGATGTGAATCAAGCTATGCGTAGGCCACATGTAATCCCCTAGAAATTCTAACGCGATACATTGGCGGAAACACGGTAGAGTCGGGATTAAAACACGCTGTAACTATGTCTTAGAAAATTTAAAATGGTAAAGTCAAACAATAGGCCTTAAATAAAATGGCCAAAATTTAAAACAATCCACAAAAGGGGTTTCAACAATCCATAAGACATAATTATTAAAATAAATAAGCAGGATCCACACTGCTCGCTAGCCCACACCCGGAACATGTATACCTGCTATGTTAAAACATAACAGCCACAATCAGTGGGGAGCAACGTCAACGTTCTCCCAGCCGTATGACAGGATTTTAAAAACTGTAATTACTACTATAGAAAAATAGTAAAAATGAAAACAGTAAAACATTATAATGAAAATAAGATTTCAGTGAAAATCTTCACGTAACGAAATAATATAATAAAAATGAGTTTTCCGAAGAAAACATAAAACATTTGCCAACCTGCAACCAAATTATATCGATAATAATAAAAATATTCAAAATGGCGTTATGGATAAGATTAGTGATGAAGGCTAGACTTTCACTATGAGAATACTAAAAACTAGCTTCGAGAACTTAGTTCAAACAAATCAAACGTCGATCTCTAACTAGGCTACTCAACCATAATAGGACGGCGACTTATAAATGCGTGGCCCTAGTTTAAGATAATCTGCACACCCCTCCCGAGCACCATATATACTCAGTTCAACCCGACGGCGTCTTACACTGCGAGGCACGAGTTTAAGGTCAAAATGTGCACACACTCCCGAACACCATATATGCTCGGTTTAACAACCAGTGTGCCCCATAAAGACACACCAGCCTTATAGTTGATGGCAAAAACGTAAACCCCAGAATATATTACTCTAACCTCACACTTGTCCTTATTCCATAACTCCAAAACAAAGCCATTATCGATATAATATAAGAGATATAATCATTATAATAATAAAAGAACAAAAGGGAAAAAGAAGCGCCTTCTGAAAGAGGAGACTTTCTATTTTAGGAAACTTCTATATTTAGAAACTTCTATATTTAGAAACTTTACAAAATAGCATTATATCAAATTATCAAAAATATTAATTTATACTAATAAAACATTTTTAGTAAACGATATAGATTTATAAAGCTAGTACTTTCGGCCTTAACGATATTAATTCTTAAAATGAGAACATTTGAGTTAATGAAATTATTTAAACGTCATACAAGTGTTTATAAAATGATTTAGAAATGTCTTAAACATTTTAAATACTACTAATTAGGGTGTTTCCAAAATTTACAAAACTAAAATTCTCTAATTATTATTAGTTTCGACAATACGATTATAAATAGGATTTTACGGCAAATGTCAAATTAAATCTTTTAACCTCTTTTATTTAAATAAACCATTGGATACATTAAGAGTATGTTAAGGGATGATTTAACTCACAAAGTTTCAGATTTAAATGCTTCCAAAATGGCTGGAAAAATAATTATTTTAGGTAAGACGAAACATTTTAACAATAAATCACAAGTTGTCCAAAATCAATACTTATTAGTTAAAGACTTTAATAAATAGTAAAAAAATTACGTAAAATAGTTAAAATATATTTATGGAGATTCTGTCCAGAAAAGAAAATTTCCAGAATCCTAAAACTCGATTTTTAATGGGTTTTCTCGTTAATCGTTTAACATCGACAATAACGATTAATAAAAATAGTAATTACAAAACGATTTAAGTATTAATATCCAAAAATTAGTATTAAACTTAAAAATCATGATTTTACAGAATCTACCATTTTTCCAGATTTCCCAAAAATCCAGATTTAATAAATCCCGTCAAAACCGTCTTTAAAACCCGTTTTCACAATTTACGATTCCATTAACAAAACTTATCGTTCCAAACATTTTATTAAAGCACTAAAAAATCATAAAATTACATTTTATTAGGAAATCATCATAATCATAATTTTTTCCAGATTTAAACCAAATACCAGAAACCGAGAATTTAAACGACAAACACGGTTTTAACGATAAACGATGATTTAACGTGATTAATTAATTCATCCACTTAACAATTCCGAATAAATATGAAAAAATTCAGAAAATTGTATTTCATCAGAAAGTTTCACCACGTCAAAAATCAGATTAAAATAAAACGTTTAAGTACTAGAACTAAAAATCGGCTTTTAATCATTTTTGTTCGTAAACGGTAATAATTCAATAATCGATAACTAAAATATCAGAAAAATACAAAATTATTAAAAATCATCAAAAACATCATTTTTACAGAATATAAACACATATTACATGTTTAGGCCGAATATTACGATTTTACAAATTAATATGACAATTTAATCGTTAATCTCGTAAAAGCGATAAAAATACCGAAACACACAAATTTTCAACTTATAAAAATTTTCCAGATTTTATGACATACATATATTGTCCAAAATAAAACATAAAAATATATACATGCAAATACACAATTAAAATCATGAAATACCGAGTAACATCGAGGTTACCTCTAATCCAATTCCGAATCTACGATATATTCGTTTTCTGCGGGATCGCTTCGGAAGCCTAAAAAAACATGAATTTCATGGTATGAAAATACCATAATATCGCTGAAAAATCAAGGTGAAAACGATTGGAAATGAAATCGATTAATACCTTAACGAAGGAGACAGAAAGACGATTAATTTGGAGATGATAATGAGACTATCAATACTCGATTTTGAAACAAATATTGGCTGGAATTACTGCTGAAAACCATGTCCAAAGGAGAGGAAATGAAGAGTATTTGCCTTGAATAAATTGGTGAATGAATGAATAAAAGAGTATGAAAGCTTTATGCATAAATGAGACTTTAAAATTGATGAAAACAAGGCCACACTAACTTGATAAAAACCAGCCAAATGAAGTGTGTATGGAGTATGAAAAGTTTATTCTTAATGCACCCAAAATAAATGAGAAGAAAGAAAATATCTAAAAGCTTAATCCATGTTATAAAATAAAATGTAGTAAAAATGTAATGTAGTGTGTGACATGGGAGTCGTGGTCCACACAAGAAAAATATGAGTCCAAATTAGTTGTAGATTGATAAAAATAAGGATCGTAAAATTATTAAAAGCATTTCAAAGCAATTCGAGTAAACCTCACGTTGAAAAATAATTATTTACGAAACTTCGTAATAAAATCGTTAAAGGCTAAATTTTCGTAAATAAAAATATATTTTAATTTAAAATATTATATAAATGTGTTTAGACATTTTTAGGAAGGGGAAAATCCTAAGTCCAAGCTTAAAAACGTCAAATCGAAGAAAAATAGAATTCCTCGCGGAAAATAAATTAGTTTACGAAGAAAATCAAATAAATAGATTTGAAAGAATTAAATCTTTAAAAATTAAAAATAAAAAATCATTAAACTTAAAAAAAATAAAAATAGAGCTTAGTAAAATGATGAAATATGAGGCCGAAAAGCGATAGAGCGAGTTAGGACGGAGTCCTAACAGAAAGAATAAAAACGCTTAGAAAAATAGCGGGTGTTACAATCCTTCCCACTAAAAGAAAGTTTCGTCCTCGAAACTAAGAATAAGCAGAAAGGAATCAAGATTATCCCACTCGAAAACATGAGGATACAAATTTCACATAAAAATTTTGTTGTAAAAGAAAATTTTACAACTTCAAAGTGATATGAAATCAAATGCAAATATTTATTTCGAAAGGAATTTGGGCTAAGCTACTCGGAGTTTAAAATCTTCTAATTAGTGAAATCGTAAAGTAAAGTTATTCGATAAAACAATTACGTCAAATAACATTTGTAAACAAACTCGAAGGAAATAGGATAACCAAAATATTTTCAAAATGAAAGTAAAATATTTTGATTAAGAAATTCGATAATATTCCTTTCTGATGAAACAAAATTTAGTTATGAGAAATCAAAAGTAGTCAGTAAAAATCGAACCAGTCGTCAAAAATTTTCAATAACAGATTCAAAAGTCCATCAACAACAAAACGGAAACTAATTTCAAAAAGTTAAAATTTCGGAAAGGTTATCAAAGTAATTGTGAAAGTTTTCAAAAATGTTATCAAATTTGAACATACAAAATAATTTCGACAATCTTAAAACGTTTTATGTCATAATCATATAGAAATCGAAGTTTTTGGGAATATGAAAGTCTTCATAAAATTCCGATCGCTTGAAAAAAAAATTGAAATAATTTCTTAATAATTTAAAATAAATCATTAAGGCATTTTGAAACAGATCTAAATATAAATATCAACCAAAGATAAAACAAAAGTGAAATATAAAGTTCTTAAATTATAATTCAAAAATATTTTTCACGATATCCGAAAAGTTTAAGTTTGTCAAACTTTTTACAAAACGGGGATTTTCACAACTTGTAATTATAACTCAAAATGTTAAAATTTTACGATAATCCATTTTCTTTTAAACTAGTCAAACTTTTTATAAAATAGGAAGTTCGAAAAATGGTTAACGGATAAATAGAACATGGATAAACAATAAATTAAAATAAGAGTCTTCAAAATCGATAAAGGTCAAAGGGATTGGCAGCAGTTACGGTAACAGAGTTCGAGAGAAGCAGAAGGAATGACGAAGTTGAGAGTCAAACAGACATCCCGAGGATTATAGAAGAAATTAACCATCTCGAGATTTCTAGCACGACTCTCACAAACACGGGTTCCTAATTGACCCATCAAATAACGCTAAGTCCAATATCGGTACAGGGTGGTCCAATATCTACAGCCTCCAAAATTATCATCTGCCATAGCCTCCAAAATTAAGTCTTGCATACTTATATAATATTTCAATTAGTACGGTAAAAATCCACAAATGATTTAGACAAATCTATTAATTAAGATTCCAACGGTTATCAAAATATACCCAAACTTGTAATCACTAAGGCTCATAAATTCAAAGCTCATAAGGTCTAAACTCGAGGTATACTTCAAATTTTTCGAGTAAGGAACACTAAATAAAATCCACCAATTCATAATGTCCGGACACGAAAACTTCAAAATGATCATCAACATATTTTTTAACATCATCAATAGACAGAGGTTAGTAAAGTACGCCAAACCTTAAACACACTCAGCCTGACATGTAACGACAGATACTCACATCTTCAAACACGTCATTCGACTAAGGTTTCAAAGAATTCCATCAAATTTCATATCGTAAAAGCCAAACCACTAAAATATTTGTTAACTCAACGAAGCCACAATCTCGTTGGTCTAAGGGTTCTGAACTGTAAATCCATCAAGGTGATTGACCTTAAAGTATTCCTCAAAACAACGCGATAGATTCAACCTCTAATTGTGCAAGATGTTTCTCTTCTTCAAGGTTAACAACAATTTATCCAAGTTAGATCACTCAACTCCAAAGTTCATAAGTTACAACCTTAAACCATGAGCAACGACCCAATCCTTAATAAACACGGGAAATCTATGTCCACAAAAATATCTAACGACATTAATGAAAACCTTAAATGGTACCATAACACTCAGGCTAACATTTTAAACGATACTCTATGATCCCAAATATTCACGATGCATCCGTGAAATAAGCATTAGGCAATTTGAATTATTTTTCAAGTAAGCAATTCGAGTAAAACTCACGTTGAAAAATAATTATTTACGAAACTTTCTAATAAAATCGTTAAAGGCTAAATTTTCATAAATAAAAATATATTTTAATTTAAAATATTATATAAATGTGTTTAGACATTTTTAGGAAGGGGAAAATCTTAAGTCCAAGCTTAAAAACGTCAAATCGAAGAAATAGAATTCCTCGCGGAAAATAAATTAGTTTACGAAGAAAATCAAATAAATAGATTTGAAAGAATTAAATCTTTAAAAATTAAAAATTAAAAATCATTAAACTTAAAAAAAATAAAAATAGAGCTTAGTAAAATGATGAAATATGAGGCCGAAAAGCGATAGAGCGAGTTAGGACGGAGTCCTAACGGAAAGAATAAAAATGCTTAGAAAAATAGCGGGTGTTACACCACAAAATCATGAGGACGTTCATTTACTCGAGATTTTTGAACACATTGGTTGAAAATGTGTTCAAAGCTTGGAACTTCGACCCGCTTGACCTCGTTTTGACAAATGGATTATGTGGGGAAGACTTAGAATATGTTCTATCTCTTGATATGTAGGTTGGCGAAGAGAATTTAAGCCCAATTTATGCGGCTACCAAGGAAACCAAAAGAGAGAGAAAAAAGGAATCGACGACAGAATTCCAGGCAGAAAATCGCAACCTGCGTGATTCAGCACAATCTGCAGGCTCACACTGCGCCAGAACTACGCAGCTTGCTGGAGCAGACTGTGCCCTAGAACCCCTCATCTGCGCCTATTCTCCTGTAAATTAAGCTGAGATTGAAGCATGTGCCATTGAAGGTGCTACCGTCCAAACTAGTCCCTTCTATTGTCAAGCCACCGAAGGTGGAGTTGAAAGACATCCTTTCCACTCTCAAGTACGCATTTCTTGTGGATGACAAGACACTCCTAATGATTATCTCAAGCTTATTGAACACTCATCAAGAAGAGGCCCTCATCGATTTGCTCAAGTGCAAGAAGGAGACAATGGTATGGTCAATATCCGATCTCAAAGGGATAAGCCCCACTACATGCGTGCACCATATTCACCTCAAGGAAGGAAATAAGCCTATTAGGCAACCCCAACGGAGACTCATCCCCGCCATGATGGATGTTGTTAAGGAGGACGTAATCAAACATCTCTAAGATTTATGATCTATCCTATCTCTTACTCCGAATGGGTGAGTCCTACTCAGTTGTTACACTCAGTCTTAATCTGTTTAAAAGCTGTGCAGCAGCGCGATTCCATTTCTCCATCTAACTCGGCCTGATTCGTGATTTTTTTTAGAAGACTAAATCGCATTAGCAAGTAATTAGATTAAACAGAATCTCATGAATAACAAACCCCAAGTGCCAAATGCACACAAAAGTCAAATTAAACAAAAGATAGAATCTCGACTAGACTAGTGTACTGATTCGATTGCATTCAGCAGCGGCTGATACATTTGAGATTGCAGCTAACCTAGTAAATTGTTCACGATCATCCAACACCAAGATAACTTTACATGCATCTTCAAATTTTTCCAGAGATTTAAGTGGTGGCATTCTTAAAACATTTTAACTAGCTTTGAAGCCAGATCGAAAGGTGCTGCGCACTTGATTTTCCTGTAACATTCTCAGTATTAAACCTTCCATCTCATTTGACTCTATGCGTTTGATTAAAATATACCTCACATGTATTACACATATCAATAAAATCAAAAGGAATGGAGGGAGTTCTAGAGACCATTTACTACAAGGTACCTGCTACAATTATTGACTTAGCCATCGTAGGTGCCTACCTCGAACACACACCCAGAAGGCTAGGATAGCTACAGTGTGCAGGTACAAACACACCGGTTTTCAGGTCCATACTCATCTAGTATGTGGATCATGAGCTTCCTCGTTGCACTACTCGATACAGAAACTAAATGTTACTCCTAAGGTGATAAATTCATATCTGATTAGCTCTATCATATCTGATAGGAGAAAAGACATTGAAGATGTTGCTAGATGTACATGTTCCAACACTTGAAATGACCAACCAAATAACCTTCTGTAGTTAGTTTAGTATCCATGCCATTCCATAATTAGAAATTCCACTACATAGATTTACTGCTCATTTTATGCCTTACCCTTTTTTTATATTAACCCTTTTATATATTCATTTTCCTTTTCACCTTTTACTCTTGCAATCATCGGTTTTTCCTTTTCACCTTTTTTCCAGTTTGTTTCAATGTTTTACCTCGCATTGTCTGACCCAAATAATTTTGGGGTTAGGGGTTTATTGTTGAACTCCTGGTATACTAAATTTGAAACACTTCCACTTAATCGTATCTTCAAAAGTGTCATATATATATCTTCTCTTCTACCACTTCCAATGCATGCTTGTTTCTATCTATATTAAGAGCCATTGAACATCCTTAACTTTCCAATAATGCCCATCCACGAACACAACAATATAGAGGCTCAAGCCATTGTTATGAACTATCACATGGGACTTGCAGATACCAATCCAATTCAAAAGCCTCTTGTCTATTTAAGCCATAGAATTATGAGTAACCATTATGCAAAAAATGTTTGTAATCTCTAGTCCTTGTACTGTTTTTGGCATAAGACAATCCTTGGTCTGATTAGCTCACAAATACAGCTGGTATGCTGCGCTAATTCGGCTTTTCAATAATTTAATTACTGGCATAGTAGGAAATTGCAGTACTTGATTTACAGATTGTCTGTTTCATGCTAATATTGTTTTGAGCGGCCTTATATGATGGTAATTCTACATAATTCTAGCACAGCAAGTAAGTTGGGTATAGAATAGATTAGAGATAACGAGAAAGCATCATTTTAAAGATATCTGGTCGTATCCTGTCATGAAAAATAACAGTGAAATGAGATCGAGGTGTTGCACCTCATTTTCAGACAATGAATCAGGTAGCTTTCAGACAGCAGTTCACCTCTAACAGGCAATGCAATTTAACGGAAACCATCAAATTTCTCGCATTAAATCTAGCTATATTGTCACATGATTCAACCAATTCATACTATAAACATATAAATTCAATCATTAAAACATGTACTACTTCAATGAATCAAAAATATTAATTCAATTATTCATTCAATAAATATGCAAATTCACTGATAATTCAATAAAAGAAATGAACTTAAACAAAACTTTGAATCTTACTGATTTCAAAAGATAGTTGATTCCAAAATTCCATTCTTCAAGTTACTCTTCCGATGACTACCTGCCATGATTAATACAGGAAGAAAATGAAAAACTAAGGGTAATGCATTGATATGAGTAATGCGTTGAAAAACAAAGGGTAATGCCATTGATTCACTCATAATTAAATTAAAGAAAGAACTGAATTGAAATTAAGAATTCGTATAAACTTACTAATGCGTTGCTCGGTGGTGATTCAAAAATTCAGAATTAATGATTCAAATAAGAGGATGCAAAATCAATGAAGTCATGTACTGTTCCATGGAGCAGCATAAATATGAGGATGAGAAGAAGACAAAAGAAGGGTTCGGTGGTAATCGAAATTTTTGAGCGGTGAATTGAAAAGGGGGAATCCCGCCCCATTTCATTTTAATATATTTGCGTAAGCTCTTAATTATTAGGCTTAATACAAATAATTCATTAGTGTTAAAAATAAAGCAACGAGTCACGAGACCTGAGAAAAGTAATTCGAACTGAAAATCTGAATTTGACTCCTAAGTCTTACTCCCTCCTAGTTTTTTTTATCTTCCCTTTTTTTGGCACAAATATTAAGAAGAGAATAAAAAATTGATTAAAGTAAGAAAATGTGGGGTATAAAGTAGAAATATGGTGGGGTTTGTGAGTAAAGGAAAGAATAAAGATTTGAAGGGAGAATAAAGAAATGATTAAAGTACAACCCAAAAATGGAAAGAGGAAAAATGATTAAACTAGTGTAAAAAAGGAAAGAGGGAAGATCTTAGAAACTAGGTGGGAGTATTAATCAGGCCTAACCCGGAACTGACTCGAATATTTTCATAGAAAACAGCTTGATATCACTAAAAAAAATTGAAAATAACAAACCCGAAACTACCCCGAACCGACCCAAAGTCAACATGATTTTTCCGACTTGAAGTGGTCCAACCTGATGTTGACCTACCCGAACCCGACTCGGTCGACCCATTTGCCAGGTCGAGGTAAGCATCATCTGAACTGGGTGATCCTATTCAAAACTCGAGTGAACCCAATTCGACTCGGCCCGGAATTAAAGTACATAGTGATCCAAAATGCATACCATAAATCAAACTGGTTATATAAAATTTGAACCCGGTGTAGGGTTGATAGATCCCTTGATGGAGGGTTTAATATGATGATTAATTAGTTAGACGAGAGAGCAGCAAACTAAAATACACATCCCGTCTACTTTTCTTTTAAAATAAAATAAAATGTTTATTAACCTAATCTTATTAGTTTATTTATTCATCAATTCTTAGCCAAATTTTGATAAGTGTTGCAAATAGTGTTGCAATTTGATAATCTAATGCAACATTTTTTTATTAAATGTTGCATCGGATTAGTATAAGCAACATTCTCATTAAAAGTGTTGCAAATTACTTATTTCAGCAACACAAAGTAAAAGTGTTGCACGTAAAGTGTTGCAAAAGCCTATTTATGTAGTAGTGTTTTGAACATATAATTCCACAAATATAAGGTAATGACATCTTGAACATCTTCCAATCTAGCCTAAAGGTATTTTCTTTTTGTCATAACAGGGTGGTTGAAATTTTGGCTGGAAAACTATGGGCTATGTGTCACGATAGGTTAACGCTCAAAGAGGATTATGCGTAAGACATACACTGATAACTTGACTTATTAAGGTTTCAAATCCTAAGGTTGGTAAATGGTCAGGCAAAACAAAAATAGAAATTAGGTTAGCAACGCTTCAGTCCAAGGTTCATACGACGATCTCGTAGGTCTTCTTTGATGATATGGTCCTTGATCAGGTTTCTGAACTCTAGGTTTCTTAGTTATTTCCTTCTGCATCAATTTTCAGTTGGTTCATCATGTTAAGAGTTCTTCTTCTGTATGATCCTAGTGAAGTCATTTCCTTGTTAATAGAAGATCCAACGTTATATATACTCGTGTTAGCACTAAATCATCAGGTCAAAGGTTATTAAAAATATTATAATTGGTTGGGTTGGGTTGGGTTGGGTTGACTTGATCGGAGATATACAAAAAAAATGGTTCAACAAAAGTGTGTAGATAAGGTTAATCAATGATGTGGGATTATGTTTGATAAAAGAACGTATATGAATAGAAGTGGTAAGTTAAACCAAAAAATATTATTTGGTGCGTTGCATAAAAGAGGTAGGGGAAGTGACACCTACGAAGAGGAATTATCGCGATGATTTATCAATAGAACATTGTTTCAACTGACCAAAGAGCTCCTCGTCCGATATAAGGAACGAGGAGATAATTTGAGTTGATATAAGACAATTTGTAGCAAAATTAGTTTTTCAAATGAGTAAGAAAGGTAAGAATCGAGATAGATACGATATGGATGTACTCCTCAACAAGAAGAATAGAAGTATTACTATCTTTCAATCCGTTTATCTCCTTTCAAGAGTCACGAACCGCCGAAAAGAGGATGGGAACGAAGCAAATAAATACAAACGAAACAGGGAACACGATTCGAGGAAAGGAAAATGAATAATGAATGAAGAATATGGGCACGATAAAAGCGGTCAGAATACGAGAACATAAGTATCAGCAACATTAACCAGGCATGAAATCAACAGCAACAATAGTACCCACAGCAGCAGCAACACGTAAAGCAGCATACACAACAGAATCAACACGAGCAACAACAACACGTACAACATCAGCGACAGCAGCGGGTAACGACACCAATAATGACCGAGGAAACGTGACAAAAGAATGAATTGAATGGAAGATGAAACGAAATCGATGCTGATCATAGTAATCGCGTACAAGTAAACGTGGAGAAGGCACGCATACGAGTACAGTAGAGGCAGGATGATAACGAAACAGCAGCAGCAACGCAATACAAACAATGCAGCGACAAGATGCATAAAAAGAAGAAGAATAAACGGATTGAAAGGAGATAAACGCAGCAGCATCAACACGCAATAACAACAGACGCAGCAGCATCAACAAGTACAAAAATGGACAACAACGACAAACACAGCAGCGGAAGACAAATCAGGCGGAGAAGAAGAAGGAGAAGGAGAAGGAACAGCAGTAGCAGAAACGAGGGTAGCAGCAGCATTGTACAGCCGCAGCAACGAAGAGAAAAGGAGCAATAAAAACACGAACTACAGCAAGAACACAAAGAACGAGAAGAAGACAGAAAAACGTAAGGACGACATCGATAACACGAACAGCGAACAACGAACAGCAGCAAAACCAACACAAACAGCGGCAAAAGCGAACCAAGGACAGCAGCGAAGGAAACACGATAATGAAATGGACAAGATAACATGGGAAAGAAGAACGAGAAAGAAGGAGGATGAGTACCGTGGTTGATAGCAGCAGTAGCGATGATTCTAACGCACCCAACTCGACAAAAAAATGAACAAGCAGGGAAGATAGGGGACGACACACAAGCAGGGGGGTACGACAGCAGTAAACGCAGCAGCATCAACACGCGGCAACAATACGCAGGAAACAAAAAGTGGTGAAGGTTGATGATGATGGGAAAAAAAGTAGAAAAACGAAGAAGGAAGGAGGATGAAAGAGAAGGAGAATTGAAGCGGTGGATAGGGGAGTTGAATCACAAAAAAAAAGACCACCAAAGAGGTGAAGCGGTAGACTCATAAAAGAAAAGGAAAGGGGAGATAACGTGGAAGTGGGTAAGATAAATGAATTAAGTGGCTAACCAATAAATACAAAAGATGATAAGAAAACGGGTTAAATGAATCGGGTAGGAGACGAATTCCGTAACGATAAGTTGACTGACTCACGTAATCGAAATAAAATTGAATTAATAAAAAATAATTAGGCCGACTAATAAAGTTAGTAAATAAACGTTCTCGAGATATAAATATTTATTCGAGACGAAAATGAAGTATGTAGAAATAAATAATTAAATGATCAAATAGTATTTCCCGATAAATAATAAATTTTCGATAAAGTGAATTAAATTAATTTCTTGAGTAAAGAAAATAAATATTTTGACGAAACTTAATATAAATGAACTTCGAGCCAAAAATAGAAATTTGAGCTTAAATACAATAAATAAAAAGAATTTAGAATTTCAATCGTCGAAAAAGATTTTCGACAAGATTTAAATTTAATGTACAAAATAAATCGAAATAAAAATATGTTTTAAATATAAGAAGAGTTTCCGAGACTAATAGAATTTTTAGGAGTTTGAAACGATTAAACGATAAATTCGTTTTATAATAATTTTAAGAATTACGAATTTAATCGTAAATAAAATAAAAATACGAATATAACTTTAATTTAATTTAATTTATAAAATCAGGGGTGTTACAACCTTCCCCACTAAAAAGAAGTTTCGTCCTCGAAACTTATAAAAGCATAAAAATAGAATAGAAAACAAGGTTTTATCATTTGAATAAAAGGAGAGTGCTTAACTCGCATCACAATCTCGGTTTGAATGAGTATTTGCATACTCATTCTCATATGCCAGATTTCACCTAATTTAAGCGAAACAGGCTGTTTATTAGTACCCACTGTGTTTATACTTAGTATACTTGTCATGACCCAATTCACATGTTGGCATGTCCCATCTAATACCCTTATAACTTTATATAATTATATGTGAACTCTCACTCTAATAAGACACTATCACATATATGGATACTATGATCATCACGTAAGTAAATCAATTAGTTCACATGAAGACGATTCGCCCACGCTCAAGGCTTGATACCCTGTGACATTCTACTCTACTGTATGGACTTGAGAGTGTGAAATTACTACCCTGTATTATAACCTGACCTGCTGACATCGAAATATAAGTGATGACACCACGAATACAAATATATCTTGGACCCCAAAATAATCATTATTCCAGACCCTCGTACCATCACTATACCTATTATCCTTATGTAATAGATCTTAATGGATAATATCGTGACTTTCTTTCCACCGTGTTTATATCATTACTCTTATTCATACTGTTAGACTTGTTAACCATCAATACAACGACATTCTTACAAGTAATTTAAACGACACCACAATCTCATGACATCCAATCTCGTCATTGTATTTCATGGCTCGGTTTACCCATGAGGCATGTACTCCTAATCCAAATTATGATAACTCGTTGACATAGTTGTATTGTTAGCAAGTTCAGACTCACATGTGTAATACATACGAGTGAGGAAACAATTAGACCAGTAATATAACCATCACAGCAAAGTAGTAACACTTCTGGACACGGTTAGATAACCATATTATTAATCTCAGACCTTAAGACTGGTGATAGTAACATGTATTTATCAGGACTCCAACAACTGATCACGTAGTTCATCATGCCTTAGGTTTGCATAAATTTTAAATTTAGGCATTAACATACAACTTAAGACCAACAAGCAACCCGTAGACAGTATAAACATTCATTCCTCTAGGCATACATTACTCATCGACCAATATGTAAGGACGGGAAACTCATCAGGAATGTACATGATTAAACCATCATTTGACTTATTCACCGAACATGTCCAAATTTAGTACATTATTACCACCAAAATATGAAAATTGATGTCATGTTTATGTACACATAAGTTGAGCACTCAATTCGTTGTTTGGCGACTCGACCTTTCTTGACCTCTCATTGAAACAACTCCCACTTATTGAATACATGTACCGATATTCTTTACCACATAAGCAACTTATGACCATGACAACTTATCATACAACAACACATCTGATCCATATGATCCCCGTCAAGGCAATCATGTAACATGAACCAGTATGACCTCTTGTGACCTAAATTTACTCTGACTTCATCATTAACATATAAGTCTAGCTCTAGTACAGATATGATAATGTAGACACTTTCACATCACTACGTTCACTTGAACAAGGTGAAACAATGATCATTCATATGATTTAGACATGTTTTTAGAACATTGCAGTCATGATAGAAAATCGTAATTAAATAATTGCGCTCAAAATGGTGTAAAATCAGTGGGGTTAGATTCGGAAAACAACCTTCTAAAACTTTCTAGTTACAACTATTTTCAAATTCTTGACATAACAGTGATTTGCATAATCATTATGAACTGACAAATTTGACTTTGAAAGAGTTTCAATTGAGAAAACAAACGTGTCGAGCAAACCAAGTTCCAACATTATCCAAATTCCTCAAAGTGATCTCGGTAAAAATTCTCAATAATAATTTAATCTCCAAGTAGGTTTATAATGAAAAACTTGACCCCTAGCAATTAGGTTGAAGTACTAGGATTTAGACCCCGATATTTACAGTGAAGATTAGACTTAAAATAAACGTGAGTCTCTTTTCAAACTTTTGTGAAATAGGCACTATAACAGGTGGAAGAATTCAGTAACACATTGTTCATATTAATGAAGTTGTTTTAACTTTGTTCTAACATTATCTCGACACAGTTAGCATTTAGCAATCGCGTTTGTTTAGACCATCAAAACAAAACTCAGTAAACAATTTTTTTTTTGAATATAATAGATGAAGTCTTGTAAATGTGCATGTCATCAACTTAACATGACTTCTTATAAATACTCATTTAAACCATCAAGAATAGAAAGCATCAACAAGTTATGACTCATAACCTATAAAATCGATAAGGAAGTACATAAACTCGAAACGGAACACAAATGTTCAAGTGTCTTTGATAGAAATTCCCATTAAGAAATATGACACCACACATATAGCATTTTAATAACACGTTGTACTCGAATTAAATTAATAAACAGAATTTGATTTCACACATTATCTTGTCAGTCACATGGTATTAATTAGGGTGAAATAGGAATGACGCATTTTTATATACATTGTTGCTCCCTATAAAACAAACAAATTGACATAATTCCAGATACCACATACGCTTTAAGAAATGATTAATAAACAAGTTCATTTTCGTCATTACTACGAGAGGATGACACCACTCTAATCGATATTAAGCAAGTAACTCGCATTAACTCAAAATGGACCTCAAGTATTCTTACATTGTTTGACTCTTAGTCTCATTAACTTGTACTTGATTTATATATGACAAAACTCCATTAACACATCACGACACCATTAAACTTCTAGATACCGTTCCTAGTTAACATGAAGGCAGCTTGTACATTACATTGGCAAGGAAACATACGATACTCGAAACAGAATGCAAGTACCCAGGTACTTTTGACTAACATTCACATTACGACACACTTAAACTATGCAAGTCATCAACCCTCTTGACGTATTACGATACATATACCATCACCTGGTATTATCATCCTTTACAGTAACGTGAGACGGCTGAAGTGTATTATTTCTATTAGATAGACGGAGATTACCACCAACTCAACTAATTCAACTCATTTATCGCTATAACACTACTACGTACAAACACTGAAGTGATGTATGCTACATTACTAACCCTGGCTATGACCGTTCTCCTACTCAAGGATGATCGACTCTTAATTAGACCTTACGTATCTTAGCATATAACTCATAAGTCATCGTACTAACTATTATACTATGCCAACACCATAATGACATACTAGTCACACGTCAACATATAAAGTTCCCCACGTCACATACTTTAAACAACGTAACCAGTTATCACAAGCAGTCATCACAAGAAATTCAATGCATAACAACGTATCCCTTCCTAATGTACCCCATCTCATTTCTCACACGTTGTTACCGGGTCAAGACCAAGAGGGCCGGGGTAGGTATAAGGACGTCTCCTCAACCGAATTTTAGAGGGGCTCCTGATGGTCCATCACCGGGGTTCATTTTATTTTCCTACGTTTATTTACTTTAGGCTCTAGGATCGTTCGCTCTGATACCACTTTGTAACACCCCATTTACCCAGAAGCCTTATCAAGACATTTCTGAATAAATAAAGGTGTTACCATCTCGGTTTCCCGAGGTAGTAGCTCATTACAATACAACATGGAATGTCAAACCGACCATCTGATTTAATCATACTATCCATTAACTATTACAACTAGTTACACAGCGGAATCTATACAATTCTATATAAATAGGTATGCCTACGCATTAACCCGTGTTACGATCAGGACCATTATCGCGCTCACCCCAATCCCGTACATGCATCCCAGCATCCAAACACATCACGATATACATAACCTGTATTATAGACTGTTCCCCAATTGATCGGAAATATCGATTGGATCATCACAGGAATTAGACAGAGAAAACGGTTAGAACATGCTAACATCATAACACAGGTACATAATATAACACATACAGTCTCAACCGTCTCAGTACCATCATCGGTACCGATCAATAATATCATCTCCACATTCTCGGTACCATCACGGTACCAATCAATAATCTCATCTCAACATTCAGTACCATCACGGTACCATATCAATATTCTCATCTCAACTCTTCTGGCAGGCCCTTTCATTCCGAGTGTGCACACCCCCCGCAGGTTCAACAACCCGCGAGGAGAAATCAGGGAGGGGACCGTGATCAGAGGCCCCGGCTAGGTCTAAAGCTAGCCTCACCAACTCCAATATATATCAATACTCCTCAATCATTCTCCCATCATTATTCAACATTATTCTCATTAACACGATATCACATCGTACTCGTAACTCATACATGCATAATAATATTAACGTATTCTAAGTAAGGAAAACCTTACCTAGTCAGCAGATAATCACCGCGCAGGTAGTAAAGATCATCACAGAAACTTTACGAAGTCCCATCCTACGTTAATATTATGTGTTTAAGTTATTATAGATCCAAACGTAATTAAATTATGAAATGAATTGAAACTTGACACCGACTTAGACATAGACTAATACGGAATATTATATAACCGATACTACCCTAATTAAATTAGACCAACCTAGGGAACTTATTATTATTATTATTATTACTCCATTACCCCCTCATTAACTACAGCAACATATAATCAACAACTATAATGTGACCTACACCATCAACAACTACAACCATTTACGTGAACCGACAATGACACCACAAAATAAATCCGTCACCGCAGTCTCGCCAAAATGACCACAATACTACAATACTAGCGACACTACAACAGAAATAATACGACAACGGCAGCAACCCTGATACCAACACAGTAGCCCGACCCCCGCCCTGACTGGCCGTGATAACCCACAACAACAATAACAGCAAATCACCCCGACATCAAGACCGCTCCAGGACCGAACCCCAACTATGACAAACATTACGAGTACCGCATGGGACATGACGACGATACGACAACGTGACACAACGTAGAGGACGGAAGACAAAGTAAATACATCTGAATTGTGCGACCCGACTATTAAAGACGGAATGAAAAGGAATAACAATAGAAACGATACCAAGCAGTGGAGACGGGGTTAACGAGCGTGGTGTTTGGCATAGCCGGTGGTTGTTCCAGCACGAGGATGGATAAGTCACTGGAAACGAAAGGAGTCGGTGGAGAAGATGATGGTGATCTGGGTAAAAGCCGACAAGATGAATGGAAGGGAAGGAGTTACGTAATTGTGGGGACTTAGGGCTAAAGATCACGAAGGCAACATGTGAAGCAATTAGGATAGTGCGGCGGTAAGTAAAGGAAAATTGGGAAACGTGGGCAAGGTATGTACGAGTACAATTTACATAGTGGGCCTTTCATAAAATTTAATTAAATAAAAGATTAATTCAATATAAGAAGTAAGTTATATGGTTAGGTTACGTGATATGGGTAATAAAGACGGGTTAAAGTAACCGGGTTATACCTTATACGGTTATTAGAAATGTTATATGAAATGCCTTAACCAAAGATATACGAGTACTCATTAAAGAGTTCGGACTTAAATAGGAAATACTCACATTACACGACGGGTATTACAAAGGTTCCACAAGGAACTCCCGGTATCTTCATCCTCTCGTAGAGACAAAAGTACATCAGTCTTGTGTTGCTTCATCTGGATCCAACAAGGAGTTAAGTTACATCTAGGTATACTGCACCATTGGGGAACCGAAATCCAGTATTGATCATCTGGCGGCCTGTAGCTTAAGCAAACTGAACCGGAGCTGAAAATTCACCATTGGCATCTTTCTTGGAGCACCAAGTTGTTCACTCGAGTCAGTAGGCGTTGAGAATTCTAAGTAGATCTTGTCCCGATCTGGAGCAGCATCACGGCAGCATCTTGTTCCTTCATTTTCTACTCGATAAAAGAAACAACTATTCAATGCTAGTCATTGAGTTACAATAACAATTAATCCTAACAGTTAAGTCCTTATTTTGTTTCTACCCATCTCTCACTAATGTGTCTTTAATGTCCAAATCATTTACGAGTATTTTTCCTAAAATCAGGTGTAAGCGTCGGGAGCAACAATGCTCTGATACCAACTGTAATCCTCTAGAAAATCTAACGCTCTACAGTGTTTCCGCCACTGTATTGCGTTAGATTTTCTAGGGGATTACAAGATGAATGAAAGGAGTTACGTGAAAGTGGGGAAAAATAAAAAGGTGAAGCGGTGGGGATTACAAAAAAGTGAAGAGAGGGATGCTGAAACAGACAGTAAATGGGGAAGAGGTTGAGTCGGTGGAACCCAAAAGAAGGGAAAAGAAAAAGAATCATGCACAATTAAATGAATCGGGCGAACTAAACGAATTCCGTAACGATTGAATTAAAACGAGTCAATAAAATTATTAAATAATCGGACCGTCAAATAAAATGAGTGAATAAAATATTCGAGACGAACACGAAGTTTATAGAAATAAAAAATTAGACGATGAAATGGTATTTCCTGATAAATAATAAATTTTCGATAAAGTGAATTAAATTGATTTCTCGAGGAAAGGAAATAAATGTTTTGACGAAATTTAAAATAATGAACTATGAGCCGAAAATAGAAATTCGAGCTTAAATATAAGTAAATAAAAAGAATTTAGAATTTAAATCGCTGAAATAGACTTTCGATAAGAATTACATTAAATGTATAAAATAAATCGAAAGAGAAATAAAAATAAAAATATGTTTTAAATATAAGAGTTTCCGAGACAAATAGAATTTTAAGAGTTTGAAGCGATTAAATGATAAATTTGTTTTATAATAATTTTAAGAATTACGAGTTAAATCGTAGACAAAATAAAAATACGAACGTAACATTAAATTAATTTAATTTATAAAATCAGGGGTGTTACAAGAACGGTAACTATGAAAGGTTCAATCAAAAAGGAATATTTCAGACTAAGTTTAGCTGAGACATAATATACGAAGGCGAAATAAGCGAAAGGCTTGTTGTCTGACTCAGGATGAGTAGTCATGCCTAAGAACTAGTTCAAGAAGGGATCAGAATGAGTTTAGAAACTAAATAGAAGGAATCAGTTCAGGTTAAAACTTCTTTAGAAAAGTTTAGAAGTTTGTTCATGGATGGTTCAAGGGTTAGGCTTTAAATGACTTTTGTCCATGCATCCTAATATAGGTTCAAATATAGGATCTAATTGATGAACAATTTACCAAAAATATTTTAAAAAACGAAAGGTTGAAAGATGTTCATCATTTTATGAATGTATGGATGTTAAACATGAAGGAAAACTTTGATGTTTAAGAATTTCGATGGAAGGATTGAGGATAGTTCGGAATTGAACTCAAATCGTTGCTTGGTTAGACGAAGAAAGTGGGGCAACGATAGAAAATAGAGAAAGGCTTTTAAAAAGGAATCATATGTGGTTGATTGCATTACTGAGAAATGAATATAAGAAAGAATGCTTCATTTCTCTGCATATAAGTTATGCTAACAATTGATCTCTGATGTCCGAGTTACTTAGGTAACTAGAGTCTCGGTCAGGTCTAAGTCGACACCTAAATAGGACTCGAGGACTACTATCTTACATACGTCTGCACTTGATTTTCTCATATATTACATCTTGTCCGCATAACTTCACTCGATACATCAACATGATCCAACTTGATTTTGCTACTATAGTTGATTTAGGAGATGCGTCTATTTGTGCTTGCAATGGTGTTCTACCAGTTTTGAGCTGTCGATGGTTGCAAGTGTTTTGTCTTGGTCATCGTGTTGATCACATGTAAATTAAAACTAGACAATTGGGTAAGGTTAGACAATCACTGTACATACAACTATTCAGTAGTATATGAAAACAAGCAAGGGACCAAAACCTAAATCGGACAGAATGGGTAATCTTTAGTAGTTCTACCTATTTAATCATTCTACCCAAGTATATTATTTGATCCTAGGGTTATACTAGTGAATCTCTCATTTAGTAATCTTAAAAGTTCTACATGTTTTAGACACTCTTGACAGGTGTCATGAGCTCCAGGTGCGTTCCCTCGATAGGTGATGTAAATATGCATCGCACATAGTTACACTGTAACAATCCGGTTCTTCCAATGACATTAATGAACAAGGCAAAAAATAATTAAGTCGTAAAAAATGGTAAAAATTAAAACCGTTGACTCATAAGGAGTCTTTTACCGATAAATGAACCGTTTGTTAAAATACAACAACTGAAAACCGAATTACAATTTCTAAATACAATATTGTGAGAAAAATTGTGTTACAAGATTTATAGTTTGACACTCTCATCTGCTAAGCTATATCTCTTGCACTCATGCATGCCCCATGTCCAGTCTTGAGGGTTCGTCAACCTGAATAAATATTTAAATATACATGTCCCACTTAGTGGGAGTAACCTAACCATCGTTCAAACACGGCCCCGAATAATCAATGTAGTACAATCTTTAGGTTATCTAATTAACAGATAAGTAGGCATGTCACATTACAAGTCGACATGTGTACAATGTGAGGTGCACATGAAGTGGGGTCGGTTTAGCATGTGAACATAACGACAAGTAAAACAAGCGTGCGATATGAATTACGATAAAGCATACATTATGCGAATAGCATGTGAAAAACAAAATAGTAAAATATATATCATGTGAGTAGCATGTGAGAAGTAAAACAATAAAGCATTCATCATGTGAATGACGTGGGAGTAGTAAACAGTAAAGCACATATCTTGTGAATAACATGAGAAACATAATGGATATATCATCATCGAGCATACGTCATGTGAATAAACTCATTCAGCATGTATACTGTGAAACACGACAAGTATATCACTTTCGAACATATGTGTTCATTTAAACTAATTTATCAAGTGGCGGAACTAGAACAATAAGGAGACATACCGAAACTTTTAATTTAGAAAACTGTAGTAATTTAGTTTAAAAACCAAGGTTTCCTTTACACACAATGCACGGGACTTGACTACTAATGTCTCATGAATACTTAAGGCTTGCATCTCACCATAAGTGCGGATGGAATCATCAATCCCGTCAATCATATTCATACTAGGAGGTTTACGTCTCACCTCTAGTGTTGAATAGGATCGCACACCTAAATTGACTCGGTTTATTTGACAGACATACGGAGAAGAAGGACTACAAGTGCATGGACTCAGAGGCCCCGCTAAACAGAACATCTCCCATACACTGCTAAGCCAAAGGTCGGAAGGTATTCCGCCCCCAAAGATATCTAATATAGAGAGTGAGTGTTGATCAGTGCTCTTGTCTATGTATGCGCACACACCTAATCTATACTCTTGGTCTCGGGAAAGAGAACCTTTACACAACCGAACACCTCAATGGCAAATGGACGACTACTAATCTACCGAAAAACTCATAAAGAGCTGGCTGCCCATTTACTTCTTAGCATTTTCTCGCACCGGTAGGATGCATCATGGCCAACCATGAGCAGTGACTCCGAGTGTCGTAGTCTACATTCGAAACTGTCTTCTACCGCATCGTCTCCTAAACTTTACCAAGATAGCGCCCAACACAAAACGTAGACTGAATTTGGGTGTCTTATAAAGACAGAGTCTCTGGAATATCGAGCTCAGCGGTCATCGTGGGGCACATGTCTGATGACCAAAGGGACGAAACAATACCGGGTTCCATAAGGGTGACCGGTCTGTGGTCTGCGTATTGACTCAGAACAAGTCATTAGAACATAGAATGGTGAAGACAACTCAGAGGGTACTGTCAGGGCACATGTCCATTTTCACCATGATTGGTGTCGATAACATCGTTTGTGAAAATGTGTCTGATCACCGGCTTAGGTAACACACGTACTAAAAGTACGGTTATTTCTATGGAATTTAAGTATATTGATTTTAAGATAAACAAATATTATCAATCGTCGTAAAATTTATCTTAATTGATAGTTTTTAGTATATTGATAGAAGAGATTTGGAACATTTTATTTGAGGTATATTATTTGAAACGTTCATTAGTTGAGATTTGATTAAAGATTCAATTATTTTTAAGTAAATTATTGAAGATGGGTTTCGTTACCTTGACTTGGTCTATGTTGACAAAAAAAGTCAAAGTTTGACCAAGATTGACTAGTCAACCCTTAGTTTTAACTTGGTCATTAATTTATCCTTATGTAAATAAGTTTAAGTTGAAAATAATTTAAACAAAATCAGAGAACCCTAGAGAGAGACAGCGATGAACCCTAGAAAATACGTTGCGGTACAAACTTCTCCCCGTTGATTTGATGATCAATCTTTAGCATGGCACGTAATTCAGCATCCAAAAGCAAGGCTAGACAAACTTTGAGGATGTCTGCGAATAAATCTGCAGAAAAGAGTACACCAAAAGTCCACCGGCATGGCGGCAGGGAAAAGGACCGAACGTAGAAGAAAATGTTAAAACGATACCAATTCAGGAAATAACTGGTATCCCAGGCCCACAATTCAGTGATGATGAAGTGATCCTTAATGAGGAAATTCCCTGGATAACCCAACGTGGGAGAAAGAGGGCATCATAGGATGGGGATAGCCATAATATACAGGTTGAGGTGTGTCAGTCAGAAAAGTTAATGCAATTCACAATGGAGGACACAAAAAAAAAAGTGGACTATTGGAACAATGCAGTATTTTGTTTCATATTAGGTGCAAACCCCTCATGGGAGATTTTCAACGGTTTCATTAACAGAATATGGAGGAATCATGGTGTGGACAAAGTCTTTGAACTTAAGAAAGGTATGTTCCTGGTACGGTTTAAGGAGTGAAAGTTTAAGGATGGTATTCTCAAAGCATGATACTTCATGTTTGACTATAAACCATTGATAGTTAGGCCTTGGGATGAAAATGTTGAGTTGACAAAGGATGGGGTAAAATGTGTTCCTGCTTGGATTAAAATACACGAGCTTCCCATTAGATTCTGGGGCAAATGCCTGCCCAAGATTGCTGGTTTGGTTGGCACCTTCCTAAAGACTTATCAGCCAACAAATGAGAAGACGAGACTGGCTTTCGCTAGAGTACAAGTGGAATTGCAGGTGGGACAGAAATTCCCTGATGCTATTTCTTTCCTCAATGAAGATGGTAAGGTTGTTTCTCCTAAAATAGAGTACGAGTGGAAGCCTACTATATGTAGTCAATGTAAAGGTATTGGTCATGAAAGTAATGTTTGTCGGGCAATAACGATGCGAGAATGAAAATGTATCTGATTAGGCCACAACAAACTGCTGAACTGATTAAGGTACAAGTCAAGAAACGAGCTAGGATTATGCTGAGAGGGATGGATAACAAATTTGATATGGCTTGGAAACGAATATGGGGGTCGTAAGGGGTTTCGATATGACTTGGAAACTTTATGTTAATCATGGTGATCGTTTGATGTAAAATTCTACATTAAATTAAGGTTTAATATTTTCACATTTTACCAAAAAAAAAGTTTAAGTGATGTTTAACTAGTTTAAGCATGTTTAACTTAGTACTTTTAGGTTATTCGTATTTTAGTACTTTATACTTTTTAGGCATAAGTATGTAGTACATTTATACTACGGTTTCATATTTGTACAAATATACTTATATTTTAAAACCTTTTATACATAGTAAAAGATTCAAAAAAATAAAATAAATTTATAATAATTATAAAAACCATTTTTAACCTTATCAAGTATTATATTTCTCAAAACATAGAGTTTTACAAATATAAATTTAAGTAATAACGAAATCGGTAACATTATTAAGGATACAAAATAAGTCATTTTTCAAATGTCATTTTTAAATCACGATTTTTATAGTAATTCTAATTTTATGAGTTAGGTTTCATATAAAATATCATTTTTCAGAAATAAGAAGTTTTATTATTCTTAAGAAATTAAAAATGAAAATTATATGATTTTCAATATTTTCTTTTAAATCTTTTAAAATACTTAAAAATCATGAAAGTTAACCAATTTTTTATTTTAGATACCTATATTTAAATTAAAATACTTTATAAATGTACTTAAATAAAATTATCTTTCTAGATCTGACCCATTATAGTACAAATTTTATAAATGAAAATATATATGACGTATTTACATGAAATTTGGTGCGCATATACTAGACATCATCTTAAACATAATATAGTTTTTTCATGTCCAAAAAAACAAAAAACATTTAGCATCAACAAATATATTATTTACCCAGATAGTATATAAAATCATACAGTACCATTTTATGAAATAAATCATTATTAAATATATATAATCATAAAAACTTACTTTTCATATTTTTCATATATTCTAGACATTCTGATCTACAACTTTTATGAAGGAACCTAAGGCTAATTCAAAACGTATTTTGCACAGAAAAATCATAAACATAATTATACATCACATAATCAATTTTACAACAAGTACTGTTAAGTGATAGATCAACAAATAGTTAACTTTAAATTTGGTGATCTAATGATTTAGTCCTAAACATGATTTTATATGTTAGTTAGAGTCTAAACACTATACTACGAGATTTGAGGGCGAAATAAATCAAAGTTAGGTTACCTTAAGCACAAATACTTGATTAAACAACATATATGAAAACGAAGATCGATGCTCCTTTTCTCTTACTCTTCTTCATAAATTAGTTAGAAGGACACAAAAACAAACTAAGTTTGTAGTTATACTATTAAATAACTTTGAAATGGTGGCGTAAAGCCTTTAGAAACTTATGAATACTTAGGATTTTCTTTGGTTTTAGAGAGGTTTTGGAAGAGGATATTAGGTGAATAAACATGGTGAAGCTAAATGGATGTGTTTTAAGGTAGTCTTGGCAGCCAAGAGCATGAGGGAAACAAGGATAGACAAAGAATGAAATCATGCTCAAAATAGCTAGTCATGGAATTGATGGTACATTACCCAAATTGGTGTTTTTGATGTGAATAGCATACTTGAACTTTGTGATATGTATGGCACGTATAGTGCCTTTAAAATATTATATTTTGGGTTTATTTTATTTCATAGTGGATAGGAAATATGCACGGAAATCGAAAGTCGAGAAACGATTAATCGGTTGACGATTTTCGTTGCAAATGAGTTGTCCATTAAAATATTTTTAGGATTCACTTATAAATTGTAATTTTCAATTTGACCATTGTTTAGATCTTGGAAATATAATAAAGTTAGGCTTTCGAAACGCCTCGATCAGAGTTCGTATGAGAAAATAGGAACCATTTTACGAAATTGCGCAAAAATGCGATAATGATAGAAATTTCATTTTTGCAAACAGTGAAGTGAAATAGAAAGGTTCCAAAGGCGCAAGAACTGAATATTTCTATTTAAAATAGTTTGTCGAGACTCGATTTATTAATATTAATCGTTATTGGAAATAACTAAAATGGTGAAAAACATGAGGTGTTAAAGTGAGGGTACGTATTGGGAAGCCAACGTCACATAGACATCAACGCCCAATCCCGCCAGCACGTAGAGGCCTTTAATAATCAATCGATGGGCTGATAACTTCGTTCCTTAATTGTGGCAGAAGTACGATAACATCCGTTGTTTTAAACCTTATGCCTTTGCTATGTCGGTTATTCAAGGACAAATATGTTTTTATCGTCGAAGTAATTGGTTTTACATTCTTTGCATGCGATTTCACGTGACAAGCAGGCTATGAAAAGATGCACGTAGGAGAGTAGAGAGTACTAGATATTATTCGTATTAGGAAATCAGTTTGAACGTGATAATACAAATATTAGTCATTCTCGTGATATACTGTAACACCCATGAAAATTTACAACTTTTTTATCCGTCCCGTTACGATTAAATCGACTCTTATTGAGTCTCGTTATTTTTCATCTAGCTTAATTTCGATCTTCTGATGGTAGGATTTGCCGCGAATCCCGTCACCAAATATAACCAACTAATCCTAACAAGGTAGCTAGGGCAAGCCGGGTGGATCCTCGGAGACGGAAAGGGGTTTAGACTAAGGTTCACCTAAAGACTAGACTAGGTCACGAGGAAAAAAGGGAGAAGAATGAACGAGAATTGATTACTAACACGATAGGTAGGCTAAGAAACAAGAATAAGCAAACTAAGACAATGAAGGGGCATAAAACTATGACTATGAATGAACTAGGTATAACATGAACTAAATGATTCAACTAGAACTAAATTCAAACAACAAACAAGATGAACAATGACAAAGACGATGAAGAAATCAATAAGGGGAAGAGTAGGGTTAGGTCGGGTTCATAGGTGTATTAGGCTAGTGGGGTAATTGAGGTTGTAGGTTTCACCTAGTCACTAAGGTAAGTCCGCGCTCTCGCGTCAAAAACAAACTCAAAAACTCATGAAAGATATTACCCATGACGAGAATTCAATCACCAATCAAACATACAACAAGAAGGAGGAAACTAGCAAGAGTAGTATTTGCAACTACCACCCTAACAAACATTTCATCAAACACATGGTATGCAAAACAAGTAACTAGCAACAAAGATTCAACCTTTACCCACAATCAACCCTAATCACCCATAATCAACACCTAATCCCCCTACTAACCCCACAAGAATCTACTCACACATATTCAAACTAAAACTAACATTAACTAGAGAAACCATCAAAAGAACAAAAACATTCATAATGAATAACAAGCAAGGATGAACAATAAACAAAAGATAAAGCTTAAAACTTAACTAACAATGAAAGATTAAGAGAAAAGAGAAGAGAAGAGAAGGATTATACCAAACTAGAAAGGAGATGAAAAGATGAAAACTTGCATATATAGAGAAAACCTAAATACATCCACCAAGGTTGTCAATCTTGATAGAAATTTTCAAGAATTCCAATAATACAAGAGCAACTAACTAAGATTAAGCTAAGATTAAGGAAAGATTAAGGAGAAACCAAGCTAATGATAAAAGTCTACTCTCTAGGGTTTCGTGCCCCTTCAAACAATACAAGAGGGGGGTATATATAGGGTTGAGTGAATAAGGGAGGCAAAAAATTGAAGTCGGGTAAGAGCTGGGTCCTTCCCGGCCGGGAAGGTGGTGGTCCCGGTCGGGAGGATAGTGGTCCCGGCCGGGATGGCCCTCCAGAGGCTGGTTTCTTCTCGTCATTTCATCCCGACCGTGATGGGTTCTTCCCAGCCGTGATGGGTCCTTATTTGCTCCTCCTTGGCTTCTTATCGATGCTCGGTGCTTGGGATATTCTCAAGTGAGCACCAAGGGACTCGGTATCGAGTCTAAGTCACCGAATCATCATCGCTTCTCTTCATTGGCTCCATATGCATCGGAAACGAGACGGAATCGTTCCATTTCTCCATGATAGGCCTTAGGAACCTAAAACAAGCTAGAAGAAGCGTAAGTAGCCTCGAAACCGCTCTAAAGAGCGATTCCACAGGAGAAAGCGGGACCAAACACGAGAAATAAACACTACAAAACACACTTATCAACTCCCCCACACCTAACCGTTACTCGCCCTCGAGTAAGCACGAACTAACTACTAACTAAAAGAAACTAGACTACTAACCGAGCGGGTATTAGTGCAGCCTATGCCCTTTCAAATCACGCGAGAACACTTAGAGGAAAAGTGTTCTCCGCAAGGCAAGTGAGGTCTTGCGACAAAACTGTGGATACAACCGAACACGAAAACACACACACACACAAAAACAAACAAACAAACATACAAACAAACGGACAATTGGTTGCATCCAAGAAGAAACAAATATCGCTTCCCTCAACAAAGCGCTGAAAGAAACACCGGTTAAGGACTCAAGGCAAGTGACAACGTTCCCAACCTAATAATACAAACCGAAATGGACAAAATCGTAATAGTATGACAACAAAGCCATAAAATCATTGGTAACTTACCTAGGTCCTCCTAACCTTCTAAGAACGTACTACGGGACGATAGGCGGGATGGAAAAAGGATGAACCATGGAGTTAGTCGATACTGTAGGTAAAGTGAAGCCCCGCCCCCTTTAACGATAAGCCAAGAGGGTCGTCCCATGCTCAAAAATAGCCTAACTAGTCCAAGTAAAAAGGTGGATATGGTTGCAAAGTGAGGAAATACCGACCATTACCGCTATCATCCTTCCTAGGGACTCGGTCCTTTGGTAGGCTCTTCACGATAACAATCGGTAAAAGGTTTATTTTTGAGGGGTAAGATTTTTTTGTGAAATGATTTTCTTGGCATTTTTCTTCTTTGCTTTTTGCTTTTGATTTGCTATGCCATTTCTTTTTCTCCTTTTGTATTTTGTTTTTGATTTGTTGTGCCTTTTATTTTTCTTCTTTCTTTTCTTTCTTTTTTTCTTTATTTTTGCCTTGGTTTTCCCTTTTGGCTATATTTTGTATTATAGGCAATCATCACAACCAAGTATAGAAACCTCAACCAAATGCAACTTATTTGTGAGATATGTGTAGAAGGTAGGGAAATTGGTATGTCGGGCGCGCGCTTTCCCTTCAAACCCACAAAAAGAGGGAAACTTGGACTAATCAAACAATTTCGAACATGGTCACCTAAGAGACGGGACTCGGAAACCAAGGCCTTTTCACTCCGTGGGTGGTCAAGGTGGTCAAAATGCAAATCCCGCAGTAAATCCATAGTAGACTAGGTGGACACAAGGTAAAGAACCAACAAAATTATTGATTTAAAGTCATTCTACTAGACTAAAGTCCAAGAATCGATTCAAGTCACTAGAAAGGGAAAGTAAAAACTTGCGCACTAGCCTCAAAACCGGGTTTTCGAAAACATTTTCTACACAGACTCACAAACTTTACAAGACAAAACAAATATGAAAGAAAATGAGACAACCAAACAAAACAAACACACAAAGAAATAAACAATCACCACCCCAAAACTTCCAAACAAGCAACCACATCAACCACAAACTCCAAAAAGCTCCACCCGAGCACACACCATCACAAATTCTCCTCCAAACACCAAAATGGAAAAAGGAGAAAGAGATAGAAGGATATTACCGGATGTTAAGAGCTTTCCGAAACTCACGACGATCAAGCAACCTACAAGGAAATGGGGAGGCAAAACACACACAACACAACAAATATACGACACAAAGACACACAAAAAAAAGACACAAAAGAAAATCTTTTTGGTTTTTAAGAAATTTTTCAAACTTTTAGGAATTTTTAAGATTTTTTCGAAAAAAAATTAGAAAAATAAAACTAAACTAGACTAAGATATCTCTACCCTACACTTAGACCAAGCAATGTCCTCATGCTCGATCGGTAATGTGTGGAAGACACTAAAAAGAAGAGAAAAAGGGAAAATAAAGCTAAAAATCAAAAATGAAAGTGAAGAAAGGGTAGAATGTGTCAGGCCAGGGTGTAATCAAGTCACCTAGGGCCGAGACGAGAAAAGATATGGATGGGGGAAGAAAAAAAGGAAATGGGAGGGGAGGGCTAGGTGTAATCAAGTCACCTAGCCCCGATTTCGCCCAATTCCGACTAAATTCGACCAAAAAGGGAATAAAAATAAAGAAAAAGTGAAAAGAACTTGACAATTTGGATTTTCAATGGATTCTTGATGTAGTCACGTCATCGATAATCGGGAGCAATAACCACAAAGGCCCCGAGGGCCACCATGACACCGAATGCATAAAAGGAAGGGGAACATACAAAGAAAGACTAGAAAATAAAAGACGGAAAAGAAAAGAGAGTCGTGCCTACCAAACGGTTAGCAACTCAACAATCTCCATCGTCTCAATGATCATTTTTGACACTTTGCTCGTCTTTGTCATCGATATTCCTCCTCTTCCTAACTGTAGTGGCATGGATGAAGTACCGGGCATGCATTGGTTAAATGAGGTTGGGATATAGGGGGAAACTCGGTGTACAGTGATGAGAAGATGAGATGAAGGTGTAAAATTGAAGTGTAAGGGTGAAATGATAGTGGCAAAGGTGAGTAGGGAGGTTGGGTGGGGGTATAAAGTGATGGGGTTGGGCTTAAATGAAGAAAAGAAGACGAAGGGGGATGCTGCAACCCATCCCGGTCGTGAAGACATTGATCCCGGTCGGGAAGCCATAGTCCCGGGCGGGAAGGACCATCAGTAGCTTCTGATTTCATGCTCTTCTCATCCCGGCCGTGATGATAATGATCACGGTCGGGAAGGCCATGTCCCGAGCCTTGAAGCCTTGATTCATTAATAGCATTCCACCCAAATGACAAGTACTACCTCGGGATCCAAGATCTCGTCCCAAAAACTTGTACCAAGCTCAAAAACCGACTTCCTCCACCAAGCTTTGAAGCTTCTATCATCCATAACCCTTTCTAATTCTTCATCTTTACTTCAAACCTATCAATTAAGATCAAAAACTTCCATCAAAACTCCCTCCCTCACATCACTCAAGAAAATTCCAAATTACAAGAATTCCATAAAACACACAAATCCTAGAAACCAACCAACAAATCACACAAATACAACTACAAAAACTCAAAAGAAGAGGAAAGAGATATATACAACAAGACGGTTGTTGAGGAACTCCGTCAAACCAAGGCTTGTGATGGATCTTCATTCTTTATCAACACAATTGCACACAATTCCATAGCCCTCAAGGACACGGAACAACAAGTCGAAAGCTCTTGAACAATCTTCATTAAAGCATGTGGAACCCCAACATATACTCCAAGGTTCTTTATAACCTTGTCTTGACGTCCCCGGGGCATCCCGATCCACTATGTTCAACGGCTTGAACTTGTACTTGCAATCCTTTGGGATATACCCAAACTTCCATTCCTCTTCATGGAACATCAATGGAGGCTCAACCTTCCTCTTACCAACGAGCTTTTTCATGTTAACATGACAAGGGTAATCATCCACCCCAAGCTCCAAATCATCTTCATTTTGCACATTATCAAGAAGGGGAGATTAGAAACTCAAGCAAGCGAGTTCATTCATCTCCGAGCTACTCTCTAGCTTCTCAGAATCAAGCTTATCAAAGTTCTTCAAGTTTTCACACAAGGTAACCAAATTGTTTACTTCATCAAGCTTTTCACCCGACTCATCCCCTAGCTCGATGTCTTTGACGGCATGGATCATATGACATGATTCTTCATTTGTAGGCGAGGTGTTGCCTTGAAGGTCAAACACAAGCTTCTCATCGCCGAGCTCAAAAGTGATCCTACCCTTATTGACATCGATCAATGCACCAGCGGTGTGTAGAAATGGTCGTCCGAGAATAATAGGGGTGATTGCATCCACGGGCATGTCGAGTACAAGGAAGTCAACTGGAATGAAGAATTTCCCGATCCTTAACGGCATATCCTCTAACATTCCTATTGGTCGATTAAGTGAACGATCCGCCATTTGGAGTGTAATCGAGGTATGCTTGAGCTCTTTCATTCCAAGTTGCTCACAAATAGAATAAGGGAGAATGCTTACACTCGCCCCTAAATCATATAATGCCCTCTCGATCTTCACATTTCCGATGGTGCATGGGATTGAGAAACTACCTGGATCCTTTAGCTTAGGTAAAGTGGAGCCTCGAATAAGTTCACTCACCTCTCTTGTAAATGCTATTGTCTCTACCTTGTCCAAGGATCGCTTCCTAGCCAAAATTTCCCTCATGAATTTTCCATAGGCTGGGACTTGGGTAATTAACTCGGCGAAAGGGATGTTCACATCTAATTTTTTCACAATATCAACGAACTTATCAAATTGAACATCCGCCCTTGTCTTCAATTGCCTCGATGGGAATGGCAACTTAATGTTGTTCTTGTCAAGTTCATTAGGCTTGGATTTTTCACTTGGCACCTTCTTCTTTGCTTTATTTTCTTCATTGGGTGGGGGAAGCTTGTCTTCAATCGGTTTTTCAATTTCCCATAAGACTTGCTCCTCCATGAGATTCCCCAAATCTTCATTGCCTTGGCACGAAGATTCCACTTCTTTCATAGCTTCATGTTCATTAGGAAATAAGGGAGAATCATATGATGCACCGCTCCTCAAGGTGATGGCGTTCACGGTTTCAAATTTTGATGGTACGCCTTGAGGAGGTAATTTACCTTTTTGCCTAGATGAGCTACCCGAGGCAACTTGAGCTAGTTGGGTTTCAAGCATCTTTACATGAGTATTTATTGCCTTGTTTTCCTTTTGAATTTGATGGTTAGGGGAAAGCCATAGTCATGAGTTGGAGATCGGCTCCTTGGCTTGTTGTCTTGTTGAGCATTTAGAATCCTTGTTTGTTTTGAAAGTTCCCTTGGAACCCTTGAGAATTTCCTTGATTTAGGCCTTGAAAGTTACTTTAGTGGATGGCTATGATTTTGGTAACCTTGGTTGTTGTTTTGGAACCCTTGAGAGTGTTGGTTTCCTTGGAAACCACCTTGTTGAGCTTGATGATTAAAGTTCCCTTGATTATTGAACCCTTGTTGATTGTTGAAGGCACCTTGGTTTTGGTAAGCATTTTGTTGTTGGAAGTTGTTAAAAGGCCTTTGATTGCCTTGGTAACCTTGGTAGCCTTGATTGTCCTTTAAGGGAGGAGCAACATATGATGGAGGATGTTGTTGTAGAGCTTGTTGTTGAGAGGCCTGGAACATATGAGGATTTTGCACATTTTGAGCCTTGTAAGTAGAGTATGGGCCACCTTGCTTGTATGCTTGAAAAGTATTCACTTGCTCAATGCTACTTCGACAATGTTTAGGCTCATGTCCATATATCCCACAAATCTCACATATCCCATAATAAGAGGTAGGAGAAACCACTCCCAAAGCATTGACTTGATGGATAGATTGTTGGTGGGAAGAACTTGTGGCTTGAGTTTGATTAAAGTGACCTTGGAGCTTCTTATCGATGGCATCCATGTGGGTCTTCAATTGTGCCCCAAGATCGGCACTAAGTTGTGTGATTGCATCAATCTCATGCCTTCCCCCTCTATTTGCCTTTCTAGGCCTAGAATATTGAGAATTATGGACCGCCATTTTCTCAATCCTAGCCCATGTTTGATCATCTTCAACTTCAGTGAATCTCCCATTAGAACCCATGTTGAGTATGGCTCTAGAATCTTCATACAACCCATTCCAAAATTGTTGGACCAAAAACCATTGAGAAAGCCCATAGTGGGGGCAAGATCGGACCAAAGCTTTGAACCTCTCCCATGATTCATAAAGACTCTTTTCATCCCGTTGTTGGAAACCGGTAATGGAGGCCCTTAGCAAATTTGTCTTCTCGAGAGGGTAGAACTTTTGGTAGAAGGCCAATGCAAGCTTCTTCCAAGTATCAATCCCCATGGCCGCCTTATTGAGACTCTTAAACCATTGCTTAGCTTTTCCCATAAGAGAAAACGGGAAAATAACCCATCAAATTTGATCTTGAGTAATCTCGGTTTGAGAAATAGCCTCACAATAATCGGAGAATGTCTCCATATGTTGGTGCGGGTCTTCGGTAGGCAAACCACTAAATTGATTTCGCTTTACTAGTTGAATAAACTGTGTCTTGGCCACGAAATTTCCGGCATAAGCGGCCGGTAGAGTGCTCGGTCCCGGCAAGACATCCTCGGTGAAAGTAGAGTGAGATGAGAACTTAGGCATGTTTGGATGCAAGGGAGATGACGGTGTAGAACTTGATTGAGATGTTGAAGGAGAACTAGGTGGAGAAGAGTGAATAGATGTACCAAAGGGATTCAAGAAGGTCCCTTCGGTGGTCTCTCGAGATGCTTCGTTTAAGTCAAATCCAAAAGCATGTTCTTCAATGTTAATGCGGAGGCCACGTACCAAAGAACCGCTACCACCTTACTGCATGACATGATGGATAAAGAGGTAGAAGTTTATGTAGACGACATGATCGTCAAATCCAAAGAACGGGACGGTCACATCACCGCCCTAAGAAAATTCTTCACCTGATTGCGCAAATACAACATGAGGCTAAACCCTCAAAAGTGCAGTTTCGGGGTAACATCAGGCAAATTACTAGGTCATATCGTTAACCAACGAGGTATCAAAGTCGACCCAGCTAAAATTAAAGCCATTACCGAGATGCAACCTCCTAAAACCAAAAAAGAAATAAGGAGATTTCTCGGGAAAGTCCAGTATATCAGTCGGTTCATTTCCAAACTAACCATGGTGTGTGAACCGATTTTCAAGAAACTGAAAGTAGGGGAACGGGTACTATGGGATGACAAGTGCCAAGCTGCTTTCGACAAGATCAAGGAAATCATGTCTGCTCCGCCAGTCTTAATGCCACCTCAGCCCGGTTTTCCTCTGTCATTATACCTAACGACGACCGAGACAGTCATGGGGGCTATGCTGGCTCAGACAGTTAACTCCGAAGAACGAGCTATCTATTACATCAGCAAAAAGTTTTTAGAGTATGAGTGCAAATATACCATGCTCGAAAAGACGTGCTTGGCTCTAGTTTGGGCCACTAAGAAGCTCTGACATTGTATGCTCAGCTACGAGGTCCATGTGCTATCCAAGATGGACCCAATCAAATACCTCTTCGAAAAGCCCGTTCTCAATGGCCGAATTTCTAGATGGACTCTAATGCTGGCAGAGTTCGACCTAAAATTTGTACCGTTAAAGGCCATTAAGGGGCGGGTAGTAGCTGAATTTCTCGTCGATAGCCCGATAACCGAAGAAGGGCACACCGACACCTGGTCCTTCCCAGATGAAGATATCTTCCATACCTATACCGAAACATGGAATTTATACTTCGATGGAGCATCCAATTTTCGAGGGTTCGGAGTCGCGATCCTCCTAATCTCACCAAAAGGGGAGCATACTCCCATGTCCATCAAATTGGACTTCGATGTTACCAATAATGCAGTCGAGTACGAAGCATGCATTTACGGGTTATAAGCTGCCGCCAATCTGGGGATCACAAATCTCCGAGTACACGGTGACTCATCCTTGGTTATTAACCAAGCACTTCAAAAATGGAAAACTCGGAACGCTAATCTCGTGGCCTACCAGGCGCGAGTAAGGGATCTCGAGAAACAATTCCAAAAGTGGAGTACATATACTTGCCTCGGGAAGAGAATCAGTTTGCAGATGCACTCTCAAAACTGGCATCTTTGCTGAATATTCCCGACCACGTGACCAGTATGGCAATTTGTGTCGAAAGACGGTCCGAGCCGGCATACATTCACGACATTGAAGACATTGAGATAACTGATCTTGAACCATGGTATCAGGCTGTATTAAGTACTTGACAAACGGGGAATATCCTTCTGGGACTGAAGGGCGAGCCAAGAAAGCCTTACGAAGGCTAGCTACCCAGTTTGTCCGTACCGACGACGGACAACTGTACAAAAAGACGGCACAGGGGGCTCTTCTCCTTTGTGTTGATAAATATAAAGCTGAAAAGGTTATGGCCGAAATACATGATGATGAATGCGGCCCACATATGAATGCCCAGATGCTTGTCCAAAAAATCATGAGGCTCGGGTATTACTGGAATACTATGGAAGCCGACCGCCAGTTATATGTCAAACGTTGTCATAACTGTCAAATCTTCGCCAACGTGCAACATATGCCGTCATCTCTGCTTTATACCATGACGTCGCCTTGGCCATTCTCGACATGGGTTATCGACATAATCGGGAAAATAAATCCCTCCGGTACCAGAGGACACTGCTTCATTTTGGTAGCCATCGACTATTTCACCAAATGGGTCAAAGCTGAATCCTATCGCGTTCTCAATGCTAAACATGTCGCCAAGTTTATCCAGAGCAAGATAATATGTCGGTATGGGATCCCACATGAATTTATCAGTGATCACGGGACTCATTTTCAAGCCGAAACTGTGGCCCTGCTGACCAAGTATAAAATTCAAAGGCATACATCCTCGCCTTATCGTCCTCAAACAAATCGAGCGGTAGAGGCAGCCAATAAAACAATTGTCACCATACTCAAAAAAATGGCTGATAATTACCGGGACTGGCCCGACAAAATACCTTTTGCCCTATGGGGATACCGGACGTCAATTCGCACCGCAATCGGGGCGACGCCGTATTACCTAACTTATGGGATGGAGGCAGTCCAACCAATTGAATTGGAGGTACCGTCCCTCAGAATTCTGTTAGAAAGTCAAGTACCCGAAGCTGATTGGGTTCGAGCACGGTATGACTCATTGGTTCTACTAGACGAACGACGATCTCGTGCCCTCAACAATATCCAAATCTATCAGAAAAGGATCCAGCGAGCCTTCAACAAAAGGGTGAGACCCAGAAATATTAAGGAGAGGGATCTGGTCCTTAAATCGGTTCGAGCTTTATTACCAGTTGACCCAAGGGGAAAATTCAAACCTAATTGGGCTGGGCCATACTTAGTAAAGAAGATCCTATCGGGAGGAGCAGTGATGATGACAGACCTGGACGGGAATGAGTTCGTCAACCCAACCAACCTGGACCAGCTGAAGCGTTACTACCCATAGCCTTTTCTCAATGTCATTAGCAAAATTTATCAAAATCATTTTTTTTACAAAAAGCAAGTCAATAAGCTAGAATTATTTATTCTACTGTCGCAAGCATCTTGAACCAATAGTCTTGGTGTAATTCGAGATTGCAAATCTACTGTGCTTGAACTACGTTTGGTTTGATTTTGCTAATTGCAGATATGTAGGCAGGCCTCAAAAGGGCACAACCAGTGCAATCAAGAAAAGACAGGAACTGTTTAATAATAAACTTATTTTATTAATTACTAAAACCCCGATAAACTCGGGAAATTACAAGTGCAGGAATTCAAAAAAAAACAAAAAGCCAAAAAAAAGCACACAACAAAAAATAGTAATAATATCTAAATAATAAAAAGCTAAGGACTCGGTGTTCAAGGCATCTTGCCCTTCCCCATGTCCTTGGCCTCCTTGGCCGTCCATTGACGACGACGCGGAGGGGAGCGTTCCCGAATCACCACGGGAACCTCTTTAGCTCGGACTCGTTTCTCTTAACTTGAGTCCTCAATCACATCAATGGGCCCAAGTCGGGCCCTCACAGGCTCAGGAAGCCGGTCACGTGGGCCTAGTCGGTCTCTAACCGCCAGTCTTGGCCCAAGTCGTCTCTCCAAATCAGTCTGGGGGCTTGGCTGCCCCCGAGTGCTGCTAGCACCAGCATCCTTAGATCGAGTCTTAGTATGTGACTTAAGACCCGATTCTAATCGGACTAGAGTAGCAGGAGTGTCTCCCGGCGAACTAATTCGAAGGCTTCATCAACCTTGAAAGCTTTTCGAGCTTCCTCGGACTCCTCGGAAGTCCACTTCTCATATGCACGTGAAACCCAAGCGGATTCGCAAGGATTGGGTATAGTCCACATGGGACGGGTGAACCACCGTTGTAGCCATGTGTCGCACATAGCGTCCGTCAGTTGGAGCGAGACACTAATGATCGCCTCAGTCTCATGAATGCGCTGAGACAAACCGAATTGCCTCAGGAGGCGGTCCGGGTAAATGTGAACCGTCCAGTCAAGAGACAGAATCACCAAATAGCGGGCTTGGTCCCTCTTGGCCAGTCTCGTCAGTTTGGAAAGGAACCACCAAGCGACAGTCCACCTAATTAAGGGACCACCGTGAAACACTAGCTCCTCATCCCAATAAGCTCGGTTTATATGATGACTCGAGCTTATACGTTGCCTCCTCGAGCTAATTTGGCTACTACGGTAGTTGGGGATACTCGAAGGGGACTCTATAATCGACAGACATTCCGACAACCAAATCTGAAGAGTATACACAAAATTCGTAAGCAATGGGAAAGTTCGCCAGAGCCCACTCGATCGAGTACGGCAGCTGACTCGATCGAGTAAGCCCTCTGAAAACAGGCAGAAGCTCGACAGAGATGTCACTCGATCGAGTGATAGGTCCACTCGATCGAGTGACCTACGTATATCAGAAAATTCGCGCAAAAAATGAAAAATCGTATACCTGTAAAAGGCGGATACTCCCCGTCAGCTGTCGATCCGGGTCAAGTCTCCTAACGTCGAGACCCATAATGATCTCCCCGGTGGCTAGCCAAGCAGGGCTATGACCAGTCTCCATCTGGTCAACCACACCAATCAGCCTGATCTGACCCAAGCACGAGTCAGCCTCCATCATCCCCTCAAAAACATAGCAGTGCAGCATGCAAAAGGCGAAAGCCCTACGCTTATGAGTAGCAGTAACCCTCACGTCTCGGTTATTCATAAACTTGTCGGCCATGTCGAAAAGGGAAACAGAATTTCCCCGCACCATTCGATCTGTCTCAGCATGAGACAAACCCAAAAATCCCTCAGCCTCCTCCTGGGATCGGGATAGAATGGAGGGATAGCAGGACGAGCAATAGGGCTCCAACCACCTATAGCAGCGATTTCCTCAGGAAGAGGGCATATTTCTCCTCGCGGGAACGCAAAAACGTGATGGGTAGTATCCCAAAACGTTAGGCAGGCGTCCAAAAAGTGTGAGTCAATTATCAGACGTTGAAGTGGGAATAAATTGACAATTCCCGTCTAGGTCAGTTGAACCTTTTTCTCATCCCGAAAATGTTGGGACCAAGCAAAAAGCAGTGCAGTCAGGTGGTCGATACCCATGACAGATATTTGAGTCTTCTTTGAAAGTCTAAGAGATTTTGAGGAGAATACGGAGTTTGTGATTTGGGATATAGTTGATGTGGGTAAAGTCGTCTCACCCAATCAAGGTAAACCTAATGCTACTAACAAGAAGATAGCGGCAAGCAAGGTATCGAATCCACAGGGAAACAGTTAAACTAGTCAAATAGCTATGGCGATTCTAGGATGCTCTAAACGGTTGAATTGATGGAAGGATAAATAAACACTACTAAAATGCGATAATAAATAATCGAATCTAATAAAGAGATGAAAACTAAGGTCACGGGTTCACGATAGATGCTCAACAATTATGTGACGATAATAATAAACATATAACATGCTAGTCGGCTATAACCCGTTCTCTCGAATCGTGTCAACCTAGGAAGGATCTAACGGGCTCTCGCAACTTATTAGACTCCCTACCAAATCGCACGTGATCTAATCCTAATTTGGCTTTCGCACAGGAACTAGAATTTCCCAAACAGATTAAAATGTTGTGGCCTTTAACAAATTAATCGACAAATAAACACGCGAAAGTGGTACTAGCATAATTATGAATTTAGTATCAAAGCGACATAATCGAATAATAATCCATCGATCCCCCTCGACCCTAGCGAGAAAATTAGCTATGCATGATGACTACGAAACAACTAATCGCGTATATGGAATTCATGATAAAAAGGTGAAGCAAATAAATCTAATGATAAACGGACGGAAATCTAGCGAACTAAACGGAACAACAAATTACAAATAGAGAAAATCACGACGAACTAAGTAATTTACGATGAAGATTGAAACGTAGAACTGAAAATTGCATAAAATGAAATTACCGAAATCGAATCCGAGTGAAAATCGAGTGCTAGAATCCTAAGGGTCACGAGTTTTCTGAAGTAAAATTTTCTAAGTATGAAAAGTGATAGTAGTCAAATGATAAAAACTCCTAGTTATACAAAATGAGGCGGAAATAAAGAGGATGTGCATGCCGGCCGGCTGGCAGGCCGCCTGCCACATGCAGGGGCCGAGGCACACTTGAAAATGAAGCTAAAAATGGCCTTGTGTCATGCCGGCCGGCTGGCAGGCCGCCGGTCACATGCAGGCTGGCGTGCACGCACTAATAAAAGAGGTAATGGGCCGCTTCTCATGGCCCAATGAATCGTCACTTCCCATTTCTTCTTCGCCTAAACGTCTTGAGGCACGGGTTTTGTCTCGGGATCGTTCTTCTAACCGGATATGAGTGTAAATGCACATAAAGACCTGAAATCGTCTAGAATCTACAAAAGCACTCACTCAAAGCAAAATGTTAGAAGAAACGGCTCTAAAGAGCGCGTTCCGACCATAAAAGACAACGGAATCGAGGGAATAAAGCTATATAAATACGACACATCAAACTCCCCCGAACCGAACCCTTTCTTGTCCTCAAGCGAGACCCGTAAGAAAACAACTAATATAATACCGAAACAGCTCAAAGCAAATAATAGGCAACCAAATACTCAAGTCCGTCATAGCAAACATCTAACCAAGTCTAAGAAACGAATTCCAAGACGGGAAATAGGAAAAATAATCCATCAACAAATGCACAATTTTACCAAGCATGATATGTAGAAACCACATTTTTAACCAAAGCCCTTGCATAGGCTACTCACGGAGCCACTCATCGCTCAATTAGGAAGGGTGTGTATATGTGAAATATATATATGAAAACGCTCAACTACTCCAACTCATGGAAATATGCCCGCAATCTAGTATGGTATCGACCTCTAAATTTTTACAAAATGTGCTAAGATCACAAAGGGAGGCAAGGATGGTGATAACAAGGTAGAAGGTGGAAATCGATATGGTCATGTGAGGTTAAAGCCAAGCTAGTGAACTAACTAGTGCGATAATGCTCAACTCAAAAATTCTTCCACTTCCATAAACAAATCATACAAATCACCAACCAACGATAACGAGTCCGGGATCAAAAGAGGGCGCTCAAATTTCATCAAGTAAACGGAAAATAAAAGTAACAAGAATAACATTTTTTTTTTTGTTGTTTTGATTTTTCCTTTTTTTTTTCTTTTTTTTCGATTTTTTCGATTTTTTCCTTTTCTTTTTTTTCTTTTTGAACTATTTTTTTTCAGCTTGATGAAACTAGAGGCCAATATATACAATAACCCAAATTGACCCGGACAAGATCTACAAACTCCCTTGAGACAGAGTCAACCACATCCAATCATCCATCAAAACTCTCCGTAATCACACAATAACGAGCATAGAACGCACTAGGTGACCTACTTCATCAAGCTTGGCTGGGTAGGCAAATTTGATTTTGTAGTTCATTTTGTGAATTCTTTAACATTTTAGCCAAGGAGAAAATGGATAGAAATAGATGAGAATGAAAATGACCCAAAAATGATCACTAGGAAAGTTAGTCAAAATGAAGGGGCAAACACCATACTTATGCGTATTGACATAGCATATTCCACGAGGAGTCCTACACACAATCCTAAGTGGTAGCCAGGTACGAATGTACTGGCTACAGGAGGCTCTAAATCTCACCAATTTTGTAGCTAAAGCCTAAATGCAGGGTCGGTCTAAATGGGAACCACAAATCATAGCTCGGTTGGTTGCAAACTTGCCGATTAATTATTATTCCACATAACAAAGGTCAAATGAATGCCAATTAAGAATGAGTAGGTAGCCTAACGAGTGCAAATTATCATCATTGCTGCATAATCGGTATCATAAACAACCACTAAGACTCCAGGAAATAAAACTAGAAATACTAAAAACTCCCCCACGCTAGACTCGACATTGTCCTCAATGTACATATCATACAGACCCAAAATTGGTGGGGGGGACACAAATAAAATCCGAGGAAAGAGAAAAGACATACCAAATATACACATGGAGAGGTAGCGGAGTCAGCAATCCGCTACTGATCATCATCATCATCACCGAAATCATCATCCTCCATATCATCATCTGCAGCGGCCCCAGAACCTGACGCACCACCTGTATACCAACCACCTCCCTGATAATCACCAGCGGCTCCAAAAGCAGGGCCCGTCGGGGCACTGAAATAGTCAGTGTGAAGATGGAAGCCGCCATGAATCGAAGGGTCAGTATAACCACCCACGGGCCACGAAAAGTACGAGGGGTAAGGGCCCTGTGGTGGCACAGCTGCACGTCTAGCATAGTCATCATAAACGGGATACATCCCGAGACATTGATCAGCATATAACCTGTCTAGACGAGCGTGAGTAGCAGCGGTGTCGGCACGAGTCTCCGTGCAAAAAGTATCAAAGTCAGAACGTGACGACCCGGCACTCAACTCCATGCGCTCCATCCATGAAATCAGATCGGGATGGAGGGGAGCATACTGGGGTGGTGGAAGAGGCTGCTCAAAAGTAGTAGTGGTGGTGGTCTCGGGAGCAGGCTGAGATGGACCGGGCTCAGAAGTGGGGCGGGAGGTACTAGGCTCGCTCGTCGGGCGACGAGTATAGGTAACAGCATGCAACGAAAGAAGAGAGCTAGGGGCAGCGACGGGTAATAAATAATTAGGCTGATCAGCCTCAAGTGACAAGACCGACCCGGCTTGCAAAATAATAGTCGTCTGCTCATGAATAAGCCAAGCCCAACGATTCTGATGCCTAGAAGAAATCCAGTTAAGAGAAGCCAAATATCGGAGGCTAAGAGTAATCTCACCCAGGACCGGATCATGATCCGCTTCGCGAAAAGCGGTCAACCGGAGAGCTAATTGCGTGACTAACCCGCCTATATAAATAGGAACATTGGCAACGGCCGTAGCTATTCTCCTAAACTGGAGGACGAGGTGATAGGTAATATTGATATGCCACACCTTCGGCTTACGCCGCAAATACGAACCCAAAATAAACACCTCCTCGGTGCGCACATTATGTGGCTCCTTCCTAGCAAAAATCGTCCACCCCATAAACCTCTGCCAAACCTTAATAACAGGATTATGAATATTGTTTGAACTCATATGCCCCGCGGTAGTGTACGGGGCATCAGCAATGCATTCCCAAAAATCACCCACCCTAAAATTAGCATGCTCGGGTGGTGTACGGTCGTCATAATCCTTAAGGTCAAAACAATCCCCAAACTGCTTCAGGCTCAGCGCAAAACTAGTATTCAATAAACGGAACTCAACAGAAATATCACCAGTCCGTCTATTCTTATGTACCTCAAACGAACTCAGAAATTCCAACGTAAGCTGGGTAAACGTGTTACGACGCATCGTAAAAAATGTACCCATACCAACACCCTTAAACAATAGTTCCAAAGCAGAATCTAAGCCTAAAGTTCGCATAGCATCACGATCGATAAAACGAGTTGGAACAATAGACCGCTTTCTCAAGTTCTGAAACCGTACCTTTTGGTCAATAGTGGTAAAAATTACACCTGGAAAAACTGGATCGGGCTCAATGTCGGGTTGAGCATGTTCGTTTCTGGTGCGCTTGTTCCGAGGAGGCATTGCAAATCAGCTGAAAGTAGCACACTTGAGGAAAAAATGGGGAAATTTTGAGGAATGATGGTGAAGAAAGGTGAGGATGAATGCTGGAAAATTAAGAAAATTGGGGTTTTTGGGGATGAGAGAGAGAGAAGAGAGAGGCGAGAGAAGAGCTGAAGAATGGAACAAATGACGAAAAAAATGGGTTTGGGGGGTGTTATACGACCCGGCCGGTCTGGACCGGCGGCCGGCTAGCCGGCCTGACGCACTTTCCCATTATTTTCGATTATTTAAATCAAATCTCTCCTCTCACAGCCAGCCGGTATGGACCAGGGGCCGGTTGGCCGGCCGAACTGCCCTTTTTGAGATTTTTGCTCCAATTTTCCTTATTTTTCCTCTGTGCCTCGGCCCCTGAAGTCAATAGGCGGCCTGGGCACAGGCTGAGGTGCACAAATCCTTCTTTTCGAGTTCAAATCCAACTCGTACCTCGGCCCCTAGAGTCGACAGGCCCCCTAGGCCTAGGCTGAGGTGACCTGCTGTTTTATCACAAGTATGATGAATTTTTTTCCCCTTTTTTTTACCTTCAATTCAAATCATTTCCGATGATTCTGCGCGTCTCCAAAAAAAACATTAGTCCCTCCTCTCGTCCTCACTAAAACAACTAAAGGAAAAATAAAAATAAAAATAAAACGAGAATGAGAATGAGGGAAATTATTTACATACTCGAGCTGCCTCCCGGTAGCGCTGGTTTAGAGTCCCGCACGACTTGATGAGAATAAGTTTTAGTGGGATAAGGGAACGGGATGAAGTCGTATGACCTCAATCGCTCCAACTTGAGCACCTTCATGATATAACTTCAATCGTTGACCATTCACCTTGAATCGTTCACCCGCATCACTCTCGACTTCAATCGAGCCATATTTACCCACGTGGGTGACAGAAAAAGGTCCGGACCAACGAGATTTTAACTTTCCGGGAAACAACCGGAGCCTAGAATTGAATAATAATACCTTATCTCCCACATTGAACTCACGGTGAAGGATATGCTTGTCATGCCAGCGCTTGGTGCGCTCCTTATAAACTCGAGCACTATCATAGGCACCAAGTCGGAATTCCTCCAACTCATTCAGCTGCATAAGTCTCCTCTCCCCACTCAAATGTGGATCCAAGTTAAGCTCCTTAATCGCCCACCAAGCCTTATACTCAAGCTCGACCGGTAAATGGCATGACTTGCCATAGACCAATCGGTAAGGTGAAGTACCAATAGGCGTTTTAAAGGCGATACGATAAGCCCATAGTGTATCATCTAGCTTAGAGCTCCAATCCTTCCTAGCTTTTGACACGACCTTTTGGAGAATAGACTTGATTTCCCTATTGGACACCTCAACTTGCCCACTCGTTTGAGGGTGGTAGGCAAGACCGGTACGGTGCGAGACACCGTACTTAGCAAGCAAAGCATCAAGTCGCTTCTCATGAAAATGGCTTCCACCATCACTAATAATCGCTCTTGGAACACCAAAGCGGGGAAAATAGTTTTTTTAAACAGAGATATTACCGTTCTAGCATCATTAGCAGGAGATGCTACCGCCTCCACCCACTTGGAGACATAATCAACCGCAACCAAAATATATCGGTTGCCCTTGGATGACGGGAATGGGCCTTGATAGTCTACACCCCAAACATCAAAAATTTCTACTTCGAGAATCCCATTTTGAGGCATCTCATGCCTCCTAGAAATATTACCGGTCCTTTGACATGCTTCGCAGGACATAATAAAAGCTTGGGCATCCCGGAATAAGGTTGGCCAAAAAAAACCCGACTGGAGGACCTTAGTCGTGGTTCGGCTCGGTCCATGATGGCCTCCATATGGCGATGAATGACAACTCTCTAGAACTCCTCGAACTTCCCATTGAGGGACACATCGACGGAAAATACTATCGGCACACTCCTTAAATAAATAAGGGTCATCCCAGAAAAATTGTCGGACATCATGTAGAAATTTTTTCTTTTGTTGATAAGAAAGATCGGAAGGTAATACCTTGCCAACTAAATAATTAGCATAATCCGCATACCAAGGTCCTTCGCTTGCACCGGTACTTAAAGCCATGAGAGAATCATCGGGAAAAGAGTCATCTATGGGGATGACAACTCCTTCCTCCTCAACTCTAAGCCTCGATAGATGATCTGCAACGGCATTTTCCGCTCCCTTCTTATCCGGGATCGATAAATCAAACTCTTGGAGGAGGAGGATCCATCGAAGTAATCGGGGCTTTGCTTCTTTCTTAGCAAGGAGGTACTTGAGCGCCGCATGATCGGTGAAAACAATGACTTCCGATCCAACCAAGTAGGTTCTGAACTTTTCCAAAGCATACACTATAGCTAGCAACTCCTTCTCGGTGGTGGCATAATTCACCTGAGCATTATCAAGTGTTTTGCTAGCGTAGTATATAGCATGCAAGACCTTGTCCTTCCTTTGGCCCAAAACCGCTCCCACAGCATAATCACTCGCGTCACACATTATCTCGAATGGCAAATTCCAATCCGGTGACTGAATGATCGGAGCAGAAATGAGGGCCTGCTTAATCCTGTTAAAAGCTTCCACACACTCATCAGTAAAATCGAAAGGGGCATCCTTTAGGAGCAATTGTGAAAGTGGCTTACAATTTTGGAAAAGTCCTTGATAAAGCGGCGATAAAATCCCGCATGACCAAGGAAACTTCTCACTCCCTTTACATTAACCGGCAAGGGCAATTGCTCAATCACTTGCACCTTTGCTTTATCCACCTGAATGCCCTTTTCGGAGACCACATGACCCAAAACAACACCCTCAGTGACCATAAAATGGCATTTTTCCCAATTCAAGACCAAACTAACCTCGACACATCGGTTTAAAATGGTATCCAAATTAGCTAAACAAGCTGAAAAACTCATACCATACACACTAAAGTCGTCCATAAACACTTCCATAATGGACTCGATGTAGTCGGAAAAGATGCTCATCATGCACCTTTGAAAGGTGGCGGGTGCATTACATAGCCCGAATGGCATCCTGCGATATGCAAAAGTGCCATATGGACAAGTGAACGTGGTCTTTTCTTGGTCGGCGGGGTGTATCGGGATTTGGAAAAATCCCGAATATCCATCTAAATAGCAAAAATACTTGTGAGAAGCTAGTCTCTCAAGCATTTGGTCGATAAAGGGCAATGGGAAGTGGTCTTTAAGTGTAGCGGTGTTCAACTTCCTATAATCTATACACATTCTCCATCCCGTCACAATTCGTGTAGGGATTAACTCATTCTTCTCATTCGGGACCACAGTAGTCCCTCTCTTCTTAGGTACAACCTGTACCGGACTCACCCATTTTGAATCGGGAACCGCATAAATAATTCCCGCATCCAACAACTTCATAACTTCCTTTTTAACAACCTCTTGCATGTTCGGGTTCAACTTACGTTGACCCTGGACACAAGGACGATGACCTTCCTCGAGATTAATTCTATGCATACAGAAATCGGGATTGATTCCCTTCAAGTCATCAAGACTATACCCCAAAGCTTTCCTATTTTTCTTTAAAACAACTAACAAATCAGAAAGTTGTTGCTCAGTTAAATCAGCACTTACAATCACGGGGAAGCTCTCGGTATCGTCTAAAAAGGCATATTTTAGGTGAGACGGAAGTGGCTTACGCTCCAGAATGGATATGTCAATAGCAAATGAGGTGTGTACGATGTTGGTTACATCGACACCTTGCTCCTCCGTGAGCATCCTTCCTTCCAAAGCAGCTTCTAGGGCATCAACAACAGCAAAGTCAACGGAAACATCACCTGCACACGCTTCCAAACATATCAAAGCTTCTAAGGGATCCCGTATAAGGGACGCCTCCATAGAATCATGAACTAAAACATCCACAACATCAATCATGCAGCAAGAATCCGTTATCATCGGATTCTTAAGTGTACTATCTAAGCAGAAAACAATGGTGTCTCCACCCACTTCCAAGGTCAATTTACCGTTCTTGACATCAATCACCGCGCCGGCGGTGTGCAAAAATGGCCTTCCCAAAATTATGGGAATTTGGGTGTCCTCGGCCATGTCAAGGACGATAAAATCAACCGGGATAAAAAATTTCCCAACTCTAACGGGCACGTCTTCTAAAACTCCCAAAGGGCGTTTTATGGAACGGTCCGCCATCTGCAAAGTGACACTAGTACACTTAAGAGGACCCATATTAAGTTTTTCACAAACGGAGTAAGGCATGACACTTACACTAGCACCTAAATCACATAAAGCCTTATCAATCGATAAGGTGCCAATAGTGCAAGGAAACGAAAAACTACCGGGGTCCTTTAGCTTTGGTGGGGCCTTGTTCTGTAAAAAGGCACTACACTCTGCAGTAAGAGTGACGGTTTCTACCTCACCAATGCTTCTCTTCCGAGTCAAGATGTCCTTCATAAACTTAGTGTAAGACGGGACCTGCATAATGAGCTCGGTAAATGGGACTGTAACCTGCAAATTCTTCACAACCTCCATGAACTTGCCAAACTGGGTAGTTTCCTTTCGATTCTTCAATCGGCCCGGAAATGGTACTTGAATTGTTGGACTAGTCGGAGTGGGAACGGGAGTAGTGGGTGATGGAACTCGCTCATCACTTGGAGTTTCCACATTTGCATCCTCATTGACATCTTCCACTAAAACCTCCTCCTTCTCGGCCGGTGAATCATCCTTAGGCATCGACGGACCTTCATAGTGTGTGCCACTACGAAGAGTGATCGCATTAGCCGTATCATGTTGTTGATCACCTTGAGAAGGGAGTTTACCTTGTTGACGCGTTGCTTGTGACGCGGCAAGGTGTCCCACTTGGTTCTCCAAATTCTTGATCGCATTATCCTTAGCTTGATCATTCTTTTGCATTTGAGCCATCATAGAGTCCTGGGTCTTGGCCATCATCTGCATCATATTACGAAGCTCAGCCATTTCATTAGAACTCGAAGAAGAAGAAGAAGAATTACCTTGAGCTTGTGATGAGGATTGGCCAAATTCTGCTGACTAGTATCGAAATTCTGATGAGAATTCCCGAAGTTCTGATTAGTATTGCCAAAATGTTGTTGATGTTGACCCAAGTGAGGTCGCTGCTGAAAATTACCCTGATTTTGGAAATTCCTTTGATTTCCGAAATTCTGTTGATTCTGAAAATTCCCTTGATTATGGAATTGCTGCTGGTTCTGAAAATTTCCTTGATTCTGGAAATTCTGCTGATGCTGATTCTGGAGATTCTGCTTGTGCGGGGGCACATAGGGTGGTGTAATAGGCGGGTTCAAGACATTAGTACTCCTGTAAGACAAGAGAGATGCATCATAGCCCGGTTGATTCATATATGGATAACGTGGGCGCATAGAATGAAACGCATTCACCTGTTCTATGGAGCCTAGGCAGTCTTGCGCTTGGTGGTCCGCGGCACCACAACGAACACATGCATATTCTTGCATGGCATGTACTTGATGCATGCCCCCTCCCCCTTGAGAATTTGACACTTCAAATGCATCAAACCTCTTAGCCAAAGCGGCTAATTGAACGGCCACGGCATTAGAGGACCCACTTTCACCGGAATTTGATCGAGTATTACCACGTGGATTACCCCATCGGGAGTGATGAGATGCCATCTCCTCTATCGTTTGCCAAGCCTTATCATCATCCACATTACATTGGAAACGCCCATTGCATGCCGAATCCAATGTACTCCTGCAATCATCATACAGCCCGTTATAAAATTGGTTACAAAGAAACCAAACCTGAAAACCATGGTGCGGGCATTCTTTCACAAGCTTCTTGAACCGCTCCCACGCTTCATGAATATTCTCGTTCGGAGTTTGACGAAAATTGATGATTTGACTCCGGAGCATGTTCGTCTTTTGTGGAGGGTAATATTGCTTGTAGAAGGCAAGAGCAAGAGAATTCCAATCGGTAATCCCTTCGGTGACTTTATCAAGATCGGTTATCCACTCCCTAGCGGAATCCCGTAGTGAGAACATGAAGAGCATCTCCATGACTTCTTCTTGAGTTACCCCGGCCGGAAGTGGAATCGTGGAGCAATAGTCGGTAAAAATCCTCATATGCTTGTGAGGATCCTCTTTAGGGTCACCACCAAATTGATTCTTCTCCACCAATGTGATAAAGGCGGGTCGAATCTCAAATGTACCCTGAGTGGCAGTTGGTCGTTTAACCAACTTGGGAAGAGCAGTTTGCTCGGGTTCCGAATGACTAGAAAGCTTCGGCATTTTTACGTTCGGAAGGGGTGGTAAAATGATCTCGGGCTGAGATTGATGTTCCTCTTCAAAGGACTGATTCTCAGCTACAAATTCAGTATGAATAGCTTCCAAAGTCGCAAGATCGGGAGCTGCGGAAATCTCTCTCCAAAACTGTCGTCGCCTACGAAAAGTTTTCTCGGGCTCAGGGTCGAACGGAGTAAGCTCTGATGACCGAAAAGACCTGGGCATAAGCAAAACTACAGTAGAAAAGTGAGATCAATCTCAAGGAGTTTTAATTCCTTGAGACGAAAGGGAGCATAGAAGAAACAAGCTAAAAAAAACAAGAAAAACGGTTTCCCCGGCAACGGCGCCAAATTTGATGTGGGTAAAGTCGTCTCACCCAATCAAGGTAAACCTAATGCTACTAACAAGAAGATAGCGGCAAGCAAGGTATCGAATCCACAGGGAAACAGTTAAACTAGTCAAATAGCTATGGCGATTCTAGGATGCTCTAAACGGTTGAATTGATGGAAGGATAAATAAACACTACTAAAATGCGATAATAAATAATCGAATCTAATAAAGAGATGAAAACTAAGGTCACGGGTTCACGATAGATGCTCAACAATTATGCGACGATAATAATAAACATATAACATGCTAGTCGGCTATAACCCGTTCTCTCGAATCGTGTCAACCTAGGAAGGATCTAACGGGCTCTCGCAACTTATTAGACTCCCTACCAAATCGCACGTGATCTAATCCTAATTCGGCTTTCGCACAGGAACTAGAATTTCCCAAACAGATTAAAATGTTGTGGCCTTTAACAAATTAATCGACAAATAAACACGCGAAAGTGGTACTAGCATAATTATGAATTTAGTATCAAAGCGACATAATCGAATAATAATCCATCGATCCCCCTCGACCCTAGCGAGAAAATTAGCTACGCATGATGATTACGAAACAACTAATCGCGTATATGGAATTCATGATAAAAAGGTGAAGCAAATAAATCTAATGATAAACGGACGGAAATCTAGCGAACTAAACGGAACAACGAATTACAAATAGAGAAATTCACGACGAACTAAGTAATTTACGATGAAGATTGAAACGTAGAACTGAAAATTGCATAAAATGAAATTACCGAAATCGAATCCGAGTGAAAACCGAGTGCTAGAATCCTAAGGGTCACGAGTTTTCTGAAGTAAAATTTTCTAAGTATGAAAAGTGATAGTAGTCAAATGATAAAAACTCCTAGTTATACAAAATGAGGCGGAAATAAAGAGGATGTGCATGCCGGCCGGCTGGCAGGCCGCCTGCCACATGCAGGGGCCGAGGCACACTTGAAAATGAAGCTAAAAATGGCCTTGTGTCATGCCGGCCGGCTGGCAGGCCGCCGGTCACATGCAGGCTGGCGTGCACGCACTAATAAAAGAGGTAATGGGCCGCTTCTCATGGCCCAATGAATCGTCACTTCCCATTTCTTCTTCGCCTAAACGTCTTGAGGCACGGGTTTTGTCTCGGGATCGTTCTTCTAACCGGATATGAGTGTAAATGCACATAAAGACCTGAAATCGTCTAGAATCTACAAAAGCACTCACTCAAAGCAAAATGTTAGAAACGGCTCTAAAGAGCGCGTTCCGACCATAAAAGACAACGGAATCGAGGGAATAAAGCTATATAAATACGACACATCAATAGTAAGTTGAAGCAGGGATTCCTATATTTATAATAGGAAAACCTAACTGAACCCTAACTGCCATGCCTCCTCAGCAAATATGGGCCCTATGCACGTGCGCAGGCCTTATTACAGTTCAGAACCCAGAATAGGAATCAAGTCATCCCGAGCTTTCCTAAAATTTCTAAAAAAAAAAACCTTCAAAATTCTGCTTTCCGAAAAATTCAATATTTTCCCCAGCATGAGTCGGTGTTTTGCCTATGTGTTACATGCAAGTGTTTATGTGTCAGCATACAGGTACACCCCAGACTTCAGAACCAAGTCTCCGCGCAGATGCTTTACTCCCCAGTGTGAGTCAGTGTTTCTCCCGGAATGCTACATCCAAGATGTGATGTATCGGCATACGGGTACACCTAGGACTTCAAAAGCAAATTCGACTCCCCACGGAGCTACCATCATCAGGACAGGTATGACCCTCTGCTTATGGTTGGCGAGCCCTTCACGCAAGTCTACTGGACTATAAACGACCCGACCGGAAGGCTTCCAGGTCGTAATCTACGATTGGCCTGGTAGCTACTCTGACTTTCGCCTTGTCCAAGCCTCAGTCAAAGTGGGGGCTCTGTAGACACCCGCATTTCGCCTGCTAGTGTCTATAGCAGTTCCCGACAAAACACCCGATGGTGATCGGACGCAAACGTGACTTAGTATACTCGAATATGGGCTCGGAATCAATAATATCCGACGTGGGCTTTTAACAGAGTACAAATCTCTCAAAACCAACCTCAAATTCAGGCCCAGTGGGTCGTCCCGAGTAAAATGAGACTAATTTGGGCCAAAACCGACACCAAAAATAAAAACCGTCTTTTGGCAACCGAGTCAAAACCCGGTCAAAGACGAATCCGTCCTCAAAATCAGCCAAGTCCGCTTCTATAAACTTGCTCCCAAACACAATTTTCAAAAAATCAAAAAAGTCAACCATTTCCTAAAACGGCTCGCCAACCCTATCCACTCGATCGAGTGGATTGACCTCACTCGATCGAGTGGAGCCACAAAAACGCAACAGACCTATTTTTTAGGGCACTCGATCGAGTGCACTAGGGCCACTCAGTCGAGTGACCCTAGGTCGAGGGGTAAACTCTATAAATATCTCTCCTTGTGCTCTTCATTGGGCAGATTTTGCATATGCCATTTACCCTACATTTTCTACCCTAATCCACCCATTCTCTCTACACTACAACCCTAAGCAACACTAAGCAAAAAACCGAGTCATTGTCCCTCGAAAAACCGACAAAACCATCCATACACACACACCATAACTTTACATACATCCTCGATACTCTCGCGTTCCCGTCGCTATTACGAGTCCATTGTTGAGGCCATTCTAAGCATGTATGTTGAGGGTGTCATCAACCCCATCTCAATCTTTACCATCTATATTCATATTATGCATTTTATGCTTTATATTATAATCGTATTAGTATAATAACACTAACGTTTGATTATCGTATACTAACTTTTTTAAATTTTGTTACTAACTTTTTTAAATTTTGTTACTAACTTTTTTATTCTTTCGCATTCTAACATTTAACGTTTATATACCGCATATACATACATAATATTAAAACTCGGATTCGAACACGTCTGACTATGATGACCATCTCAAGTCCGTTTAATCCCTTTCCGAAACGAGTTATAACTCGTACAGGGGGCACTCGACCGAGTGCCATGGGCCACTCGATCGAGTAGCACCCCAAAAACCGGGCAGTAGCTACCTCGAAGGCACACTCGATCGAGTCCAGACCATGACTCGATCGAGTGGGTTCTTTAGCCCAACAAATCTGAGCGCTTCAAGCATCATCCGAGCCTCGTCTTTTTTTTACGACTTAGTCGTAGCGTGCAAAGTCAATCACGTGATCTACCATTTCAAAACTCATGCATATCATTTCACTTAAACGACTTTGATCGATTGTCTTTCACTATTAGTCTTGTGTCGACCACTCTCTAGTCGTATCCGACACATGACTAATCTAGACGCCAATTTCTTCGATGTGATAAGTCGGGACAAGGCATCGAGATTTGGGATCGGGCTAGCACCACGTCTAGGTCCCACATCACCGTCCTTCGTTTAATACACAATATAATGTGTATTTAATCGAAGTTCGTCCATTTGAGCAACTTACGATCTAGTTTGCATTTATTGTGTACGGGTCTGTTTCAAGTTATCATTTATCATTTTTTATACTTTCCGTTTATGCTTTTTTTATTGTTCGTTATTTTGTATTGGCCGGGTTGTATTTCCGCCCGTGTATTTTGTACGTATTTACGAGCTTTGTTTATTTTGATGCTTATCGCTTTATAAATGAACCTCGCATGCTAAACTACTCCGACAATAATTTAGATGCATTAAATGACGTAGCTAACAAATAATTCACATGCTTAGCCAAAAAATGTTGTTTGCATATCATTTAGTCATTTTACTAGCGCGCGTACACGAACACGAAACGATGTCTTAGTAGAGGCCGCTAAGTGCGGGCGGGGTTGGGTGTCCTTAGTGGGCTTCCCAACACGTACCCTCACCCCTTACTCAGAACCTCGGTTTCCGGATGTCCGATTAACCGTTGGCGTACGAGAGTCATTCTATACACGATAACCGGTAGAGACGGTATCGGTATCGCAATGCAAAGGGACGAGCCCCATAAACTCTGAAATCGAAATGGGCTGTACTTTGTGTACGGCCCATGACGACATAGAGTGGGCTCGAATGGTTCCGAATTCCCATAAAATTCGGTGGCGACTCCAACTTCGACTTAAATTTTGAACCCGAGATCAATCTTACCACGAGATTCATTCGCCTACCCAAACCCGCGCGTGGCCGCGTCGGGGTGGACCTACGTCATGTCCACAACATTATTCCACATTCAAACCATTATAAGTATTTTAACCGAAGATATCTTGAATATTCCCAAAATAGTAACCTTCCAAAGATAGAAACTTTCTTTAAATAGTAACTTTCCCAAAATAGGTGTTATTATAATTAGAAATCGTTTAACATATGAGTTATATAAAATATTTAATATTAGGCCTTGAGACATAAACATTATATTTATTAGATAAATGTATAATTAATGATTAAAAGTCAAAGAAAGTAAAAATTATAATTATTTCTCAAAAGGTTGGAGTTTAAATAATTAAAAGTAATAAATTACAAATTTACAGATTTTTCAGATTTCCACTGTCTTACTATAAAATTCATAATTAAATCATTAAAAATCAAAACGATATAAGATCAGAGGTTGAAAACTTCAAAAGGTTAACTACAACTTTTGTTTCTGGAGAAAATCGAAATTCCTAACTTAACAGAGGTTTTTATTCGTAGTTCTATAAACTGTCAGAATTCAACACCCGATAGTATTTCTTTAATAAAACACGTTTAAAATTTTCTTTTAAAACAAATCCAATTTGAAACATTAACTAGACTCTTTAAAGTTAATGTACGTAAATTACCAAAATTAAATTCAAATTTTATCATAGTTTTAAATTAGATTTTACAACAACTGACAAATTCGCGAACTAATCCGTCACAGTTTCATAAATGATTTGTTGTGACGAAACTACTTGGAATTAATTTACGAAATTTAACAGACGTATAATAAACTTAAAATAAACAGTAGTCTCTTTTCAAACTATTTGAAAATAAGATCTTTGAACATGAGTAATAAATCGTACAAAAACACTAATCGATTCTGAAACATGCTGTAATTATGTTAAAAACAACAAAAATTTCAATTTGGTAATTTATACTAAAATTTCACGAAATATAATAAATAACTTATTATTTGTACGTTTTAGTCTCGCCCTTATAATAATTTAGTATATTCGATGCACGACAAATTATAGCATGCGACATTAAAAACGATAGAAACAACATGTGAGAAATCGATTAAAACTATTATCATAATAATATACTTCGTAGTAAAACAGGTCTAATAGTAAAAATACGATTTTTAACATTACTACAAGCAACTACAACATATATATCACGCAATACCGAGTCGTGCCAGCATTGTTACCTTGTTTAGTCTTCGAGATCTGAATCAACAATGTACTCGTCCGCCTCGAGATCCTCCAGATAGCCTACAAAACGGTGTGTATATATATATATATATATATATATATATATATATATATATATATATATATATATATATATATATATGATGGGAGGGATTTGTCGTGGATCCCCACCAACAAATAAAAACCAACTAATCCTAACACGTAGATAGGGCAAGTCGGGTCGAGTCCACGGGGACGGTAAGAGGTGTCTAGACTAAGGTCTACCCAAATACAAGCACCGTGTCACAAGGCTAGGCTACGACTAAGAATATACTAAGACTAAAGGAAACAATGACAAGAATGATGGAGAAATCTAATAAGGAAAGAATAGGGTTAGGTCGGGTTCATAAGTGTAGTAGGATAGTTGGGAGATCGATGGTGCAAGGTTCACTTAGTTACTAAGGTTGGTCCGCGCTCTCGCGTCAAAGCCTATGTCCGCACTCTCGTGTCAAAGACAAAACCCGAATACTTATGCAAGATGTTACCCAATACACAAGGATTCAACCACAAATCAATCACACAATGAGAAGAGGAAGACAAGCAAGAGAAGTATTTGCAACTACTACTCTAACAAGCATTTCAACAAACACATAGTGTGCATAATATGTGACTAGTAACAAAGAATCCACCTTTACCCACAATCAAACCCTAATCATCCATAATCAACATTTAATCCCCCTACTAACCCCACAAAAAGTCTACTCACACATAATGAAACTAATACTAACCATAACAAGAGAAATCAACACAAACAACAACACATCCATAATGAAACTAGTGAAAACAATGAACAATGAACAATACAATGAACAAAGATTAAAACTTGAATTATAAAACAAGATTATGAGAAGGGAAAAGAGAGATTATACCATACTAGAAGATGAATGGAAGAAGGAAAACTTGCATAAAAGAGAAAACTCAAATACATCAACCAAGGTTGTCAATCTTGGTTGAGATTTTCAAGAATTCAATTAATACAAGGATTAAACTAGGATTAAGGATTAACTAAGGACTAATCTACACTAATCTAGGCTAATATAACCTAAAGTAGTCTAGGGTTTAGTGGGTAATGAAGAACATAAGCTAAGATTACAAGAGGGGGGTATATATAGGGTTACAATGAATAAGGAGAAGAAAAGAAGTGAGGCGGAGCTGCAGGTGGCCCATCTCGGCCAAGATGAGATGGTCTCGCCCGAGATGGGACCCATCTCGGCCGAGAAGACCCCCTTCTCGCCCGAGACGGCCCATCAGTGGCTCGTCTTTTCTTGCATTCCTTCCCGACCGAGAAGGCTACTCTTCCCGCCCGGGATGGGTCTTGTAGGCCTCCAATATGATCATAAAGGTCCCTCCTTGCTTCTCATGGGCTTCTCATTGACTCTAGGTACTCGGGATTGAGTCTAAGGGGCTCGGGAATGGGTCCCAAGGTCTCGGGATCGAATCTAAGGCACCGAGTGATCGTTCCTTCTCTTCGTTGGCTCCAAATGTGTAGGAAACGAGTCGGAATTGTTCCAATTCTCCATGAATGGTCTTGGGAACCTAAAACGAACTAGAAGAAGCATAAGTAACCCAGAAACCGCTCCCAAAGAGCGATTTCACAAGAGAAACCGGGACCAAACACAACAAATAAGCACTACAAAACACACTTATCAATATATATGGTGTTACGGCCATATAAAATCTATTCTACAAATTAATAACTACGCGGATTAAGAGTAATTGAATTACCCTGAGTTTAGAACGAAACGACGGAGGGCAAGAAGCAAGAGCGGAGAACAGTTGTGTGAGAATAAAAGGATAACTTTGCTAGATCACCGTCACGCTTTTGTGAAGAGGAAAACAAGGGTGAACAAGTTTACGTAGGTTGGAATGAATAACACTTAATTAAGAATGAAAGTGTAATACCCGTATTTTCTAGTACATAATTCTTTATAGTAAGTTAAATGTAAGTCAACCAAAGTCAGGACGGTTTAGTTAAGCGGAACATCACGTAATAGACCTTAGGTCACTTATGGGCCGGGCACAACATGCACACATGATATTCCCGTACATGGTTTAAACCTAGCCTACACTCTTATATATATATATATATATATATATATATATATATAAACACACTCAAGATTACATATTTACTTGGGTCAAAGATAAGGACACTAAATATTTAGTTCAATTCTAATAAATTAGGCCAAGATAATAATATGTCGTAACTAGGTTAGCGTCGGGTTTCATTTCATAATTAAGCATGTTAAGACCGTTATTAATTTGAATTTATATTATTTTACTAGGAACGGACTTCGTAGAATCTCTGTGGTGATATATATATTACCTACGTGGTGGTGACGTGCCAACTAGGTAAGGTTTTCCTTACTTGGAATATGTTAATAATATGATGTCGTATGAGCTATGTATTTATGATATGACATTGATATGAACGGGACTGAGTAGCATAGTGAGATCCTGACCGGGAGGTCCATTGAGTAGTGTAGCGAAATCCTGACCGGGAGGTCCACCGAGTAGTATAGCGAAATCCTGGCCGGGAGGTCCATTGAGTAGTGTAGCGGAAATTATGGGCACAGTGAAGTGCTGAGAATATGGCGATGATATTACCGATTGGTACTGATGATGGTGTTGAGATGATTGAGACTGAATGTTTTATACTCCGTATTGGTATTTTAACGTTAGCATGTTCTAACCGTTTCCTCTGTTTAAATTGTCACCCTATTCTATTGGGGGCCTGCGACGATCCAATTGACATTTCCGGTCTTTTGGGGAGCAGAGTATTGATGCAGATATGGATCCTTGATGTGTGCTTAACTGAAGGGATTTGTTGTTCGGGAAGGGAGTGCGTAACCAACATTGTCATACTCTTAGCGTGTTTCCGTCATTAATACTTAACAGATCCTTTTGTTTTATGTAGCCGTTATGGGTTTTTGTAACCGTATTTAGTTCCAAACTTGGTTTGCATCCTTTGAATAATCTATTAAACTCGGTTGTGTTTCAGTATTGTTTTGTGATGGGACTACTGCCTCGGTTAACCCGAGATGGTAACACTCCCATTTATCCGGGAAGGCCTAGTTAAGGCTCTTGGATAAACGGGGGTGTTACAAAGTGGTATCAGAGCGATCGATTCTGGAGCCTGAACAAATGAACATAGGGATTAAAATGAACCCCGGTGATAGACCATTAGGAGCCCACTTAAAATCTCTGGTTGGGGAGACGTCCTCATACCAACCTCCGGCCCTCTTGGTTTGGACCCGGTAACTACGTGTGAGATTGAGAGGGGGTAGAATAGGATGGGTCCGCGACGATGATATGAACTTCCTTTGAATTGCGTAGTTTTACGAGTAGTTACAAGTGTGATGTTTACAATGATATGATTAATTACAACGTTAATAGTAATGTATTGTTATGATGTATGAGCATTTAAGGCTCATGTGTATGTTATTGTTGTTTTGAAGTAATCATGTCAAAGAAAGCAGCTACCAGTTCTACCCCAGCCACTGCGAGTGCGGAGGAAATGGCACGCTTGAAGGCAACCAATGATGCGCTTTTGGAGGCTCTGAGAAATATCAACGCACCGAAACCACCGGCGACAGACGCGGCCACCATCAGCGCTGCGATAGCACGCCTTCGTCCCAGTAAGTATGACGGGACTGGTGGGCCGTCGCAGCTAGAAAACTGGGTGAGGGAAATGAAGAAGGTGTTTCAGACCGTAAAGTGTCCGGGGCATTTGGAGCTGAATCAAGCTGCATTCTATTTGAGTGGCAAGGCCGATTTATGGTGGCACCTTAACTACGACAAGCTTATTGCAGAGCATGAGGAAGGGGATTATGGGGAGTATGCCTTTGGGTGGAAGAGTCTCATTGAAGCGCTGAGGACGGAGTTCTTTCCAGAACATATCCGTAGTGCAAAAAGAGCTGAATTTGATCGTTTCACCATGACAGACGATATGACTGTCGAGGACTATTACGACAAATTTATGGAGTTGGCCACGTATTCTGCCGACCTCAATCTGAGTCCTGAACTTCTGGCTTCCCGCTTTGAGAGGGGTCTGTCTATTAGGATCCTGGAGAAGCTACCCATGGGGGATAATGCCGATGTGAAAGATGTATACCTGAGAGCCGGGCACGCCGAGCGAATAGCCGAACGTATTAAGGAGTTGAACAGTCAGAAAGGTGAAAAGAGGAAAGCCGAGTCTGAGAGTGCCGTGCAGGGGGATGCAAAGAGAGGGGGAAGTAACCGATCTCAGTGGCAGAGATCCCAATACTCAGGTGGGAACAGTTATAGAGGAGGTAGTTACAACACCGGGAAGAAAGATGTTCGGCACTACGACTGTAAGTGGTGCAACTACAACCACCCTGGTAAGGACTGCAATGGGCAACTAATAACCTGTTATCATTGCGGGAAACTGGGACACCGAGCCTACGAGTGTAGGTCGAAGGGAGGGCAACAGCAGAGCAACCCTAATTCCATCCCGGTAACAAGGTCGGAAAGTGTTAACCAAGGGAATCGGTACCAGGGAAACGGGAACCGATCACAGGGGAACTGGAACCGCCCACAGGGGAGTTACTATCAAGGGTCTGGGAGCACTACCCAGTCAACTGCAGGCGTTAAGCCAACTAATTCCGCTGGTGGGGCACCTGAGGGGAGTAAGAATACTGGGAAGCTCTTTGCTATGGGAAAGCAGGCTGCGGAGGAGGACACACAAGTTATCACGGGTACCTTTCTCGTTAACCTGAAACCTTCTTTTGTTCTGTTCGATTCTGGGGCAACCCATTCATTTATAGCCTGTAACCATGTACCGAGTCTGGGGTTAGTAGATTTTGAAAATATAGCTGATGATATAATCACACCCTCGGGGAAGTCGATTAGGTGTACAAGAGTCTTTCGTAATGTGTCCTTAATAGTTGGGGGGGTTGACTTGCCAGTTAATTTAATAGAGTTTCCCTTAGATGATTTTGACATTATCTTGGGGATGGATTGGTTGGGACGATTTAGAGCCCAAATTGATTGTAATCTTAAGAAAGTGTCGTTAAGAGGTCCGAAGGGCGTTAGAGTGTCTTATAGAGGATTTGCGGTGAAGCCAACTGTGAAGATCATAGCAGCCGTTACCCTGAAGACCTACCTGAAGAAGGGAAGTCCGTTATTCTTGTGCCATGTACGGGATACTCGGGCAGAGGAGTTGTCTTCTGATTCAATCCCTGTAGTGAGCGAGTTTGGAGACGTATTCCCGGAAGAGATCCCAGGTTTACCACCAAGGCGAGAGGTTGATTTCAGTGTTGAGCTAAAGCCAGGGACGGGGCCGATTTCTAAGGCACCGTATCGTATGGGGCCTAAGGAGTTGACTGAGCTGAAGAAGCAGTTGGAGGAATTGATGGATAAGGGGTATATCAGACCAAGTGTGTCCCCATGGGGTGCTCCTGTTTTGTTTGTGCAGAAAAAGGATGGGAGCATGAGGTTGTGCATCGATTACAGGGAGCTGAACAATGTCACTGTGAAGAATCGGTACCCTTTGCCTCGTATTGATGATTTATTCGACCAACTCAGTGGGGCTGGTATCTTTTCAAAGATTGATTTGAGGTCCGGCTATCACCAGTTGAGGGTCAAGAACGAAGATATTCCTAAGACCGCATTCAGAACCCGGTATGGCCACTATGAATTTGTGGTGATGCCGTTTGGTCTAACAAATGCTCCTGCTGTCTTCATGGATTTGATGAACCGAGTTTTTCGACCTTACTTGGACAAGTTCGTTGTGGTGTTTATTGATGATATCCTGGTTTATTCAAGGAACCGGGAAAAGCATGCAGAGCATCTGAGGATCGTATTGCAACTACTCCGGGACAACCAGTTGTACGCCAAGTTATCAAAATGTGAGTTCTGGTTGGAGAAGGTCGCATTTTTGGGGCACGTGATTTCGAAAGAAGGGGTATCTGTAGACCCAAGCAAGATCGAAGCTGTCTCAAAGTGGCAGGCACCAAGGAATGTGGCAGAGATTCGGAGTTTCTTGGGGTTAGCAGGGTACTATCGAAGGTTCGTGAAGGACTTCTCAAAGATAGCAAGACCGTTGACTAACCTTATGAGGAAGGAGATTCGATATAGGTGGGATGACAGCTGTGAGAGAGCGTTCCAAACCTTGAAGGAGCGTCTGACTACAGCACCAATCCTAGCCTTACCCGAAGGGAGCGAGAATTTTGAGGTGTACACTGATGCATCGAAGAATGGGTTGGGTTGTGTACTGATGCAGAATGGGAAAGTCATTGCGTATGCTTCACGTCAGCTGAAGACTTACGAAGAGAACTACCCAACTCATGACCTAGAACTTGGGGCAGTTGTGTTTGCTCTAAAAATATGGAGACATTATCTGTATGGAGCAACATTCAAGGTATTTTCAGACCACAAGAGCTTGAAGTACATCTACACACAGAAGGAGCTGAATATGCGGCAGAGGCGATGGATAGAGCTGATCGGAGATTATGATATGGAGATTTTGTACCACGAGGGAAAGGCAAACGTGGTGGCCGACGCCCTAAGCAGAAAATCGGTGCATTCTCTGTGTTTGGACATGTCCAGATTGAAGCTAAGGAATGAAGTTCAACAGATGGGGATTCATGTGATAAGGAAAGGGGAAACAATGTCGGACTTGGCGATTCAACCCGAGTTGTACGCCGAAATACGAGAAGAGCAGTTTTTGGATCAGAAGTATCTAGTGTGGCGAGCCCGTATTGAGAGAGGTGAACCCTCCAATCTCACCATGCACCCAGACGGGAGCCTCAGGTTCAACGACAGGTGGTGGGTGCCGGAAGGAGGAGATTTAAGGAGGAAAATCATGACCGAGGCACATTGTAGTCCTTACTCGGTACATCCGGGTGGGGACAAACTGTATAAGGATCTGAAGAAGACGTTCTGGTGGGAGAACATGAAGAGAGAGGTGGCCGAGTTTGTGTCCAGATGTCTGACTTGTCAAAAGGTCAAGAGTGAACACAAACGACCGCAGGGTAAGCTGCAACCCTTAGAGGTGCCTGAGTGGAAGTGGGATTCCATTTCCATGGATTTCATTGTAGGTTTGCCGAGAACCCCAAAGGGGAATAATATGATTTGGGTGATAGTGGATCGACTTACCAAGTCGGCTCACTTCGTGCCAATGAAGGATACGTGGAGTAAGGCTGAGCTAGCAATGGCTTATAGGAGGCATGTCCTGAAATTACATGGAGTACCTAAGGACATTGTGTCAGATCGTGATTCGAGGTTCATATCGAAATTTTGGCAGGAGCTGCAGGAATCCTTGGGTACACAATTGAAAATGAGTACAGCCTTTCACCCTGCAACTGATGGCCAGACAGAACGAACCATACAGACTTTGGAAGACATGTTGCGGGCCTGTGCCTTGGAATTTCGGGGTTCGTGGGAGGATCGACTGGATCTGATTGAGTTCTCCTACAACAACAGCTATCATGCTAGCATCCAGATGGCACCGTTTGAAGCTTTGTATGGGAGAAAGTGTAGGAGTCCGGTATGTTGGGACGAGAAGGCCGACGCAATAGTGCTGGGGCCCCACATGATTCAGGAAATGATCGAGCAGGTACATTTAATCCGACAGAAGATGCGGGCAGCACAGGATCGTCAAAAGAGCTATGCCGATCTTCACCGCCGGGAAGTTGAGTTCGCTGTGGGTGATAAGGTCTTGCTGAAAGTGTCACCTATGAGAGGGGTTATGAGGTTCGGGAAGAAGGGCAAGTTGAGTCAAAAGTTTGTTGGGCCGTATGAAATTCTGGATAGGATAGGGGAGGTGGCGTATACATTAGCACTTCCCCCAGCTCTTGATAAAGTCCATAATGTGTTTCATGTTTCCCAGTTGAGGAAATACTTGAGTGACCCGTCTCACATCATTGAACCCGAGACGATCCAGTTAGATGATTCTCTTACTTATGAGGAGGTTCCCAAGGAAATTTTAGATCGGAAAGTTCGGAAAACCAGGAGAGGAGAAACAGTCCTTGTCAAGGTTTTGTGGTCTAATCATAATGTTGAGGAGGCAACTTGGGAAACAGAAGCATCAATGAAGAAACGTTTTCCTCACCTCTTCGACCAGGTAATTACTTCGGTTACGGGGACGTAACCGTGTCTTTAAGGAGGGTAGGATATAGCAGACCGATTTATGCTTCGTACTTAGACTTTCATCATATAGAAAATCTAGTTTTAGTACTTCGTTATTAGGAGAGTAGTTCCTTTGAGTTCTATTGACGTTTTGTGTCGGGGAGCGAACTTCGGGACGAAGTTCCTTATAAGGAGGGTAGATTGTAATACCCGTATTTTCTAGTACATAATTCTTTATAGTAAGTTAAATGTAAGTCAACCAAAGTCAGGACGGTTTAGTTAAGCGGAACATCACGTAATAGACCTTAGGTCACTTATGGGCCGGGCACAACATGCACACATGATATTCCCGTACATGGTTTAAACCTAGCCTACACTCTTATATATATATATATATATATATATATATATATAAACACACTCAAGATTACATATTTACTTGGGTCAAAGATAAGGACACTAAATATTTAGTTCAATTCTAATAAATTAGGCCAAGATAATAATATGTCGTAACTAGGTTAGCGTCGGGTTTCATTTCATAATTAAGCATGTTAAGACCGTTATTAATTTGAATTTATATTATTTTACTAGGAACGGACTTCGTAGAATCTCTGTGGTGATATATATATTACCTACGTGGTGGTGACGTGCCAACTAGGTAAGGTTTTCCTTACTTGGAATATGTTAATAATATGATGTCGTATGAGCTATGTATTTATGATATGACATTGATATGAACGGGACTGAGTAGCATAGTGAGATCCTGACCGGGAGGTCCATTGAGTAGTGTAGCGAAATCCTGACCGGGAGGTCCACCGAGTAGTATAGCGAAATCCTGGCCGGGAGGTCCATTGAGTAGTGTAGCGGAAATTATGGGCACAGTGAAGTGCTGAGAATATGGCGATGATATTACCGATTGGTACTGATGATGGTGTTGAGATGATTGAGACTGAATGTTTTATACTCCGTATTGGTATTTTAACGTTAGCATGTTCTAACCGTTTCCTCTGTTTAAATTGTCACCCTATTCTATTGGGGGCCTGCGACGATCCAATTGACATTTCCGGTCTTTTGGGGAGCAGAGTATTGATGCAGATATGGATCCTTGATGTGTGCTTAACTGAAGGGATTTGTTGTTCGGGAAGGGAGTGCGTAACCAACATTGTCATACTCTTAGCGTGTTTCCGTCATTAATACTTAACAGATCCTTTTGTTTTATGTAGCCGTTATGGGTTTTTGTAACCGTATTTAGTTCCAAACTTGGTTTGCATCCTTTGAATAATCTATTAAACTCGGTTGTGTTTCAGTATTGTTTTGTGATGGGACTACTGCCTCGGTTAACCCGAGATGGTAACACTCCCATTTATCCGGGAAGGCCTAGTTAAGGCTCTTGGATAAACGGGGGTGTTACAGAAAGGATGTGATCATATATGATAATATATAAAACCAAGTGAAAGTGTTACGTATACTGTGTGCTTGGTTAATCCACAAGCACGTGCATCAAATAAAAGGGAGTGAGAGTTTGATTTCCAACTCACCTTTAAGCTAGCTCACTTAAAATTTGGAGTAGGAGTAGGAGAGTAGTTTGCTAACTAACACATTAGTAAAAAGAAGATAGATTAACCATGATTAATAATATTATAAAGAGTAAACAAAAGTCACCAAAACCGACTAGCTCCGAAAGACTTAATATTGGACTCGATTCGGATCTAAAATAATTTACGATTGATATAAAAGAGATAGGAATTGATATCGAAATTGCCGAAATAGAGTATAGAGTTACGATATAATCGTAACAAAAGTCGGTTTTATTAATAAAATAGCGGGTGTTACAAAAATACATCAATTACGATTGAAAAAATCAAAAAAGCATATCACAAAGAATAAAGAAATTAATTGAAATTTGATTTAGAATTAACCATTCATTAAAATTAGACAACTTACTTCATTGAATTTAAATTTTACTCTATTAGTTATGAGCAAATCTTTAGCAATGTCAAAAAAACAAACTAATCAAGAAAATTATAATTTGATTTTACAATGAAAACTTTGATAATATGGAACGTGATATACTTTAGTAGTTAATTGTCAAAAAAATGGTCATGGAAATTGTCAAAAAAAAAAGGGTGAGATGCTAGCAAATGGATATAGAACGTGAATGAATACAATAAGTATAGTTTATTTTAGTTTGAAGAAAAAAGAGAAAGTTAGATATCAAATTAAATAAATTTGTTGGTAATGATTTAATCACAGTCATTAATCTGATCTGATCGTGTGACTCTAATTTGCAGGACGAACTCATTTAAAGAAGATCGACTCACCGGATGCAATGATTAGGAAAAAAGTGCGGAAATCTAAAGTCGAGAAACGATTAATCGGGTGACGATTTTCGATGCAAACGAGTTGTCCAGTACAATATTTTTATGATGCACTTAAAAATTATATTTTTGAATATCACCATATTTTAGGGCTTGAAAAAATAATAAATTTAGGCTTTTAAAACGCTTCAATCGGAGTCCGTATGAGAAAATAGGAATAGTTTATCGAAATCGAGCAGAAATGTGATAACGATAAAAATATCAGTTTTCAAATTGTAAAGTGAAATTGGAAGGCTCCAAAGACGTGGATGGCTATATGTAAAGTTAAAGACCAGATGAAAGCTGGTTTTGATAATGAGCAATGGGATGTGGATTACACAGTTCGCAGTGGTTATTACTGGATTCAACCTGCAATTTCCTCACCCCAATAGATTGAATTCGTTTGGAGCTCTTGGAATGTTCCTAAACCCGCTCATCTTTGCTGGATTATTATGTAACGAGGACTGAACCTGAAGAAGAAATTACATAATCTGAGTTGCATAGAGGACGAAACTTGTTGCTTATGTCAACAGTATCCTGAAACAATCGAGCATCTATTCTTTAATTGTCCTTATAGCATCAGACTTATGAGATTTATCACTTAGTACACAGGCTGCAATCCTACTCTAATGTATGTACTTAATATTGAGTCTCGTCAAGTTCACAAGAAACTACATGTTGCTGTGCTTTCTTCCTGCTACTATCACACCTGGGAGCAGAGAAATAAAGCAAGAATTGAAGAAAGAATCAGTCACCCTGAAAAGGTTGCGAGAAAAATTGCTACTGAGGTCAGAGGAAGGATCAGATTGGGGGAGAAAGATATATTCACAAGTCAAGATATTTGGTTTTTTCAGGCAATTAGGATACAATGCCTAAGTCTTTGTGTCCTTTTGTTCTTTTTTTTATGTTCAATATTCGATGTACAGCATATGATTTGTAAACTCCTATTTTTTATGAATGGAACTACTCACATTTCACCAAAAAAAAAGGAAGGCTCCAAAGGCACAAATTGAATATTACTATTTAAAATAGTTTCTCGAGACTCGGTTTATTAATATTAATTGTTATTAGAAATAACTAAAATGGTCAAAAACACGGGGTGTTACACTAGTGATCCAAGAGGACTGTGTCGATACTATTTAATTCATTTTTACTGATTATTTGGAAATTGTATGTATGCTTGATTTGATTCGTAATGATCCAACAACTCAAGTGCTTTTCTCTTATTTGATTAGTCTCAATTTCTATTCTTCCTGCTATTTGTAGTTTAATTATTTTAATCCTGTCATTAGTTCATTAGCTCAAAATCAATCCAACTCGTGACCTGACTAATTAATTGACCAACTCGTAAATTCATCTAGCATCCCTACGGAATCGACCTTATTTACCGCTAGCTACCCGTTAGCAGTAATCTAGGTTTATTTTGATTACGGTGACACGACTTATTGTGGACATGACATAGGTCCACCCCGACGCGGCCACGCGCGTTTTGGGGATGCGAATGAATCTCATGTGAGATGGATCTCGGATTGAAATTTAAATCGAAGTAGGAGTCGCCACCGAACTTTGTGGGAGTTTGGGCCCATTCGAACCCACTCTATGTCGTAGTGGACCGTGCACAAAGTACGGCCCATTCCGATTTCAGAGTTTATTGGGTTCGTCCCTTAGCATTGTGATACCGATACTGACATTATTGGTAATCGGGTATTGAATGACTCTCGTATGCCAATGGATTCGGACATCCAAAAACCATGGTTCTGAGTAATGGGTGAGGGTACGTGTTGGGAAGTTCACAAAGAACACCCAACCCCGCCTGCACTTAGCGGCCTTTACTAAGATATCGTTCGATTTTGGTGTACGCGCGTTAGTTCGACGATTGAATGATATGCAAACAAGGCTTTTTAGACTAAACATGTGTATTATGTTTGTTCTACGTCATTTAATGCATTTAAATTTAACGTCAAAGTTGTTTTGGCATGCGGGGTTCGTTTTAGTATAATAAAACAAAACAACGAAAATAAGATACAGAGACAAAGAACAAACGGGTTAGTAACGGTTTGTAAATTGAATAAAAGATGTGAATATAATGCAATGCATGGTTTTAAAAAGATTTGTCGAGACCTGAAATATACCGAAAAGCCCGCTGTTTTATAAAAAAAGGAAAAGATGTTTTTAAAAAAAAAAAGACGGGATCGCTTTTCGGTGTTACGATTTCAGGAGACTACGCGACCCGCGCGGGTGAGGCATGACTCGCGTGGCCATGCGACTCGCACAGGACTCGTGCGACTCGCATGGCTGCCTGTTCTCGGGACCCTTTTTTCGAAAATCAACAATTTTGTTAAATCGCGTACAAATATAGTATAATTTATACTCGACTTAAATTTTCGATATTCGTTATATTCGATATTCGATTATGAAATCGATATCAAATATTCGGAATGATTTTTAGAAAAGATGTTTTGTAAATCATTTTGAAAATCGAACTTAAAAAGACAATGTTAGTTCTCTCCGCGTTGAAATCGTCGTATTTGTTTTTAAGACCATATGACGATTTTTTAGCATCAACGAGATTGATTTAGTTCCTTTTGATACGATATTCGACTATGGAATCGATATCGTATTTTTAAGAACGTTTATTTTATATAGAAAATTATATTGTAGTATCGATATTAGAAAAGGAGAAAAAAAACGTGACGATGACCCATAAAAAAAGACAGACGGACGAGAGAAAGAGAAGAAAAGGGAGAAGTCGGGATTTGTAACACCCTCAACCTACATGCTTGATTATCTCGAAAACGGACTCGTAGTAGCGGCCTAGGTGCGGGAGCGTTAAGATGTATTTAGGTGAGTTATGGTGTGTATGGTTAAGGATTTGGCGAGTTTTGCTCTCGGGTTTGTATATGGTTTGCCTAAAATTGCCTAGAATTTTGGGTTGTGAATGGTCGGGAATCCTATAGGATTTCTAGAGGAAAGATTGGAATATAATATGCCGAGTATTGCTGGAATTCCGGGTTGTAATTTGTGTGTCGGGATTTGGCCCTCTAACCAGACAAATAGTGGTGAAGGAGTTCAAAGTACCTCATACCTATATAGCAAGATGCCGGAACATGAAGAATAAAAAAGCAAAAGTAAGCAAGAAAACCCGAGTATTGAATGAAGAGAAGTAAGGAGCTGAAAACGGATTCAGGCTGTCAGGTGCAGACCGAAAAAGTTTGGCGCAGTTTGCGCATCACTTTTGGCGTAGTCTGCGCCGAGACTTGCGCAGCCTATTTTGCGCGAAGCTCAAGCTTTCCTTGGGATTTTCATTTAATGACTTAGGGTTTTGGGCAATGATATAAAAGACTCTTTTCACACAATTTGTAGAGATCTTTTTGACACTTTTAACCTAGTTTTCATTGTTAGCTTGAGGATCAAGTTTTCATCTTTTCTTTAGTATTTTGGGTATGAACACCACTATGAGGAGCTAATCTCCTCAATCTTGGTGTAGGTTCTTCCCTTTTATGTAATTACATCACTTTGTAAGACTTTCTCTTCCTTTTTACTCTTTTAATCTTATGGAATTCCTATTATGAATGTTTAAATGATGTTTGATATGTATTGGTTAGGATCATATTCCTCTTCTTGCTATCTTCTATCACTTTGCTTGTGTGTATGATAAGTTGTTTACCTATCTACACCCCTAGTAGCAATCTTTGTATGATTTTGGTTTGTTGTTTCCTCTTAAATGCTTAGATTAAGAAATATCCAGGTTGTGATCATTGATTCATGTTATTGGTCAATATTTTGCTCTCTTAAAGTTCTCTAAATTCTATATGGATATTGACCGTTTGCTTAATATGTGTGATGAATGAATATCTTATGTGTAAAGTTATTGAGCATAACACTAGTGGAAAAAAGCTAATTTGTTGCTCTTCATTTGCGACTTTTTAACCAAATAGCAGCAAATAATTTTTTTTCTAATTTCTCACCCAAATTATTTTACGTTAAAAATAAAGCCTCTTTTGTAAGACCCGTCGAATGGGTCGGACGGTCGGGTTTCGGGTTCGGTCATTTTGGGTTTGAGTAAAATATGGGTCGGGTGTATATCGGGTTTGAAAAATAAGGGTTTTATACGGAGCGGATTTATACGGGTTTCAGGTCAAATACGGGATATATATATTAACACACTTTGAAAACATTAATTTTCTTGTACTTTTTTTTAATCATAAATACAATTTTTTTTTATCATAATAGGTTCGGACGTGTTTTGACTCAAAGTATTCGAGTTATTGTCGGGTCGGGTCACTTTCGAATTTCGGTCATTTTTGGGCGGGTTTTTTAGATTTTTTTTCGGGCGGTTTCGAGTCGGAGTTTTGGGTCGAGTCATTTTTATTAGTCTACTCTTATTCAGGTGGTTAAGCTGTCACACATATTCACGACTAAAAAAAATTAAAAAAATGACTACTGTATTAAGTTATTTCATTCCACTAAAAGTCTAAAACCCAAAATATAATAAGTTGAGTTTACTCTTTTCCCAAAATATAATACTGTATTGAGTTTACTCCTTTCCTCCTTCCAATCTTCCCGACTTCCCGTTGCCCTTCCAATCCCTCGTCGCCTCTGCCGGTCATCGGAATTCCCGTCGTCGTCCTTTCCCGGTTTCTCCCTTCCCCTCTTTCCCCTTTCCTTCTTTCCCCTTTGCCCTTCGCCCTTCCCGCTTTCCTCTTTTTCTTCGCCGGACGTCGACTCTGCCATCTTCTTCTTCTCCGGACGTCCTCTGTTCGTTTATTAACCGCCGTTCTTCTTCACCCACGACGACCTCTGACCACCGTTCTTGGCCGGACTCGACCCTGTGCTCTGAAATTCTAGTATGACCTAAACCCTAATTGTTTCTAATTAAGAAATTACTGAGTACAATATGTTTTTCCCTCTTGTTTTGTTAATTAATCAATGGAATTCAATAAGACGGAAATGTTTTCCGATATTGTTAGTAGTTGAATGGCGCGAGGGACCAAGCTCTTGTAAAGCATGTGAAATTAGTGACGGAAATGACTAAGATAGTCGAGGACAGAAAGCTTATGTCTGTTTCACAAACAGAACAAGACTTGGTTTGCAATGAGAGCAAAGCTGCAGCGTTTGAGGTTATTAAATAGCCTCTTTACTGGTTAAATTTGTTTATTCTATATAATTTCTTGCGAACTATTGTAGAAGCGATATTTTAAGTTATACTCCGTATCTAGCATTTCTGCTTGGCTTAATATGAGGCAAGGCAGTAATTAGTCGTAAGGTTTATGCACAAGATCATATATATTTTACTAATTTGCTACCCCAAGATCCAATAGTTTAGGTTGTTGAAAGCCTGATTTATCTGTGTGCAAGCTTCTTCAGTTCACCCTAAGTTTCTAAGTAATGTATGTGAAGTCCCAAACTTGGTCACTGTATCGTGGGTTCATCTTTTTACTTTTCAACCATTGTCATTTCATGCTCCTGCTCTTACCTTTAAACTACACTACTTAATTTTGCTATATATGTTTATTGATCTGTGAAGGATAGAGGGACCTGTTTCTGCTTCATTACTGCTGCCATTTCTGGCCTCTATGCAAAATATATATTATCAATCTTCAATGGCCTCACTAATTTCACATGCTTTGAAATATTACCGTGCATTCTTCATGTCATGTTTATACTCGTTCTCAAGAGTTAGTTGTGCAATCCTTAAGTCCAGATTGTCAATGGTTGAAAACACTTGTCGATACAATGGCCGATGAAGAGTCTTTTACCATCTACTTTGATGCTCACACCCCACTATTCTATTATAATGAAGAAGGAAAGACGGAAGTGTACCAAGATGACCTGAAACAATTTCTTAAAGGGAGGGAACTTAATATTTCGATCATGCAAATATTGATGAGGTTTATTTTAGCATAACCTTTATAATTCTTTGTTTATTCTTTATTTTTCAAGTATTGGATTATAATTGTTTGATGTATGTGTAGGGCTCTTCGAGAGGATACAGAGAAAGACGAAAGTGGACTCCGAATTGGATGGCTATGCCCGGCTGCCACGATTGAAAGTAGGTTGAATAAAAAAATAGAGGATGTAATAGCCTACATTAGTAATGCATTCCTAAAGTCAACTCTTGACGGTGACGAATTTATCTTGGCCCCAATAAGTGACAGGTAATACAAATGAATATCATCATTGTTGACTTACTAGCTAGTATTCTTTCATTTGCGTATACTAATAAACTTTAACATCTTCTTTTTTTTATGTAGTAAGCATTGGGTGTTACTTGTGATTTGCCCTCGAGCTTACACAATTTATGAGTTTGACTCAATAACCCTTAAAGAAGGTCGTAAGTTATATGTGAAGATGGTGGTCAATAGGTAACTCAAAATTAAAAGCTTAATTTCGTTTGATCAACTATAAAAACAAAAGAAAAAAACATAATAATCTTTTACTTGTAGGGCTCTAAAGAGGTTCGAAATGAGTGGTGGTGAAATGAAGGTCAAAAGAAATGAAGCATTTTGGAAATCAATGAGGGTAAACGTTTAAAATTTCATTTCTTTGTGTTTTCATTTGAGCTTCAATTACTGGGATAAGAATACCGATATTTTTGTATTTGGCTTGGTAGTGCCCTCAATAAAGTGGAGACATGGACCATGGCTCCTATGTGATGCGGTTTATGTACGATATAGTAAAATATTGCTCGACGACAAGTGACTTGGATAAGGTACGTTTTTCGTGACTCTTTCCAATGAGTTAAGAAATTGGGTTCTTGAAGTTATGTTTAATTGGTCAATTTTGTGGGTATTGAAGTTCTTGAAATTGGATATTTTGTAAATATGAATGCATATGCAATATGAATATTGGTCGCTTTTGTGGTATTATATTAGGTTTGGATCTCACGCAAAGAGAAGCCTTACAACTATAGCGAAGATGAACTTAATGAAGTGCGGGACAAGTGGGCTTCTTACTTTACTTCTCGTTGTACGTAGAATGCTAAGTAATTCAGAATTTCTAGGTTCATTGTAGTATAATGCTCTTTTGAATTGTGGATGAGTATGTAAGTTGTCACTATGAATTATTTGGATTTGGCAATTTGTTGATGCCCTTTTGAATAGCATATTGGCATCTTTGGTGATATTGACAATTGGAATGGTAGAGAAATTCTCAAAAAAATGTTTTTTTTTCATTTTAGAAATGTAGTTGCAGTGTATTTGCGGCGTCAGTCGTCCATAAAGTACCATAAAAAATTAATTATTTGAGGTGTTTTTAAAAATTGGAGGGCGCAGATAAAGCGATTATTTGAGGCGTTTTTTTACTAAGACGACGCAAATATTACTTATTTGAGGCGTTTAAAAAACGCTGCAAATATTATTTTATTTGCTTCCCCCGCATTTGCTCCTTAGCCTAAAACGCCGCAAATGATGGGTTTTTGATAGCCGCAAATTAGCTTTTTTCCACTAGTGTAAGGTCGAGGCTTGAGAAGATTATCGAGTAAAGGATTAGATTATCTTGCATTTATGTTAGGGTTGCATAATTGTGGCTTGGATTTACACCAAGATGTTTGCTTTATCATTGAATACAACTTTGTGACTATTGTGTTTATGTTATTTGTCAACCAAATCTATAAATCCCCTCTTTAATTGTGTTTTCATTGTAGTTATCACTTCTTTGTTCACCCTAGTATCTCTAGTAGTTAGTTGTTTTCTTCACTAATCTAGTTGTGTTTCATTAGATTTGTTTATCTTAGTTGTTTGTCCATCCTTGTGGTTTGACACTCGTTGCTTACCATTTTGCTACGTTTTATGCTTAGTGAGTAGTAGTTATAAATTTCTTTGTATTGAGTTTGGGATTTGTCTAGTATGACATAGGTCAATTCTCGCTCGATCAAATGGCATCGTTGCCGAGGATGACAACATACTAGGATTTGTGTTTTTAGTAAAACTTTGCTAGTTTATTGTTTCTTTTCCTTTTGTTCATAGTCATTATTGTTGTTTCTTGTGAAGTAATTGGTAGTTCTAACCATTCTTGCATTGTGCAAGTCTTGCTAGTACATGACTCAGAGTCGATCTCTTCCAATAGAATACGAAGTGAGACAAGATCAATTGGACGCTTGGGACAATTTCTTCTTTAGGCCAGAGTATGGGGACCTCCGCTCCGAGAGTTCTAGTACATCTTCGCCTAGTGAAGGGGGTACTCTCAACACCTTTGTATCTACTTCATCTCATATTACTTTCGTCGAACCTATGGCGCAAACTATTCGGGAAATGAAGGCACCAGATCTCGATACTCAACCCATAAGTATCGTGTATCCGGACATGGAGGATGATATACACTTTGAGCTCAAGCGACACGTGTTGCACCATTTGAGCGAATTTCATGGGTTGGCTAATGAACACCCCCACCGACACTTGAGAGTGATTAATATATGGGTTGTGCGAGTGCCAAACCATTGAACGTCTCGGATGATGGTTTCTACTTGAGTGTCTTTCCACACTCATTAAAAGATAATGTTAGGGATTGGTTGTCCTATCTACCAACGGAAAATAAAATTATACACCTAGTTCTACAATAACATTGTACCACAAGCCCAAAGTTGTTGAGTGTTTGTATATACTTACTAAGATTATACAAGTTTTGAGGTGAGTTCTAAGTTTTGAGCTTAAACATTTATGTGATTTAGCTCGACAACTTTACACTAAAGCTCAGAAACTTTACAACATAACTCGAAAATTTTGTGATAAAACTCAAAATCATAAAACCAGTTGTACATGGAGCGATGTACAACTGGTTGTATAATCTACTCATTGTCTACCAACGGGTTCAATCACCACTTGAAAGAACTTGAAAGGGGCATTTCTCGAAAAGTATTTTCCCGCCTCTAGAGCCACAGATTTGAAGAAGCAAATATCCAATATCTCTCAATGATATGATGAATCACTTCATGAATATTGGGAGAGGTATAAGAGGCTACTTGCAAAATGCCCACATCATGGCATTAGTGAGTGTGACATTATTTTGGGTTTTTGCTCGGGCATGTCCGATGAAGGTGCACGTATGATAAATGCGACAACTATGGTAGGCCTGTCAGACCCCATGGTCACCCGATTCTTGGAACTGGGGCCCAATTCTTAAAGGGGCCTCCTCAGGTTAAGCCCAGTACATATAAAATATGTGGCCAGGAAAATTACCAATAGTTGTAGTAGCTCAATGGTAACTTTTTGAAAAAAAAGGCTATCTCCCCCCGGGGATGGGGGTTCGAATCCCTGTTTAGGTAATAAAGTTTTTATTCTTTCCTTCTAAGTTTATTTTCATTAACGTATCTTTTTTGTCTTTGATGTGGATCCGTTTTCTTATAATATAAAAAAATACATAATAGGTGACATTCAATATAGATATCTATTTTTAATTATAATTTGGGGATGTTTTATTAATCTATACTAGCGTACGTTTTTTAAAATCGAAAGAATCCTCGTAAATAAATGTTGTATCATATATGAGATTTACGACCCATAGAAACAATTTTTTTTAAAATTACCTATAGCTAATAGTTCCCTATCTATGAATCATAACTCGTACATCTCAAATTTTGGATAACTACCTAACTATTATAAATAATACTCTGTAATATGTGGATCATGACTCTCTAATATATTTAAAAATTCGAAACTTAATTTCAGTTTGAGAATCTATTTATAATACGTACGAGTGTTGTTTTTCGAAATAGCTTAAAAAACATGGTAGACGATGTTTGCTAAAGGGCCTCCAAAAAATATTCGGCACAGGACCACCAAATATCATTTGGCGGTCCTGAACTATGGGTGGTGTTGAATTCCTTACTATTGAGCGTGTCAATGAAGTTATAAGCAATATGGCGGCTAGCATCAGGAATTTTGTTTTTTTTTTTCATTTTTCATTTTTCATTTTCTTCACTTTATAGAATAAAACATTTTTTAAAGGAACATGTGTACAATTTGCACGGAGTTAGAGCATTCACAATGGATAGTTCTTACCCTTGGGTTTATCACAAGAACCTTATTTGAAAAAGTTTGTTCATTGTAGGATAAAGTTTGTCCTTATTTTGACAAACTTGGTTTGATTTTGAGAACCAAGTTCTGGCTTAAAGCAAGAAAGTTGAACCCATCAAATAATTTTGCTTATTTTAATCCTGTGTAAGAAAAATGCATTTAAAAACTTTATGCAAGGATCTTCCATTGTGACATAAAGTCCTTATATTTAAGATCTTCTTTCTATAAAAGAAGACACCACTCCCAACTAGGTGGCACAATGTAGGAGCCCCATTTGAAAATTAGTCCATTTTTTTAGTGTCTTAGTTAATTAGGTTAGTGAGTTCATCTCAATTGGAAATGAGATTGTTTAGGCAACAAGTTATCTCCACCATCATTTACTCCTATATCTCGAAAATACCATGTTCATTTAATTTTATAATATTTGAATCACAATTAACTGTTGCACTGGAAAACGTTGTTATTAAAACATTGTCTCTTCGTTCTCATCATCCCCCTTCCCTATGTTTGGAATGTCTTCAATCATAGTTTATGAATCCATTTCATTGTGGCTTTATATATGTCGAGCATGTGCTTTCAGTAACACCCAAACTGCACGGCCTCGCCCACACCATAAACCACACTCTTCTTCCACTGTTTTGGGTCTTCATCACTTCCGCGTATCATGTTGTCAAGAAGATCTAAATAGCAAGAAAAGCAATAAATCAGATGGAATAAATCGCAGAGAAGTGATTCTTAGAAGCATTGAGATAGCTACACTAGCCGAACTCTTTCATTTCAGGTTACATACCCCCCCTTTTCTTTTAATTATTACTCCATTATTAAGCTAATCAATCGAGTAAGTCTCCTAAAAAACCGTCTCACTTATTTTAATTTCATGTTGGTGTTGATTGTTTTGGGTGGCACTCAGTGGAACAAAGCCAAGTTATTTGGGAGTGCAAAAGAACCCGCCTTCACTGGCCTTATGTCCTGCTACTAAGAACTGCATTTCCACTTCTGAGACCTCTAGCGATCTCACCCATTATGCTCCTCCTTGGTATCTTCTTTTTTTTCAATTTAATTATATGTTTTAATTATTTCAGTAGTATTCCTTACCAATTCAAGAGAAATTCGAAAAAAAAAATTAGTCTGGTGATTAAAACCATGTACCCTCGACACGACAAAAGTTTTCAGGTTCGAATCCGCATTCTTCTATATTATAATGCAATTAGCTGTGCTTTCAGTATCTCCACATCTTCACCATCTTCTACTGCTGTTTTTTTAAAACCCTTTAGTTCCTGGCAAAAAGATAAAACAAAAAAACTCTCAGAAAGCTTTAATTTATTTATTAACTCTAATTAAGCTCGATAAAACAAATATTTGTTTTACTAAGCTCTAATAAAACAAAAATCATTATTAACTTTAATTTGTTTGTTGGATTTTTAGTCGATATATTTGACATTTAATTTCTAAAATTTGGCCTAGTTTTTCCATTCAAGGTACCAGGTTAATTTTGTCGTCGAAGATTTTTCGGGCATCAAATGTCAATTTGTGATTTTCGACTCCCAAATTCTGCAGTATATTCAAGACTCTGCTTTGGATCTACTTTCGAGATTGGAACAGGTAAATTTTTCACAATAATCACAATTTAGTAATTAAATAAAGTATTACCTTACACTCAAGCGACTATGTGAAAGAAAACTAACTTTCTATATCGCAGGCCGGAGAGGGTGACTCCATTCTTGAGGAACTTTCCACGTTTATTGACAATCGTTACCTGTTCATAATCCAAATCCATGAGAAGTTCAATGTACAACAGTCTTCAAAGTCTTACACTATTCAATGGATATGTGGATAAGACCCACCATTTCAACATGAAATATTAATCGTAATGAAGGTGTAGTAAGAAGTAAGAGTAAAAGGTGAAGAAAGAAATTGGGAGTAGTAGTAAGAGTAATCGTAATGAAGGTGTTAGAGAATTAAGAAGTAGAGCTGTTCAAAGCGATTCAATTCTTGAGATTTATGCTGATATTAATCAAAATAATGTTGATGCTAATAACCGGAAGATACGAAGAGAAGAAGACGACAACAAAGAGGAAGAAGAACAGGAAGAAGAAATCGTCGATCCAGACACCAGCCTGTGAATAACTCAAATTTAGGTTATTTTTGAGTTTTTTTTACTTTTTATTGTTGTTAATTGAATGTTGCTGTGGTAGGTAAATGAATGGCAAAAAATAATGCAGGTGAAAATGATGGTGGTGATAATAATTGGAAGAGAGGAAGAGAATCAGTAACCAAACAAATACATGTGGTCAAGAAGGAGAAGACTACATAAGAGATCGGATCATGAATTTTGATCATTTCTATGTTTCATTTCATTCGTTTACCCGTATTCTGCATTTGAACTCTTGCTTTTGGTCGTTTTTCTAATTTTGTGTGAGTTGAACAATGTTATTTTGGATGCAATTGCAAACTAACCAGATCAATTCGCCTTCGCTTTACTTTGATGTTTTGGTATATCTACTTCTGTCTTCGCCTATTTGACTCATTTCTAATTACAAGGTCTCTACACAATTTCTATTGAATTCCTAAAACCATCTCAAAGAGTAACAGTCGTATTATTCATCTCATTTACATTCCTTCAAAACAGAGTAAACCTAATTTGTTATTCGAGATAATATTTCATAGCTTTGCCGTATATTTGTACAACTTACAGACTATTTATTAGATCAATAACCTCATTTTTTATACAACTTACCAGACCCTTTTTTGCCTAATTTTTTTGATCATTTTTTACCAACCTAAATTTTGCCTTTTATCTCTATGCATACTACTGCTGGACATTTTTTCTTTGTTTTCTAATATTTTTTGAGTTGCTTAACAATTAGAAGGAAAACACAAATCACTAATTAATAAAATCACAAATCACTGTATTGAATTATGAAGTTATTCCAAGTGTCGATTAACTTGCTCAAGTCAACAAATGATATCAATTTTTTTATATTTTCCATGAGAATAATATTCCCAAATGTTAACTCAAATCAAATTTAATCAACATGCAAAAATAAACAATAAAAAGTAAAATCCAGAAAATATTTATAAAAAATTAGTACCTCACAATCAACTGCCATTTTCTCCTTGAGGGATGTATTCCCATGTTAATCCTACAACTACAATGACCTTCACGTGCCAAGATGCTTCACGCAACCTCCACAATCTTTACTGAGATATCTGTTCAGTACTTGAACAGTTCAGAGCTTTCTTTTCAGATCTAATAAATGACTATTGAATATTTGATAAATGGAATAAAAATCTAAAAGTATAATACCTCAAATTGTATATCCTTCCATATTTTACTCATCTCCATAATAGATCTGTGACAATGGAACGAAACTAAATCATTAACTAGATCAGTGAATCAACATGCAGATCAGTATTTCACACATCTTACTGATTAACATCTAAATTTTACCAATTTCAATTGATTAAGAGGTTTTTGGGAATGTTGAATTAAAACAATGGTGGTTTGGAAGGGTGTAGATGATGATTGTAAATGGTGAGGGAAGAAGATGAGTGTGTACCCAATAATTTCTTTATTTGATTTTTGTTTTGTGAAAGAACTTTCAAGAATTTGATGAAGTGTTAATGTGTGGAGTGGATTTAGTAAAAAAAAAAGTGTCAAGTGTGTGTTTTCATTTTTGTTTTGTGATAAAAATATGATTGACATACGTCATTAATTTGTGTACAAATTTTGTGATAAAAATATGATTGACATACATCATCAATCGTCGTAAAACGGGACCTAACCTTCGTCATTAATTTAATCGACGATTGATGATGATAAGCTACGTCATGTGATAAAAATATGATTTAAAACATACTACTCCGTATTTTATTTATAATAATATTATTACCACAGAAATTTTGAAAATAAATAATAAATACTTCCTCCCGTTCTTTTATATGATCCACATTAGTTTTGGGGAGAAAATTAATAAGAGTAGACTGAAATGTGGATGAAAATGAAAGTGGAAAAAGAAAAGGGGTCACAAATAATAAGAATCACAGAAGACGTACTAAAAAGAAAGTGAAAAAATAATCGAGAATTATCAAAATAAGAAATGTGTAAGATTATAGAGATGGGGATGTAGTATTTTTTATTTCGTACTATTTTGTGAAATTTTTGTATAAAATATTATTATTTTTTAATTACTAATTTCGATTCGGGTGGGTTCCGCCCCAAAAATATTTGCGTTTTAGAGGGTATAACGTATATTATAGGCCTTTTTTTCGTATAAATTATGTCAAACTAGACCTGTCGAACAGGTCGAGCGGTCGGGTTTCGGGTTTGGTCATTTCGGGTTCGAGTAAAATATGGGTCGGGTGTATTTTGGGTTTGAAAAAAACGTGTTTATACGGGTCGGGTTTATGCTGGTTTCGGATCAAATACAGGTTATTAACGCACTTTGAAAACATTAATTTTCTTTACTTTTTTTAACAAAGATACAATTTTATTCCTAATTTCTTAATGATCTAATTTAATATATATGATATTAGTGAGAATAACATGTTTTACTTAATATATTTTTTAATATAGATTGATATTTTATTTCTATAGGAAGTACAGATATATATGACGAACTTTGACTTGATTTACTGATTATTTTTTTCTCATTATAATAATCATGTGATAAAAATATGATTTTAAAGATATATATAACTATTATTTCTTAAAATTTTGAATATATAAAAATATTTCTTAGTGTTATTAAGAAACTTTAGTGTAGAATGACAATATTTTTTTAATTTATCTATTTTTGGGCGGGTAACGGGTTCGGGCGGTTTTGACCCAAAATATTTGGGTTATTATCGGGTCGGGTCACTTTCGGGTTTCGGTCATTTTCGGGCGGGTTTTTCGGATTTTTTCCCGGGCGGTTTCGAGTCGGGTTTTCGGGTCGGACCAATTTTTGACAGGTCTACGCCAAACACATACTATACACGTAGTTTTCGACGTTATATGTCGTTATACTTAAGACATCTACATTTATCATACACTCTCCGAAATTGTTATTTACCTTCATACTCATGTGGGTTCGTTGACTTCGATATTGAACACACTATAATAATCATATGCGTCAATATTCATTTCATTTACGTTAATTTAAGCCAATATCGTCTTTCCGTTTACCCTCATATAGATTGTGATTTGACTTTTTTATGCAAAAAAACGCTTCAACCCCGTGAACACGAGTATTACCCTTTATTTATAATATTTTATTATTTTCAAAAAATGTTCACAAACCCGTGACGTGTCACGGGTATTACACTAGTATAATATAAAATGAGGTGACATAAGAAATTGTGAACTTTATATGGTTCTTCCACTCTGGTTGCTCTTATAAACTTATAACGAGGGTACTTTTTACCGTCGGCGCTTTACTTCTTACCGTCGGCGTTAATTACGTAAGAGAACGGTTTTGCCCTTCACTAATATTTGTTTTTTGGTTTGCGTTTTTAATATTTTCGATTAACGAAGTCGAAAATATTTACGATTTATAATTTGAAAGTCGTCTTCCCCAAATCGAATTTTTTAAAAACCGATTATTAATTGCCCGTGGGGTTACGCCATTTTATTAATTTTTCATATATATTTTGGAAAACCGTGTTTATAAATAAATGTATTATCTTGGAACTCGACTTGAATGACTCAATTTTTTGAATATCGACTTTTGAAGATTGAAGTTGAGTCGAATGACCCCACTTCTTCCCCCCTTCCCCCTTACAGTATTTGAATATCCTCCTTTCCCTTCCCCATTTCCCTCGATTCACCTCCATCTCCCCCTTCCCCACTTCCGATTCACCTCCATTCAATCTGCGTTTCACCTCGATTCACTCTTCACTTCCGATTCACCTCCATCTCCCCCTTCCCCACTTCCGATTCACCTCCATTCAATCTGCGTTTCACCTCGATTCACTCTTCACTTCCGATTTATTTGCACAACTACTCCAAAGGAAACGTGGCGAAGCGGTTTTTACGATTATTCCACTTCAACATCGAGTTTCTTAATCGATTTATTGTGCTACTATTGGAGGTATTATTTGATTTGATTTTTCCACTTCTTTTGTGTTCAATTAAACTGATTCATATCGTAGATCTGGGTAGATTTATTGGTATAGATGAAGTTGTGAATGTCCGTTTGCCCTCCAGGTCAAGTGAATCGAGGAGAAAACGAAAAAAAAAAAACTGAAAAAGGGGGCAGTCGAGGGATTTTTTCGAGAACCCCATGGGATACTCGAAGAAATCGCCTGACTTTCGGATGGGGTTTTCGATTGATTTCTTCGAGTATCCCATGGGGATCTCGAAAAAATCTCTCGACCCCCCCTTTTCCGGTTTTTTTTTGTTTTTTCGCTCGATTTAATTGTAATTTGGATTGATTTCTGCGTTTTTAGTTCATCGCTTTGGCGATTCTTGATTTTAGTTCGAATTCGTCATGTTCATCTTGAATATACTGAAATTGTTGATGAAATGCGTATTTGACGAGGTTTGATTGTGTTTTCAGCTAAGACTCTCGATTTCAGTTCGAATTCGTCGTGTTCAGCTTGAATGTGCTGAAATTGTTGCTGTTAATGGTTAATGAAATGCGTACTTGACGAGGTTTGATTGTTTCTGGTATAGATGCTCAATTTTAGTTCGAATTCGACATATTCGACATCTTCACTGACCGATGCGGCCATATTCGTAACCCCGGGACCGAAGACTAGACGGAAATGATCGAAAAGGACAATAAAATTTGGTATTTTAAGGAGAGATAAAAAAAACTGAGATGTGAGGGTAAGTTTTTTTTTACCACAAAAAACCGACCTTTAAAGAAAACCGAGTTTCGTATAGTACGAACTTCGAAAATAAAAAAATTTCACTAACGAGTTTTGTTAAACGGATTATCAATACAATGTAATTAACATACAAAAAATGTCATTTCTCGTCGATCCGATTACAAACTATTCGAAAAACGGTAATATTACGATAATCGAAAAAAACGGTTTTTTAGCGAGTTATTCTTTAAACGAAAATGTCAAAGTACTATTAATTACATAATTAATAGGAAGGGCAAAACCGTCATTTAACGTAATTAACGCCGACGGTAAAAAATAGTTGCGAACGGTACTTTTCGGAAATCACAGCACATAAAACCAACCAAATCAATCAACGTCTCTTGCCTCGATTCATCAGAAAATCGAATCGATTATTTTTCCCGAAACTGAATCCTACCCTTTTTTCAAATCAGACCTAATTCCATTATCAACAAAGAAAACGGAATCCTTATTTCGATCTCCAGACAAAATATATAGCTAGTTTGCTACCCAGATGCCCATCTCCCTGATCTGCCATATTAGTACTGCAATTTTTGGGTTTAATGATTTGGATGCATACAACATGCTCAGATGTTCATTTATTTAGCAATGGTTTGGTTCTTTACTTGCTTCTACTTTAATTTTGATTGCGTTTGTCTGTGCGAAATCATTCTTTACTACTTTTGAATGGTGTACCTAAGTGATACTGAGTGATTTCGAGCATAGTGAATTTCGATGCGGTTAATTGTAAGGTTTAGGAACACCAGGAATGACATTGATTAGTGGCAATAAGTTTTTGATCATTGGATCCTATTGAGTCTAGAAATCACTCTAGATTGTTGTTACATTGCAAGATAGTTGGTTGGTTAGTTGGGGCGGAATGTTTAGATAGGTATTTCAAGAATTGACATGCTCTGAGGAGGGTGAGAGACAGTGTTTTGCTGCCTGTTGGTTACGGTTTAGAGGCGTGCCTTTGCTCAGGCTCTTGTTGGTTTAATTCTTGCTCTAAGTTGTTTTTGGTGTGCAATTAACAATATATGCAAAATTGGATAGAGTCATACTGTATGCAAAATTGGATCTTTATATTATCCGTCTTCTTCAAGCGAAGCAACTTGTGTTGTAAAATACACCCCTTTGGCGTTGGTTATTGAAGATTCTCGTAGGGGTTGTCTACTTTAGAATCTTCAAGTTGATTTTGAACCTTGCTTGTAAATTATTTTGGAATTCTTTATGATCTCCAGCTAATCATTATTTGTTTTGTTTTCCATGTATAGCAAGGGTGATTATGGTTTCATAAGATTGTCCCATCTGAAGCCTGCAACATCTCAGACATCCAAGGTGCATGGTGGAGACTGAGAGTAATTATGCATTACCTAGCAATGCAACCCGGTGTTGATGCACACGATACCACTTCTAATATTTCTTCTCTGGCATGCATCATCAATACAGAAATAGGTGCTATCTTGGCAGTCATGAGGAGGAATGTCAGATGGGGCAGTCGTTATATTTCAGCCGATGATCAATTAGAGCACACTCTGATTCTGTCTTTAAAGTCACTAAGAAAAAAAATCTTTTCATGGCATTCTCAGTGGCATAGCATTAACCCTGTCTTGTATCTCCAACCTTTTCTCGACGTCATTCAATCGGAAGAAACAGGAGCACCAATTACAAGTGTTGCCTTGTCCTCTGTGTATAAGATCTTAACTGTTGATTTCTTTAGCATCAACACTATTAATATTCAAGACGCAATGCATCGGATAGTTGATTCAGTGACAAGCTGTCATTTTGAGGTTACAGATCCAGCTTCAGAAGAAGTGGTATTAATGAAGATAGTTCAGGTTCTTCTAGCATGTATGAAATGTAAAGCATCAACCGTGCTGACTAATCAGCATGTTTGCACTATTGTCGATACATGTTTCCGGGTTGTTCAGCAAACAGGGACGAAAGGTGAGCTGTTGCAACGTATAGTTCGTCATTCAATGCATGAACTCGTCCGGACAATTTTTTCACGTCTTCCAGAGTTAGGTAGTACATATAACGATTTGGGTTGTGAAGGCTGCTTCATTGACCACGAGGTATTTGCTATGTCTTCTGTTGTCCAAATGTTTGGGGGCGTTTTCCCTCAAACTTACACTAGCTGTCAAAAGCACTTATACCAAGACTTTTCATTTTGTGGAAGATACTTGTTTGCTTATTTGCTTAAGAAAGTACTGTTATGTGAAAGATACTTGTTAATTTAATTATGTTAACACCGTACACTGAGGGCGTGCCACCCATTAAATATCTGAACCACGGTAGAGTAAGTCATGATATTCCTAATCTGTTAGTTTATTATCTTGTCTGTTTTCCACTCTTCCCTATGGTTGGCCTTTTTTTTTCTTTGCGACTGTGTTTGCGTGTGAAGTTGTTATGTGTTTGTCTGCAGATGCAGGCATTCTTATTGCGCCGCTTGTCATCTGTAAAAGTATTATAAATTACAACAGTGACATTAGTGAAACTACCATACTGACGATTTAGGTGGTTAGACGTGCACAATCTTTATGAGTGGAAGGTATGAAAGTATCTAGAGTATATTCTGGATGACACCTGATGGAAATTGGTTGAAAGTTGCATCGATCAAATTCTATTGCGTGGGTGGCTTGTTAGTATTACTAATTAGATGGTGTGTGTGCGTGTCTTGCAGAGAACCATACTAGAATTATTCCCGTGCTTCCTAGTTCCTACATCCAATTTCCATCATAATTAGCCATGAAATGAGTCGGTTTTGCTCAAATCTGTCTTCTTCTGCAGATTCAGAAGTCAAATGGTAACCTCGGTTCTGTGGCTCCACAATCTGTTTCTGAAGATCACATCCCACAAATTGTCGAGCCGTCCTCAGTAGATAGTAATTCTATATCTGCTTCCGTGGTCAAGAGTGTAAGCCCTGAAACTGAAATTATTGATACTGTACAAAATGATCCAGACCTCATGAAGCAGCCGTTTGGCATCCCTTGTGTGGTTGAGATACTTCAGTTCTTGTGTTCTTTATTAAACATTACCGAGAACACAGGAATGGGTCCGAAATCCAATACCGTTGCTTTTGATGAAGATGTACCACTGTTTGCCTTAGGTCTGATAAATTCCGCCATTGAATTAGGCGGGTCCTCATTTCACAAGCACTCAAAATTACTGAAGTTGATACAAGATGTTCTGTTTTGGAATCTGATGCAGTTTGGTTTGTCTATGAGTCCTCTCATTCTTTCCATGGTTTATAGCATTGTTCTCAGTCTATATATTCACTTGCGTTCTAAGCTGAAACTACAGTTGGAGGCATTCTTTTCCTCTGTGATTTTGAGGCTTGCTGAGAGCAAATATGGGGCTTCTTATCAGCAACAAGAAGTTGCAATGGAGGCCCTTGTTGACTTTTGTAGGCAGAAAGCATTTATGAATGAAATGTATGCGAACTTTGATTGTGATCTCACCTCTAGAAATATATTTGAAGACCTGATTAATTTGTTATCAAGGAGTGCATTTCCGGTTAATAGTCCACTTTCTACCCTGCATATTCTTGCTTTGGAGGGCTTGATTGCAGTAATCGAGGGAATGGCTGAGAGAATCGGGAGTGGGTCCTTTATCTCAGACAACTCTGTTTTCATGCTTGAGGAGTATAAACCATTTTGGTTCATTAAGTCTGAGAGTTATGAGCAGCCCAGCTGCTGGGTTCCATTTGTTAGGCAAATGAAAAACATCAAACAACGCTTGATGATTGCTGCTGATCATTTTAATCAGGGCCCAAGGAAAGGGTTGGAATTTCTTCAAGAGACACACTTATTGCCTGAGAAACTTGATGCTCGAAGTGTGGCTTGCTTTTTAAGGTGTACAGCTGGGCTAGATAAGAATCTTATAGGAGATTACCTGGGAAATCATGATGAGTTTTGTGTCCAAGTTCTCTATGAATTCGCCAAGACTTTTGATTTTGAGGGCATGAATATGGATATTGCACTGCGAATCTTTTTGGAAACATTCAAACTTCCAGGAGAGTCACAAAAGATACATAGAGTGCTCGAGGCTTTCTCAGAGCGGTACTATGAGCAGTCACCGGACATATTAGCCGACAAGGATGCAGCTCTTGTACTGTCTTATTCACTAATTATGCTGAACACTGATCAACACAATGCTCAGGTGAAAAAGAAGATGAAAGAAGAGGATTTTGTTAGGAATAATCGGCGCATCAATGGTGGCAATGATCTCCCTCGCGAATATCTCTCCGAGCTGTACCACTCCATCTGCAAGAATGAAATACGTATGACCCCCGAACAAGGTTCAGGTGTTACGGAGATGAGTCATAGCCGTTGGATTAATCTGATCCAAAGATCCAGTATTACTTCTCCGTATATTCTAACAGCTTCTAAGCCATACCTTGATAGGGAAATGTATGATACAATAGCGGGTCCCACTATTGCTGCCATCTCTGTTGTTTTTGATCATGCTGAGGATGAGCCTGTTTACCGATTGTGCATTGATGGCTATTTAGCTGCTGCCAAGATTGCCGCCTCTTTTCATCTTGAGTCTATTCTTAATGATATGGTAATCTCTCTTTGCAAGTTCACAACTCTATTGAATCCATCTTATCATGAAGAGTTTTTATTCACCTATAGTAGTGACGCAAAGGCTAAGATGGCAACCACAGCCGCATTCACTATTGCCAATATATATGGCGACTATATCCGGGTCGGCTGGCAAAATGTACTCGACTGTATTTTGCAATTTTATGAGTATGGCTTTCTTCAGTCGGGTTTTCTCTATGATGCTTCAGATGATCTGGCTGCCCCTGGAAAACCCTTTGCTAGTACATTGTCTTCGCCTCACTTATCTACCACCGTTGTCAACTCTAAGAAATCCTCGGGATTGATGGGCCGCTTTAGTCAATTCCTGTCCTTTGACTCCGAGGAGCCGAAACTGCAGCCAACTGAAGAAGAACTCGCTGCTCAGCAAGAAATTCTTGAGATTGTTCAGAAGTGCCAGATCAGCAATATCTTTACTGAGAGTAAATTTTTGCAGGCTGATTCCTTGTTGGACCTCGTACGTGCAATCATGTCCGCAGGACAAATACAGAAAGAGAGTGGCTATCTTTTAAATGAAGTCACTGCTGCTTTCTGTCTTGAATTACTGATTGCAATTACTCTGAACAACCGAGATAGAATTTCATTTTTGTGGCAAGCCGTATATGGGCACATTTCTAATATTGTTCATTCAACTAGTATGCCATGTACTTTGATTGAAAAGGCCGTTTTCGGGCTTCTCAGAATTTGCCAGCGATTACTTCCTTACAAAGAGAACCTAGTTGATGAACTTTTGAGCTCTCTGCAACTAATTTTGAAGCTTGATGCTCGAGTTGCTGACGCGTACTGTGAGCAGATTACACAAGAAGTTGGGCAATTAGTAAAAACAAACGCAGGCCATATTAGATCACAAATGGGTTGGCGGGTTGTCTTATCTCTGCTTGCCATCACAGCCCGGCATCCCGAGGCTTCTGAAATTGGATTCAATGCAGTTTCATATATAATGAGTGATGGGGCCCACTTATTGCCTTCAAACTTTGTACTTTGTATTGAAGCTGCAAGGCAGTTTGCCGAATCGCGTGTTGGTGAAGTAAAGCGATCCATTAACGCATTGGATCTCATGTCGGGTTCTGTGACCTCTTTGAGCCGGTGGTCGTCAGAAACCAGAGAAGGTATTACTGAGGTGGATGCTGCCATGCTGTTGAAGGATATTGGGGAAATGTGGCTAAGGCTGGTGCAAGCATTGCACAAAATGTGCTTGGATAATCGAGAAGAGGTCCGAGCCCACTCACTTTTATCGTTCCAGAAGTGCTTGAGTGCAGTCCAAGAAATCCATCTCTCTCAGCAATTATGGTTACAGTGTTTTGATGTGGTCATATTTCCAATGCTAGACACCTTTCTTGAAATCGCTCAAGGAAATTCTTCAAAGATGCACCGGAATGTAGAAGACACTCTCGTGATTGTCATGAAACTCCTATCTAAAGTGTTTTTGCTTTCTATCAATGAAATTATGAAGTCGGAAACATTCCGCGACCTGTGGATCTCAGTAATACGAAGAATGGAGATTTATATGAGGGTTAAAATCAGAGGTAGGAGAAGTGAGATACTCCAGGAGCTCATTCCCGAGCTTCTCAAGAATTCATTGCTCGTAATGAAAGCAGCTGGAGTGCTTGTGCCTGGAAGTGATTCCAGTGGAGATTGTTTGTGGGAACTAACATGGTCTCGGGTCAATAAAATTGCACCTTCATTACAATCAGAAGTGTTTACTGATGCTGACTTGGATAAAGGACAACATGGTCAACTCATGAAAGATGAAATTCAATCTTCAGTCCAAGAGTGTTCCGGCCCGATTGATACTGTGGCTTCAGAATCCTAAAGGCGCATTTGACATGAATTTTGGTGGCGGATCTTTCTCTAGCCAGGTTCATTACCATCATAGTCTTGTTAAATGGTGCTCAAAGAGATTGGTCAATTTGTAGTTCACATTGCAAAGGTGAGTGCATCTCTGAGGCTCGAATGAACCGCACGGATTGAACCATAGGACTCATAGACAATGATCTCAAACAAGCCGCTACCAACTTTGCAGGTGCGAACCATAGGAATTCATGCTCTTGATTATCTTTAACATTTTTTTTCACACTTATCATGTAGAATACATACTTGCTTCGTTTTGGAAGCTTAAAGAGTTGTTTGGGGGAGTTCAATAACTTCTTTATCTGTGTTCTAAGACTCATTCGTTGTTCTCTTCTCAAGAAACTCTAAAATCTTGTTTTACACCTGTATTGATTTTACTATCAATAGCACCATTCCTGCTGTGTTTGCGCAGGTCGAAATGCACATTCCTTCATTTTCTCGCTGCTATATGTGATTATGGAGTTTTGAGCATGATATTAACTCAAGGCTGCTGCATTCTCTCTGTAAAGATTCTCAGGATAATGCGACTGGATTTGAGTCGAGTTAGATACATTTATATTGCGACATGATTTAAATGGTTGCCGTGAAAAATGATTGTGGAATTTTGCCACTGTAAACAGCATTGTTGCGAATGAAAAACGATGAAAAAGAGTTAAGAAAGTGATCTAGGAAGCTAGCACACAAGTTGGTGTACGCAATGTGTACAGATCTCATACGCAGGCTGCTCCAAATAATGAAGAGCAGGCTGTAGTCAAATCCTGTTTGGTCCGTGTTTTATTTGATTTGGGGAGGCTACTTGCATCAATTTATGTTGATTTAGCATAGTGATGACAGTGGGTCCAAGATACGACCCAGATCCGATGGGTCGGACCCAAATAGGTCGGGTTTGGGTCTACTCAATATTTTTGGACCCGATGGATATGGGTCGGGTCTTGATCCTCTAAAAATAATTCGGATCCGGGTTGGACTTGACGCTCCTGCCTCCATATCACATCTCATTCACTAACCCTAAAATAAAACCACTTCTAACTACCCTCCGGTTTTTTTAAAGATTGCGCCGTATTCTTTTTTTGACTAATTTTTAAAGATTGTCCATTTTCCACTTTCCTTTTTTGTGTGTTTCTTTTTATTATTTTGTCCCTACTAGGTTCAACTATTTACAAATAATGTCATTCAATAATGTCCTATATTAATTAATCTTGATGACTCATCCTTATAAATGGTGTCATTATTGCATTTTTTCACTCATCATTCAACTTCCTTAATTTGCGTGCATTTGCCTATGGGACAATCTTAAAAACCGGAGGGAGTACCATTCAATCAGCCGCTTCTTCTCATAACCGCTTCTCCATTATTTCCATACCTATACCTATCACTTTATCAGCTGCATATCATCACGCATCAAGTATTCAAGTCATCAATCATCACTTACATCAGTTAAGGTTTAATTTTTCTAGGAGGAAGTTAATCTTAGGTAATACTCCCTCCGTTCCAACCATTTGTATACGTTCGCTTTATGCACGTACGTCGATACTCATTTTGTTTTGTCTATATCTTTAACTACGTATTACTAAAAATTATAAAAATTTGATATTCATAATGTATTTTATTAGATGATTTAAACAAGATCTCACATGACTATCTTTTGTACTCCCTCTGTATCTATATGTTCGTCCATTTTATTTAATATATGGGTGGAGTATTATATTGAAAGTGGACGAACATATAGATACGGAGGGAGTATTATATTTTAGAAGTTATATTGAAGATTCTCATCACTTATAAATAGAGTTAAAAAACCAAATGTATACAAATGATTGGAACGGAGGGAGTACTAGATGAACTATATAAACAAAGCAATTTGATGGAGGGTAGTTTTTTTTTTTTTGCCAACAAAGTCAAACCACCCTACAACAAGTTTAGAGTCACACCTATAATGTGTGCTCTTTTGTTAAGGGATCGGGGAGTTACATAAAACAATACGAACATAATGAAACTTAAATAAAGTCTAAACATGATGAATCTACGTTGTCCAAGGGCCAATTCATGCTGACAGGAAGCAGTAGAGAGATCACGAGCATTAGCATCCACCGCATCATCATCCAAGGTGTAGACTTCACATGACCGCTGATGGGACGACTGACACAAACAAAATGCACTTACGCCATAAAGACGTAGAAAGAAAGGGTGAATAACAGGTGACCTGTCATCAATGGAGCAAAGACTCCTGCATTTTGGTGATCGAACACGCCTAGAACAAGGCCAGCAAATCAAAGAGCAAACTGAGATGACAATAAGGAGGTTGCGCCACTTCCCAACCTTTCTACAGAGCAACACCACTCTAGAATCAGAGTCTAGAGTTGAACCAACACACCCGAGACCCTCAAGAACCAAACTCATCAGACTCCTAAAGGAAATTATTGTGAAAACCAAACACATCATCACATAAAAGAGAAGCGTCATTACGATTGAACGGCATCCACCATCACAACCAGTCACACAAACCAAAGACCAACCTAACTCCAATTCACCCAAACCCCGATCAAACCACAACAATGAGCATCGATCCACACCAAAAACCAATCCCAAGCACACATGCAAACAGAGAGAAAGTCACGGCTCACGACAAAGAAAAGACCAAACAAAAGACGGAAAAAGAAGGAAGACCCGTTCCTAAAACACCCGAAAGGAACGACTAAATCGACCGACGGACAACGACTACCAGCAACGGACCCATACGAGAGCCACTCCCCACCCAAGATCAAAAACGACCCATAAACAAACCAATCCCAGTCAGTCTTACATAGGGCTACGAGCGATGGGGGAAGGGGGCGAGGGGAGGAGGGAACACCTAGCCAGCCATGCAAGACAACACCGGGACAAAACCAGAAAAAAGACCGACAACTCAACAATAAACTAGAGATTAGGGAGGGGGGGGGGGGGGGAGGGGAACATCTCTAGAAATTGAAGAGAAGATTACAAAGACAGAGCTACTTAGATCATAAGTAGCGAAGAAGGATCTGCTGCAAAACAAACAACAAACCACAAAGAGCCCAACAAAGGAGCAGACCACAGGCCCACCCCGGGGACGACCGGACAAAGGCCGAAGAGATTGACCGATGGGAGAGGAGAGGAAGAACGACGTACGTCCGGGAGGGAGAGGCGCAGCACGATTTGAAGAAAAAGTCGGCAACCGGAGGCGAGCGGGCACGACGAATCTCAGACCGACAAGACTCCAAAACAAAGGATGAGAAAGAGGTGACGGACCCAATGTGCATGAAAATAAGGAAAATGGTGTGAGGACCAACAATCATAGACGTGGAATGAATGAGAGGCCGGAGATGAGGCTGAAAACCCCATCTCCAGCAAGGATGGAAGATAAGAAGGTAGATGGTGGTGGCGGCTATAATGGTGGCCAATTAGGGTTTTGGTTTTGGGGGGTTTTTTTTAAGAGAGAAGGAGGGGATAAGTTTTTAGTGAGTGTGATGGAGGGTAGTTGTGATGAGTTGTAATGAGTTGTAATGTTTAATCATTTGGCCGGTTTGGCATTCCATATTGTATTGTAATGAGCTACTACCTCGGGGAACCGAGATGGTAACGTCCTTATTTACTTGGGAATGTCTGGTAAGGCTCCTACGTAAATGGGGGTGTTACAAAGTGGTATCAGAGCAGTTCGATCTTGGAGCCTGAATAAATGAACCTAGAAAAATAAAATGAACCTCGGTGATAGGCCATTAGGAGCCCCTCTCAAATCCGGTTGAGGAGACGTCCTCATACCAACTCTGGCCCTTCTGGTTTTGACCCGGTCACCACGTGTGAGAATGAGATGGGTATAAAATAGGAAGGGATACGTTGTGACGCAATGATTGTCTTGTGATGTCTGTCTGTGATAAATGATTGCACTGTTTGATGTGTATGACGTAGTGAACCTTATAAGCTGAGGCGTGTCTAGTGTGTCGTTAATGTGTTAGCATGGTATAATAGTTAGTACGATGTCATATGAGTTGTATGTTAAGATACCTAAGGTCGAATTAGGAGTCGATAATCCTTGAGTGGAAGAACGATCATAGCTACGGTTGTTAGTGATGTAGGATACATCACCTAGGTGTTTGTACGTAGTAGTGTCGTAAGCGATAAACGAGTTTAATTAGTCGAGTTGGGGGTAATCTGTGTCTATCTAATAGAAATAGTATATCGCAGTCGTCTTATGTTACTGTAAAGGAGGTTGATACATGGTGATGGTATGTGTATTGTAATATGTCAAAGGGTCGGTGACATACGTAGTTTAAGTGTTTTGTAATGTGAATGTTATTCAAAAGTACCTAGGCACTTGCATTCTGTTTCGAGTATTATATGTTTCTTTGGTAATGTAATGTACAAATTGCCTTCATGTTTAACTAGGATCGGTATCTAGAAGTTTAATGGTGTCGTGACATGTTAATGGAGTTGTGTCGCATGTGAATCAACTACGAGTTAATGAGACTAATAGCCGAACAATTTAAGAATACTTGAGGTCCGTTTTGAGTTAATGTGAGTTACTTGTTTTATATCGATTCGAGTAGTCTTTATTCGTCCTAATCTTTCCCTCGTTATGGCGTAAATGAACTTGCCTATTAATTGGTTCTTTAAAACGTATTTGGTATCTAAAATTATGTTGACCTGTTTATATTATAGGGAGCAACAATGTATATATAAATGTGTCATTTCTATTTCACCCTAATTAATAGAATGTGTGATTGACAAAATAAAATGTGAAATCGAAATATGTTTATTACTTGAATTTGAGTATAACGTGTTATTAAAATGATACATCTGTGGTTTGTATCCATTAAGGTTAAGTTCTGTCAAAGATACTTGGATATTTGTGCTTCGTTCTGCGTTTATATGCTTCCCTGTCGTAGTGCGTGATAGGTTCCGAGTTGTACCTTGTTGTTGATTTCTATTCTTGATAGTTTAAATGCGTATTTATAAATACCCATGTTAAATTACAGACATACACATTTACAACACTTCATCTAACCTGAACTGTGTTTACTGAGTCCTGTTTTGATAGCCTAAACAAACATGCTTGCTAATCGTTTCGAGATAATGTCAAAACAATGTACTGCATCTTCGTTAACCTGAACAACGTGTCTATTGAATTGTTTCACCTGTGGATAGTGCAAGTTTCACACAAGTTTGAAAAGATACACATATTTATTTTAGGTCTTTCACTGTAAAATTTTGTGGTATAATTTCCTGTCCTTCAGTCTGAATATATTAACTGTGAACAAAGGTCAAACCTATCTGCAAGTTTGCTCGTAGTCAAGTTTTCATTGTAATATAAACCTTACTTAGAGATTGAATCATCATTTGTAACTTTTACTGATGTCACTTTGAAGAGTTTGTATGAGGTTGGGACTTCACTTTTCTCAAAAAGGTGTTATAAAACTCGTTTAATTAATCGATTTTTTTTTTCAAGGTCGTAATCTGCTAGTTCATGAAAATGATTTTGCAAATCATCGTTACGCTTGAAATTTGAAAATATTTTTACTTAAAAAGTTGTAAGGTTTTGTCTTCCAAATTTAACCCCACTAGTTTTACACTGTTTTGAGTAGGATGATTTAATTGTAAATTTTCTATCATGTCTGCAATGCTCTGAGAATGTGTCTAAATCCACTGAATGATTATTGTTTCTCCTTGTTCAAGTGAATGCACTAATGTGAAAGTGTCTACCTTATTGTATGGTGTAATAGAGTTAGATATATATGTTAATGATAAATTCAGAGTAAATTTGGGTCACTAGAGTTCATACTGGTTCGTGCTGCATAATTGTCTTAATGTGGATCTTATAGATCAGCTGTATTGTTGCCTGATAAATTTGTCATGGTCATAAGTCGCGCTCACCCCAATCCCGTACATGCATCCCAGCATCCAAACACATAACGATATACATAACCTGCATTATAGACTGCTTCCCATTTGATCGGAATATGAATTGGATCATCACAGACACATCAGACATACATACCAGATCAGTTTACAATAACATTAAATAACATTAGTACAACCAACATCACAAACATCAGTATCAGTATCAGTATCATCATCATCATCATGATCCCTATTATCACTATCGCGACCGCAGTCACGCCCCGTCAGTCCGAGTGTGCACACCCCTCCTAGGCTCTCCTAGGAGGAAACATCAGGGAAGGTCCCGAGATCAACCGGGCCTAGCTAGTCCTAGCTAGCTTCTCTCAATAGGCACACAACCGCAATCTCGATAGGCACACAACCAAAATCTCAATATCACCATTATACCATTTCATATCATACAACATGCATACATACAACGTAAACTGAGTAAGGATAACCTTACCTAGTCAGCAAATCACCACCGCGTCGGTAGTACAATTCACCATGGAGACTCTACACAGTCCGATCCTAATAAAATATTATATATTATAATTAATATCGAGTTTAACGTGACTAAATTATAAAAGAATTTGATACTGATCTAACTAGTTCAAACATGAAACCGACCCTAACTAATTAATTATAATACCATGAGTCCAACATGATACTCATATCAAACATGATACTCATATCAAACATGATACTAATATCATGTAATATCCAACATGATACTAACCTAACTAAATTATAAATAAAATTGGACCTACCCGATCTAATTAGACTATAAATTGAGTCCGATCCGGTATACTTGGGTCATAAACTGAGACCGACACAATTAACCGTGACTCACCGCACCCGACACCGCGACAACAACAACTGACCACAACCCAACACTATATTGACGACAATGCAAAACATCGACAACAACAAACACAGTACTCTGACAACAACGATAATAGTAGTGGTAGACCGACAATACTAGCCCTTACTATAACACTACACGGACCATAATAACACTACAATTGGAAACCACCGCGACCCTCACGACAATAGTACAACACTACAACGACAATCCCGACAAAACGGCTATAACACGACTACAACACACACGAGGAGCATGACACGACACGACCGAGTGGATCACTATGGACATTCGGACACGAGCAGACATGACAAAGCAAAACTATGAAAACAGAGGAAAAGTGAGATACCGAGGAGTCGGTTCAGGGTGGTAGCTGCCATGCTTATGACGTGGTGATAACAAGAAGATGTGGGTTGATGGTGAGGATGAAATTAATCGAGTTTAATGAAGGGAACTGCTTGTCCCGAGATGGATCTTATGCGGGTGGAAAACGAAAAGGAAGAAAGGCATGTGTAGGGCAGGACAAATTAAAGACAATGGAATGAAGAGGGGGAGGAGGCGGTGAGAAATCCGTGAAAACAAACCTATCTACTGCCACTTACTCTTCTTTTATGATTATCATATTACTATTACTATTATACTATTACTATTACTATTATTATATTATTATTGTTATTATGGTTTAATAAGTTGGACTTGGAACGGGTTCAGCTAAATGAGTTAAACTAATTGGGTAAACCAATTATATATACTACTAACCATTAAAGACACCCGAATTAAATAAGAAAAACTCGTAATACATGACTGGTATTACAAGTTGAACATTGGATAATTCATAGGAAAAGAGATTGATTATAGCAAAAAAATAAATCTCTTCTATACATCTATAATACGAGTAACTCTTAAAAACGGAGAAGGGGTATAGCTACTGTTCCTTAGCTACAGTGCAACGCTTATCTACAGCAACAATTCTGAGGGTGTATAGCATTTTCCACACACAACCAATAATTATGCGGTCACGTGTCTATTTTACTTTAACCAATGTTGATTAGTGTAAGGATAGGTTAGTAATTTAACATGTTTAGTTAATTATTAACCTTAATTTAGTTAAGTCAATTTTAGAAACTTTTGTATTTTTGTTTTTATTTTGCACTTTTCGTTTTCATGAAATAATTATATAATATTGTTAATATATTTTCGATTTATTTATAGTGTAAAATTAATTAATATGATTAAATTTGTACTTCTTTATATATATATATAAATATATATAATAAAAAAAAGGAGAAAAGGAGTGTCAGTAAACTGACACAGCACAGTGGAGAGAGAGAAGCAACCTTCCCTTATGATGAGGGTCGGCAGCTTGCTCCGGACCGCCTGCAAAGCAGGCTATCAGAAGACTACTCAAGGACTCCGAGAACCGACTTGGCAGGCGATCAGAGCAAAGTCACTAAAAAGAACCCACGAGGAACTTCAGACGACCGCCTGCCCGACAGGGAGGGGTGGTCTGCCAAACCCTGTCTTCGCATAGACCCAGCCTGCCTGCCTTCAGGCCATTCTCCGCAGGCAGGGCAGGGATCGCCAAGGGACCCCCTCGTCATTTCGCCTAAGGTAAGCGAGAATGAGTGGATGAGGTGAAGCCACTCTCCCATTCCCTCTCTTGTGGGAAGGTATAAATACTCTCCCATTCCCCACAAGAAAGGGGTGGGATTTTCTCTCTCTAGAACTCTTACTCTACAAACACCACCTAGTTCCTCACGAGCTAGGTTCTTTAAGGCATTCACGGACTGACTTAGGCATCGGAGAGGGTTTCCTCGGACAACCTCCGAGGCCCTGTGCGTTCTGTGTGCAGGGAGCCAGCCCATTCCGCCGGGAAGTTCCGACCAGTGGAGTAGGAGGAAGGAGAGGTTGGCAAGATTGACCAATTGTTAATTCAAAGCAATATCGTACACCTCAAGCCCGAATTCCGAATCGGGTTAATTGATTCCAATACCGGAACAATTTGGCGCCGTCTGTGGGGAAGATCTGGTTGTATCCACGAATTACCCACAAAAATCAACCATTCCCAATTACAAAAACAAACCAATCAAAGTAATCATGCCTGAGATCGTTGACACTAGTGTAGGGATAGGTCCGACGGTCCCACCGGTGACCCCCCTATACGGCATGCCTCAGACAGAGAGGGCTCCTACCGCCACGATCCCCGGGGTAGGAGGAACCAGTCTCTTGGGCATGCCAAATGCAGCTGTAGCACCAGGGCAGGGGGCACATCCAGGGCACACCCTGAACCTAACCCCAGCTCAGATGGCACAGACAGCTGCCTTCTTCTCCGCAATGCTTAACTAGGAGTTCACTCCTGAAGACCTGGTGGGCCGGGTCGCAGCGACCCCCAGACAGCCCTGCTCAGTAAGCCAAGAGGGAGCTGGAGGTACGAAGCGAACCGCCGCCAGAAACGCCCAGAGGAAGGCAAGGAGAACAGCTCAAATGTACGCACAGGTGCAGAGGCGTATCACAACAGGCAGCCAGGAACCGCCTACTCAACAACAGGCATTCTCTATACACACTATGGAGTCCACGTCCCGGGAGAAGAGAGGTTTGTCTCAGGGACTGCAGGATCGAATGAAGCACAGGGAGCCTGCATCTAGACGCCTGGGAGAAAAGCAGGGCAGAGTCTTTTCCAGGTTAACACTGGCAGCAAAAGGACAACCAGCTCCAGGGCTGTCCCAAAGCCTGCAGTCTAGGCTTAACCGGGGGCAACCGCTCGAGTCAAGGTATCACCAGGATGATAACCTTTGTCAATCCCGGAGAAAGCGGTCCAGGCAACCCTCCCTAGACGCAGAGGACGAGGCGACCATCAGGTTACCACCAAAGCACCGCTCCCCTAGTACGAGGAAACCGGCCCCTAGACAATGGGATGTTCACGGTAATCAGTCTGGGGAAAGCAGGTCACGGATGGTAGGCAGGCCCACGAAGACCCCTCTCCATCCTGACGTACAAGAGTACCCCATCCCAAAGATTAAAATGCTCACAGTCAAGTTTGACGGGACTGCAGATCCAGAGGACCATCTGGCGGCATTTGAAAGTCACATGGGCAAGTATGATGTGGATGATGCGATCTGGTGCAAAATCTTCCCAACCACCCTTGTAGGGCTTGCACAGGGATGGTTCAGGGACCTTCGCCAGGGGTCAATTAGTTTCTTTATAGAGTTCGCCGAGGCATTCCTTGAACAATATGCAGGGAACAAGAGGAGACGACTCAGTCGTTTTGACCTTATGACCCTAAAGCAGAACAAGGGCGAAAGCGTCAGGGAGTACCTAAAGAGATTCGACTTGTCCTACCAACAAGTCAGAGAGCTCGATGATTCAACTGCTTCCTACGCCCTGACAATCTCCCTGCTCCCAGGCGAGATGAAGAACCAGATGATCAGGGCCCAGCCTGAAACCTTGGCAAAGGCCAGAAAAATCGCTGAAGGGTTCATTCTGCAGGAAGAGTTTCACAGCCTGCCGGACACCCCTGCAGGCCAACCAAGGCTGCACGGGGGACCGCAGGGTGGACGTGGCAGGAACGAGCCAGGCAAGCAGCAGGAGGAGGGGGATACCTCCAAGAAAGAACGCACAACTTACCAGCCAAGGTTTGACAGCTACACGGCCCTCAACAGGCCGAGGGCAGCAATCTTTGAGCTGGAGAAGGAAACTGCGAAATGGAATCGCCCGAATAAGCCGCGCAGCTCAAAGGGAGATCCTAAAAAATTCTGCACGTTCCACGATTGCATAGGCCAAACCACTGAAGAATGCCGACACTTAAAAGACGAGATAAAAAAACTCATAAGAAACGGCTGGCTGAGCAACTATGCAGCGAGGAACAAACCCCAAAAGGAGGCGTCGGACAAACCTGAGGGTTCAGGCCAAAATCGCATGATAATTCATGTAGTGTCAGGGGATGCAGAAGGACGAACAAGCAGACGAAGTCAGAAAAAGCAGATCCGCGAATTGCGAAACCAGATTTGCTACGCCGAGAGGGCAGGAAGCCCAAAGGGCACGACCCTGAGCATCACCCCTGAAGACGCAGGAAGAGTCATATACCCGCACAGCGACCCTTTGGTCTTAACTCTTGAAATTAGCAATCACATTGTCAAGAGATGAATGGTGGACACTGGCGCCTACATAAACCTCTTTTACAAGGACGCCTTTGAAAGGATGAACTTAGAGAAAAGACATCTGAAGCCAGCCCCTGGATCTTTGTATGGGTTCAGCGGGGCAGGAGTACTTCCCATGGGGATTAGTGACTTACCAGTAACATTCGGAGAGGGGGCCTCTGCCAGGAACGTCAGGGCGTCATTCGTTGTGGTGGATGCAAAGTCTGCATACAACGCCCTGATAGGCCGGGCCACCCTAGACGAAATCGAAGCCACTGTGTCAATCAGGGCCCTCACCATAGCCTATGTGACGGACTTTGGCATGGAAGGGAAGGTCCATGGGGATCAGGAGTCGGCCAGACACTGTTATTCCGTGGCCCTGCAAGCCCATGAAACAGAAAGAAAAGGAAAACGAAAAGCCGAAGGTTCCCCCAGCAGGGAGGGTGAAATCCCGGCTGCTCAGCAAAAAGCAGCCCACTTAGAGCCTGAAGGGGAAAGCATGCTGGTGGACTTAGAACCCGGGAGGCAGGTCCTCATAGGGGCCGACCTGGAGGAGTCCTACCAGAAAGAGTTGATTGCAGTCTTGAGAGAAAACAGAGACGTATTTGCTTACTCTGCAGATGAGATGCCAGGGGTCGACCCGACTTTTATTGTTCACAAGCTGAACGTTAACCCGGAGGCTCGCCCTGTAAAGCAGAAGAAAAGAAATATGTCCGTAGAAAAAGACGCGGCGATAAAAGAGGAGATAGAAAAACTCTTGAAAGCAGATTTCATTGAAGTCTGTGATTACCCTGAGTGGTTGGCGAACGTTGTGATGGTGAAAAAGTCATCGGGCGCGTGGAGAATGTGCGTGGACTTCACAAATCTTAACAAAGCCTGCCCAAAGGACTGCTACCCCCTGCTCAGGATAGACCAACTGGTGGATGCCACTAGTGGATATACCACGTTAAGTTTCCTGGATGCATTCTCAGGATACCATCAAGTGTACCTCTGGCAGCCTGACAGGGTGAGGTGCACCTTCATAACCAGCCATGGAACATACATGTATAAAATGATGCCATTTGGACTGAAGAATGCAGGCGCTACCTAACAGCGACTAGTGGACAAGGTTTTTGAAAATCAAAAAGGAAGAAACTTGGAAGCCTATGTCGATGATGCAATTGTCAAAAGCAAAGGGGACAAGGAGCACCTGGCGGACCTGCAGGAAACATTCTCCTCCCTGCGATCATACAAAATGAAGTTGAATCCAAAAAAGTGCACGTTCGGAGTCCGATCTGGCAAATTCCTAGGATTCTTAGTCAGCTCCAGGGGGATAGACGCCAATCCCGAAAATATTCAGGCGATCCTAGACCTCCTGGAGCCTAAAACCATAAGGGACATTCAACGGCTCACAGGCAGAATGGCTGCCCTGACTCGCTTTATCGCCAGATCAGCAGACAAGTCGACCCCTTTCTTCAAACTGTTGAAAGGCAACAAACAATTCAAATGGGAGGATGAGCAAAAGAAAGCCTTCGAACAATTGAAAGAGCATCTGAAAAAGCTCCCTACCTTGGCGAGACCAGTGGCTGGAGAAAAACTGTACCTATACATTGCTGTCACCAACTCAACGGTGAGCGCAATCATCCTGAAAGAGGAGGTAGGCTCACAGCAGCCGATCTACTTTGTAAGTCATGCCCTGGGGGCAGCTGAAAGAAACTATCCTCTGGTGAAAAAAGCCGCCTACGCAGTCGTCATAGCATCCAGAAAGCTCAGGCCCTACTTCGACGCACACCCTGTGGTAGTCCTCACCGACCAGCCACTAGAAAAGATATTGGAGAAATTTGAAAAATCAGGAAGGCTGCTAAAATGGGCAATTGAGTTAAGCGGACTGGGGTTATCATACCAACCCAGGACAGCCATCAAGGCACAGGCCCTGGCGGATTTCCTGGCTAAATGTTCTCATTCAGGAGAAGAGGAACCTCCCACCGAAGAGTGGATAGTACACACTGACGGGTCCTCAACGGCTAATGGTGCAGGGGCAGGTGTCGTACTGACCAGCCCTGAAGGAGTGGATTTTGAGCATGCGCTCAGATTCACCTTCCTCGCAATAAACAACGAGGCAGAATATGAGGCCTTACTTGCAGGAATAAATCTAGCTAAGGCTGCAGGTGCAGAGCGGATTATACTAGCAACTGACTCCCAGCTCATTGCCAATCAAATCAACGGAGAGTATGAGGCTAGGGATCAGGCCCTGGCCACCTACCTAGAAAAGGTGAAGCAGGGGTTATCAAGCCTAAAATCCTATGAAATCAGGCAAATACCCCGATCACAGAACAATCGGGCTGACGCCCTGTCAAAACTGGCCAGCTCCAGCCTACAAGACATAAGGAGATCAGTTTGGGTTGATGTTGTGCATGAGAAATCCACTACCGCCTGCCAGACAGCCAACATCGTCGAAGAGGAACAGGAGAACTGGATGACCCCCCTCATTCAGTTCAAAAAGTACGGCATCCTACCGTCTGATCCAGTACAATAAAGGAAGGTACGGACCAAGGCAGCATGGTTCATGATAATTAATGAAGAACTATACAAGAAATCCTTCACCTTCCCTCTGCTCAGATGCCTGGGGACAGAGCAGGCTGCTGAAGTTTTGGATGACATCCACTCAGGGATCTGCGGGCATCACATTGGAGGAAGATCGTTGGCCCACAAAGCTCTAAGGGCAGGCTACTACTGGCCTACCATGCTAGCAGATGCAAGGAGCCTAACCCAGAAATGCAGAAAATGCCAACTCTTCGCTCCATCAATTCATGCCCCAGCCCAAGAACTCTGGCCAATTCTATCTCCCATTCCTTTCGCCCAATGGGGGATGGACATACTGGGTCCCTTTGCTACAGCCACAGGGGGACGAAAGTTCCTGATCGTGGGGATTGACTACTTCACAAAGTGGGTTGAAGCTGAGGCAGTCCAAAACATCACCGAGCCGGCAGTCAGGAAGGTCATCTGGAGAAACATCATAACCAGATTCGGCCTACCAAAAATGTTGGTGTTTGATCATGGGAGGTAGTTTGATAATGACCCCCTAAGAGCCTGGCTGGAAGGGCATGGAATAACCGTCGCCTATTCTGCCGTCTGCCACCCGCAGACCAATGGGCAGGCCGAGGCCGCTAACAAACAAATCCTAAATGGGCTCAGAAAGATGGTGGATGATCTCAAAGGAAGGTGGGCAGACGAGCTACCGAGCATACTCTGGTCAATAAGGACCACCAGAAAAGAATCCACAGGGCAAACGCCATTTGGCCTGGTATATGGGGCAGAAGCTCTACTACCCATCGAAGTGTGAATTCCTACCCTACGGTCTCAGCAATACAACAAAACTGACAACGACGTAGCAATGGCCGAAGCCCTAGACCTGGTTCATGAAGTCAGGGAGGAGGCCAGCATCAACATAGCCGCCTATCAGCAAAGGATGAGAAAGGCCTACAACAAAAGGGTACATGAGAGAAGGTTCCAGATAGGCGACCTAGTATTAAGAAAGACACAGGCTGTAGGAAAATCTAGAGAGCATGGCAAACTAAGTGCCAACTGGGAAGGCCCGTACCAGGTGACCCAGATTTTGGGAACAGGCACATACAAAATCGCCAACCCAGCAGGCCAAGAGCGGAGCGCACATTGGAACGCCGACACCCTGAAAAGATACTATGTTTAGCCAAACCTTAGAAAAATCTCGTCTCTAAGAAAAAGTACTGGCGGAGAACGATCAGAATGAAATGTCGACGGCTCCGACCACCCTTATGTTCTAACAAAGTTTTTATATATAACACTCAAGAATTCATACTCGTTGTCTGTTTAAGCTTGCACTCTCACACACAAACGAGCAGGGGGCAATAGGGGGAGGCCCCCTGTTGCCAAAACCAAGGAAAATGGACCCCCAACGAAAATTCTAAAAACTCCCTACCTACCTCTGGGCAGGCTTGGCCAGGGACAGGCCAGGCTACGCACGGCTAACAAGGACTGGGGGCAATTCCCCCAACCTTGTATAAAAAACGCAAAAGCCCTCCCTGCCTACCTCTGGGCAGGCAGGGGGCAGGCCCCCTGGACTCCAAGCAGAGGCCAGGGACAGGCCAGGCTACGCACGGCTAACAAGGACTGGGGGCAATTCCCCCAACCTTGTATAAAAACGCAAAAGCCCTCCCTGCCTACCTCTGGGCAGGCGGGGGGCAGGTTACGCACAGCTAACAAGGACTGGGGGCAATTCCCCCAACCTTGTATAAAAAACGCAAAAGACCTCACTGCCTACTGGGCAGGCAGGGTGCAGGCCCCCTGGACCCCAAGCAGGGGCCAGGGACAGGCCAGGCTACGCACAGCTAACAAGGACTGGGGGCAATTCCCCCCAACCTTGTATAAAAAACGCAAAAGCCCTCCCTGCCTACTGGGCAGGTAGGGGACAGGCCCCCTGGACCCCAAGCAGGGGCCAGGGACAGGCCAGGCTACGCACAGCTAATAAGGACTGGGGGCAATTCCCCCAACCTTGTATAAAAAACACCAAAGCCCTCCCTGCCTACCTTTGGGCAGGCAGGGGGCAGGCCCCCTGGACTCCAAGCAGAGGCCAGGGACAGGCCGGGACACGCCCAGCTAACAAGGACTAGGGGGAATCCCCCCCAACCTTGGATCAGGCCATACCTTAAGGAAGAGAGAAAGAAGCAGACCAAAACAAAGGAAAGCATTCCATAACAAACCCATGAAGGGTAAAAAGTTTTCACAAATTGGCAAAAGCAAAGATCCGAAAAAAGTAAATATTACAAACAGCTGGCCATAACAAGGCTCAGCGCAGAGAATAGGGCTATTTCAAGAAAGAATAAACATTATGGAGCACTCTGGCTTGGACCGGCAGCCGCCTCAGGGGTTTGGCCGCCCGAGCCTCGTTTTTAGCAGAATAGAGACTTCGGAAGGCCTCTTCATCAAACACAAGGAACATCTCCCCAATCACCTCCATCACCAGCTCCAGGGAAGAGTTGGCCCCACTCACAAAGCTTGCATCCACCGCAGCTTCGGTCTCCTCCACAAGGGCATTCTTCTCTTTCTTCCATTCGCCCCTGGCCTGCTCAAAGGTGGAGTCAGCTTTGGACAGGCGTTCCTCCAGATCAGCTGCTTTCCTTTTCAGGTGCTCCATCTCAGCCAGAGAAAGGTTAGCCTGCTCCATCGCCAAGCGACTCTCCTTCAGCTCAGCTTCAAACTTGACTGCTTCCCTTACAGCTCTCTCTCCTTGAAGCTTCCACTGGCCAAGTTGACTCCTCGCCTCCTCCAGCTCACCCTCCTGCTTAGCCAGCTTATCCTTCAAGTTATTTATCACAGTTATGTCCCTTTCCACCATAGCCAGACGGTCAGGAGGGGGAGCCCCGGGTGTGACATTCAGATCTTCGTCGCTCAAACGGCTTAGAGCCGCCAGCTCGGCAGACGCCAACAACACCTTGGAGGTACGCTGGATATACTGAATCACTTGGTGAAAAGTTGAAGTTACAGACTTGGTAAGGCGGTCGGCTAAGACGGCGCCAGAATCGGAGAGCAGGCCCGACACGTCTACGCTGTCGCCAACAGTATAATGAAACTTCGTATTCTCCTCTTGAAAAAGGGTGCTCGGAATGTCACGAGCAGGGCGTTTTGCCTCAGGAGTACAAACGTTAGCCTCCAAGTCCACCACAGGAGTAGTCCCTGAGGGCTCCCTATCCCTCTTCCTTCTCAGCTCCAGGGGGACACTCTTCCCAGTTCCCTCAGAGTTCGCAGGACGCGTTCCCTGGGGAACACGAGTCCCGGCGGGAGAGTCACCTTGCCTACCTCTAGGGGAAGGAGTGGCCCCTGAAGTAACTTCAGCCTCCCCATCCTGGATGCTGGGGGAAGGAGTCGTCGGCTTTGCCGACGGCAGACGAGGGGGAAGAGGCAGCCTCCGGCCAGCAGCGAGATCCTTGACGAGCCTCATTAAACTTTTCTCCCCTTTCTTGAAATTTGAAGGGAGAGAAGGACGCTTTGAGACAATGACGAACTCCTCACTCAAACCTAACCTCTTAACCTGCTTCCTTGTCCAATGACGAGACGCGGAAACTGCAGAAAAAGAAGGGCAGTCAGCTAAAAAGCAAAGAAATAAAAGTCTCAGAAAAATCGCGCCAGCAAAGGCCCCCTAGAGCTACCTTCAAGGCTAGGGATCAGGCCCAATGGGAGCAAGTATTTGTCTGTGGCTATAAGCTCCGCGTGGGGGAGCCAGAAAGCAGGGCCAAAAACACCCGACTTATCCGCAATAATTTCAAACTTCTTGACTAAAATCTTTTCCTTTGCACTCAACTTTACCTCCAGGGCCTTCCCCCCGACGCCTGGATGATACTCTTCGCGGGTTTCCATGCGGGTATGAACATGGTTCCTAAAATGCCTAGGAATCCGCCACCCGGACGCGCTATGTACGTACAAGAAATTATTCTTCCAGTCCTTCAGGCTGCTTAAAGCCGGCCAGACTAGAGCGTACTTCTTCTGTCTCTGCAGGGACCAATACCCAGGGGAACCGTCTCCCCCTGACGAAGACACCATTTGCAGCCCCACCATAAAGCGAAGGGCGTCAATATAAGGCCCCTCACCGTGAAAAAGACAGGTCCAGGTGTAGGCTATCAGGGACCTAATGGCTGTGGTAGTAAGTTGGGCTATAGCCACGTTCATTCTCCTGAAGGTCTCCTCCAGGAAAGGGTGAAGGGGGAATCGCAGACCGAATTCCAAGCTCTTATGGTATACAGCCACACAACCTTCAGGGGGGCAGCATACTGTGTCCTTTCCCCCTGGAACTAAGACTGTGTACCCCTCCCCGAAATGATAAAAATTCTCGATTTCCTCGGCGGCATTACTTTCTAAAATCAAATCCCTATTCTTGGCTTCAGGGTAGGTTTTTAGGGGAATCAGGTATTTTTTCTTATCCAAGTAATAAGTTTTCCCTCTCTCCCTGCGAATGAGGGGGCCGGCAATCCTGGAGGGGTCCACCTTCAGTGCCTCGTTGTCTGAATCAACAACATCAAAGGGAGCGGGTTCGGGGGATTCAGCACCCTCCCCCCTGTCAAGATGATCCTTCTCTCTGAGCCCAACCCCAGAAGAGGAGGCTAGATCACGTCTATCCCCGTCTCTACCCTCAGCCCTCTCAGACAGTGAACTAAAAGAGAAAGCCCGAACTCGAGACATACTGGTGTATAAAGAAAAGTATCGATGAAAGGGAAAAAGGGCGAAGATTCAAAGAGAGATCCTAACCTAAAACGTTGGTCGTCGCTGGAAAGTGTGACAGTAAGCACTCCTCGGTCTCACGAAGTTCTCACCAACGAAGACGGTTTGGGGAGTAGGAGAAGGATTACGAGTTTCGAAAAATGTAAAAGAAAGAAATGGAGGAGGGGGAGGGCTTATATAAAGCCCAAGAAGCCAAAAAGGCCGCCTCACTGACAAAACGTCCCCAACAATCTACCCCACGTGTCACATTCTGGACATGGGCCGCTCACCTCTTCCCGAGAAGGGCCTCGAAAAGGCAAAAGTGTCAGAGGAACGGTCAGCTGGCAACGTCATCCCCGCATTCAAAAAAAAAAAGAGTAACAAAGTCGCTCGGATTATTCATTAATTTTGATGGAAAATAGACTAAGTTACATATCACGCCTGGCAAAGAAAGGAAAATACACAAGGAGCCTGAACTTCCGGCTCAACACGCCTATGCCCTGCGAGCAGGCCTAGTCATCACCTAAGTCTGGAGAATAGTCCCCAGGGCTGCCTTGACCTCCAAAGTCCGATCCCCAATCCCAATCAGAGGAATCCTTGAAGGGATCGTCAGGGAGTCCGTCCTCATCTCTATCACTCAAGCAGCCCAGACCCTCACTGTCTTCAGAATCCCGGCTACTAACATCCCAATCCCTGCCATAGGGAACAGCCTGGGATTCATCACAAGTACGGCAGCCTGTTTTCTTCACTGGAGAGGAAGGGCCTGACTCCAGGGAAGAGTCTGCATCAGAACAGTCGGGGTCGAATTGTTCAGGGTGTAACCATGGGAAACACTCATGGCAACCCCAATCAAAGCACCCTCCTCCCTGAAGGCAGCGCTTGAACCTAGAAGCAGCAGGAGAGGAGGATCTTCTAGGGCGCTTGCCCGCCCTAATGGAAGCCCTCTGAACACTTCGACGAGGATGTGGCTGTGGACGACGGCTGCGGCGAAGGGCCCGGTAAGCCGCCCGAGCATACCTGAGTCTCCAAAATCCCTTAAAAAGAAAGGTAACAGTACGAACTCCATGGCGAGTAATAGATTTCTTAATCCAAACCATGATTCAACAAAGAAAAGTGGAAGAGTTGAGGATGAAATAACAAAATGGCGAAGGGAGCTGGAATTTATACAAAAGAAATGAAGCATTAAATGGCATCCCAACCGTCTTGGCAGGGAATGCCACCAAACGCGAAGCCCTCACATTGCCCGAAAATCCACCAAGCATGAAGGGTAATCATTGCAAAAGACCTCTCAACTCTTTGTATACCTGACACAATTTACACTTCCTTCCTCGGGAAAGTACAAACGCATTAAATGCAGCAGTAAAGCCGAAAATAAGTCAACCTCCCTCCATCTGAGCAAAAGTCGCCAGTCGGAAGGAAGCCTTGCTCCCTCCCAGCTTGCGAGGGCCAATTGATGAGGGTCGGCAGCCTGCTCCGGACCGCCTGCAAAGCAGGCTATCAGAAGACTACTCAAGGAGTCCGAGAACCGACTTGGCAGGCGATCAGAGCAAAGTCACTAAAAAGAACCCACGAGGAACTTCAGACGACCACCTGCCCGACAGGGAGGGGTGGTCTGCCAAACCCTGTCTTCGCATAGACCCAGCCTGCCTGCCTTCAGGTCATTCTCCGCAGGCAGGGCAGGGATCGCCAAGGGACCCCCTCGTTATTTCGCCTAAGGTAAGCGAGAATGAGTGGATGAGGTGAAGCCACTTGTCACCTCCTCATCCACCCATCCTCCTTCTACTTCCCTCTCTTGTGGGAAGGTATAAATACTCTCTCATTTCCCACAAGAAAGGGGTGGGATTTTCTCTCTCTAGAACTCTTACTCTACAAACGCCACCTAGTTCCTCACGAGCTAGGTTCTTTAAGGCATTCACGGACTGACTTAGGCATCGGAGAGGGTTTCCTCGGACAACCTCCGGGGCCCTGTGCGTTCTGTGTGCAGGGAGCCAGCCCATTCCGCCAGGAAGGTCCGACCAGTGGAGTAGGAGGAAGGAGAGGTTGGCAAGATTGACCAATTTTTAATTCAAAGCAATATCGTACACCTCAAGCCCGAATTCCGAATCGGGTTAATTGATTCCAATACCGGAACACCTTCAATCAAACCCTCAATCAAACTCTCACTTCTTACAACTACTCTCACTCCTTACAACTTGATACTCTCTCATCTTCATTTTCATCTTCATCAATCGAACAAAAAAAAAGCATCATCATCTTCAACTTGATGCTCTCTCATCTTCATCTTCATCTTCATCAATCGAACAAAAAAAAAATATCATCATCTTCAAGATCCATTCATTCATTCAACGAAAAAAACATCCTCATCTTCAAAAGTCATTCATTCAACAAAAAAAAGTTTCTTCATCTTCAAGCTTCATTCATCCAACAAAAATAAGAACATCTTCATCTTCAAGCTTGATGAATGACGGAAGTTTGATGAACATCTTCATCTTCATCTTCATCCTATCATCATCTTCGTCATGCGTAATGTTCTTGCAGAATTGCAAGGTTACACACTTTCAGTTTTATAGTCACACTCATTATGTTGTAGAATCACGCAACTGTACACTCATTGTAGTCACATATTCAGTTGCATAGTCACACTCATTATGCTGTATAGTCACACTCGCTATGTTGTAGAATCACGCAGCTGTAGAATACTTGGGATTATGGCATCATTCGTTTAATCATCTTCATCTTCATGCTTGTTTTATTTTTCATACCTTTTTTTTATAAAATAATTCATCTTCATTATCCAAAAAAAATGAAAGTTGAATATGGATGAAAGGACGACTGCGACTTTCCTCAGTAACGACATTCTAAAAAAACGAAAGTATTAATCACATACAAAAGTATTTGAACATTCATTAAATATTCAACCTCCATTCATGTTGGTTTCTTTTATAATTGATTTCATGTTCGTAAGACGCATTTAAAAATTCGGAAAATTACTGAAACGTTCTACTCTCCTATCACAAATATTACAACAGGTGATTGTTAGACGTAAAATGAGCGACTTCGATTCATCCAACAAAAAAAGAAGAATTTCTTCATCTTCAAGATTCGTTCATAAAAAAAAAACTTCATCTTCCAACTTCATTCATCCAACAAAAAAACATTCTAATTAATATATGTTCTAGTTAGAAATATTATTTTGATTGACTGTAAAAACATTTTAATTAAAAAAAAGAACAACTCATTTTGTGCGTAATGTTCTTGCAAAATTGCAAGGTCACACACTTTTAGTTGTATAGTCACACTCATTATGCTGTATAGTCACACTCATTATGTTGACGTTTGATATTATGCACAAAATGAGTGTGATTCTACAACATAATGAGTGTGATTCTACTACATGTCGAGTGTGACTATACAAAATGAAAAACCAAAATCTGTCCCGATTATACAATATAATGAGTGTGACTATACAACATAGCGAGTGTGACTACACAACAAGGCGAATGTGACTATACAAATACGACCACTTTTGGCTACAAACCAATTGGGCACAGCTGCGTGGTTTTAAAGGTGAAAGGATAAGTGATTTTGCTATAGACCTCGCGTGATTAATTATGAAACCAGAAAATAGCGATGGAAATATATTTACATTAGAAAAAGTCCATCATTTACCTATAGCACGTCAAACATAAAAACATTCTAACCCATCAAACGTCCTTTACATATAGTACGTCCATCCAAAAGCAAACATTTTATCCCATATAAACACTCAAGAGCTTAACGATGGTGTCTGGTACGTGCGCAACAATACGTTGTCCAATTACGTGGTCGGCCGCTGTATCTTCCACGACCTTCTTCTTCCCACCGCTCCTTTTACCAACATTCCTCTTTCCACCAGCCATTTCGCTGCGACAAAACACACATCAATCTAAATCACAAAATGAATATGACTATACATTTGAATATGTGACTACAATGACTGTATAGCTGCATGATTGTACAACATAATGAGTGTGACTATACAACTTTAACTGTGTGACTATACAACATAAACGGTGTGATCCTACAACATAATGACTGTGATCCTACAACATAACGAGTGTGACTATACAACTTCAACTGTGTGACTATACAACCTAATCTCTGTGACTATACAACTAAATTATACATATTTATACTTCAATCATCATTAGCAAAGATGATTACACACACTAATTATTGCAAGAATTTGTGTGATTCTACAATACAATGAGTGTGACTATACAACATCAACTGTTTGACTATAAAACCTAAAGTGTGTGACTACAAAACTGAAACCGTAAAATAGAAAATAAAAGCCATACAGTTCATTATACTTCAATCATCATTAGCAAAGTCACATTCATATTTAGAAATATAGTTATACCTATGAATCAGAGCATAATATTTAAACATTCATTAAATATTCAACCTCCATTCATCCATATTCAACCTTCATTTTTTTGTGAATAATGAAGATGAATAATATTATAAATACCAAAAAAATAAGGAATGAAAAATAAAACAAGCATGAGGATGAAGATGATTAATTATTTTAAAGATGCTCTAAAAAGATAGAAACAAATACCATAAAATCGTCGAGGTTCGGAAGTAGGGATTTGACGAACCTGGAATCTTGAACGTAGATTAAAAAAAACCTGAAAATAGTCACACACTTTAATTTGTATAGTCACACACTTTCAGTTGTATAGTCACACTTATTATGTTGTATAGTCACACTCATTAGGTTGTAGAATCACGCAGCTGTAGAATACCTTGGGATTAGGGTATCATGCGTTTAATCATCTTCATCTTCATGCTTGTTTTTTTTTCATACCTTTTTTTTGTATTTATAAAACTATTCATCTTCATTATCCACAAAAACAATGAAGGTTGAATATGGATGAATGGACGACTGTGACTTAAAAAAAATGAATATATCTAAACATTCATTAAATATTCAAGTCCATTCATCTATATCCAACCTTCATTTTTTTGGATAATGAAGATGATTAATTTTATAAATACAAAAAAAAAGCTATGAAAAATAAAACAAGCATGAAGATGAAGATGATTAAACGCATTATACTTTAATCCTAAGGTATTCTACAACTACGTGATTCTACAACATAGCGAGTGTGACTATGCAACATAATGAGTGTGACTATACAACTGAATATGTGACTACAATGAGTTTACAGCTGCGTGATTCTACAACATAATGCGTGTGACTATACAACTGAAAGTGTGTGATCTTGCAATTCTGCAAGAACATTACGCACTAAATGACTTGTTCATCTTCATATTCTTTCATCTTCATCTTCAACATCTTCATCTTCAAACTTCATTCATCCCACAAAAAAAACAACTTCATCTTGAAGATGAAGTTTTTTTTTGTGGATAATGAAGATGAATAATTTTATAAATTCCAAAAAAAAAGATATGAAAAATAAAAGAATCTTGAAGAAGATGAAGATGATCGAAGATGAAGAAGAAGCCAAAAAAAAGATGAAGATGATCGAAATTTATGCATAAACATACCGTATGATCGGAGTTGTTGACGGAGTATGGTCGAAGTTAATAATGGAGGCTTATTTGATGGGGTTTTGTTAGAGAGAGATGAATTGAATTGGGGAAATGAATTGAAAAGAAGAAGATTGGGAAGGGTAATAGGTAGGAGAGAAAGTAAGGGAGGGAAGTAATGGAGTGATTGATTTGGGTGAGAGGATGTTTGGCAGCATTAATGACAAGTCTTTTCTTTTTTTTAATTGAAGACCATCCATCCATCCATCTTAAGATGGATGGAAGGCCAAGATCAACACTAAGGGACTTCTAGGAAGTTACTAACTTCCTTGATCCTCTCTCTTTCTATATATATAAATGAGATCAAGGGAGTTGGTGGTGGATTGGGAAGTTGGTGAGTTTTGTGGTTGGTCATTGATTTTGGGTTAGATGGATGACTTAGATTAAATTAAGAAAAAAAAGGTGGTACACCTGATTGACAGGCGCACTTGACAACAGCAGGAAAAGTAGCAACAACAGCATGCAATCACACCATTCCTATCATTAAAACTCACTCCTTCACTATCAATCATACCATTACTCTCTCACTAAAATTCAAAATTCATCCCCTAATTTATACTACCATTCAAAATAATTAAACCCTAATTCCTAATTTGCTCCACATCTCCATGCTCCAATGGTGCTTTTCCTCGAAAATTCATGCGATGATCATATGCTCGAAAATTTGCAATCGAAAATTTCCAGTCAACATGTAGAGATAAGATGAGTATATATATATATATATATATATATATTAATTTGATGCATCAATTGCCTGCATGGCAGCATAGATGCAAGGCTAGGATGACGTGGCACAATTTTGGAGTAGTGTGATTATTTTCTGCTTTTATTAGTCTCACCTTACACATTTATGTAAGGTTATTAAAAATGATTAAAAAAACAATATTTCTGATTTAGACGGCTTACTAATTATTCCGTCACTTTATTGCAATACAAAATTATAATTGCAGTATTAATTTTTAGTATTAAACAATAAGCAAAATTTACGAATGTGTAATTGATTTAACTAAATAATGCACTTATATCGTACGGAGTAAATACAGTAACGTTCTCAAAAATATAAATATTTTTATATATTACTCCGTACTCCGTATGATATTATATATCTATAAGATTAAAAGTCCAAATATTTTTAATTGATTATATCTAATACACCATATTTCACTGGAAGATAAACACAATAATAAATAATGTTAAACAATCGAAAAATAATATATAGTCACAAACTTTATGAGAATACTATAGAATATCCATGATTTTTACATGATCAAGATTAACAATCGTTCACCCCCTAATATTTCGTAATTTAGAATAATATTGAATTTTGCAAACTTGAAACCGAATCTAAAATTTTTACTTGATTTTTAATGACGTTGATAATGACATCAAATTATTATGCATAATAGTAAACGAATATTATCCACATACGTGAATGTATTTCTAGGTAGATACTCCGTATTATTTGCGATAAGCGTCAAATTAAATTATAGGCGTACATTATAGTTAGAAAGATTAATTAAAGTACCTCTCACACAAGTACATCTTCAACTACATATTCGTATCATTATTCATTTATATTTATATGGAATATTTATTTGTCACTCTATAAGTTTTGCATTCAACAATATTATCTACGGATTATTATTATTATTATTATTAATTTTTTTTTCTTTTATTATTATAAATGGAGAATTTTATTGATGAATCAAAAATCAATTTTATTGAATTATTATTATTATTATTATAATAAATGTAATAACTAATAAATAAAATGACAAATAATATTTACGTATCAATATAAAGTAAGAGATCCAATTTGACATAGATAATTCAAAAACATATTCTACGTAGAGTGGATATATAGCGATATGATTAATTAAATTTTATGATAGTATAAAACGACGTGTTTATTTCTTATACAATAAATGTATAAATAATTAATCTAATAGGGGATTAAAATATTGCTCATATGATTAACTAAGTACACATAAGATGGTGCAAATACTTTGAGACAATTTCCATAAATTGTCAAATATAAAAATCTCTTACGTTATCTCACTTTCTTAAAAAAAAATAAAACTCTTGAATCATGCTGTTCCGGTTATTGGAATCAATTAACCCGACGTGGAATTCGGGTTTGAGTCGTTCGGTGTTGCTCTGAATGTTCACTGATCAATCTTGACACTCTCCTTCTTCCTACTCCTTCAGTCGGACCTTCCCGGCGGATTGGGCAGGCTCCCTGCACAGAGAACGCACAGGGCCTCGGAGGTTGTCCGAGGAAACCCTCTCCGATGCCTAAGTTAGTCCGTGAATGCCTTAAGAAACCCAGCTCGTGAGGAACTGGGCGGTAATTTTAGAGTAAGAGTTCTAGAGAGAGAAAATCCAACCCCTTTCTTGTGGGAAATGGATGGGTATTTATACCTTCCCACAAGAGAGGGAAATAGAAGGAGAATGGGTGGATGAGGAGGTGACAAGTGGCATCTTCTCATCCACCCACTCTCAATTACCTTAGGCAGAATGACGAGAGGGCCCCTGGGGATCCCTGCCCTGTCCGCGGAGATATCCCTAGGGGGCAGGCGGGTTTTGAACTGCGAGTGCTAGGCTCTAGCAGGCCGCGTCACCCTGCTGGCCCAGGGGTCGGCTGCTTTCCTTAGCACTTCCCACTTTTATGTGCTTTACCTTGACCGTTTGCAGGGTCGGTTTCTGGGCTTAATTGGCAATCCTCTGGGAGCCTGCCTAGCAGGCTGTTAGTGTCCGGCTGCCGACCCCAATCAATTGGCCCTCGCAAGCTGGGGGGGGAGCAAGGCTTCCCTCCGGCTGGCGACTTTTTCTTGGAGGGAGGTTGACTCATTTTCACTTTTGCTGCAGTATTTAATGCTTTGTACTTTCCCGAGGAATGAAGCACAGTTTGTGTCAGATATGCAAAGAGTTGAGGGGTTTCTTGCAATGATTATACTTCTTTGCTTGATGGATTTTTGGGAACCGTGAAGAGTTTGCGATTGGTGGCTTTCCCTTCCCGGGTGGTTGGTATGCCATTAATGTTGCATTTTCACTTGTATAAATCCCAGCTTTCCTCGCCATTTTTGCTTAACTCATCCTCAATTTCTCCACTTTCTTCGTTAAATCATGGTCTGGATCAAAATATTCGTGACTCGCCATGGAGTTTGCACTGTCATTTTTCTTTTCAAAGGATTTTGGAGACTCCGGTACGCTCGAGCCGCTTACCGGGCCATTCGCCGCTGCCGTCGTTCACGACCTTACTCTCATCGGGGTGGTAGGAAAGCTTCCATCAGGGCGAGCAAGCGTTTTAAGAGATCTTCGCCCCCCGCTGCCTCCAGATTTAGGCGCTGTCCCCAGGGAGGGGGGTGCTTTGATCGGGGATGCCACGAATGCTTCCCGTGGTTGCACCCTGAGCAATTTTGACTGCTCTGACGCAGATTCCTCCCTGGGGTCAGGCCCCTCTTCTCCTGTGAAGAGAACAGGTTATCGTACCTGTGATGAATCCCAGGCTGTTCCCTATGGCAGGGATTGGGATGACAGTAGCCGGGACTCCGATGACAGTGAGGGTCTAGGCTGTTTGAGCGACAGGGATGAGGATGGACTCCCTGATGATCCTTTCAAGGACTCCCCAAACTGGGATTGTGGATCGGATTTTGGGGGTCAAAGTAGCCCTGGAGACCACTCTCCAGACTTAGACGATGATTAGACCTGCTTAGCAGGGCGTAGGCGCGTCAAGCCGGAAATTTAGGCTTTATGTCTTTTCTTTATTTGCCTGGCACGATATGTAACTTGCCCTTTTTCCATTAAGGCTAATGAAAAGATCTGAGCAACTTGGCTACTCTCTCTTATTTTTTTTTTTTGAATGCGGGGATGACGTTGTCGGTCGACTATTCCCCTGACATTTTTCATTTTTCGAGGCCCTTCTTGGAAAGAGTGAACAGTTTGTGTTCAGCGCGCGACACGTGGGAGGTTGTTGGGGGCGTCTTGTCAGAGAGGTAGCCTTTTAGGCTTCCTGGGCTTTATATAAGCCCTTCTCCTCCTCCATTCTTTCTTTTTACTCTTTTTGAAATTCATAACTCCCCTCATACTCCCAAACCGCCTTCGTTGCTGAAAATTTCGTGAGGAACAAGAAATATCTTCTGTCACTTTTTCCGACGACTATCGGCGTTCTAGGTTAGAAGCTCTTCTTTAAATCTTTCCTCTTCTTTCCCTTTCATTGGTATTTCCCTTCATAGCCAGTATGTCGCGAGTCCGCCCCCTTTCTTTTAATTCTTTGCTTGAGAGGACTGGGGATGGCGACGGTGATAGGCGTGACCTAGCCTCCTCTTCTGGGGTTGGCCCCAGGGGAGAGGATGACCATCACAGGGGGGAGGGTGCTGAATCACCCGAACCTGCTCCCTTTGATGTAGTTGATTCTGATGATGAGGCCCTGGAGGTGGATCCTTCCAGGATTGCCGGCCCCCTCATCCGTAGGGAGAGGGGGAAGATCTATTACTTGGATAAGAAGAAGTACTTGGTTCCCTTAAAGACCTACCCTGAGGCCAAGAACAGGGACTTGATTCTGGAAAGCAACGCCGCCGGGGCAATCGAACAGTTCTATAATTTTGGGGAAGGATATACAGTCGTAGTCCCAGGGGAAAAGGACACGGTATGCTGTCCCCCGGAGGGTTGTGTGGCTGTCTACCACAAGGCTTTAGAATTCGGCCTGCGATTCCCTCTTCATCCCTTTCTGGAGAAGACCCTCAGGAGAATGAATGTTGCTATTGCTCAGCTGACTGCTTCAGCTATTAGGTCTTTGATAGCTTATACTTGGACCTGTCTTTTTCATGGCGAGGGGCCTTACATTGATGCCCTTCGTTTTATGGTTGGTCTCCAAATGGTATCCTCCTCAGGGGGGGACGGCTCCCCTAGCTATTGGTCTCTGCAGAGACAAAAGAAATACGCCCTGGTCTGGCCGGCTTTGAGCAGCCTGAAGGAGTGGAAAAATAATTTTTTGTACGTACATAGCGCGTCAGGGTGGAGGATTCCTAGGCATTTTAGGAACCATGTTCACACCCGTATGGAAACTCGCGAGGAATACCACCCAGGCGTCGGGGGGAAGGCCTTGGAGGTTAAGCTAAGTCCGAAGGAGGAGACTTTGATCAAAAAGTTTGAAATTGTCGCGGACAAACACGGCGCTTTTGGCCCTGCTTTCTGGCTTCCTCACGCGGAGCTTATAGCGACAGACGAGTATTTGCTCCCCTTGGGCCTGATTCCCGGCCTTGAAGGTAGTTCTAGGGGGTTTTTACTGTCGCGATTTTTCAGATACTTTATTTCTCTTTGTTTTTTAGCTGACTGCCCCTCCTTTTCTGCAGCTTCCCCCTCTTGGCGCTGGACAAGGAAGCAGGTTAGGAGATTAGGCTTGAGCGAGGAACTTGTCATTCTCTCGAAGCGCCCTTCCCTCCCTGCGAATTTCAGGAAAGGGAGCAAAGGCTTAATGAAGCTTGTGAAGGATTTCGCTGCCGGTCGAAGACTGCCTCTTCCCCCTCGACTGCCGTCATCAAAGCCGGCGACCCCCACTCCCAGTATCCATGAGGGGGAGGCTGAGGTCACCTCAGGGGCCACCCCTTCCCCTGGTCAGAAGCAGGGTGTTTCTTCAGCTGGGCCCCAGACTTTTCAGGGAGCGCGCCCCGTAAACTCTGAGGGGACCGGGGAGAGTGTCCCTTTGGAGCTGAGGAGAAAGAGGGATAGAGAGCCTTCTGGAGCTGATGTGGTGGATTTGGAGGCGGATGTTACTACCCCTGAAGCAAAGCGTCCTGCTCGCGAACTTCCGAGTACTCCTTTTCCGGAGGAAAACACGGAGTTCCACTATACTGCTGGTGATAGTGTGGACGTATCAGGTCTACTTTCTGACTCTGGCGTTGTCTTGGCTGATCGCCTCACAAAGTCCGTGACTTCAACTTCTCACCAGGTGCTTCAATATATCCAGCGCACCTCTAAGGTTTTGCTGGCGTCTGCCGAGCTGGCGGCTCTCAGCCGCCTGAGTGACGAAGAATTGACTGTCACACCAGGGGCTCCTCCTCCTGACCGCCTGGCTATGGTGGAGAGGGACGTTACCTTGATAAACAACTTGAAGGATAAGCTGGCAAGGCCGGAGGGTGAGCTAGAGGAGGTAAAGAACCAGGCTGGTCAGTGGAAACTTCAGGGAGAGAGAGCTGTGAAGGAAGTAGCCAAGCTAGAGGCTGATATGAAGGAGAGCCGTTTGTCAATGGAGCGGGCTACCTCTCTCTGGCTGAGATGGGACATCTGAAAGGAAAAGTAGCTGACTTGGAGGAGCAATTGTCCAGAGCTGACTCGGCCTTTGAACAAGCCAAGGGAGAGTGGAAGAAGGAGAAAGAGATCCTTGCAGAGAAGACCGAGGCTGCGGTGGATGCCAGCTTCGTGAGTGGTGCCAACTCTTCCCTGGAGTTGGTGATGGAGGTGATTGGAGAAATGTTCCCCGCTTTTGATGAAGAAACCTTCCGGAGTCTCTACTCTGCTAAGAATGAGGCGCGGGCGGCCAGACCACCCGAGGCAGCTGCCGGCCCCAGCCAGGATGCTCCATGATGCTTTTTCTTGTAATATTCTTACTTTCTACGCTGAGCCTTTGTCATGGCCATCTGTCTGTAATATCTGTTCTCTTGGATCTTTGCCTTAGTTACTTTGTAAAAACTTTTTCCACTCTTCATGGGTCTTCTATGGAGTACTTTTCCTGGTTTGTTTTTTTGTGTTTTTTTATACAAGGTTGGGGGAATTGCCCCCAGTCTTTGTTAGTTGTGCGTAGCCTGGTCGGTCCCTGGCCTCTGCTCGGGGTCCGGGGGCCTGCCCCCTGCCTGCCCAGGGGTAGGCAGGGAGGGCTTTTTGCGTTTTTTATACAAGGTTGGGGGAATTGCCCCCAGTCCTTGTCAGTTGTGCGTAGCCTGGCCTGTCCCTGGCCCCTCCTTGGAGTCCAGGGGGCCTGCCCCCTGCCTGCCCAGAGGTAGGCAGGGAGGGCTTTTGCGTTTTTTATACAAGATTGGGGGAATTGCCCCCAGTCCTTGTCAGTTGTGCGTAGCCTGGCCTGTCCCTGGCCCTGCTTGGAGTCCAGGGGGCCTGCCCCCTGCCTGCCCAGAGGTAGGCAGGGAGGGCTTTTGCGTTTTTTATACAAGGTTGGGGGAATTGCCCCCAATCCTTGTCATTTGTGCGTAGCCTGGCCTGTCCCTGGCCCCTGCTTGGAGTCCAGGGGGCCTGCCCCCTGCCTGCCCAGAGGTAGGCAGGGAGGGCTTTTGCGTTTTTTATACAAGGTTGGGGGAATTGCCCCCAGTCCTTGTTAGTTGTGCGTAGCCTGGCCGGTCCCTGGCCCCTGCTCGGAGTCCAGGGGGCCTGCCCCCTGCCTGCCCAGGGGTAGGCAGGGAGGGCTTTTGCGTTTTTTATACAAGGTTGGGGAATTGCCCCCAGTCCTTGTTAGTTCGGCGCGCGAGGCTCGCTCTCCTTTCTATGTTTAAATTTTTGTTGGGGGGGTCCATTTTTCTTGGTTCTGGCAACAGGGGGGCCTCCCCCTATTGCCCTTTGCTCGTTTGTGTGTGTGAGCGCAAGCTTGTACAGACAACGAGTATGATTTCTTTTATAGAAAAAATATAAGATTGGTCGGAGCCGTCGACATTTCTTTTTTGATCGTTCTCCGCCAGTACCTTTTCCTATAGACGTGATTCTCTTAAGACTTAGTTACACATAGTACTTTTTTAGGGTGTCGGCGTTCCAGTGTGCGTTCAACTCCTGGCCTGCTAGGTTGGCGATTTTGTACGTGCCTGTTCCCAAGATCTGGGTCACTTGGTATGGGCCTTCCCAGTTGGCGCTTAGTTTGCCGTGTTCTCTAGATTTTCCAACAGCCTGTGTTTTCCTTAATACCAGGTCTCCTACCTGGAATCTTCTCTCATCCACCCTCTTGTTGTATGCCTTCCTCATCTTTTGATGGTAGGCTGCTATGTTGGTGCAGGCTTCCTCCCTGACTTCCTGGACCAGGTCAAGAGCTTCGGCCATTGCTTCGTGATTGTCTGCCTGGTTGTATTGCTGAGATCGCAGGGTAGGAACTCGCACTTCGATGGGTAGCAAAGCCTATGCTCCATACACCAGGCCAAAGGGCGTCTGACCTGTTGACTCCTTTCTGGTGGTCCTTATTGACCAGAGGATGCTTGGTAGCTCGTCTGCCCATCTTCCCTTGAGGTCATCTACCATTTTTTTGAGTCCGTTTAAGATCTGTTTGTTTGCAGCCTCGGCCTGCCCATTGGTCTGGGGGTGGCAGACGGCGGAATAGGCGACGACTATCCCATGCCCTTCTAGCCAGGCTCTTAGGGGGTCATTATCAAATTGCCTTCCATGGTCAAATACCAATGTTTTTGGAAGGCCAAATCTGGTTATAATGTTCCTCCAAATGACCTTCCTGACCGCCGGCTCGGTGATGTTTGGGACTGCTTCAGCTTCAACCCACTTTGTGAAGTAGTCTATCCCTACGATCAGAAATTTTTGGCCCCCTGTAGCCATGGTAAATGGACCCAGTATGTCCATTCCCCATTGGGCGAAAGGAATGGGAGATAGAATCGGCCTGAGTTCTTGGGCTGGGACATGGATTGATGGAGCGAAGAGTTGGCATTTTCTGCACTTTTGGGTTAGGCTTCTAGCATCTGCTAGCATGGTTGGCCAGTAGTAGCCTGCCCTGAGGGCCTTGTGGGCCAATGACCTTCCTCCGATGTGATGTCCGCAGATTCCTGAGTGGATGTCTTCTAGGACTTCGGCAGCCTGGTCTGCCCCTAGGCATCTGAGCAGGGGGTAAGTGAAAGATTTCTTGTAGAGCTCTTCGTTAATGATTATGAACCAGGCTGCTTTGGCTTGAATTTTCCTCTTCTGTACCGGATCAGGTGGTAGGATGCCGTATCTTTTGAACTGAATGAGGGGGGTCATCCAGTTTTCCTATCTTTCCTCAATGGTGCTGACTGCCTGACAGGGAGTGGTGGACTTCTCATGCATAACATCAACCCAAACTGACCTCCTTATGTCTTGCAAGCTGGAGCTGGCCAGCTTTGACAGAGCGTCGGCCCGATTATTCTGTGATCGGGGTATTTGCTGGATTTCATAGGACTTCAGGCTTGATAACTCCTGTTTTACTTTTTCAAGGTAGGTGGCCATGGTCTGGTCTCTGGCCTCATATTCTCCGTTAATTTGATTAGCAATGAGCTAGGAGTCTGTTGCTAGTATAACTCGCTCCGCCCCTGCGGCCTTAGCCAGATTTATCCCTGCGAGTACGGCCTCGTACTCTGCCTCGTTGTTTGATGCAGGGAAGGTGAATCTGAGCGCATGCTCAAAATCCACTCCCTCTGGGCTGGTCAGTACAACGCCTGCCCCTGCACCATTGGCTGTTGAGGATCCGTCAGTGTGCACGATCCATTCTTCGGCGGGGGGCTCCTCTTCTCCTGAATGGGAACATTCAGCCAGGAAATCAGCCAAGGCTTGTGCTTTGATGGCTGTCCTTGGCTGGTATGATATCCCCAGCCCGCTTAACTCGATCGCCCATTTCAGCAGCCTTCCTGATTTCTCAAACTTTTCCAACACTTTTTCCAGCGGCTGGTCGGTGAGGACCACAACGGGATGTGCGTCAAAGTAGGGTCTGAGTTTTCTGGCTGCGATGATGACTGCATAGGCGGCCTTTTCTATCAAAGGATAATTTCTTTCGGCTGTCCCCACGGCGTGACTCACAAAGTAGATGGGTTGCTGTGAGTTTGCTTCCTCCCTTAGGATGACTGCACTTACTGTCGTGTTGGTGACGGCAATGTATAGGTACAGTTTTTCTCCGGCCACTGGTCTTGCCAAGGTAGGGAGTTTCTTCAGGTGTTCCTTCAATTGTTCGAAGGCTTTCTTTTGTTCATCCTTCCATTTGAATTGCTTGTTGCCCTTCAATACTTTGAAGAAGGGGGTGGACTTGTCTGCCGACCTGGCGATAAATCGGGCCAGGGCGGCCATCCTGCCTGTAAGCCGCTGAATGTCCCTGATGGTTTTAGGCTCCGGGAGATCTAGGACCGCCTGAATTTTTTCGGGGTTGGCGTCTATCCCCCTGGAGCTGACTAAGAATCCCAGGAATTTTCCGGATCGGACCCCGAATGTGCATTTCTTCGGATTCAGCTCCATCTTGTATGACCGCAGGGAGGAGAATGTTTCCTGAAGGTCTGTTAGATGCTCCTTGTCCCCCTTGCTCTTGACAATCGCATCATCGACATAGGCTTCCAAATTTCTCCCCTTTTGATTTTCAAAGACTTTGTCCACCAACCGCTGATAGGTGGCGCCTGCATTCTTCAGCCCAAAGGGCATCATCTTATACATGTAAGTGCCATGGCTGGTTATGAAGGCGCATCTCACCCTGTCTGGCTGCCAGAGGTACACTTGATGGTACCCTGAGAATGCATCCAGAAAACTTAGCGTGGTGTATTCACTAGTGGCGTCCACCAGTTGATCTATCCTGGGCAGAGGGTAGCAGTCCTTTGGGCAGGCTTTGTTAAGATTTGTAAAGTCTACGCACATTCTCCATGCACCTGACGACTTTTTTACCATCACAACGTTTGCCAACCATTCAGGGTAGTCACAGACTTCGATGAAATATGCCTTTAGGAGTTTGTCTATTTCTTCTTTTATCGCCGCGTCTTTTTCTACGGACATGTTTCTTTTCTTCTGCTTCACAGGGCGAGTCTCCGGTTAATGTTCAGCTTGTGAACAATAAAAGCCGGGTCGACCCCTGGCATCTCATCTGCAGAGTAAGCGAATACGTCCCTATTCTCTCTCAGGACTGCAATTAACTCCCTTTGGTAGGACTCCTCCAGGCCGGCCCCTATGAGGACCTGCCTTCCTGGTTCTAAGTCCACCAGCATGCTCCCCTCTTCAGGTTCTAGGTGGGCTGATTTTTGCTGGGCAGCCGGGATTTCGCCCTCCCTGCTGGGAGAGCTTTCGGCTTTTCGCTTTCCTTTCCTTTCTGTCTCATGAGCTTGCAGGGCCACGGAGTAACAGTGTCTGGCCGACTCCTGATCCCCATGGACCTTCCCCTCCATGCCAAAGTCTGTCACATAGGCTATGGTGAGGGCCCTGATTGACACAACGGCTTCTATTTCATCTAGGGTGGCTCGCCCTATCAGGGCGTTGTACGCAGACTTGGCATCCACCACAACAAATGATGCCCTGATATTTCTAGCCGAGGCCCCCTCCCCGAATGTTACCGGCAGGTCGATAACTCCCATGGGTAGCACACCTGCCCCACTGAACCCATACAAAGATTCAGAGGCCGGCTTCAGATGTCTTTTTTCTAGATTCATTTTCTCAAAAACGTCTTTGTACAAGAGGTTTGTATAAGCGCCAGTGTCCACCATGCATCTCTTGACAATGTGATTGCTAATTTCAAGAGTTAAGACCAGAGGGTCACTATGCGGCTACACGAATCTCCCTGCATCTTCAGGGGTGATGCTTAGGGTAGTGCCTCTTGGACTTCCTGCCCTCTCGGCGTAGCAAATTTGGTTCCGCAATTCGCGGATCTGCCTTTTCTGGTCTTGTCTGCTGGTCCGCCCCTCTACATCTCCTGACACTACATGGATGACCATGCGATTTTGGGCTGAGCCTTCAGGTTTGTCCGCCGCCTCCTTTTGGGGTTTGTTCCTTGCTGCTAGGGATGGCAATGGGTCCGGGACCCTACCCGGACCCGCCGGGTCTTACCCTAACGGGTCGGGTACGGGTCCTCTTTTTTTTAGACCCTGCGGGTACGGGTCGGGTATGGGTCCTTCAATAATTTTTCGGATCCGGGTCCGGGTCCTATAGGTTGGACCCGGACCCGACCCTTGGACCCGTTGAAATTATTTTTTAAAAGAAAAAGAAAAAAGAACTTAGTGGATGCGGTAATTCAATGTGTAGTATAGTAAATGAAACTAATACAAACCACAATGGGAGAGGGAGACTTTACATTAGCAATAGAAAATTAGAAAATAACAGCTAGTTATTCTAATACGTGTACCGAAACTCATTAAATACCAAATTTTACATCCTTTATCAGTACGTCAGGCCTTTTTAGCGTCCGGTTTAAAGTCATACAACTTCTGTTTTATTCATTCATTTGCCTTTATATTTATTCTGAATAATATTTTAATCAAAGGCGAACAAATAAAGGAGACGGAAGAGAATATATTAAAAAAATGTACCATCGGGTCCGGACCCGGACCCATCGGGTCCGGGTAAGGGTCTTAAAATTTTGGACCCTTACGGGTCCGGGTCAGGTCCGGGTCCAACTTCTGAAACACGGGTCCGGGTCCGGGTCTTGCCGGACCCGACCCATACCCTACCCGTTGCCATCCCTACTTGCTGCATAGTTACTCAGCCAGCCGTTTCTTATAAGTTTCTCTATTTCATCTTTTAAGTGTCGGCATTCCTCCGTGGTATGGCCTATGCAATCGTGGAACGTGCAGAATTTTTTGGGATCCCCCTTTGGGCTGCGCGGCTTGTTTGGACGAGTCCATTTTGCTGTTTCTTTTTCCAACTCGAAGATTTCTGCTCTCGGCCTATTGAGGGCCGTGTAGCTGTCAAATCTTGGCTGGTATGTTGTGCGTTCTTTCTTGGGGGTGTCTCCCTCTTCCCTCTGTTTGCCTGGCTCGTTTCTGCCACGTCCACCCTGCGGTCCCCCTTGCGGCCTTGCTTGGCCTGCAGGGGTGTCCGGCAGGCTGTGAAACTCTTCCTGCAGAATAAACCCTTCAGCGATTTTCCTGGCCTTGGCCAAGGTTTCAGGCTGGGCCCTGATCATCTGATTCTTCATTTCCCCTGGGAGCAGGGAGATTGTCAGGGCGTAAGCAGCGGTGGAATCATCGATCTCTCTGACTTGCTGATAGGACAAGTCAAACCTCTTCAGGTACTCCCTGACGCTTTCGCCCTTCTTCTGTTTCAGGGTCATGAGATCGAAACGAGTGAGGCGCCTTCTTTTGTTCACTGCATATTGCTCAAGGAAGGCCTCGGCTAACTCTATAAAGAAGCTGATTGATCCCTGGCGAAGGTCCCTGAACCATCCTTGTGCAAGTCCTACCAGGGTGGTTGGGAAGATTTTACACCAGATTGCGTCATCCACGTCATACTTGCCCATGTGACTCTCAAATGCCGCCAGATGATCCTCTGGGTCTGTGGTTCCGTCAAACTTGATGGTGGGCATTTTGATTTTCGGGATGGTGAATTCTTGTACATCAGGATGAAGAGGGGTTTTTGAAGGCCTGCCTACCACTCGTGACCTGCTTTCCCCAGACTGGTTACCGTGGATATCCCATTGTCTAGGGATCGGTTTCCTAGTACTGGGGGAGCGGTGCCTCGGTGGCGGCCTGCTCACTGCTTCGTCCTCTACCTCAGGGGAGATTTGTCTGGGCCTCTTCCTCTTAGACTGGCAGAGGTTGTCATCCTGGTGGTATCTGGATTCAAGCGGCTGCCCCCGGTTAAGCCTAGACTGCAGGCTTTGGGACAACCCTGGGGCTGGCTGTCCCTTGGCCGCCGGCGTTAACCTGGAGAAGACTCCGCCCTGCTTTTCTCCCAGGCGCTTGGATGCAGGTTCCTAGTGCCTCATCCGCTCCCGCAATCCCTGGGATAGACCTCTCTGCTCTCCAGACACGGATTCTGTTGTGTGAATGGAGAACGCCTGTTGTTGGGCAGGTGGCTCTGGGTTGCCTGTTGTGATACGCTTCTGCACCTGCGCGTATACTTGAGCTGTCCTTCTTGCTTTCCTCTGGGCGTTTCTGGCGGCGGTTCACTTCGTTCCCCCAGCTCCATCCCTGTTCATTGAGGGTGGCTGCCTGGGGGTCGTTGCGACCCTGCCTACCAGGTCCTCAGGAGTGAACTCCTGGTTTAGCATTGCGGAGAAGAAGGCAGCTGTCTGTACCATCTGAGCTGGGGTCAGGTTCAGAGTGTGCCCTGGGTGTGCCCCCAATTCTGGTGCTACAGCAGCATTTGGCATGCTCAGGAGACTGGTTCCTCCCATCCCCAGGGTCGTGGTGGGAGGAGCCCTCTCTGGCTGCGGCATGCCATATAGGGGGGTCACCGGTGGGACCGTCGGACCTACCCCTACACTGGTGTCAACGATTTCCGGCATGATTACTTTGATTGGTTTAGTTTTTGTAATTGGGAATGGTTGATTTTTGTAGGTAATTCGTGGATACAACCAGATCTTCCCCACAGACGGCGCCAAATTGTTCCGGTTATTGGAATCAATTAACCCGACGTGGAATTCGGGTTTGAATCGTTCGGTGTTGCTCTGAATGTTCACTGATCAATCTTGACACTCTCCTTCTTCCTACTCCTTCAGTCGGACCTTCCCGGCGGATTGGGCAGGCTCCCTGCACAGAGAACGCACAGGGCCTCGGAGGTTGTCCGAGGAAACCCTCTTCGATGCCTAAGTTAGTCCGTGAATGCCTTAAGAAACCCAGCTCGTGAGGAACTGGGCGGTAATTTTAGAGTAAGAGTTCTAGAGAGAGAAAATCCAACCCCTTTCTTGTGGGAAATGGATGGGTATTTATACCTTCCCACAAGAGAGGGAAATAGAAGGAGAATGGGTGGATGAGGAGGTGACAAGTGGCATCTTCTCATCCACCCACTCTCAATTACCTTAGGCAGAATGACGAGAGGGCCCCTGGGGATCCCTGCCCTGTCCGCGGAGATATCCCTAGAGGGCAGGCGGGTTTTGAACTGCGAGTGCTAGGCTCTAGCAGGCCGCGTCACCCTGCTGGCCCAGGGGTCGGCTGCTTTCCTTAGCACTTCCCACTTTTATGTGCTTTATCTTGACCGTTTGCAGGGTCGGTTTCTGGGCTTAATTGGCAATCCTCTGGGAGCCTGCCTAGCAGGCTGTTAGTATCAGGCTGCCGACCCCAATCAGATGCTATTAGTAATAAATTATAGTCAAATATAGCGATACATGGGCCGCTTGTTCGTGATGTTGATAAAAAAATTATTATAATTAATTACATTTTAAAAATAAAAATTTAGGAAACTTTTCAAGTATCTTGTACGAAGTATAATAATAAGTATACTGATAAAAAATTTCATAAGCTCATACAGATTTCTATATATTCTTTATTTAAATTAAAAAAATATATTAAAACTATAATAATTATTTAAAAAATCAAAATTTTAATTTTATATTTTTCGAGATAAATAAATAAATATTAAAATAATTATCAAACAGAATTGACTAAACGTTTCACACTGCCGCGGTCCAATTTTTGTTGCCTTATGAGGTGATAATCGTCAATTTATATAGTGATAATTTTTAGAGTCTTAAATGGGTAGAATTATTTTTTTTCCTATACAAATTCTTATATTATTTATTTAAATAATAAAAAATCAAGTCTTAGGTGGAGTAAGATTTTTTTATATACAAATTTTTATATTCTTTATTTAACTTAAAAAATATATTAAAAAACTCCGACCAATCATATCACTCGAAAAGTTCCTGCTTTATTAATATATATTGATTAATCATGTATGTATTCAGTCATCGAGTTTATATGTCTAAAAACACTGAGAGCCTAACTGATTAAAAAATTCTTAAGGTTAAGATTAATAACCAAACTTTGCTTTTAATTCCATGCATTTAAGTGTTTGAACTCTTTAACTTTACGGTTAAGGATCGAAAATTAGTAACACCGTCAATTGACATTATTCAATCCCTCTAAATAAAGCGGGAGCGTAATATGAAGACCTGTCAAACGGGTACAGCGGGTAAGGTCATACGGGTCGGGTCCCAATACGAGTTATATGAAATATGAGTCGAGTTATACGGGTCAATGGTCGGGTTAGGGTCAGAAATAATTTCGAACGCCTATATTTTTTTTACCACTTTATAAGTCCAACAAAAATAATTTTAATATCAATTTTTTTTAATAGTATCATTATTATACTCTTTAATAATAATGTTTATACTTTAAAAATATTAAATTCAACTTTTAAAATTATTTTATTATTAAATGATAAAAAAAAGTTGTATTAAATTGAATATTTGTAATTTAAAATATTAAATAGTTAATTTTTTAATTAGAAATCCATATATAATATTAAATATAAATAATTTAATAATTTAAATAAATTCTCACCGACCGAACGGGTGGAACGGGTTGTGTCGTGTTTTGAGCCTAAATTAGCAGGTCATTTTGGGGTCCGTCAAACGGGTTGCGGGTTAAAAAAATGGATTCATGACCTTAAAAAATGAGTCGATTGCAAACATTAAACTGAATCTAAATATTTTTAATTGAATTAACTAATTAATCAGGTACATATTCAGTACTATAAGATTATTTGTGTCTAAACACACTGAGAGCAAAATTGAATGAAAGATAAAATTAGTAACCAAATTTTGATTTTAATTCTATTTAAGGGTCTAAACTATTTAACTTTACGGTTAAGAGTTGAAAATTAACACGGGAGCGTAATATGAAGACCCATACAACGGGTCCAGTAGATTGGGTCCAAATACGGGTTAGGTCAAATATGAGCCAAGTTATACGGTTGTATTTACTTTTATATCAATTAATATATAACCCAACTACAAAACCATCCGTGAATTTTCACGGGTGGTAAAACTAGTACACACACACACACACACATATATATACATATATACACATACATACATACATACATACATACATATATATATATACACACACACAGATAATATATATACATATATAATATATGTACATATATACATATATATGTACATATATACATATATGTACATAAATATGTATATGTACATATATATATATATATACATATATATATGTATACATATACATGTATATGTATACATATATATACATATATGTACATATATGTACATATATACATATATATACATATACATATATATACATATATACATATATATATACATATATATATATAGAGGAAGGATCAAGTGAGTCATTTTATCTTTTTTGAGTCCATGAGTCCTCTTTAGAGCCATTGATCTAAAGGGGATGAATGGTTGAGATTGTGTGTAGTAATTAAGGTAGTAACTACCAAATTTTGGAAAAAAATAAAAAAATCCTCTCTCCTTCCTAGATTAACGCCAACTTCTTCTTCTCTCTCATCTCATTCATTATTTCTCATTCAAACACCTAACAAAAACTCTTCACCTTCATCATCTCTCATCTCATTCAATTTTTTCGCTCAACTCAAGCACACCCTAACACTCAGTCGCTCAACTCAACTCAATCGTTCACCTTCAACGCGAGCAAGGTTACATTCAAGCAGCTTTCTAACTTTAGCAAACATTATCATCAAGGTAACTCGCTAATATTCGATTGTTTTGCTGAAGAACTAAGTTTAGTTTACATCTTTGGCTGATTTCATTTACTTTTTCGCTAATTATTGATGGATTAACTTTGCTGTGTTTGTGCCCTATAATTAATTATTTTCACCAAAGACTGTTGTGGTATCTGGGTTTTCATCTGTTTCGTGTAATAAACTTGATGTTACTTTAATGCCCATACGCTGTTACTGTAATAAACTTGATGTGTTACTGTAAGAAGTCGATTCGTTATTGTGTCACATGTATGGTGTTATTTCAAAGACGACCATGTGTTACTGTAATGCAGAAGACGTGTTACTCTAACTCTCACCCTGTAATGCACGACCGTGTATTACTGTAATGCAGAAGATGTGTTACTGTAATGCAGAAGACGTGTTACTGTAATGCAGAAGACGTGCACATGTTGATGTACGAGAGCTGTACATTCCACCACATAGACCTCAAGAGAAAGGTCAACAGACGATATAGTTTTTCGTTAACCTAATCCGCTGTACCTGTTATTCTAATTTACTGCTGTTGTTACTATGGGGATTACTGAAGTTAACCCAATTTTCTTTGGTCTCACAATCTGTGTGTTACACCGAAGCAATGTAAATGTTACTTTAATGAACAATTTATGTTACTTTAAGTTATTAATGGTGTTTGTACAATGATATTGCAATCAATTCCTCTGACCCATTATAGATTGTTTTTTGAAGAACAAATGTTGGTACTTTGTCATTGAATGGAACCAATCCAAGTTATCCCAGTTACTTTGGCAATGATTTTGTCTAAACAACGTTGTTGTCTTCAGTTACTTCAATGCATTGTTTTTGTTACTGTAACAGACGAATAGTATAACTCTGACACACATGAGATGTTACTCTAATTAAAAACACATATATTAAATAAATATAGTGTTACATGCACCGTAACACAGCGCTATGTGTAAAAAAAATTGTACAAAATTAGTTTTTCGTGTAAACCAGAAAAAAAGAAAAAATTCTTATAATGACAAAAAAAACACGAGTATTCTCAAAACACTTGTTCATCCTCCTCGTCTTCCTCGGTGTCTTCTTCAGTTTCCTCTCCTTCGATGTATTCATCTACTTCATCCTCGTCATCCTCATCATTGGTTGGCTTAGTAGGCTGTTTAGGCGGTCGTGCTGCGTACGGATTTGGACAGTTTCGTTTGGTTGGCTTAGTATACTTTCTCACATCAAATCCGCAAGCCAGCGGGTAGATTTTGTAAAATTCCACTGCCTCATCAATTGTTCCGAATACTTGCTCCATGTACGGAGTGAAAACCTCACCCACATCTCTGCACCATTCCTGTGCATTCGGTTCTTTGCCAATGCTTCCTGCAAGAAATTAAAAAATGTCACGCCCATGGACATAAGTGTTACTTCAACTCATAAGTTGTGTTACTTTAACCCTTAAAGGATGTTACTCCAACGTCAGCGCCAAAAACCCTTTTCAGTGTTACGTGTTTGTGTTACTCTAATTAGAATTAGATATTACTGTAATTCATAACTTGTGTTACTTCAACGCCATGACTGCTTCAACATAAAGCAAAAAAATAATATCAGTGAAACAATAATATCAATGAACCATTGTTATTAATCCATGATTGATCAAATGAATCAAATTCTACCTTTTCCAGTGTTGTCATGTGCGTTCGCATCTTTGGCAAAACCACCTGCACAAAATCAAACAGCGTTACACCCATGCAAATAATGTGTTACTACAATTCCTAAGTGGTGTTACTCTAACGTGTACAATACGTTACTCTAACATCATCATCAAAACCCTTTTTCTGAACGTTCATTTGTGTTACTGTAATTGCAAGTAAGTGTTACTTTAATGCAGAAGGCATGTTACTTCAACGACGTTTATGCGTTAATTGAAATCAAAACAATAGTATCAATGGATATCATGGAAAATCTGAATAAAAAGCATAAAGCCCTGTAATCCATAAAGATAGAGAGAGCAAATAACCATTGATACGAAACTGTAATATCAAAACGCAATGACATAAAAAAAAACGCAAATTGATACGAAACTGTGATTACGAAATGACAATGAAAGCCCTATAAACCTGAAAATCGACGTAAAAAAAACACAATTTGACGCGATAAACCATTGATATTAAAACGCACATTGAAAGCAATATGAGCATCGAAATCCATGAATAAAAATTGAATCAAAACGTGAATGAAATACTGAAACTCACCATTGTTATACTCGACCAGTTGCTTATCAACCGTTGAAGACGATGATGCGGTCATTGAATCCACTGTAACAGAATTCCGAGTACAAAATCGATGACTGAACGTGAATGAAGAAAGGGTTTTTTTTTGTGTTTGAATGAATGTGAAATGATGAATGAACGTGAATGATGAATGAATGTGATAGGTAGTTATTGTTTCCTAAATTCATGGGAGCTATTTTAGGAACGTAAATCTTTTTTTTAATCGATGCATCTTGTCCATCCATCCTCATCCCATCCAATATATGTATATATATATATATATACACACACACACACATATACATACATACACACACACACACATATACATACATACATACATATATATATATATACATACATATATATATATATATATATATATATATACATACATACATATATATATATATATTTACATACATACATATATATACATACATACATACATATATATATACATATATATATACATAGATGTATATATTTATATATACATATATATGTATATATATACATATATATGTATATATATATATACATATATATATGTATACATATATATATATATATACATATATATGTATATATATATACATATATATGTACATATATATGTATATATATATATACATATATATGTGTATATATATATATATGCCTCTGTTTTTGGTATCTTGCATTTTTGTATTCCTTTTTTGTTTTTGGTTTGTTAGTTTGAAGAGTCACGTAGTTATAATGTGATAGTCACAATCTATATGAAGGAAAGTCACACCTCAATATTCCAATAGTCACATTCGCTGAGTACAGTTTTTGATACGTGATACTATGGAATGTGATATTTATTAAGTCAATATTGCATTTAAGCCAAATTGATAATTTTAATCCAAATATTTATTAAGCCAAATTAATACTTTTTAAGTCAATATTCCAAATATTTTGTTGGTTCCCTGTAGTTGTAGTTTTCTGTTGTAGTTGTAGTTGTATTATGTGGAAGTTGCATTTTGGTTACTTTATTATTGTTATGTTTATTACTGTCGTTTTTTTTGTTGTTGTTGAGTATTGCATTTTGGTTTTTTGTACTTGTAGTTCTTATATTTTTGGGTGTTAATCTTTAACAATCATGCTGTTATATAAGCAAAGTCACGGTTGTTGTTGTGGAAAGTCGCAGTCATAAGCACGCAGTTATATGAGCAAAGTCACAGTTGTTGTTCTTCAAAGTCACAGTCGTTGTTGAGAAAAGTCACATTTCATTAAGGCCAGAGTTGAATGCGTGTGTTGCAAGATTCATAGTTTTTAGGGTGTAATCTAGGGTTTCCTTTTTTTTTCCACCTCTTAGACCACATCTTCTGTTGTTATAAAGTTCATTCCAACTTCTGATATTTGCATCTTTGTTCACCTATATGTCAGTTGAAGACACAGTGAGTGTGCCCTACATAGGGCAGAAGTTCGCGAACATCGACGGAGCGTTCCAGTTTTATCAATCTTACGCATGCTCCTTTGGTTTCGAGGAGAAGAGGTACACGACAACTAGATCCTATGATGGTTCCATTAAGAAGAAATTGTTGGCTTGTAATAAGGAGGGCAAAATAGCTAACCAGAGCATGGTGAAGTTGTTGAGCACGCAAGAGTATGTGGGATCGTATGAACCAAAAAGGAATACGAAGGCGACGAGGATGAAATGTGGCACAAGGATTAGGCTCTGTGCGATGATCGGTGGGTTCTTTATTGATGAGTTCATCGAGGAACACAACCACGAACTTGTGATGGTCAACGACAGAGAGTTTCAAAAGTCATCTTGAAGTCTCTCAAGATATCACAAGGAGATGATCGTTTATAACTCGAGGGTGTGTAACGTTTGTGAACAATGTCGTTAGTGTTTGGTTGTAATTTGTGTATGCAGTTGCAATTTGTGTATGCAGTTGCAATTTGTGTAACCGTACGTGATTAATACAGTTGTAATTTGTGTGTGCAGCTGAAGATTGGGGCAACTCGGACATACAGGATGTGCAAGGAGATGTCGGGCGGTTTTCAGAACATCGGAGCATCGTTGCTTGATTTCAAGAACTGGGGTAGGGATGTCAAGTGCTTTGTTCACGAGCAGGATGGTCAATTGTTTGTAGACTGGTTCAAGAGTTCGAGGGACAGGCAGGAGGATTTTTACTTTGACTACGATGTCGATGTAAAAGGAAGCCTACGCAGGGTCATCTGGGCGGATGGTACAACGCGAAGGAACTATGCGGCATTCGGGGATGCGGTTTCGTTCGACCCAACCTACGGAACCAACATGTATTCAATGGTGTTCACACCGTTCATCGGCATGGACAACCACAAATGATCTGTCATGTTCTGCGGGGCGTTGCTATTGAAGGAGGACTATGAGTCATTTATCTGGGTCCTCTCCCGCTTTCTGGAAGCCATGGGCGGGAAGGAACCATATTATATCATGACAGACCAAAATCTCGGGATTTTAAAAGCAGTCCCGGAAATATTTAAAGCAGCGCACCAATGGTGCTGCACGTGTCACATCATGAACAAGGTCCCAACGAAGTACGGCAGATCAAGAGAGGAGGCCTCGGAATTCGTAAAAGACCTTAACGCTATTATTTGGGACGATGACATCGAGGCGTTGGAGTTCGACGATAGGTGGGGGCAGATTATAATTGACCATGATGCTGTGGGGATCGAATGGTTCGAATATGTGTATGGCATCAGGAGCAAATGGGTCGCCGCGCATTGGAGGGAGCTGAGTATGTCCGGAATTATGAGGACAACGCAGAGATCAGAGAGTGAGAACAACTTCTTCAAAAAGTTTGAAGACAACAAAGGTACGTTGGTCCAGTTCTGGATGCGTTTCGAGAGTGCGATGGACCAACAAAGGCACATGCAGAAGAGGCTAGACAACAATAACCGACAGACATATCCCAAAACTGGAACGACGAATCCGATGGAGACCGACGCGGCAAGGGTGTACACGCACGTGGCATTTGCACACTTTCAGGAAGAGGTCAAGTTTTCGTTGTACACGTGCAACGTTCGTGGGTATCAGGAGAAGGACGATATTGAAGCGACAACAGTTATGAATTCCATCCGGGACCGCAACTACATCGTTGAATACAATCCAGGTAGTCTGATATTGGCATAGCTTTTAGAAAGTCACTGTCCACGTTTTGTAGTCACACTCCCATAGTCTGAATGTGACTATATAACCTAAACGGTGTGACTCTAAAATGCTATGAGTGTGACTATACAACGTGATGAGTTTGAATGCACAACGTAATGAATTTTATTCTACAATATAATGAGTGTGACTATGCAAAATAAAGGGTGTGACTCTGCAATGCGGTGCGTGTGATTATACAACGTAATGCGTTTGATTCTGCAACATAAGGACTGTGACTATACAGCATAATGGGCGTGACTATACCGCGTAAAGGGTGTGACTATACCTTTTAGAAAGTCGTATTCTCTACGTTGTGTAGTTACTGTCCGTATGGTTGAGAGTCGCACTCTTTATGTGTCTAATGTACTTGCAGGTACCTGTGAGCTCAGCTGTACTTGTAGGATGTTCGGTCGGTATGGAATTCTATGCAGGCACGCTATTTGGATATATTCTTTCAAAGGACTGGAAACGATCTCGAACTTTACGTGGTTGGTAGATGGACAAAGGATGCTCTACGTAATGTAAATGCATGTCCCCCGACAGAGAGTCGCCTAAGCGATGAGAAGGCTGTTACAGTCACGAGACTGTTTTCGGAGTTCTATGAGACTGTTAGTCATGTCAGTAGAATGGGTAAGGATGACGTTAATAGCTTAGCTGACATCATTCGCGACTTCAGATCCGATGTGGTGCCCTATGCTGGTCCTTGTAGCAAGACGCAAGAAGAAGAGGAGATCCTTGGTTGTACGAGCGCAATTAAAATAACGGTATTGCTCCTGAAGAAAGCCAAGAACAAGGGTAATGGGAAGCGGATGCTGTCTTCTAAGGCTAAGGCTGCTGCAATTGTTGTGAAGCCTAAACGGTTGTGCAACAACTGCAAGAATATGGGCACCATGACAAGAGGAACTGCCCCAACCCATTCGCCGAGGGCCCACCTATTGCTGGCTTGTCTGTTGATGTTGAGGAGGAGGAGGAGAAGGACGTGGTAGGGGTTGCTGAGGATTGTTTATGAATATCCTCTGTTGTGGAGAAAGAATTTTTGGAAACATAAAGATTGTCGACATTTGAAATGGTCAAGGTCCGTGATATTGTTTCCGCCTATCGCGGACCTCAGTCATTTCTGGCAAAATTGTTTTTGGTTGATTGGCTGTAAAAATACATTGAAATAGCAATCGTTTGAAAATAAGTCTATCAATTGTTTTTGAAATGCGTAAAGTGTTTCTTTGAAATGCATTATCCTTGGCTAAAAATACAGCTGTACAAGCCCTTAATATTTGTAAAGAATGTCAGATTTGGTTGACACGAAATAAGTGAGTGTGATTGTGCAACGTAATGAGTGTGACTCTACAATAGCCAGAGTGTGATTCTACAACAAGGGGAGCGTGGCTATACTAATTGTATGAGTATGATTGTACAAGATATTGACTGTGATTCTACAATATACTGAGTGTGATTCTACAAAATGAGCGCGACTATATAAATTGAAGTGTGCGACATTTGAAAGGCACAAATCTAAACTGGTTTTATAACTTGATGACTGTGACTATACAGCATGTTGAGTGTGACTATACAACTTATTTGCAATGCTCATAACATTATGTATCTGTACATTAGAAAAATAACGATGAAAATAGTGAAATAGCGATGGAAATATTTGTACATTAGAAAAAGTCAATCTTTTACACACACATAATACTTGAAACATAAAAACATTCTACGACATAGTACTTGAAACATAAAAACATTCTACGACATAATATAGCCACATAAAAACAGTCATCAAACCTTTAAACACATAAAAACATCCATTACATATCATATTTTTTTGCCTACATTTTAACCCATACCTACTTAACCCTCGTATTTTTTAAGTATCTTCTTCAAGTTGGTTAAATCACGCTGGAACCCTTTCCTAGTGCGGAAACACTCAAGATACCTTTTCATCAAGAATTGGACGTAGTCGTCCAGTTTTGCCTCCTTCTCTGTATCGCCCATGGATGCCACAAAGTTCTTTGCGTCTATGGCAGTGGTGACTAGTTGCATGGCTGTTAATTCATTGGATCTAGTGGCATCCAATAAACCATCGTACTCCTCAATCAAACTCATTACTTCTTCTATTTTGCTGGCCCTTTTTTTTTAGGTTGAAGATGAATTATGGGGTTAAGGGGGTGAAGTTGAAAGTAGGGGGTAAAAATGGCGTTGGTATTTAAAGGGGGGGGGGAGGGAGGAGAGCGATGAAAATTTAATTAGGGTTAGAAAATTTAATTGGTGGTAGTAGAGAGGGTAGAAGAGAGGGTTGAAAATGTAATCGGAATTGTTTTTTCCTAACGAAGTTTTACTCAATCTTAATGAATTTTTTAGACACTTTCCAACTTTACCCTTTACAAACCTCTCTTCAATCTAACCTAACTTGTACTTTGTACCAATTTACCACCCTTTATTTCACGATTCACCCTTTTTTCATGTTACCTCCATAATTCGTTAATCAATCAATCACTTCCAAATTCATTTTGATTCTGATTCAAATTGATGAATTACTTATTTACTTTATTTAATTGTTTCACATTCTATGAGGCTTTGTTCCATAAACCCTAACTCTTGATTTTTTAACTTGGTTGGTGCAATTATGACACATGAACATATTGGAAATAAATGCGTTGCTAGATGAACAGATCAAGGAGCAATGGTTGATAATGCGATTATGACCAATTTATAGGATGCTTGAAGCTTTAATCGTGATTGAAGTTTTTTTTGATAGCACCATATGTCCGGTGTTGGTGATGTTGAATTTTGTGAATTTTTTGTAGAGAGAAGCAAACAATTATTTTGAGAATGTGGGGAAATGACAAGGGCAAATTGGTAAAATATCGTTAGAATTGAGTAAATGTTCGTTAGGAAAAAGCACGACCCAATTTAATTGGTTAGGTGGGGGGTCTATCTGCCTAAATTAATTAGGGTTAGAAGAGTGAGGTGAACGTTTTGTGTTCTCAATGTGGATAGAGACTCACAAACACCCCTTTCAGTCACCTAAATAACAAATTAATTAGGGTTATTTGTCGTCGACATCGGTTTGAAACATCGATATTTTTGTGAAATAATCTCGTTGCCAAAATAATTTACATGTGTGTGTTTTGTTCTGCATAATTTAACCGAGTACGAATTCCAAAGACGTAATAAATTTGTTTTGTGTTTTGTGTATCTGGCGAACTAAGTCGTATTTTTTTACAAATCATATAAATTGAACGAAATGAATTGTTATATATTTAGGGTTACTTTGGTTAATTAGTCAGTGAATTGTGGTAGTCACTCATGACTCTGCATGAATTTGGCTGCGATTATGAGTTAGAAGTGGCGTGATTGTATCACATCAAGCATGTGACTCCGCCCAAGTAAAGTCACTGGCCAAAATATTGAGCTGTCATTCATCTGATACTCAAAAGATACTTCAACATGTGATTTTTTGATATTCCCAAAACTGATTTACTTCAATATGTACACTAGTTACTACATATTCACGCGTTACGGTGCGTCGAGGTCTTACGCCTAGCGTCGAGGTCTTACGCCTTCTCCCACGTTTTTTTATTATGTTACGCCTAGCTTCGAGGTCTTTCCATATGGTTGGCGCGTCCGCTATGAAAGCATGAATTTTCTGTAACACGTCCCCACGAGCCTCATTCATGTCAGCAAGGATGAGGGACGCTGCAAGCTCAAATGACAAATAATGCCTCCCGACCTTAGACCCAATATTAGCGTGGCTGAACGGCGCACGATCGTACATGGACATGTGCATCAAGCAGAAAATGCCGGATTCCGTGTCGTTCTTCCTGGTGCTCTGCCATTCCAAATTTACCTGGCGATGCTTAAACTTTGACAGGTGAATGCCCTTCATCAGCTCCTTGTCGTCCATGTAGTCGATCGTTGTGTACGACTGTTGCAATATTAGGTAAAAGAAAACGTCAACACTTAGGGAAGCAGTAGAATAATTGATGCGGTGAATTAAAGCATACTCGTGTAACTTAATATTTTGCTTGACACTTCGAACATATATGAGCCCGGGCCGTGTGTCTGCTGATCGAGGATATCAACGGTTCTCTCCATAAAGTTGATGCAAACGCATGCGTAGTGCCCCCCTACTATGTACTGGGACAAACAGCAGTTCAACGTTCAAGTCGAATGCTCCGTTGTAGTCTCGTATGAATCTGTCCCACGTTGCGTACACGCCGTCATAGTCTTCGTCTGCGGGGGTACTTGAGTCGGGTCATTCCAGTATACGGGCCAGTGATTCCTAACGGGGGTGAATATTAGTTGCCATAAGTGATAGGGTACGTCGTCAGAACTATATCATGTGTGTGGCTGTACACCACAAAGTGTGTGATTGTACAACCTAAGCTGTGTGACTTTGCAGCGTACAGAACGTGACCATATATGAAAGAAGTGTGTGATTGTACCTTCTAATCTGTCTGACTATACAACTTACAGCATGTGACTTTACACCTTCAAGTGTGCGACTGTGCAAAGTGAAGTATGTGAACCCAGCCTTACTATTACCCAGACTTTACATCTTACAGTTAATGTGTATGAAGTCATTTGTACTATTTAATGTAATAGGTAGGGGGCGGGGGCCATACCATGTGACGAATTCCGAACCACGCCATTGTTACTCCAGAAGGGGAGGATGACTCACGGCGACAAGGGCATCAAGGAAGCATCCTACTCGTCAGCGACCGGTTCATGCGAAACAAGGTTGACATGACGATGGCCTCGGGGTCCGGTTCCCTATGGATTAAAGAGCAACCCAACCCATCCCCACCACCCCGTGATCGAGACTTGATTGCTGACTAGCTTTCTTCTGGGACTAATCGGGGTTGGGGTTCAGGCGTTCTCGGTGTTCCGCTTGGACGCTTCCGCTCCAGGGAGGTTGTCTTCACAGGAGTTGTTTCATTCGCACGGGCGGACAACAGCGATTCCTTGTACTTTCCGAATGATGCTACTTTCTTCAAAACAGCGCCCGTCTCCCTGTTCACGTTGCTCAGAGTAAGGATCGCCGCGATCTCCGCCCTGCACATATTCATGGCCGCCATTGTCCCCAAAGAGCAGTGAAATGGGGACCCGGCGTACAACATCATGTGCATCATCAAGTACACTCCACAGTCATTGGCGGAGTAGCCCACCCCCTGCCAAGATAAGGGAACGTTCACCATTCTAAATGAACGAACTCTCTCACTCTTCCTCACCCCTCGTTGTACCATGTACTCCCCCATTTTATCAGCCTACAAAACAAGTGGAACCAGGATCAGTTGTTGAACACATTCGCAGTCACAAAATTGATTTAATAGTCACACATGTCATGTAAAAGGGTATGACCGCTATTCGAGCAATGTCACAGTAAGGCAACATAGAAAAATCCTCATCGTACAACCTTTTGTCGAGGTACTCTACTTGCTCTGATTTGAAGTTTAAGCAGGCGCAACTGTAGTGGCCCTCGTCTCCTGATAAAACCGGGACGAACACCTGCAAACAATGCGTCAAGAATTTGTGCGATAACAACTAGTAACGAACGTTATGTGCAGAATAATACCATGTCTGAGTCCAAAGGAAAGTTAGAGAAACTGTTTTGCCTCCACTGGTCCCACACGTAAAATATTTGTTCGTCCAGATTTATGCCCTTGCTTTTTTTTTCGTCCACAATTCCAGCACTGGCTTCTTCTCACATGCACCGATGTTAGATATTCAATTTCAAAATCCGGGACATACCGAATTTAGGACTTATGATTTTACTCAAAATAGCCTATTTCTAGCCGGTATGATGCCCAATTCAAAACTCGAAAACATTTTTTGAACTTTCAAAACCGAGGCCCGATACACTTTCCGATTTTCTCGAAAAATCGGGCCTTTCCCCGAGTTCTCTCGGACTTTCCAAAAACCATCAATTTTCAAAACCTTCCTCTTCTTAGGACTTCCCGTATTTAGCAGTGTCGGGTCATGTCGTAAGTTGTCAAGGTCTTTAGCGTCGAAACTCTGCCGATCTTACGTCACGAGTTTCTTCCCCCTCCCAGTCCGCCTTATTAGACTAAGGCAAGGCCCACCTACGTAGGACAAGCCCCTACAAAGGAGGGCCCGTTTACACAATCGAGTTGCTGCGAGTTTACCTCATCGAAGGCAGATTTACCTCATCGAAGATGCTGCGAGTTGCAGCTGCGGGTGTGGGCTTGCTCGTAGATGAACTTGCCCCTTGATAGCCTTTGGTAGAGGCCTTAGTCAGGCTCTCTAACCTTAGGTCGTCTTCTATTCTCGTGCCCATTTCGGTGAGGGCGGCGAAGTTAGGGATGATAGCATACCGGAGATGGACCCGGTAGGATGGGAGGAGGTTCTTGACAAAAGCCTCCACTAGGACCTTCTCACTGGGCTTGTCGACCAGCTTCACACTCTCGGCTCGCCATCTTTGCAAATATTTTGTGAACCCTTCTTCGGGCTCTTGGGCCATCACCTCCAGAGTACGCATTGTAGTCTGGATTTCAGTATTGTCGGCGTAATTCCGAGCAAATTCGGTCGCCACATCGTCCCAAGTCTTATATTTCTTGGGGTCAAGCCTATAGAACCAGGCCTTAGGGTGCTTCTCGAGAGAGGAAGGGAATAAGTGCTTGAACATGGCGGACTTTACCCCCTTGACCGCCATAAAGTCTTTGAAAGCCCGGATGTGATGAACCGGGTCTTCAGTACCCTCAAACATCAGAATTCCCGTAAGGTTGAGGTTAGCAGGTAGCTCGTCATTCAAAGGTGAATAGGAACGAGCATTTTCGGTGTGAATCGAGTTGTTTGTCGATAGGTGAACTTGTTCTTCGAGCTTGCGAACAACGCTGATAAGTTCAGCTATGGGCCCAGTGGTCTCTGACCCGTCAACAGGGGCCGCCTTTTCTACGGCACTCAAACGGGTGTCTAACGTTGCTTGGCTAGCCTGGATGGAGGTCAGTTGAGTCTCGATCTTGGCCAACGCGTCCTTAATTTGATCCATTTGACGTTGATGTCTGGTTTCGGGTGGCCTGTCTGTAAGAACACCGCGTATTCAGAAACTAGCCCGAATCCCGGAATAGAAAGTACATCCCGAACAAGACTAAAAGGGAAATGACTCGAGAAAAGACACCTAGACGGGTGACTTGTGAAATGTGGGCCTTCCTTAGGATTCGACGAGTGGGCCTAGTCCTGTTCGAAGGAAGGATCACGTGAGACATCCCCAGACTTTTGACTCGATTGTGTAAACGGGCCCTCCTTTGTAGGGGTTTGTCCTACGTAGGTGGGCCTTGCCTTAGTGTAATAAGGAGGACTGAGATGGGGAAGGAACTCGTGATGTAAGATCGACAGAGTTTCGACGCTAAAGACCTTGACAACTTACGACATGACCCGACACTGCTAAATACGGGAAGTCCTAAGAAGAGGAAGGTTTTGAACATTGATGGTTTTTGGAAAGTCCGAGAGAACTCGAGGAAAGGCCTGATTTTTCGAGAAAATCGGAAAGTGTATCGGGCCTCGGTTTTGAAAGTTCAAAAAATGTTTTCGAGTTTTGAATTGGGCAGCATACCGGCTAGAAATAGGCTATTTTGAGTAAAATCATAAGTCCTAAATTCGGTATGTCCCGGATTTTGAAATTGAATATCTTGAAAAAGATGTAATTTTTGAAAAGGTTGACGGTTTTTGAAAACGACACGGAAACCAAATAGCACGTAGTCACACAAGCATTATAACGACGCCATGTATGCTTTACACTAAGTCTCGGTCGGTCTATAGAGGGTCTATACCAGTGTACATAGTCTAGACGTTGATCGGGACAGACTTTCTAAGTCGAGTTGAGCTTAGAACATGCCGCGAAACCCACTCGAATCGACTATGGACACCTTTTGACATATCCATATTGGAGTACATCAACGGTATAGTGGGACGTCGGTCACCAGTACCGGTCCGGGAAAATATGGGTTATGCATGAACCGTAAAACTAAAACGCGTATTGTACTAGTCAAACGATTTCTATTCGAGTCTCACCCTGAGGATGCCGATGGTAAGTCACGCATCAGTTAATCCCCAGCGGAGTCGCCAAATTGTGGACATGACATAGGTCCACCCCGACGCGGCCACGCGCGGGTTTGTGGAGGCGAATGAATCTCCATATGAAACGGATCGAATGGAAATTTAAATCGAAGTGGAGTCGCCACCGAACTTTGTGGGAGTTCGGACCCGTTCGAACCCACTCTATGTCGTAGTGGGCCGTATACATTATACGGCCCATTTCCGATGTCAGAGTTTATTGGGTTCGTCCCTTAGCATTTGATACCGATACCGTCACTACCGGTTATCGTGTATTGAATGACTCTCGTGCGCCAACGGTTTCGGGCATCCGGAAACCGAGGTTCTGAGTAAGGGGTGAGGGTACGTGTTGGGAAGCCCACTAAGGACACCCAACCCCGCCCGCACTTAGCGGCCTCTACTAAGATCTCGAATGACTTTCTAATACGCGCGTTAGTTGAACGGGAAAATGATATGCAAAGATTATTTTCCCTAAGCATGTAAGAAATTGAAAAGGGTTTCTACGTCGATTTAATGCAACTAAAATCTTAACGTCAAAGTTGTATTTTAGCATGCAGGTTCATTTTAGTACGATAAAATAAACAACTAAAATTGACAAAAGAAACAACAAACGGTTAGCAACGGTGTAACGATATTAACGGTTTGTGCAAATATTGAATTATGTAGAATGATGTAAGTGAGTTAATGCATGGTTTTGAAAAAGGTGTTTCACGTGATAGATTAGGCACGTGTTGACTTAAGTCACGAAAAAACCGATTAACGAGACTCGAATGTGATGTGTAGGACTCACGGTTTAACGTGATAAAGGGCCACTCGACCGAGTCATTACGGGACTCGACCGAGTGGACCTCTGAAAAAGGTTCTGTCCGGATTTTACGACCATACTCGACCGAGTTACTGACCAACTCGACCGAGTACGTTGCCACTCGACCGAGTCAATGTGAGACTCGACCGAGTGGAGGTCGTAGAGACATTCTGTTTTGGTTTTTGTGATGTCACTCGATCGAGTGGCATAGGCACTCGGTCGAGTGGCACCTGTACGAACCAGGTTCGTTTGCAATTTGGTCGTTGATTTCGAAATTGCTTTTGATTTTGATAATTTGATGAATTGGGCATAAATATTGTGGAATTTATACTCAATTCTGAACTTGAATACTCGTTATATCCCATATTCGATTATTGAATAGATATGGAATACTAGAGTGAAAATAAAATAAAATTGTTTTTAAGTCGCCTTAAATTAACTACCGCGATATGGTAGATTTCCTCCGCGTTTAATAATGTCGTAATTCTAATGAATTGTATTGACGATTATTTTAGCATCAACGAAAAATTGCATTAGTTAACTTTTTTTACTAGATCGTTAGACTCGACATCCAATTATGGTATTGGTATCGATTCTAACGGATCGACACTTTGCTTGAAATAGAGGACTTGATTCCCTCGGCTTTTCTGACATCGAAATAAATCCCTAGAGATCGTGATGTTGGATCTGCGTCAACGGGTTTCGACCCTTATTAAAATAGAACGCTTGTTTTTGAAGATCGATATGAATATGCGATGCGAACGAAAATAAACGAATTATTGTTTAGGTTGACCCGTTTCAATAATCAAGCGATCGGGGTGATGGGATAAGCGACCGACAACGCTGTGTGCAGTACACTTGTATATTCGGGTTTTCTTATCCCACCATCACTCACGCTCGACACAAATTCACGAGTATTTTAATGCTTTATAATACTAGTGATATTATCGATACTAGGACGCGATAATAACGATAAAGAAAATAAGAAAAAAAAAACGACCCTTATGACGATGAAAACGCGAAAAGACGGGAAAGGAGAAGAAAAGGGGTTTTGCACCCTCAACCTACATGTTCTTGTCTCGGATAGGACTCGTAGTCGCGGCTTTAACACAGGAGTTTCGAGGTCTATGGAGGTTGAGTTGTGGTGGTTTAGGTTTGCCTCCTAGGTACTAGGGTTAGGGCTTGAGTGTAGTATTAGGATGTGTTGATTAGGGTAGAATTAGGGTTTTTTGAAGGATGATCAAAGTTGTAAAGATGTGAAACTAGGGTTTCAAAGGTGTCAAAAAAGATGTGAAATTGTGTGTGCATGGGGTTGCTTATATAGGCAAAGGCAAGGGCACCCGGTTAGGGTTACTTGACCGAGTAACCAGCTGACTCGGTCGAGTAGCCCAGTGCGTCAGTCGTCGGGCTTGAAATAGGCCCACTCGATCGAGTGGGTGAGGCACTCGATCGAGTGGCCCAGCTGGGTCGTGCGGGTCCATCGTTTTGGGCCGTGACCTGGGTTTTTGATGGGTTTGTGTTTGACCTGGACTTTTGATGTTGTGAGGGGCTGTTTTGTATGTCTCGGAAATGACTTTGACCGGGGTTGAACCAATCGTAAAAAAAGTCGGTTTTATTTCCGGTGTCGATTTTGGCCCAAATTAGTCTTATTTGACTCGGAACGGTCCGCTGGGCCTGATTTTGAGGTCAGTTTTGTGAGATTTGTACTCCGTAAGTGCTTTAGCCAACAACTAATGGATTTGAGCCCATATCCGAGCGCGTAGAAACAAGTTAGCGTCTGATCATCATCGGGTGTTTTTTGGGAAACTACCATAGACACGTGGCAGTCAAAATGCGGGTGTCTACACCATGGCATTTCTAGTATAAATTACAAAGCAAAAACTCACCGTTGGTGTATTCGACAATTTGCATAACTGCCATCGAAGGAAAAGTTGCATGCAGCGACGCGAGGAAGAAGATGAATGATTGAACGTGTTATTGACTGTGTTGATTGAACGCGTATACTTTGATTGAGGATTGTTTTGGTTGAAAGTGATGAATGAGAGAATGAATGAGAGAATGAATGTCTGTAATGCTATGAATGAGAATATGAATGAGGCGTTACTCTTTGATATTGTTTCCTATTTTGATGGCAATCACGTTCCATAATTATAGGAAGCAATATCTTTATTTTTTATTTTTTATTTTTTATATACGGCGGTATTCTAAATCCTTTTGTCAGTCCAATGCATTAGAGTAACATATGAAAAGAACTTAAGTAACATATGAAGTGCATTAAAGTAACACGAGATTCGATTAACAGAAGATGTCTATACACAGGGGTTAAACATTAAAATAACAGATGATCTATATTAAAGTAACACATTATGTGCATTACTATAACTCCATATATATGTTTGTGCGAAAAATTCATATAATGATCAGATCTTTAATAATATACAGATTCCATACTGTAAACGTAAAATCTAATAATATGGAGCATATTAATGACTTCCATGGCGTTTCAAGTATAAATTACAAATTAAAGCAAGTACTCACCGTTTGTGTATTCGACGATTTGCATATCCGCCATCGAAGGAGAAGTTTCAGTGGCGCGAGGAAGAAGATGAATGATTGAACGTGTTATTGAGTTGGTTGATTGAACGTAAGTCGCTGCGCGCGAAGAAGAAGAAGATGAATGATTGAACGATTTACATAAACTTTGATTGAAGATTGTGTTCGTTGAAAGTGATGAATGAGAGAATGAACGTCAAAAGTGCTATGAATGACAGTGTGAATGAAGATGTTACTCTTTGATATTGTTTTCTATTTTGATGGAAGCAGTATCTTTTTTTTTAATAATGAAGGAAGCCATGATGGATCTTGTCCATCCATTCCTCGCTCTCACATTCAATGGATGAGATGAGGACTTAGGGACTCAATATATGAGAGGGACTCATAAGAACCCTATATATATCTTGGCCGTGGCACTTTCTCTCCATCCTAGGATTATTTTGCTTCAATTCTAGTCTTAATCGACTCAAATTCATCGTCAAATAATCCTCTTTCCGTTCTCTTCGTTAAGGTATTAATCCACGTCGTTTTGATCAATTTTTACCTTGATTTTTATTAATTTTCTCATGGTATTTTTCTGCCATGATTTTCGTGTTTGGTAGGATTTTTGGACGATCCCGAAGCCGACGAATATATTATCGACTTAGACTTGGAGTAGAGGTAACGTCGATGTTACTCTGTATTTCATGATTTTAATTGAGTATTTGCATGTATATATTTTTATGTTTTATTTTGGCAATATATGTATGTCACGAATTCTGGAAAAATTTTAAAGTTTAAAATTTGCATGTTTCGGTATTTATATCGCTTTTACGAGATTAACGATTGAATTGTTATATTAATTTGTAAAATCGTAATAATCGGCCTAAACATGTAATATATGTTTATATTCTGGAAAAATGTTGTTTTTGATGATTTTTAATAATTTAGTATTTTTCTGATATTTTTGATATCGATTATTGAATTATTACCGTTTTCGGACAAAAACGATTAAAAGCCGATTTTTAGTTCTAGTACTTAAACATTTTATTTTTATCTGATTTTTGACGTGGTGAAACTTTCTGGTGAAATAGAATTTTCTGAATGTTTTCATAATTTTTCGTAAATGTTAAGTGGATGAATTAATTAATCACTTTAAATCATCGTTTATCGCTAAAACCGTGTTTGTTGTTTAAATTCTCGATTTCTGGTCTTTGGTTTAAATCTGGAAAAATTATGATTATGATGATTTCATATTAAAATGTAATTTTATGATATTTAGTGCCTTAATAAAATGTTAGGAACGATAAGTTTTATTAATGGAATCGTTAATTGTGAAAACGGGTTTTAAAGACGGTTTTGACGGGATTTATTAAATCTGGAACTTTTGAAAAACTGGAAAAATGGTAGATTCTGGAAAATCATGATTTTTAGGTTTAATAATAATTTTTGGATATTAATACGTAAATCATTTTGTAATTACTATTTTTAATAATCGTTATTGTCGCGATTAGACGATTAACGAGAAAACCCTTTAAAAACCGAGTCGAAGTATTCTGGAAAATTTTCTTTTCTGGACAGAATGTCCATAAATACATTTTAACTATTTTACGTAATTTTTGTACTATTTATTAAAGTATTTAATTAATAAGTATTGATTTTCGGACAAATTGTGATTTATCGTTAAAATGTTTCGTCTTACCTGAAAGATTTATTTTTCCAGCAATTTTGAAAGTATTTAAATCTGAAACTTTAATAGTTGAATCATCCCTTAACATACTCTAAATATATTTGTTGGTTTAATTAAATAAAGACGTTCAAATATTTAATTTGATGTTTGCCGTAAAATCCTATTTATAATTTTATTGTCGAAACTAATAATAATTAGGGAATTTTAGCTTTTTAACATTTGAAAACACCCTAATTAGTAATATTAAAATGTTTAAGACATTTTTAATCATTTTATAACGCTTATACGATATTTTAATAATTTCATAAAATCAAATGATCTTACTTTAATAATTAATATCGTTAAGGCCGAAAATATTAGTTTTATAAATCTATATCGTTTACTAAAAATGTGGTATTAGTGTGAACTAATATTTTCGCTACTTTAATATAATACTATTTTTAGTAAAGTTTCTAAAAATAGATGTTTCCTAAAATAGAAAGTTTCCTCTTTTAGAATATAAATGTTTACTTCTTTTATCCTCATATTGTTTATAATGAATACATCATTTAAATATCGATAATGGTTTGTTTTGGAGTTATGGAATAAGGACAAGTGTGGGTTTAGAGTAATATAGTCTGGGATGTACGTTTTGCCATCAACTATAAAGCTGGTGTGTCTATGTTGAGACACATTGGTCGTTGAACTGAGCATGGTTTGTGTTCAGGAGGGTGTATGCTTACCTTAAACTTAGATATCACATCGTGTAAGTCGCGTCGGGTTGAACTGGGTATGGTTTGTATCCAGGAGGGGTGTGCACTACTTAAGCCAGGACCTCGCTGCACGCAGTCCTGTTATGGTTGAGTTGCCTAGTTAGAGACCGAAGTCAGATTTGTTTTGACTAAGTTCTCGAAACTAGTTTTTAGTATTGTCCTGGTGAAAGTCTAGATTCTACATTAATCCTATCCGTAACCCCGTTTTGATTATTTTATTTGTTATCGATATAAATTGGTTTGCAGGTTGGCAAATATTTTTATGTTTCTTCGGAAACCCTTTTGATTAATTTGTTTTACGCTAAAGCTTATTTTAATATGCTGTTTTACTGTTTTCCAGTTTTACTATTTTTCCTATATTAGTAATTACTGTTTTAAAATCCTGTTATACGGCTGGGAGAACGTTGACGTTGCTCCCCACTGATTGTGGCTGTTATGTTTTAACATGGCAGGTATACGTGTTTGTTTTCCGATGGGTGTGGGCTAACTAGCAATCTTGGATCCTGCTTGATCTTTTTAATAATTGTCTTAAGGATTGTTTAACCTCATTGTGGATTGTTTTAATTTTTAGCCATTTTTATGTATGGCATACGTTTGACTTTACCAATCTAATTTAATAAGACATAGTTACAGTGTGTTTTAATCCCGACTCTACAGTGTTTCCGCCACTGTATAGCGTTAGAATTTCTAGGGGATTACAGTTGGTATCAGAGCATCACTGCTCCCGACGCTTACACACCTGAAATTAGGGAAAAACACCAGTAAATGATTTAAACAGTAAATAAAGATATTATTAGAAATGGGTAGAAACAGATAAGGACTTAACTGTTAAGATTATCTATTCCTGAACTCGATGATTAGCATTGATTTTATGTTGTTATTTGTGAACTTCAAGATGGGCGGAAGGGGTAACCGAAACAACAACAACAACGACAACCAAAATGATCAGGGAGGTATCGAAGCTCTGGCTGACACGCTACGCAACATAGCGCAGGCCATGAACGAGATGAACAACCGGAACCAACAGAGGCCCTTCAACTTCTCTCACGCAGCTGAAGGAATGGCTAAAAGCAGACTGGACTATTATGATGGCTCCGTGGACCCCGAAGTCATGAACCGTTGGTTTCGACTGATGGAAAGGCAGTTTGGAATTTACTCCGCCCCCGAGAATCAGAAGGTGGGCCTAGCTGTGTTGTACCTGTCAGACGATGCAGACAGACGGTGGAGCCAGGTTGGCCCGACTGCACTTCAGACTCCTGGATTCAACTGGACTCAGTTCAAGACTCTCTTAGAGCAGAGATTTGTAGACACCCGCATTTTGACTGCCAGGTGTCTATGGTAGTTTCCAAAAAACACCCGATGATGATCGGACGCTCACATGCTTCTGTGCGCTCGGATACGGGATCAAATCCATTAATCGCTGGCTAACACACTTACAGAGTACAAATCTCACAAAATCAACTTCAAATCCAGGCCCAACGGGCCGTTTCCAATCAAACAAGGCTAATTTGGGCCGAAACCGACACCGGAATTAAAACCGACTCGTCACGATTGGGTCAATCCCGGTCAAAGTCGTTTGCGAGACATACCAAACAACCCCTCAAACATCAAAAGCCCAATTCAAACTCAAACTCATCAAATATCCATGGTCAAGGTCCAAGCGAGTGACCCGCGCGACCCAGCTGGGCCACTCGATCGAGTGCCTCACCCACTCGATCGAGTGGGCCCTTATTCAAGCCCGACGGCTGGCGTAACGGGCCACTCGACCGAGTTAGCCACCTACTCGGTCGAGTAACCCTAAACCGAAGCCCTAGCTTTTCCTATATAAGGAACCCCCATGCACACATCTTCAACAACTTTTTCCCCCAACTTTACAACCCTAATCACAACTTTTACACACATCCTTACACCCCAAGCAAACCCTAAGCAAACATCCTAGCAAACCCTAAACTAGTTTTAGGAATCACACCCCAAGCCACCATAACTCAACCTCCATAAACCTCGAAGACTCTTGTGCTATAGCCACGGTTACGAGTCCGCGCCGAGACAAGAACATGTAGGTTGAGGGTGTCAAAACCCCGTTTCTTCTCTTCCTCCTTCACGCGTCGTGTCGTCATCTTCATATGGGTCGTTTTTTATTTATTTCGTTATTATCGCATCGTTAATACCTATAATACTAGTATCAATACATTAAAATACCCATCAATTTGTGTTGAGTATGAGTGATATTGGAATAAGGAAATCCGAATATACAAGTGTACTGCACACGCGTTGACGGTCGCTTGCTCCGATATCCCGATTACTCGATTATTGAGATGGGTCAATTTCAACAATAATTTTCATGTCGTTTGTATTATTATTGTTTTCTGCGTGTCACATCGATTTCTCAAAAAATAAGCATTATATTTCAATAAGGGTCGAAACCCGTTGACACGGATCCGACATCACAATCCCTAGGGATTTATTCCGATGTCGGAGAAATCGAGGGAATCAAGTTCTCTTTTTATTTATTCAAATAGAGCGTCGATTTCAGATTCGATACTAATCCCATAATTGGATATCGAATCTAGTAATCAAGTCATATGAATTAGTTAATGTGATTTGTTCGTATCGCAATAATTAATTCAAAACGGCTAAAATCAATTTATTTATTTTCTATTTCACTCTAAAATTCCATATCGATTCAAATAATCGAATGTGGGATGCAATGAGTATTCAAAGTTAGAGTCGAGTTTAAATTCAACAATATTTATACTCGGTTCAATAAAATTTGCGATTTATAAAAAAATCAAGTCGAACATAAATTGTGCAATATTTATGTCCGATTCGGTAAAATCGTCAAACTCTCAAAAATCAAAAGCAATTTCGAAATTAACAATTAAATTTGCAAGCGAATTACAATTCGTACAGGGGGCACTCGACCGAGTGCCTTACCCACTCGGTCGAGTGGTACCCCAAAAATCGGATCAGAATGTCTGTTACGACACCCACTCGATCGAGTCTCACAGTGACTCGGTCGAGTGGCCACATACTCGACCGAGTTGGTCAATAACTCGGCCGAGTATGGTCAATAACACGAAACAGAAACATCTTCTCAGGGCCTACTCGATCGAGTCTATCGACCACTCGATCGAGTAACCTCATAACGACCAAAACGTGGGTCGCACATCTTCTTTTCTCAAAACCCGATAGCATTTTACGACTTAGGTCAACACGTGCGTAATTAATCACGTGTATGCTACCCTTTCAAACCATGCATCATCTCGTACATTATTCAATTCAATTCGTTATTTGCGAACCGTTAATATCGATTTACCGTTACTAACCGTTTGCTTGTTTCTTTTGTCAATTTAATTCATGTTCGTTTATTGTACTAAATGAACCCGCATGCTAAATTCCACTTTGACGTAGAATTGATTGCATTAAAAGACTTAGAAACCCTTTTCAAATTCAATTCACTTGTTTAGGGAAAATACTCTTTGCATTTCATTTTCCCGTTTAACTAGCGCGCGTATTGTAAGTCATTCGAGTTCTTAGTAGAGGCCGCTAATGTGCGGGCGGGGTTGGGTTTCCTTTGTGGGCTTCCCAACACGTACCCTCACCCCTTACTCAGAACCTCGGTTTCCGGATGCCCGAAACCGTTGGCGCACGAGAGTCATTCAATACACAATATCCGATAATGTCGGTATTGGTATCAAATGCAAAGGGACGAGCCCAATAAACTCTGACATCGGAAATGGGCCGTATTTTGTATACGGACCACTACGACATAGAGTGGGCTCGAATGGTTCCGAAAAACCATAAAATTCGGTGGCGACTCCACATAGACCTAAATTTCGATTCGATCCGTTTCATATGGAGATTCATTCGCCTACCCAAACCCGCGCGTGGCCGCGTCGGGGTGGACCTATGTCATGTCCACAATTTGGCGACTCCGCTGGGGATTAACTGATGCGTGACTTACCATCGGCATCCTCAGGGTGAGACTCGAATAGAAATCGTTTGACAAATACAATGCGCGTGTTAGTTTTACGGTTCATGCATAACCCATATTTTCCCGGGCCGGTACTGGTGACCGACGTCCCACTATACCATTGATGTACTCCAACATGGATATGTCAAAAGGTGTCCATAGTCGATTCGAGTGGGTTTCGCGGCATGTTCTAAGCTCAACTCGACTTAGAGAGTCCGTCCCGATCAACGTCTAGACTATGTACACTGGTATAGACCCTCTCAGACCGACCGAGACTTAGTGTAGAGCATACATGACGTCGTTATAATGCTTGTGTGACCACGTGCTACTTGGTTTCCGAGTCGTTTTCAAAAATATCAACCTTTCAAAATTGCATCTTTTTCAAGATATTCGATTTTCAAAACCCGGGACATGCCGAATTTAGGACTTATGATTTTACTCAAAATAGCCTATTTTCTAGCCGGTATGCTGCCCAAATCAAAACTCAAACTTTCAAAACTCGTGGCCCAATGACTTTTCGGAAATTTGGGCCATTCACCGAGTCCACTCGGTCCTTTTTCAAAAATCAATCAATTTTCAAAACTTCCCTCCTCTTAGGACTTCTCATATTTAGCAGTGTCGGGTCATGTCTTAAGTTGTCAAGTTTCTCTAGCGTCGAAACTCTGTCGATCTTACATCACGAGTTTCTTCCCTATCCCAGTCCGCCTTATTAGACTAAGGCAGGGCCCACCTAAGTAGGACATACTCTTACGAAGGAGGGCCCGTCAACACAATCGAGTCAAAAGTCTGGGGATGTCTCGCGTGAACCTTCCTTCGAACAGGACTAGGCCCACTTGCCGAATCCTAAGAAAGGCCCACACTTCACAAGTCACCCGTCTAGGTGTCTTTCTCGAGTCATTTCCCTTTTTAGTCTCGTTCGAGATGTACTTTCTATTCCGGGATTTCTGGGCTAGTTTCTGATTACGCGGTATTCTTACAGACAGGCCAGCCACAACCCGACATCAACGCAAGATGGACAAACTGAAAAACGCCTTAGCCAAGATCGAGACTCAACTGACCTCCATCCTCGCTAACTAGGCAACTTTGGACACCCACCTGAGTACTGTAGAGAAGACGGTCCCAGTTGAAGGAGATGGTTCCGCTAGGCCCATGGCCGAATTGGTCAGTGTTGTTCGCAGACTCGAGGAGCAAGTCCACTTGTCAACAAGCAACTCAATCCACTCTGAAAATGCTCGCATTTACTCACCTTTGAATGACGAGCTACCGGCCAACCTCAACTTAACGGGAATTCCTATGTTTGAGGGTACCGAAGATCCGGTCCATCATATCCGGGCTTTCAAGGACTTCATGGCAGTCAAAGGAGTAAAGTCCACCATGTTCAAGCACCTGTTCCCTTCCTCCTTGGAGAAGCATCCCAGGGCCTGGTTCTACAGGCTCGACCCCAAGAAATACAAGACTTGGGATGATGTGGCGACCGAATTTGCTCGGAACTACGCCAATAACACTGAAATCCAGACTACAATGCGTACTCTGGAGGTAATGGCCCAAGAGCCCAAAGAAGGGTTCACAAAATATCTGCAAAGGTGGAGGGCTGAGAGTGTGAAGCTGGTTGACAAGCCCGGCGAGAAGGCCCTAGTGGAAGCCTTCGTCAAAAACCTACTCCCATCCTACCGGGTCCACCTCCGGTATGCTATCATCCCAAACTTCGCTGTCCTTACTGAAATGGGCACGAGAATCGAGGATGACTTGAGACTAGAGAGCCTGACTAAGGCCTCTACCAAAGGCTATCAAGGGGCAAGTTCATCTACAATCAAGCCCACACCGGCAGCCGCAACTCGCAGCATTTTCGACGAGGTAAACCTGCTCGACACCTCATCTAAAAAGAATACACCAAATCGGGTATTCACAGATATAGGGACTACCTATACTTATGCCTTACAGAGGCTATCCTCAAAGGGCCTAATCCAACCGATAGGCCCAACTGCAGAACCTCCAGTGGAAAAAAGGCCCAAAACTTACAATGCCCAGGCCTACTGTCAGTATCACCGGGGCAACGGACATGATACTGAAAAATGTTGGAGGTTAAAACATCTAATCCAAGACCTTATCGAGAGCGGGAAAATCCCGTTGCCCGGAGACAAGCCGAGCAACAAAGAAAACCCGCTCAGCGCTCATGCTATCTTCACCGGTGAGGTAATTGACTGTTCTCACCTCATCTCTCCCTATATCCCACAAATCAATGGGATATGGTTTGACGACGAGGATGATGTGTACTTAACCAAAGGGGAAGCTGTCCCCATCACCCTTGAAGAGGTCCGGAAGGCTAAGTCCAAGGCTTTAGCCACCAATCATCTCGCCACAGCTGGGCGTTCCATTCCTATATCCGTCACTGAACCTGCCAGGACGGAGCCTACCCTCGAAGAACCGAGCCCAGACACGGCTCTGGTCCAACAAATGAAGAGGGTCCGAGCCGATCTAACCATATGGCAACTATTAGTTAGCTCACAAGCTCATCGGGAAGCACTGACTAAGGCTCTCGATGAAATCAAGGTTGATTCAGAGGCTACCCCTGCTGAAATGGTAGCCACCATCATGCCCTACCTTAAGGGCACCCACTCATAACCTTCTCTGAAGCTGATCTGCCACCATTTGAGCCCAATCATAATCTGGCCCTATACATCACGGTCATCTGCAAAGGTAAATATCTCCCGATGACCCTTATCGACGATGGATCAGCCGTGAATGTCCTTCCTCTAAGGACCGCAAAAGCACTCGGCATCACCGATGCCGATTACCTTCCAACGGCACAGACTATCCAGGCTTTCGACGGAAGCCCAAAACCTGTCGCCGGGGCCGTGAAATTAAAGATCATAACGGGCCCAATCGAAAAGGAATTGGAATTTCAGGTGATAGATGTCACTTCATCATTCAATCTCTTACTAGGAAGGCCTTGGATCCACGCAGTCAAGGCCGTGTCATCTACCCTCCATCGAAAAGTCAAGATGCCCCTTAAAGACGGTATCATCACGCTGGAGGCGACCCCAATTACCCTAGCAAGCTGCAACGCTACGGGCCGGGCCGACTCACGAGGATTTGATTTCGTGGGCATGATCGAAGAAGAATATCTCTTTAGGCCCTACTTCACAACTAGCATCGACACGATGCTACAAAATCTGGGTTACCTACCCGGAATAATCTCAAGGCCAAATCTTCCAGCTGGGAAGATTATCGAGGTTCTAAATGATGACGAGTCACATTTCGGATTGGGGTATGCTATAACCCCAGAAAACGTGGTTCGGGCCGGTATTCACAGGGCCGTCGATATTATCAAGGGTACTTACATAAGCCCTTATAGCCTGAAGTTAACGGATTACTTCGTCACCCCAGTCTTCGGAGCTATCCAAGTGGGCCTCTACCAACCCACCATCATATATCCTGAGACCAAAAAGGCTCGGGAATGCAATTTCATCCTTGATGATATATTTACCATCGTCCAGACCGAAACAAAGGAAGGCAAAAACGACTCCGAGCCCGTGCTGGGGCTCCTATTCGGAGAAGACAAGACCGTCCCCGCTCCGAAGGACGATTTGGTCAACTTGATCCTTCGCAGCGATCGGTTCGACCCAACCAAGCTAATCACCGAAGTCGGTGCCAACACCGAGACGAGGGCTTGGAGGAAGACCATAAAGTGGACCGATAGTCAAGGACGGGTCTACAAGCTGACCACCGGCGAGGGAGACATGCCGGATACTGAGTCTGAGTCAGAGTCAGAGTCGGAGTCTGAGTCCGAGTCTAGAGGGTCTGGTGCTAAAGTCGAGTCTGTAACCCCTCTTCCCTTATCCACTGAGGTCTCGAGGCCTGTCCCAAGACCTCTCCCTATCCCGCCTCTGACCAATGATCAGATGGCAGCTCTATTCGAGCTATTTTCAAAATTTACCATCAATAATAATAACCAACACCGTTCTGCTTACGACTTGTCTTATTTCCAAAATTTCCTCAATTTCAAAAATTTTATATGCAATGACATTGAGAAACCCGACGAACAGGTACCCCTACCTCAACATTTGGTCGAGCAGCTCGAGCAAAGGGAATCCCGAGATCCGGTAATTGAAGAAACCGAGTCCATCAATGTGGGAACCACTTTAGAGCCTCAGATGCTTAAATTGGGCCTATCTTTAGATCCAGAGGAGAGAAAACAATTCGCAGACTGATGGTAGGGATTTGTCGTGGATCCCGCCACCAAATATACAACCAACTAGCACCTAACGGTAGTTAGGGTAAGTCGGGTCGTGTCCACGGAGACGGTATTGCAATGCTTAGACTAAATCGGCCTAAAACGAGACTAGGTTACACAAACAAACACAAATAAGCAATAAAAGGAAAACTATGAAGGAGGAGAAGTGGGAACTAGACTAATGATGAACCATGATGAACAAGACTACCAATTGCTAAACAATGCTAATAATCAAACCAACTATCAAACTAAAGGAAATTATGACTAACTAGCAAGATGAAGCAAATATGGAAGAAAGGAGTGGGTTAGGTCGGGTTCATAAGTGTAGTAGGGTGACTTGGGTTGATTAAGGGTGTAGGTGCCTCCTAATTGCTAGGTTCGGTCCGGGCGATAGCAACTTAAACCGATGTCGATGACAATGCTCAACATGTCCACACACAAAGCAAACAATGGGTAGAAGAAGACTAGTATGAGAAGCATGGCCACTACAACTCATACAAGCATATCAACAAACACATGGTGAGCCAAATATGTGACTAGCAATAAAGAACCATCCTTTACCCCTAATCAAACCCTAATCACCCATAATCTACCCTTAATCCCCCTACTAACCCACAAATAAACTACTCACTCATGATCAAACTTATTACAACAATAACAAGAGAAAACATCACCATAACCCTAACATTCATCATTAAGAATAATATGAGAAATAACAATCAACACTAAGTAAAGATTCTAACTTGGATTAATAATAAAGAACAAGAGTAAAGAAGGATTATACCAACACTAGGATGAAGAAAAGATGATATCTTGCATAAAAGAGAAACCCAAATAATCCCAAGGTTGTCAATCTTGGAGAAATCTTCAAGTATCTTCTTAATACAAGACTAATTAACTAAGATTAACTAATAATTAAAGAGAGATTCAAACTAATATGAGGAACTAAATCTAGGGTTTATGTGATGTAAAGAGGCTTAAGAGAGGCTAAACTAAGGTAGGATCCATAAACAATACAAGAGGGAAGTATTTATAGGGTTACAAATGGAAGGGAATTGGAAGAAAAGAAATGCGGGTTACAGCCTGTTGGTCCCGACCGGGACGGATCATCCCGACCGGGACGGACCCACCATCCCGACCGGGACGGGTTGGTCCCGACCGGGACGGCCTTGCAGTAGCTCCATCAAACTCGCACTTCATCCCCGACGGGATGAGGTGCATACCCGTCGGGGATGGGTCTTGTAGGCCTCCAATATGACCCTTTTGGCTCCTCCTTGCTTCATATGAACTTCTCATCGATTCTCGGGACTCGGGATCGGGTCTCGGGACTCGGGATTGGGTCCCAAGGTCTCGGGATCGATTCCGAAGCATCGAGTCATCGTTCCTCCGCTTCATTGGCTCCGAAAAGTGTATGTATTGAGTCGGAATCGCTCCAACTCTTCATGAATGGTCTCGGGAACCTGAAACGAACTAGAGGAGGCATAAGTAGCCCATAAATCGCTCCCAAGGAGCGATTCCACAAGGAAATGGGACCAAAATACTACAAAATAGGCACTACAAACTACACTAATCAACTCCCCCACACTTAACCCTTACTCGCCCTCGAGTAAGCACAAACTAACTACTAAACTAGCCGAGTGGGTATTAGCGCACCCTACGCCCTTTCAACTCACGCGAGTGCACTTAGAGGAAAAGTGCACTCCGCAAGGCAAGTCGGGTCTTGCGACAAAACTGTGGATGCAACCGGACACAAAACATATAAACAACAAACACACAAACAAACACACAAAAGGTTGCATCCAAAAGAAAACAAATACCGCTTCCCTCGAACAAGCGGTGAAAGAAGCACCGGTTTAGGACTCGAGGTAAGTGACAACGTTCCCAAGCTAGCAATACAAACCGAGGTGGACTAAACCCTAATAGTATGACGACAAAGCAATAAAAACGTTGGTAACTTACCTAGGTCCTCCTAACTTTCTAAAAACGTACTACGGGATGGAAAAAGGATGAACCACGGTGTTAGTCGACACTGTAGGTAAGTGAGATCCCGCCCCCTTTAGCAATGAGCCAAGAGGGTCGTCCCATGTCCGAAACCGCCTAACTAGTCCAAGTAAAAAGTGAAAAACATGCAAAATGAGGGAAGACCGACTAATGCCGCTATCATCCTTCCTCGGGACTCGGTCCTTTGGTAGGCTCTTCACGGCAAAAGTCGGAAAAAGGCTTATTTTTGTGGGGTTAAGATCTTTTTGTGAGACGATTTTCTTTTGGCATTTTCTCTTTTCTTATGCATTTTTGCCTTGCTTTGCCATGCCATTCTTTTTCTTCTTTTCTATTTTCTTTTTGGCTTTTGTGCCTTTTCTTTTTCTTCATTCTTTTCTTTCTTTCATTTTCTTTCTTTTTCTTTTCTTTGCCCTTTTTGGCAAGATTCGACTTTTTGGCATTTCATTGTGTCAAGAAAGAGAGAACTCAACAATTTGCAATTTTATTGTGTGGAAATGTGTGGGAGGTAGGTAAATGGGTAGGTCGGGGGTCGCGATCCCTCTTCAAACCCACAAAAAGTGGAGAACTTGGACTAATCAAACAATTCCGAACACGGTCACCTAGGGGACGGGACTCGGTAACCAAGGCCTTTTCACACCGTGGGTGGTCATAATGGTCAAAGGTGCAAATCCCGTAGTAAATCCCTAGTAAGATAGGTGGACTCAAGGTAAAGGACCAACGAAATCATTGATTTAGGGTCATTCTACTAGATTAAAGTCCAAGACTCGATTTACACTACTAGGAAGGGAAAGTACACACTCATACACTAGCCTCTAAACCGGGTTTTCAAAAACCATTTACACACAAGACACACAACATAACACAAAACAAAGACTCAACGAAAACAAAAGAAAAAGAAACAAAAGTAACAAAACAAGAACAACACAAAACAAACACAAATAAAAACACAAGCACCACCCCTATCATCCAAACAAGCCACAAAATCATCCACACTTTACAAAGCTCCACCCGAGCACACAACATCACAATCTCCTCCAAACTCCACAAGAGATAAAGAAGAAAAAGGGATAAAGATGTTACCGGAAGTCTTGAAAGCTCTCCAAAGCTAATGGTGATTAAGCAACCTATAAGGAAAGGGGAGGCAAAACACACAACAAAACAAATATACAACACAAAAGAAAAACACACAAAAGGAAAATCTTTTTTTGATTTTTGTGAAAATTTTTCAAATTTTTAGGATTTTTTTTAAAGATTTTTAGAAAAACTACAAAAACAAAGCTAACTATGCTAGAATATCGCTCCCCCACACTTAAGTCGAGCCATGTCCTCATGCTCGACCGTAGTGCATGGAGCACAAAAGAAAAGAAAAGAAACGACGAAAATAAAGATAAAAATCAAAAATAAATTGGAGAAAAGGGTAGGAGGCGTCCGGCCGGGGTGTAGTCAAGTCACCATGGGCCGAGACAAGAAAAAGATATGGATGGGGGAAGAAAATAAAAAGAAGGAAATAAAGGGAAATGGGAGGGGAGAGCTAGACGTAATCAAGTCACCTAGCCCGGATTCCGCCTAAATCCGACTAAATCCTCAAAAAGAAAGAGTGAAAAACTTGGAAAATTTGGATTTTGAAAATGGCTCTCGATGTAGTCACATCATCGAGAATCGGGAGCAAGCACACCAAGGCCTCGAAGGCCACCATGACACAAATGATAAGAGGGAAAGGGAATAAACAAAGAAGACAGGCTAAAAAAATGGAAAAGAGAGGATAGTTGCCGTACCATACGGTTACCAACTCACTCGCTCCATCGTCTCATAAGTCAATGTAGGTACTTAGCTTGTCTATGCCGTCGTTATTCCTCTCCAATTGCACTCCGGTTCCATGGTTGGGGCACAAATGCAAAGTGAGGCGGGTTTTTTTGATGCGAAAGTCGGTTTGAAGTGAATAGAATGCGAGGTGAAAACATGTATATGAGGTGCAAGGGTCATATAATGAGAGTAAAGACATGTAGGGAGGTTGGGAGGGGGTATAAAGTGGTTGGGTGGTCTCAAACAACGAAGAAAAGAGCCAACAGAGGACAGGGGGTCCATCCCGGTCGGGATGGGTGGTCCCGGTCGGGATGGCTGTCTCGTCCCGGTCGGGACGGACTGCCAGTGAACCCAAGTTTTGTGCACCTCATCCCGGTCGGGATGGCATCCTTCCCGATCGGGATGGGCCTTCCATCCCGGGCGGGATGACCTCTTCTAGGCCGGGAAGAGTCTCCAAACCCTCTATATCTCCCAAAAGCTCGAACCGAGCTTCAAAAACCGACTTCCCTTCACACAATCCAAGCTCCAACAATGAACGCTCTTTCCTAGGAATCACTTCCACTTCACACCTATCACAATAAACTCAAACAACACATCAAATTCCCTCCCTCACAACAGTCATCAATCATCCAAACAGTCAAGAATTTCACAAAAGCAAATAAACTAAAAGGGAAAGAGATATATACAAAGAGACGGTTCTTGTGGAACTCCGTCAAACCAAGGTGGTACTTTCTTCAATTCTTTTTTCAACACCCAAAACTAGTTCCATCTCCATCAAGGGCACGAAGGAACAAGTCGAAGGCCCTAGCAAAGTCTTCAATCAAGCTAGTAACATAAGCATCCACAAACCAAGGTTCTTCATGACCTTGTCTCGACGTTCCCGGGGCATCCCGATCTACTAAGTTCAATGGCTTGAACTTGTACTTTCGATCCTTCGGTATATACCCAAACGTCCATCTATCCTCATGTGGCCCCAAGGGAGGCTCATCTTCATCCTTTTTGCTCTTCAACTTGTCATTGGACCCATGACATGGGCTCTCATCCTCCTCCAAATCGGAGTCATCATTTTCAAGTACATACGAGTACTTCTTCAAGCTATGTCTCGGTTCTCCCCCTAGATCGATGTTTTCCTTGGCTTGGATCATATTGCATGACTCATCGTTAGTAGGCGAAGTGTTACCTTGAAGGTCAAACACTAGCTTCTCCTCGCCTAACTCGAATGTGATCCTACCGTTCTTCACATCGATCATGGCACCGGCGGTATGTAAAAATGGGCGCCCAAGAATAATGGGAGTGATTTCATCTTCCCGCATATCGAGCACGATAAAGTCAACCGGAATGAAGAACTTACCGATTCTCACCGGCACATCCTCTAGCATCCCCAATGGTCGGTTGAATGAACTATCGGCCATTTGGAGCGTGATAGAGGTACTTTTAAGCTCCTTCATCCCAAGGCGGCAACAAATGGAGTAGGGAATGATGCTTACACTCGCACCCAAATCACATAAGGCTCTTTCGATCTTGTAGTGCCCTATGGTGCAAGGGATCGAAAACCTACCCGGATCCTTCAACTTTGGAAGCGTAGAACCTTGAATGAGCTCGCTCACCACTCTTGTGAACGCAATGGTCTCTTCCTTGTCGACGGATCTCTTCCTAGCCAAGATTTCTCTCATGAATTTTCCATATGCCGGGATTTGGGTAAGTAATTCGGTGAACGGGACACTCACATCCAACTTCTTCACAATGTTAAGGAACTTGTCATATTGAGAGTCTATCTTGGTCTTCATTTGCCTTGATGGGTAAGGCAACTTGACTTGGTAGTTATTTTGCTCAATCGGGGTAGACTCTTCAAATGACACTTTCTTTTTACCCTTATCTTTAGCTTGAGGTGGGGGAAGCTTGTCTTGTTGAGGTTTCTCAACCTCCCATAAGACTTGCTCCTCTATTGGATTATCAAGGGTTGAGCTTTCTTGAGTTGGAGGTGTCACCTTTCTTGTCGGTTCTTGCATTGGCTCTTGCTCACTAGGAAATTGAGGGGATTCATAAGATGTACCTCTCCTTGTGGTGATGGCATTTACATGCTCAAATTTCGGTGTTTCTCCTTGAGAAGGTAGTTGTCCTTTTTGTCTTGAGGAGCTCCCCGAAGCAAGTTGAGATACTTGAGTTTCAAGCATCTTCATACGGGCATCTCTTGTCGCGTTTTCCCCTTGAATATAAGCAAAGAGCTCTTGATGGTTTCTTGTTATGTCCATTTGACTCTTTTGCATATCCATCATAGATTTTTGGATATCGAATCCCCGAGGTGGAGATGATGGATTATGCGGAGTATCGGTGATGGCTAGAGGAATGCCATAGTCATGAGTAGGAGACCGGCTCCTAGGCTTGCTTTGTTGTTGATTGCCTTGATTTGCTTGTTGTTGACGGTTCCCTTGGAACCCATGAGAATTGCCTTGATTAAGGCCTTGGTTGTTGCCATGGTTGTGGTTTTGATAGCCTTGGTTGAAGTTCCCTTGTTGGAACCCTTGATTGTTGTTGAATGAACCTTGGTTACTTTGCTTGAAGTTGTTGAAAGGCCTTGAGTTGCCTTGGTAACCTTGGTTGTTGTCCCTTAAGGGAGGTGGAACATAAGGACGATGTTGTTGTTGGTGTTGAAAAGCTTGTTGTTGAGGGACTTGATTGGAAGCTTGGTATTGATTGGAATAGGAAGTACCTTGCTTGAATGCTTGAAAGGCATTCACTTGCTCAATACTCCCTCTACAATGCATAGGGTCATGACCAACGATTCCACAAGTATCACACATGCCATAATAAGGGAAAGGAGGTGCAAAACTCAAAGCGTTCACTTCATGAATTGAGGCTTGGTTTGAGGAACCGATGCTTTGAACTTGGGTGAGGTGACCTTGAAGCTTCTTGTCAATGGATTCCATGTGTGTCTTCAATTGAGCCCCAAGGTCAATGCTTAATTGAGTTATAGCATCAACCTCATGCCTACCTCCTCGGTTTGCCTTCCTAGGCCTAGAGTATTGCGAATTATGAACCGCCATCTCTTCGATTCTCGCCCAAGTTTGGTCATCATCGACCTCGGTGAACCTACCATTGGAGCCCATATTAAGTATAGTTCTTGAGTCCTCATAAAGACCGTTCCAAAATTGTTGGACCAAGAACCATTGTGAAAGTCCATGATGGGGGCACGATCTAACCAAAGACTTGAACCGCTCCCAAGCTTCATATAAGCTCTCTTCATCCCGTTGTTGGAAACCGGTGATGGAGGCTCTAAGCAAATTAGTCTTCTCCGGAGGGTAGAAAGTTTGGTAGAATGCCAATGCAAGTTTCTTCCAAGTGTCGATGCCCATGGTTGCCCTATCGAGACCTTTAATCCATTGCTTCGCTTTTCCAATCAATGAAAATGGAAATAAAACCCATCGGATTTGATCTTGAGTAACCCCGGGTTGAGATATAGCGTCGCAATAATCGGAGAAGGTCTCCATATGTTGGTGCGGGTCTTCGGTGGGCAAACCACTAAATTGATTCCTTTCCACAAGTTGAAAGAAGTGGGTCTTGGCCGTAAAATTTCCGGCATAAGCGGCCGGTAGAGCATTGGGTCCCGGCAAGACGTCTTCCGTAAATGTAGAGTGGGAGGAAAATTTCGGCATTATTGGATGTAAGGGAGAAGATGGTGTAGACGGAGTTGATGTAGATGTAGAAGGGGAGCTAGGACTAGAATCTCCAAAGGGATTGGTGAAATTCCCTTCGGCCGTTTCTCGATATGCTTCCTCACTATCGCTTCCTTGAGCTTGCTCTTGATGGGTATTGCTTGCACTTGGTTGAGAGATCCTAACCCGGTTAATCGTCCGTTGACGAAAAGCTCGAAAAAGCCTCTCCGGCTCTGGATTAAAGAGAAAGGATTCGCCTCCCCGCCTAGGCATACACTACACACTAGAACAAACGTGAGAATACCTAGTGCTTTATGGGCACTAGGTAACGACAATAAGCAAGCACAACTAGAGACAAAGAGAAAAGAAAGCTAAGGAATCAAGAAAAACTAGAGAATATTCACAAGAGATGATAGAAGGGCACAAAGGAGGGTAACTAAGTCTAGAAATAAGCAAACAAAGTCTAAACAATGCACCGTCCCTGGCAACGGCGCCAAATTGATGGTAGGGATTTGTCGTGGATCCCGCCACCAAATATACAACCAACTAGCACCTAACGGTAGTTAGGGTAAGTCGGGTCGTGTCCACGGAGACGGTATTGCAATGCTTAGACTAAATCGGCCTAAAACGAGACTAGGTTACACAAACAAACACAAATAAGCAATAAAAGGAAAACTATGAAGGAGGAGAAGTGGGAACTAGACTAATGATGAACCATGATGAACAAGACTACCAATTGCTAAACAATGCTAATAATCAAACCAACTATCAAACTAAAGGAAATTATGACTAACTAGCAAGATGAAGCAAATATGGAAGAAAGGAGTGGGTTAGGTCGGGTTCATAAGTGTAGTAGGGTGACTTGGGTTGATTAAGGGTGTAGGTGCCTCCTAATTGCTAGGTTCGGTCCGGGCGATAGCAACTTAAACCGATGTCGATGACAATGCTCAACATGTCCACACACAAAGCAAACAATGGGTAGAAGAAGACTAGTATGAGAAGCATGGCCACTACAACTCATACAAGCATATCAACAAACACATGGTGAGCCAAATATGTGACTAGCAATAAAGAACCATCCTTTACCCCTAATCAAACCCTAAACACCCATAATCTACCCTTAATCCCCCTACTAACCCACAAATAAACTACTCACTCATGATCAAACTTATTACAACAATAACAAGAGAAAACATCACCATAACCCTAACATTCATCATTAAGAATAATATGAGAAATAACAATCAACACTAAGTAAAGATTCTAACTTGGATTAATAATAAAGAACAAGAGTAAAGAAGGATTATACCAACACTAGGATGAAGAAAAGATGATATCTTGCATAAAAGAGAAACCCAAATAATCCCAAGGTTGTCAATCTTGGAGAAATCTTCAAGTATCTTCTTAATACAAGACTAATTAACTAAGATTAACTAATAATTAAAGAGAGATTCAAACTAATATGAGGAACTAAATCTAGGGTTTATGTGATGTAAAGAGGCTTAAGAGAGGCTAAACTAAGGTAGGATCCATAAACAATACAAGAGGGAAGTATTTATAGGGTTACAAATGGAAGGGAATTGGAAGAAAAGAAATGCGGGTTACAGCCTGTTGGTCCCGACCGGGACGGATCATCCCGACCGGGACGGACCCACCATCCCGACCGGGACGGGTTGGTCCCGACCGGGACGGCCTTGCAGTAGCTCCATCAAACTCGCACTTCATCCCCGACGGGATGAGGTGCATACCCGTCGGGGATGGGTCTTGTAGGCCTCCAATATGACCCTTTTGGCTCCTCCTTGCTTCATATGAACTTCTCATCGATTCTCGGGACTCGGGATCGGGTCTCGGGACTCGGGATTGGGTCCCAAGGTCTCGGGATCGATTCCGAAGCATCGAGTCATCGTTCCTCCGCTTCATTGGCTCCGAAAAGTGTATGTATTGAGTCGGAATCGCTCCAACTCTTCATGAATGGTCTCGGGAACCTGAAACGAACTAGAGGAAGCATAAGTAGCCCATAAATCGCTCCCAAGGAGCGATTCCACAAGGAAATGGGACCAAAATACTACAAAATAGGCACTACAAACTACACTAATCACAGACCTCCTCCAGGAATTCAAAGATGTCTTTGCATGGTCCTACAAGGACATGCCGGGCATAGACCGGGAGATAGCGGAACACCGAATACCCATCAAAGATGGGTGCAAGCCGGTAAAGAAAAAACTCAGAAGAATGAAGCCCGAGTGGTCTCTTAAAGTCAAGGAAGAGGTCGATAAACAATTCAAAGCAGGCTTTATACAAGTGTCTGAATATCCAGACTGGGTTGCAAACATCGTGCCGGTACCCAAGAAGGACGGCAAGGTGCGGGTTTGCGTGGACTTCCGGGATCTTAACAAGGCAAGCCCAAAAGACGATTTTCCGTTACCACACATCGACATACTGGTGGATAACACGGCCGATCATGCCCTTCTATCGTTCATGGACGGGTATGCCGGGTACAATCAGATTAAAATGGCAGAAGAGGACATGGGTAAGACCACCTTCATTACACCTTGGGGTACTTACTGTTACACCGTCATGCCATTTGGGCTTATCAACGCCGGGGCCACTTATCAACGGACCGCCACTACTTTGCTCCACGACATGATGCATAAGGAAGTGGAGGTCTATGTGGACGACATGATCGTCAAATCTAAGGACCGAAGCGGGCACATTTCAGCCCTAAGAAAGTTCTTCACCCGGCAACGTAAATACAACATGAGACTGAACCCACAAAAATGCAGTTTTGGGGTAACATCGGGTAAATTACTGGGCCATATCGTTAGCCAACGCGGCATCGAGGCCGACCCAGCTAAAATCAAAGCCATCACCGAGATGCAACCACCCAAGACCGAAAAGGAAATAAGGGGGTTTCTCGGAAAAGTCCAATACATCACCCGGTTCATTTCGAAACTAACCATGGTATGCGAACCCATCTTCAAAAAGCTAAAAATCGTAGAACGGGTGCTATGGGACGGCAAATGTCAAGCGGCTTTTGACAAAATCAAGGAGATGCTGTCTGCTCCGCCGGTACTAATGCCACCTCAACACGGTCTGCCTCTGTCGTTATACCTAACGACGACGGAGACGGCCATGGGGGCTATGCTGGCCCAGACAGTCGATTCAGAAGAACGGGCTATTTACTACATCAGTAAAAAGTTCCTCGAATATGAGTGCAAATATACAATGCTCGAAAAGACGTGCCTAGCATTGGTTTGGGCCACTAAAAAGCTCCGACATTACATGCTCAGTCATGAGGTACATGTGCTATCCAAAATGGATCCTATCAAGTACTTATTTGAGAAGCCCATCCTCAACGGCAGGATGTCAAGATGGACTTTAATGTTATCCGAGTTCGACCTCAAATTTGTACCATTAAAAGCCATCAAAGGTCGGGTAGTTGCCGAGTTCCTCGCTGACGGCCCAATATCCGAAGAAGGCCACACCGATACATGGGCCTTTCTTGATGAAGACATATTCCATACCGATACGGAAGTATGGGATCTATATTTCGATGGGGCATCCAACTTCCGAGGATTTGGGGTCGGAATCCTGTTAATTTCACCTCGAGGGGAACACACTCCTTTATCCATCAAGTTGGACTTCGACGTGACCAACAACGCAGCCGAATACGAAGCATGCATTCACGGGTTGCAAGCCGCCGCTGATTTAGGGGTAACAAACCTCCGGGTCCACGGTGATTCATCATTAGTCATCAATCAAGCACTCCAAAAATGGAAAACTCGGAACGCCAATCTCGTGGCTTACCAAGCACGGGTAAGGGTTCTAGAGAAACAATTTCAAAAGGTAGAATATATTTATCTGCCCCGGTAAGAGAATCAGTTCGCAGATGCACTTTCCAAATTAGCATCTTTACTGAACATCCCGGATCACCTGACCAGCATGCCGATCTGCGTCGAAAGAAGGTCCGAGCCGGCCTACATCTACGCCATTCAGGATATCGAGATAACTGACCCGGAGCCTTGGTATCAAGCTGTCCTAACCTACCTGACAACGGGAGAGTACCCCCCGGAAGCTGAAAATCGGGCCAAAAAGGCCCTACGAAGATTAGCAACCCAATTTCTTCGAACTGATGACGGACAATTGTACAAAAAGACGGCACAGGGGGCTCTACTCTTATGCATCGACAAAATACAGGCCGAAAAGGTCATGGCTGAGGTCCATGATGGTGAAAACGGCCCGCATATGAACGCCCATATGCTAGCCCGAAAAATCATGAGGCTCGGGTACTATTGGAACACCATGGAAACAGACTGTCAGTTGTATGTCAAACACTGCCATAACTGTCAGATCTTCGCCAATGTACAGCATATGCCATCTTCCCTATTATACACCATGACATCACCATGGCCATTTTCGACATGGGGTATTGACATAATTGGAAAGGTGCACCCTTCCGGGACGGGAGGTCATTGCTTCATTTTGGTGGCCATCGACTACTTCACCAAATGGGTCGAAGCCGAATCATATCGTGTCTTGAACGCCAAGCACGTGGCCAAATTTATCCAAAATAAAATAATATGCCGGTATGGGATCCCTCACGAATTCATCAGCGATCACGGGACCCACTTTCAAGCTGAAACTGCCGCATTGCTGGCAAAATACAAAATTCAAAGGCATACATCTTCGCCGTACCGACCTCAAATAAATGGAGCGGTAGAAGCGGCCAATAAAACAATTGTCACCATACTTAAAAAGATGGCTGAAAATTACCGGGACTGGCCCGACAAAATACCTTTTGCCCTATGGGGATATCGAACCTCAATCCGCACCACGACCGGGGCAACCCCTTATTACTTGACATACGGAATGGACCGGTCCAACCAGTCGAGCTAGAGGTGCCATCTCTTAGGATCCTACTTGAAAGCCAAGTACCTGAGGTAGATTGGGTCCAAGCCCGATACGATTCGCTAGTCCTTTTAGACGAACGGCGATCCCGGGCTCTCAACAACATTCAAATATATCAAAAAAGGATCCAACGGGCTTTCAACAAACGGGTTAGGCCCAGGAACATCAAGGAAGGGGATCTGGTCCTAAAATCGGTTCGTGCCTTACTACCGGTTGACCCAAGGGGTAAATTCAAACCCAACTGGGCTGGGCCATACTTAGTCAAGACGGTCCTATCAGGAGGAGCGGTGATGCTGACAGACTTGGACGGGAACGAATTCGTCAACCCAACCAACTTGGACCAGCTGAAGCGCTACTACCCTTAAACCCCATCTCAATGTCATTCGCAAAAATTTATAAAAATTTGTCCTTTTTATAAATTTTCAAAATTTTAGACAAGTCAATAAGCTAGAATTAACTATTCTACTGTCACACATCTTGAATTAATAATCCTGATGTATTTCGAAAATTGCAAAAAAAATCAATCAAATCAATTTTGAACTACGTTTGGTTTGATTCCGCTATTTGTGGATACGTAGGCAACCCCTCAAAAGGGTACAACCACTGCAATAAACGAAAAGACGGGAACGGTGTTCAATAATATATCTTTTATTAATATCTCGATAAACTCGGGATTACAAAAAAAAAAACGCCAAAACGGCGTACACACGAAAAATCACACCACAATAATAATAATAATATTCAAGTAATAAAATAAGGAGACTAGTAACCGGGCATCTTCCCCTTCCCCTTGTCCTTCGGGTCGCGTGGAGCCTGAGGTCTTCGGGGTGGTGGCGAGTGTTCCCGAATCACAAGTGGAACCTCTTTAGCCCGGGCCCGTTTCTTTGGCGACGGGTCTTCAATCACGGTCTTCGGCCCAAGTCGGGCCCGCACATGCTCGGGCAGTCTATCCCGTGGGCCAAGTCGGTCCTGCACGGGTAGTCTTGGGCCCAGTCTCCTTTCTAAGTCCATCTGGGGGCTCACCTTCCCCCAAGCACCTTTAGCACTAGACCCTTCAGCTTGAGTCTTAGTCTTCTTCTTGTGACCGGACATTAGACGAACCAGGGTAGCTGGAGTGTCTCCTTCATCAAAGAACCCCCTGTTGTCTTTGGCTTGCTCCCTTCTCAGCAGATCGAAGGCTTCATCGACTTTCAAAGCAGCTCGGGCTTTAGCATCTCCTGCTTTGGTCCACTTCGTATAAGAATCTGAAACCCAGATTGAATGGCGAGATTTGACAACGGGCCAAGTATGCCGTGTGTACCACCTTTGCATCCAGGTATCACACATTACGTCAGTCAGTTGAGTAGGGTCACTCACAACTGCTTCAACTTCAGGGATTCGCTGGGTCCATCCATACTGCCTTAGTATGCGATCTAGATAGAGATGAACCGTCTGCCTGAAAGAAAGGATCACCTGATAGCGGGCTCTGTCCCTTGGGTCCAAGCCACTCCAAAGGTAGATGGGCCACCATGGAACTACCCATCGAATTAACGGGCCGCCATGAAAAGACAAAACTTCGTCCCAGTACTTCTGCCTAATCTGACGAGAAAAGTCAATGGCCCGCCTCTTCGTCATCACCTGGTTATGACAGTAGTTGCCCGCATCGAGAGGAGGATCTATCACTGATAGTCTCTCATATAGCCAAATCTGCAAAAGGAAACAAAAGCATGAGATTCCAAGACAAAATAGGCGTTCGCCTAAAGGCCACTCGGTCGAGTGCTTGGGACACTCGATCGAGTGGCACCCCTGAACGCAAACAGGAGGCTCTGTACGAGGGCACTCGATCGAGTGGCAGGGTGACTCGATCGAGTGGCAGGGTGACTCGATCGAGTGGCAGGGTGAATCGATCGAGTGGCACCTCCGAAGACAGATCAGGAGAGTTCCATCGAGGGTACTCGACCGAGCGCCTGGGTGGCTCGATCGAGTACCCCCTGCAGTAAAAAAAATTTTCGCAAAAAAATCAAAGAAATTGAATTAAGAAGTCAAGTGACATACTTGCAACAAACGGGTGCTCCTGGTAAGACGAATGGATGAGTCCCTTTTGCGATCATCCAATCCTTGGATAATCTCGCCCGTGATCAACCAAGCCGGGCTGTGCTCAGTCTCCATCAGATCCACTACGGTCAGAAGACGGGTGCTTCCCATACAAGATAACAGGTCCATATGACCCTCGAAAGCATATACATGAAGCATGCAAAAAGAGAAGGCCCTGCGGCTGAAAGCCGATCTAACCCGAACATCGAATGAATTCATAAATTTCTCAGCCAAGTCGATCAGAGAAATTTTATCACCATCCATCATACGGGATACCTCGTTGTGAGAAAGCCCTAGAAATTCTCTCAACTTCCTCCTCGGGTCATAGATCGAATACGGGACGGCGGGACGGAGTATCGGATTCCATCCTCCTATAGCTGCAATCTCCTCAGGTAAAGGGCAGACTTCGCCCCGAGGGAAAGCAAAGACATGATATATGTCATCCCAATAAGCCAAGCAAGCATCCAGAAAGTAGCGGTCAACCACCATCTGACGGAACGGGTACAATTGGGTTATCCCCGTCTGATTCAAAGCCACCCTATCTGCGTCCCTAAAGCGACGGGACCACTCCTGCAACATCACACTCAACCTATCGATCCCCATGGCTAAAACTTCTTAAAGAAGATGAAGAGACTTTCTCAAGAGAATTAGAGAGGCTTTCTCTTAAGAAGGGTTTGTTTTGTGACTTGTGAAGAAAATCAAGAGCAAGGAGGGGCTATATATAACATTAGCCTTGCAAACTATTTAGGAAAATTTCCTAATCTCAATAGGAATCGAACCACAATCCTAGTCTCAATACTAGCATGGAAATCTCCATCCCGAACTTTTCTAATCCTTGTTAGGAGTCAAAATCTCAAAGTTTCCAAAACTCAAAAATCTCAAATTTTCAAAATTTTAAAAATTCAAATTTTCAAATTTTCAAAAAATCATTTCTCCCCAGCGCGAGTCATTTTACTGCCTACGTGTTGCATGCATTTTATGTGACTCATACAGGTACGACTCAAATAGGGATGTGCAACCCACGATAATTCCCCAGCGGAAGCCAACGACGGCATTTCAAGGGATGAGTCTACATACAGGCGCACCCAGGGCTTACGCGGCAAGCCCAATTCCCCACGGAGTTATCGGCTCAGGTATGACTTCTAGCTTACGGCTGGCGAGCCCTTCACGCGAGTCTAATGGACTATAAACGACCCGACCGGAAGTCCGCCAGGTTTCAATCCTCGATTGGCCTGGTGGCGACTCTAACTTTCGCCTTGTCCAAGCCTCTGTCAGAGTGGGGGCTCTGTAGACACCCGCATTTTGACTGCCAGGTGTCTATGGTAGTTTCCAAAAAACACCTGATGATGATCGGACGCTAACATGCTTCTGTGCGCTCGGATACGGGCTCAAATCCATTAATCGCTGGCTAACACACTTACAGAGTACAAATCTCACAAAATCAACTTCAAATCCAGGCCCAGCGGGCCGTTTCCAATCAAACAAGGCTAATTTGGGCCGAAACCGACACCGGAATTAAAACCGACTCGTCACGATTGGGTCAATCCCGGTCAAAGTCGTTTGCGAGACATACCAAACAACCCCTCAAACATCAAAAGCCCAATTCAAACTCAAACTCATCAAATATCCATGGTCAAGGTCCAAGCGAGTGACCCGCGCGACCCAGCTGGGCCACTCGATCGAGTGCCTCACCCACTCGATCGAGTGGGCCCTTATTCAAGCCCGACGGCTGGCGTAACGGGCCACTCGACCGAGTTAGCCACCTACTCGGTCGAGTAACCCTAAACCGAAGCCCTAGCTTTTCCTATATAAGGAACCCCCATGCACACATCTTCAACAACTTTTTCCCCCAACTTTACAACCCTAATCACAACTTTTACACACATCCTTACACCCCAAGCAAACCCTAAGCAAACATCCTAGCAAACCCTAAACTAGTTTTAGGAATCACACCCCAAGCCACCATAACTCAACCTCCATAAACCTCGAAGACTCTTGTGCTATAGCCATGGTTACGAGTCCGCGTCGAGACAAGAACATGTAGGTTGAGGGTGTCAAAACCCCGTTTCTTCTCTTCCTCCTTCACGCGTCGTGTCGTCATCTTCATATGGGTCGTTTTTTATTTATTTCGTTATTATTGCATCGTTAATACCTATAATACTAGTATCAATACATTAAAATACCCATCAATTTGTGTTGAGTATGAGTGATATTGGAATAAGGAAATCCGAATATACAAGTGTACTGCACACGCGTTGACGGTCGCTTGCTCCGATATCCCGATTACTCGATTATTGAGATGGGTCAATTTCAACAATAATTTTCATGTCGTTTGTATTATTATTGTTTTCTGCGTGTCACATCGATTTCTCAAAAAATAAGCATTATATTTCAATAAGGGTCGAAACCCGTTGACACGGATCCGACATCACAATCCCTAGGGATTTATTCCGATGTCGGAGAAGTCGAGGGAATCAAGTTCTCTTTTTATTTATTCAAATAGAGCGTCGATTTCAGATTCGATACTAATCCCATAATTGGATATCGAATCTAGTAATCAAGTCATATGAATTAGTTAATGTGATTTGTTCGTATCGCAATAATTAATTCAAAACGGCTAAAATCAATTTATTTATTTTCTATTTCACTCTAAAATTCCATATCGATTCAAATAATCGAATGTGGGATGCAATGAGTATTCAAAGTTAGAGTCGAGTTTAAATTCAACAATATTTATACTCGGTTCAATAAAATTTGCGATTTATAAAAAAATCAAGTCGAACATAAATTGTGCAATATTTATGTCCGATTCGGTAAAATCGTCAAACTCTCAAAAATCAAAAGCAATTTCGAAATTAACAATTAAATTTGCAAGCGAATTACAATTCGTACAGGGGGCACTCGACCGAGTGCCTTACCCACTCGGTCGAGTGGTACCCCAAAAATCGAATCAGAATGTCTGTTACGACACCCACTCGATCGAGTCTCACAGTGACTCGGTCGAGTGGCCACATACTCGACCGAGTTGGTCAATAACTCGGCCGAGTATGGTCAATAACACGAAACAGAAACATCTTCTCAGGGCCTACTCGATCGAGTCTATCGACCACTCGATCGAGTAACCTCATAACGACCAAAACGCGGGTCGCACATCTTCTTTTCTCAAAACCCGATAGCATTTTACGACTTAGGTCAACACGTGCATAATTAATCACGTGTATGCTACCCTTTCAAACCATGCATCATCTCGTACATTATTCAATTCAATTCGTTATTTGCGCAAACCGTTAATATCTATTTACCGTTACTAACCGTTTGCTTGTTTCTTTTGTCAATTTAATTCATGTTCGTTTATTGTACTAAATGAACCCACATGCTAAATTCCACTTTGACGTAGAATTGATTGCATTAAAATTGACTTAGAAACCCTTTTCAAATTCAATTCACTTGTTTAGGGAAAATACTCTTTTCATTTCATTTTCCCGTTTAACTAGCGCGCGTATTGTAAGTCATTCGAATTCTTAGTAGAGGCCGCTAATGTGCGGGCGGGGTTGGGTGTCCTTTGTGGGCTTCCCAACACATACCCTCACCCCTTACTCAGAACCTCGGTTTCCGGATGCCCGAAACCGTTGGCGCACGAGAGTCATTCAATACACAATATCCGATAATGTCGGTATTGGTATCAAATGCAAAGGGACGAGCCCAATAAACTCTGACATCGGAAATGGGCCGTATTTTGTATACGGACCACTACGACATAGAGTGGGCTCGAATGGTTCCGAAAAACCATAAAATTCGGTGGCGACTCCACATAGACCTAAATTTCGATTCGATCCGTTTCATATGGAGATTCATTCGCCTACCCAAACCCGCGCGTGGCCGCGTCGGGGTGGACCTATGTCATGTCCACAATTTGGCGACTCCGCTGGGGATTAACTGATGCGTGACTTACCATCGGCAACCTCAGGGTGAGACTCGAATAGAAATCGTTTGACAAATACAATGCGCGTGTTAGTTTTACGGTTCATGCATAACCCATATTTTCCCGGGCCGGTACTGGTGACCGACGTCCCACTATACCATTGATGTACTTCAACATGGATATGTCAAAAGGTGTCCATAGTCGATTCGAGTGGGTTTCGCGGCATGTTCTAAGCTCAACTCGACTTAGAGAGTCCGTCCCGATCAACGTCTAGACTATGTACACTGGTATAGACCCTCTCAGACCGACCGAGACTTAGTGTAGAGCATACATGACGTCGTTATAATGCTTGTGTGACTACGTGCTACTTGGTTTCCGAGTCGTTTTCAAAAATATCAACCTTTCAAAATTGCATCTTTTTCAAGATATTCGATTTTCAAAACCCGGGACATGCCGAATTTAGGACTTATGATTTTACTCAAAATAGCCTATTTTCTAGCCGGTATGCTGCCCAAATCAAAACTCAAACTTTCAAAACTCGTGGCCCAATGACTTTTCGGAAATTTGGACCATTCACCGAGTCCACTCGGTCCTTTTTCAAAAATCAATCAATTTTCAAAACTTCCCTCCTCTTAGGACTTCTCATATTTAGCAATGTTGGGTCATGTCTTAAGTTGTCAAGTTTCTCTAGCGTCGAAACTCTGTCGATCTTACATCACGAGTTTCTTCCCTATCCCAGTCCGCCTTATTAGACTAAGGCAGGGCCCACCTAAGTAGGACATACTCTTACGAAGGAGGGCCCGTCAACACAATCGAGTCAAAAGTCTGGGGATGTCTCGCGTGAACCTTCCTTCGAACAGGACTAGGCCCACTTGCCGAATCCTAAGGAAGGCCCACACTTCACAAGTCACCCGTCTAGGTGTCTTTCTCGAGTCATTTCCCTTTTTAGTCTCGTTCGAGATGTACTTTCTATTCCGGGATTTCTGGGCTAGTTTCTGATTACGCGGTATTCTTACAGACAGGCCAGCCACCACCCGACATCAACGCAAGATGGACAAACTGAAAAATGCCTTAGCCAAGATCGAGACTCAACTGACCTCCATCCTCGCTAACCAGGCAACTTTGGACACCCGCCTGAGTACTGTAGAGAAGACGGTCCCAGTTGAAGGAGATGGTTCCGCTGGGCCCATGGCCGAATTGGTCAGTGTTGTTCGCAGGCTCGAGGAGCAAGTCCACTTATCAACAAGCAACTCAATCCACTCTGAAAATGCTCGCATTTACTCACCTTTGAATGACGAGCTACCGGCCAACCTCAACTTAACGGGAATTCCTATGTTTGAGGGTACCGAAGATCCGGTCCATCATATCCGGGCTTTCAAGGACTTCATGGCAGTCAAAGGAGTAAAGTCCACCATGTTCAAGCACCTGTTCCCTTCCTCCTTGGAGAAGCATCCCAGGGCTTGGTTCTACAGGCTCGACCCCAAGAAATACAAGACTTGGGATGATGTGGCGACCGAATTTGCTCGGAACTACGCCGATAACACTGAAATCCAGACTACAATGCGTACTCTGGAGGTAATGACCCAAGAGCCCAAAGAAGGGTTCACAAAATATCTGCAAAGGTGGAGGGCTGAGAGTGTGAAGCTGGTTGACAAGCCCGGCGAGAAGGCCCTAGTGGAAGCCTTCGTCAAAAACCTACTCCCATCCTACCGGGTCCACCTCCGGTATGCTATCATCCCAAACTTCGCTGTCCTTACTGAAATGGGCACGAGAATCGAGGATGACTTGAGACTAGAGAGCCTGACTAAGGCCTCTACCAAAGGCTATCAAGGGGCAAGTTCATCTACAATCAAGCCCACACCGGCAGCCGCAACTCGCAGCATTTTCGACGAGGTAAACCTGCTCGACACCTCATCTAAAAAGAATACACCAAATCGGGTATTCACAGATATAAGGACTACCTATACTTATGCCTTACAGAGGCTATCCTCAAAGGGCCTAATCCAACCGATAGGCCCAACTGCAGAACCTCCAGTGGAAAAAAGGCCCAAAACTTACAATGCCCAGGCCTACTGTCAATATCACCGGGGCAACGGACATGATACTGAAAAATGTTGGAAGTTAAAACATCTAATCCAAGACCTTATCGAGAGCGGGAAAATCCCGTTGCCCGGAGACAAGCCGAGCAACAAAGAAAACCCGCTCAGCGCTCATGCTATCTTCACCGGTGAGGTAATTGACTGTTCTCACCTCATCTCTCCCTATATCCCACAAATCAATGGGATATGGTTTGACGACGAGGATGATGTGTACTTAACCAAAGGGGAAGCTGTCCCCATCACCCTTGAAGAGGTCCGGAAGGCTAAGTCCAAGGCTTTAGCCACCAATCATCTCGCCACAGCTGGGCGTTCCATTCCTATATCCGTCACTGAACCTGCCAGGACGGAGCCTACCCTCGAAGAACCAAGCCCAGACACGGCTCTGGTCCAACAAATGAAGAGGGTCCGAGCCGATCTAACCATACGGCAACTATTAGTTAGCTCACAAGCTCATCGGGAAGCACTGACTAAGGCTCTCGATGAAATCAAGGTTGATTCAGAGGCTACCCCTGCTGAAATGGTAGCCACCATCATGCCCTACCTTAAGGGCGAGTCCAAAGAAGAAGGCCCACTCATAACCTTCTCTGAAGCTGATCTGCCACCATTTGAGCCCAATCATAATCTGGCCCTATACATCACGGTCATCTGCAAAGGTAAATATCTCCCGATGACCCTTATCGACGATGGATCAGCCGTGAATGTCCTTCCTCTAAGGACCGCAAAAGCACTCGGCATCACCGATGCCGATTACCTTCCAACGGCACAGACTATCCAGGCTTTCGACGGAAGCCCAAAACCTGTCGCCGGGGCCGTGAAATTAAAGATCATAACGGGCCCAATCGAAAAGGAATTGGAATTTCAGGTGATAGATGTCACCTCATCATTCAATCTCTTACTAGGAAGGCCTTGGATCCACGCAGTCAAGGCCGTGTCATGTACCTTCCATCGAAAAGTCAAGATGCCCCTTAAAGACGGTATCATCACGCTGGAGGCGACCCCAATTACCGTAGCAAGCTTCAACGCTACGGGCCGGGCCGACCCACGAGGATTCGATTTCGTGGGCATGATCGAAGAAGAATATCTCTTTAGGCCCTACTTCACAACTAGCATCGACACGATGCTACAAAATCTGGGTTACCTACCCGGAATAATCTCAAGGCCAAATCTTCCAGCTGGGAAGATTATCGAGGTTCTAAATGATGACGAGTCACATTTCAGATTGGGGTATGCTATAACCCCGGAAAACGTGGTTCGAGCCGGTATTCACAGGGTCGTCGATATTATCAAGGGTACTTACATAAGCCCTTATAGCCTGAAGTTAACGGATTACTTCGTCACCCCAGTCTTCGGAGCTATCCAAGTGGGCCTCTACCAACCCACCATCACATATCCTGAGACCAAAAAGGCTCGGGAATGCAATTTCATCCCTGATGATATATTTACCATCGTCCAGACCGAAACAAAGGAAGGCAAAAACGACTCCGAGCCCGTGCTGGGGCTCCTATTCGGAGAAGACAAGACCGTCCCCGCTCCGAAGGACGATTTGGTCAACTTGATCCTTCGCAGCGATCGGTTCGACCCAACCAAGCTAATCACCGAAGTCGGTGCCAACACCGAGACGAGGGCTTGGAGGAAGACCATAAAGTGGACCGATAGTCAAGGACGGGTCTACAAGCTGACCACCGGCGAGGGAGACATGCCGGATACCGAGTCTGAGTCAGAGTCAGAGTCGGAGTCTGAGTCCGAGTCTAGAGGGTCTGGTGCTAAAGTCGAGTCTGTAACCCCTCTTCCCTTATCCACTGAGGTCTCGGGGCCTGTCCCAAGACCTCTCCCTATCCCGCCTCTGACCAATGATCAGATGGCAGCTCTATTCGAGCTATTTTCAAAATTTACCATCAATAATAATAACGAACACCGTTCTGCTTACGACTTGTCTTATTTCCAAAATTTCCTCAATTTCAAAAATTTTATATGCAATGACATTGAGAAACCCGACGAACAGGTACCCCTACCTCAACATTTGGTCGAGCAGCTCGAGCAAAGGGAATCCCGAGATCCGGTAATTGAAGAAACCGAGTCCATCAATGTGGGAACCACTTTAGAGCCTCAGATGCTTAAATTGGGCCTATCTTTAGATCCAGAGGAGAGAAAACAATTCGCAGACCTCCTCCAGGAATTCAAAGATGTCTTTGCATGGTCCTACAAGGACATGCCGGGCATAGACCGGGAGATAGCGGAACACCGAATACCCATCAAAGATGGGTGCAAGCCGGTAAAGAAAAAACTCAGAAGAATGAAGCCCGAGTGGTCTCTTAAAGTCAAGGAAGAGGTCGATAAACAATTCAAAGCAGGCTTTATACAAGTGTCTGAATATCCAGACTGGGTTGCAAACATCGTGCCGGTACCCAAGAAGGACGGCAAGGTGCGGGTTTGCGTGGACTTCCGGGATCTTAACAAGGCAAGCCCAAAAGACGATTTTCCGTTACCACACATCGACATACTGGTGGATAACACGGCCGATCATGCCCTTCTATCGTTCATGGACGGGTATGCCGGGTACAATCAGATTAAAATGGCAGAAGAGGACATGGGTAAGACCACCTTCATTACACCTTGGGGTACTTACTGTTACACCGTCATGCCATTTGGGCTTATCAACGCCGGGGCCACTTATCAACGGACCGCCACTACTTTGCTCCACGACATGATGCATAAGGAAGTGGAGGTCTATGTGGACGACATGATCGTCAAATCTAAGGACCGAAGCGGGCACATTTCAGCCCTAAGAAAGTTCTTCACCCGGCTACGTAAATAAAACATGAGACTGAACCCACAAAAATGCAGTTTTGGGGTAACGTCGGGTAAATTACTGGGCCATATCGTTAGCCAACGCGACATCGAGGCCGACCCAGCTAAAATCAAAGCCATCACCGAGATGCAACCACCCAAGACCGAAAAGGAAATAAGGGGGTTTCTCGGAAAAGTCCAATACATCAGCCGGTTCATTTCGAAACTAACCATGGTATGCGAACCCATCTTCAAAAAGCTAAAAATCGGAGAACGGGTGCTATGGGACGGCAAATGTCAAGCGGCTTTTGACAAAATCAAGGAGATGCTGTCTGCTCCGCCGGTACTAATGCCACCTCAACACGGTCTGCCTCTGTCGTTATACCTAACGACGACGGAGACGGCCATGGGGGCTATGCTGGCCCAGACAGTCGATTCAGAAGAACGGGCTATTTACTACATCAGTAAAAAGTTCCTCGAATATGAGTGCAAATATACAATGCTCGAAAAGACGTGCCTAGCATTGGTTTGGGCCACTAAAAAGCTCCGACATTACATGCTCAGTCACGAGGTACATGTGCTATCCAAAATGGATCCTATCAAGTACTTATTTGAGAAGCCCATCCTCAACGGCAGGATGTCAAGATGGACTTTAATGTTATCCGAGTTCGACCTCAAATTTGTACCATTAAAAGCCATCAAAGGCTGGATAGTTGCCGAGTTCCTCGCTGACGGCCCAATATCCGAAGAAGGCCACACCGATACATGGGCCTTTCCTGATGAAGACATATTCCATACCGATACGGAAGTATGGGATCTATATTTCGATGGGGCATCCAACTTCCGAGGATTTGGGGTCGTAATCCTGTTAATTTCACCTCGAGGGGAACACACTCCTTTATCCATCAAGTTGGACTTCGACGTGACCAACAACGCAGCCGAATACGAAGCATGCATTCACGGGTTGCAAGCCGCCGCTGATTTAGGGGTAACAAACCTCCGGGTCCACGGTGATTCATCATTAGTCATCAATCAAGCACTCCAAAAATGGAAAACTCGGAACGCCAATCTCGTGGCTTACCAAGCACGGGTAAGGGTTCTAGAGAAACAATTTCAAAAGGTAGAATATATTTATCTGCCCCGGTAAGAGAATCAGTTCGCAGATGCACTTTCCAAATTAGCATCTTTACTGAACATCCCGGATCACCTGACTAGCATGCCGATCTGCGTCGAAAGACGGTCCGAGCCGGCCTACATCTACGCCATTCAGGATATCGAGATAACTGACCCGGAGCCTTAGTATCAAGCTGTCCTAACCTACCTGACAACGGGAGAGTACCCCCCGGAAGCTGAAAATCGGGCCAAAAAGGCCCTACGAAGATTAGCAACCCAATTTGTTCGAACTGATGACGGACAATTGTACAAAAAGACGGCACAGGGGGCTCTACTCCTATGCATCGACAAAATACAGGCCGAAAAGGTCATGGCCGAGGTCCATGATGGTGAAAACGGCCCGCATATGAACGCCCATATGCTAGCCCGAAAAATCATGAGGCTCGGGTACTATTGGAACACCATGGAAACAGACTGTCAGTTGTATGTCAAACACTGCCATAACTGTCAGATCTTCGCCAATGTACAACATATGCCATCTTCCCTATTATACACCATGACATCACCATGGCCATTTTCGACATGGGGTATTGACATAATTGGAAAGGTGCACCCTTCCGGGACAGAAGGTCATTGCTTCATTTTGGTGGCCATCGACTACTTCACCAAATGGGTCGAAGCCGAATCATATCGTGTCTTGAACGCCAAGCACGTGGCCAAATTTATCCAAAATAAAATAATATGCCGGTATGGGATCCCTCACGAATTCATCAGCGATCACGGGACCCACTTTCAAGCTGAAACTGCCGCATTGCTGGCAAAATACAAAATTCAAAGGCATACATCTTCGCCGTACCGACCTCAAACAAATGGAGCGGTAGAAGCGGCCAATAAAACAATTGTCACCATACTTAAAAAGATGGCTGAAAATTACCGGGACTGGCCCGACAAAATACCTTTTGCCCTATGGGGATATCGAACCTCAATCCGCACCGCGACCGGGGCAACCCCGTATTACTTGACATACGGAATGGAAGCGGTCCAACCAGTCGAGCTTTCTTTTACCGAGGAGGACTTCGAGCCGATATCACTCTCAACATGCCCCGGAGTCTCTCAACTGTTAATGAGCTCTATAATGCCGCGCTTTACGCGGAGTCTTCGATTGAGCGGGTGAAATCTATGAACCCATCATCTGGTTATAAAAGACCTTTCACCCATTATGGGAATAACTCTTCATCTTCTTCTAAGAAGTTCAACTCTTGAGGTCTGGATTATTTCTCCTTTCTCTTCTTCTTTTACTTTCTTTTCTTCTAAAATTTCTGACTCTACTGTATGCTATTACAGGTAGTGGTTTCAAGAAAAACAATTTCAACTCGAAGCCCAACAACAAGAAGGATTCTAACTGTTTCAAATGCAAGAAGGCATATCATCCGGGTTTGACTTGTGAGGGTAACCCTATTACCTGTTTCCACTGTGGAGAAGTGGGACACCGCTCTATCTTCTGCCCGAAGAAAGCAGCAACCAACACAGCTACTGCAGCTGGCGTTGTCTCTACTTCTGCCCCTCGTAAAGGACGTATCTTTGTGATGAGCCGTGCCGACGCTGAGGATAATCCTGATGTGGTTACGGGTATGTTTCTGATTTCTGGTGTTAGTGCTTATATACTATTTGATACTGGCGCTTCGACATCTGTAATATCTTCTGTTCTGGCTTCAAAACTATCCTTAACCCCCTGTCTAGCTGAACCAATAGCTATTTCCCTTCCTTCTGGTGAAGTTGTTGACTGTTCTAAAGCTTATCAGAATGTACCTATTCTCTTTGCTGGTACTATTCTTCCTTCTACTCTCCTTGAGTTCCCTCTCGCTGAGTTCAACGTCATTTTAGGAATGGACTGGTTAGATCAGTATGATGCAATATTTCAGTGTCGATATCAGAAGATTTCTCTGAAGACCCCCGAAGGTGTTCGAGTGTCTTACCGTGGTGGTCGAAGACAAAAGGGTATCAAAATTATTTCTGCCATGAAGGCTATCAGAATGCAGAGAAAAGGTTGCCAAGCATTTTTATGTACGGTAACTGTAACTGCTGAACTCCCTAAACTTGAGGAAGTGCGCATAGTGTGTGATTATGCAGATGTATTTCCCGAGGAGTTACCAGGTATTCCACCCGAACGAGATGTGGAATTCACTATTGAACTCGTGCCTGGTACCGGCCCGATCGCCAAAGCACCTTACAGAATGGCTCCTGCTGAGTTGCAAGAGCTACGCAAGCAATTGGATGAAATGATTGAGAAAGATTTCATTCGTCCAAGTTCTTCCCCTTGGGGCGCTCCTGTACTTTTTGTCAAGAAGAAAGACGGTTCGATGCGCCTGTGTATTGATTATCGTGATCTCAACAAGGTTACGATCAAGAACAAATATCCTCTGCCCAGAATTGATGATCTCTTTGATCAACTTAATGGGGCTTCAGTGTTTTCCAAGATCTAAGGTCTGGATATCACCAAATTCCCGTCCGTGAATCAGACATTCCAAAGACGGCTTTCAGTTCGAGGTATGGACATTATGAATTCAAAGTCATGCCTTTTGGACTAATCAATGCTCCTGCTGTTTTTATGGATCAAATAAACAGAACTTTCAGGGAGTATTTGGATCAGTGTGTTGTTGTCTTTATTAATGACATCCTGATTTATTCCAAATCGGAGGTTGAACATGCAGAACATCTCAAGATTATTCTTGGCATTCTACGAGATCAGAAGTGGTATGCTAAGTTTTCCAAGTGTGAATTATGGCTTTCCGAGGTAGCTTTTCTGGGTCATGTTATCGCAAAGGAAGGTATTAAAGTTGACCATGCTAAGATTTCAGCTATCAAGAGCTGGGCAAGTCCCAAAGATGTTGGCGAGATCCGAAGTTTCCTAGGTCTTGACGGCTATTATCGAAGATTTGTGCAAGACTTTTCTAAGTTAGCACGACCAATGACTCAATTACTCAAGAAAGAGAATAAATTTCTGTGGAGTCAAGCTTGTGAAGATGCTTTTTCTGAACTCAAGAGAAAGCTCACTTCTGCTCCTATCCTGACCCTACCTGAAGAAGGCGTTGGTTTCGATGTGTATTGTGACGCTTCTAAGACGGTTTGGGTTGTGTCCTTATGCAGAACGGTAAGGTGATCGCTTATGCTTCTAGACAGTTGAAAGTTCATGAGGTGAATTACCCTACCCACGACTTGGAGTTAGCAGCTGTGGTGCATGCCTTGAAAGTTTGGAGGCATTATTTGTACGGAGTGAGATGCAAGGTTCACACTGACCATAAGAGTCTGCGATATCTCTTCACGCAGAAAGATCTGAATGCGAGACAGAGAGGCTGGATCGAGTTAGTGAACGATTATGACCTGGAATTGGTGTATTGTGAGGGAAAAGCTAACGTGGTTGCTGATGCCCTTAGCAGAAAGACCCTCCATTCCTTGTCTCCGTGTTCTGGCTTGCCTGAGAAGTTGGCCCGAGATTTTGCCAAGATGTCTATTGATGTTGTTGATGAAGGTTATGATGGTCGCCTTAGTGCCCTAGTTGCTGAACCAACTCTTTTCCGTGAGATTCGTGAGAAGCAGTTGGATGACCCTTTTGTAGCCGGTATCCGAGAAAAGATGAATCTTGGTAAGGCTCTAGATTTTTCTGTCTATTCCAGTGGAGCACTGAAATTTAAGAACCGCTGGGTTGTCCCTGGTGATGCTGAGGTGAGGAAGCAAGTTCTAACCGAGGCACATAAGACGAGATACTCTATTCATCCTGGTGGTGACAAGATGTATCGGGATTTGAAGCTCCATTTCTGGTGGCCTCATATGAGAGAGGACATTGCAGAGTTTGTAAGTAAGTGCTTGACATGTCAGCAGGTGAAGTTCGAGCACAAGAAGCCTGGAGGTTTGCTACAACCACTCCCTATTCCAGAGTGGAAATGGCAGTGTGAAACACCCCACATGGATTGAAGATGTCCTATTTATGAGCTTTGCTTACAGGGATTTGAAGTACTACTCATATCAACAAAGTGCACTTTCTTTTCTGGTCATCCATGCAAAAGAACTCCGCAGTTAAGCGTGCTTGGCTGGGAGCAATCTTAGGATGGGTGACCTCCTGGGAAGGTTTACAGGATGCACATGAGTGAGGACAAAATGCGCTGGAAAGGACTCGTGTTGGTCTGTGGGACCAGTACAAAGCCTGGCGAGCTACCACGGTTAACATTTCCGGTCCTAGGATTGGCCGTCATCATGGTGTACCGCTCGAGATTGTTTCGGATCGAGACCCAAGGTTCTGCTCTAAATTCTGGAAGGCTTTGCAAGATGCTTTGGGAAGCAAATTATTGATGAGTATCTCTTTCCATGCTGCTACAGATGGACAGTCCGAGAGAACGATCCAAACTTTGGAGGATATGTTGCGGGCTTGTGCCTTGGATTTCCAAGAGAGTTGGATCCGACATCTTCCGCTGGTAGAGTTTTCCTATAACAACAGCTACCATGCGTCTATTAAGATGTCCCCGTTCGAAACACTTTATGGTCGAAAGTGTCGTAGTCCCGTCTGTTGGGATGTTCCCGGTGAAGTGAAGATTTTGGGCCCGGATTTGTTGGCTCAGACTATTGACGTTGTGAATGTGGTCCGATCTAGGATGAAGTCTGCCCAGGATCGACAGAAGTCGTATGCTGATGTTCGTCGCCGACCTTTGGAGTTTTCGGTTGGTGATCTGGTGTTCCTGAAGGTATCACCTATGAAAGGGGCGATCGGGGTGATGGGATAAGCGACCGACAACGCTGTGTGCAGTACACTTGTATATTCGGGTTTTCTTATCCCACCATCACTCACGCTCGACACAAATTCACGAGTATTTTAATGCTTTATAATACTAGTGATATTATCGATACTAGGACGCGATAATAACGATAAAGAAAATAAGAAAATAAAAAATGACCCTTATGACGATGAAAACGCGAAAAGACGAAAAAGGAGAAGAAAAGGGGTTTTGCACCCTCAACGTACATGTTCTTGTCTCGGATAGGACTCGTAGTCGCGGCTTTAACACAGGAGTTTCGAGGTCTATGGAGGTTGAGTTGTGGTGGTTTAGGTTTGCCTCCTAGGTACTAGGGTTAGGGCTTGAGTGTAGTATTAGGATGTGTTGATTAGGGTAGAATTAGGGTTTTTTGAAGGATGATCAAAGTTGTAAAGATGTGAAACTAGGGTTTCAAAGGTGTCAAAAAAGATGTGAAATTGTGTGTGCATGGGGTTGCTTATATAGGCAAAGGCAAGGGCACCCGGTTAGGGTTACTCGACCGAGTAACCAGATGACTCGGTCAAGTGGCCCAGTGGGTCAGCCGTCAGGCTTGAAATAGGCCCACTCGATCGAGTGGGTGAGGCACTCGATCGAGTGGCCCAACTGGGTCGTGCGGGTCCATCGTTTTGGGCCGTGACCTGGGTTTTTGATGGGTTTGTGTTTGACTTGGACTTTTGATGTTGTGAGGGGCTGTTTTGTATGTCTCGGAAATGACTTTGACCAGGGTTGACCCAATCGTAAAAAAAGTCGGTTTTATTTCCGGTGTCGATTTTGGCCCAAATTAGTCTTATTTGACTCGGAACGGTCCGCTGGGCCTGATTTTGAGGTCAGTTTTGTGAGATTTGTACTCCGTAAGTGCTTTAGCCAACAACTAATGGATTTGAGCCCATATCCGAGCGCGTAGAAACATGTTAGCGTCCGATCATCATCGGGTGTTTTTTGGGAAACTACCATAGACACGTGGAAGTCAAAATGCGGGTGTCTACACCATGGCATTTCCAGTATAAATTACAAAGCAAAAACTCACCGTTGGTGTATTCGACAATTTGCATAACTGCCATCGAAGGAAAAGTTGCATGCAGCGACGCGAGGAAGAAGATGAATGATTGAACGTGTTATTGACTGTGTAGATTGAACGCGTATACTTTGATTGAGGATTGTTTTAGTTGAAAGTGATGAATGAGAGAATGAATGAGAGAATGAATGTCTGTAATGCTATGAATGAGAATATGAATGAGGCGTTACTCTTTGATATTGTTTCCTATTTTGATGGCAATCACGTTCCATAATTATAGGAAGCAATATCTTTATTTTTTATTTTTTATATACGGTGGTATTCTGAATCCTTTTGTCAGTCCAATGCATTACAGTAACATATGAAAAGAACTTATGTAACATATGAAGTGCATTAAAGGAACACGAGATTCAATTAACAGAAGATGTCTATACACAGGGGTTAAACATTAAAATAACAGATGATCTATATTAAAGTAACACATTATGTGCATTACTATAACTCCATATATATGTTTGTGCGAAAAATTCATATAATGATCAGATCTTTAATAATATACAGATTCCATACTGTAAACGTAAAATCTAATAATATGGAGCATCTTAATGACTTCCATGGCGTTTCAAGTATAAATTACAAATTAAAGCAAGTACTCACCATTTGTGTATTCGACGATTTGCATATCCGCCATCGAAGGAGAAGTTTCAGTGGCGCGAGGAAGAAGATGAATGATTGAACGTGTTATTGAGTTGGTTGATTGAACGTAAGTCGCTGCGCGCGAAGAAGAAGAAAATGAATGATTGAACGATTTACATAAACTTTGATTGAAGATTGTGTTCGTTGAAAGTGATGAATGAGAGAATGAACGTCAAAAGTGCTATGAATGACAGTGTGAATGAAGATGTTACTCTTTGATATTGTTTTCTATTTTGATGGAAGCAGTATCTTTTTTTTAGTAATGAAGAAAGCTATGATGGATCTTGTCCATCCATTCCTCGCTCTCACATTCAATGGATGAGATGAGGACTTAGGGACTCAATATATGAGAGGGACTCATAAGAACCCTATATATATATATATATATATATAGAGAGAGAGAGAGAGAGAGAGAGAGAGAGAAATAGGATCTGGTGTAAATACCCTAACAATCTGGACTGTTAATTTTAATATTGATCAACGGTTCATATTAGATCTCACAAACAAACAAAACCCCTCCCCAAACCCTTCCCTTACCTCTCTTTTTCTCTCTTCTCTCTTTCTTTCACCTTACCCTACGTAACACACACACATCAATTTCTCCCAAAATTGAAAATCCCTAATCTTTATTCAATCCTAAGTTCGCACAATTATTTGTAAAATTGCTCAATCGTAAGTTCCTATTGCTCAATCATAAGATTAAATTATAAATTATTTCATTGAATCATTTTAATTGTTAAAATTCGTTCAATTTTCCAAAATTCTTGTTCAATTCATTTTTGGTTATTGCAATTTGTTTTTGATTAAAGTGCAATTCGTTTTGTAGAAAATTCGTCATGATGAACATGAATTATTCCACCGAACATATTGTTGATGAACATGAAGTTACATCGTGATTAATTTTATGAAAATTTGTTGTTCATGTTAGAGGCGTAATTCGTTTTTGAATTCTCAAATTAAAGGTAACATCATGATTAATTTTCCAGAATTCTTAATGATGAACATCAATTTCAACATAGAAGACGTGAATCAACTTGATGGTAATCTCAAAATTTTACAGTACTTGAATTTGTACATTGGAGTACTTGAATATGTATGCTGGAGTACTTGAATATATATGTTGGAGTAACTGAATTGGAATCTTAAAATATGTGCTTGAATTTTAGAGTTTTAGAGTACTTGAATATGTATGTTGGAGTACTTGAATATATATGTTGGAGTAACTGAATTAGTAATATGACAGCAGTTGAGATTAATTTGTAATATGACTGCAGTTGAGATTGAAGTCCTAGTTTCAGAGCATCAACATCAACATCACTATCCTCTACATATATACTCTTGTTTTTTACTAGTACTTGAATATATGTATTGAATGCGTACAATCCTGTGTTGTAACCATGTAATGTAATGTTGTGTTTTGTTGTAACACCCGCTATTTTTCCTAAGCATTTTCATTCTTTCCGTTAGGACTTCATCTTAACTCTGTCAGTTTTGGCCTCATATTTCATCATTTTACTAAGCTCTATTTTAATTTTTGAGTTTAATAATTTTTATTTTTAATTTTAAAGATTTGAATTCTTTTTAAATCCATTTATTTGGTTTCTTCGTAAACTAATTAATTTTTCCGCAAGAAATTCTATTTCTCTTCGAATTGACATTTTTAAGCTTGGATTTAAGTTATTTCTTTTCCTAAAAATGTTTGAATACGTTTCTATAATATTTTCAACTATTAAATATTTTTATTTACAAAAATTAGTTGTTAATGATTTTTATTACGAAGCTTCGTGAATAATTATTTTCTTACGCGAGATTTACTCGAATTACTTTGAAATGCCTTTAACTATTTTACGATTATACTTTTTATCAACTTATAAATTATTTGAGACCATTTACTCACATTTTGGACCAACCAAGCTCTTGGTCACAAGTTTTATTACGTTTTATTTAAACGTTTCATTTTATCACGTTAAAACGTAAATGTAAGATAATTTCTTTCATTCATTGTTGCATTAGTATCAAAACTTTTCATACTCCTTACCACTTCATTTTGGCCGGCCACTTCATGAGGTTTCACATAGTTTTCATCAACAATTTAATCTCATTTATATTTTGAAAAAAACCATCCATTTCCATACTACACTTTATTCATTCATCAAGTAAAAAAAATCTATCTTCATCTACTCTTGGCCGTGGCACTCTTCCTCTATTATAGGATTATTTTGCTTCAATTCTAGTCTTAATCGACTCAAATTCATCGTCAAATAATCCTCTTTCCGTTCTCTTCGTTAAGGTATTAATCCACGTCGTTTTCGATCAATTTTTACCTTGATTTTTATTAATTTTCTCATGGTATTTTTCTGCCATGATTTTCGTGTTTGGTAGGATTTTTGGACGATCCCGAAGCCGACGAATATATTGTCGACTTAGACTTGGAGTAGAGGTAACGTCGATGTTACTATGTATTTCATGATTTTAATTGAGTATTTGCATGTATATATTTTTATGTTTTATTTTGGCAATATATGTATGTCACGAATTCTGGAAAATTTTTAAAGTTTAAAATTTGCATGTTTCGGTATTTTTATCGCTTTTACGAGATTAACGATTAAATTGTTATATTAATTTGTAAAATCGTAATAATCGGCCTAAACATGTAATATATGTTTATATTCTGGAAAAATGTTGTTTTTGATGATTTTTAATAATTTGGTATTTTTCTGATATTTTTGATATCGATTATTGAATTATTACCGTTTTCGGACAAAAACGATTAAAAGCCGATTTTTAGTTCTAGTACTTAAACATTTTATTTTTATCTGATTTTTGACGTGGTGAAACTTTCTGGTGAAATAGAATTTTCTGAATGTTTTCATATTTTTTCGTAAATGTTAAGTGGATGAATTAATTAATCACTTTAAATCATCGTTTATCGCTAAAACCGTGTTTGTTGTTTAAATTCTCGATTTCTGGTCTTTGGTTTAAATCTGGAAAAATTATGATTCTGATGATTTCATATTAAAATGTAATTTTATGATATTTAGTGCCTTAATAAAATGTTAGGAACGATAAGTTTTATTAACGGAATCGTTAATTGTGAAAACGGGTTTTAAAGACGGTTTTGACGGGATTTATTAAATCTGGAATTTTTGAAAAACTGGAAAAATGGTAGATTCTGGAAAATCATGATTTTTAGGTTTAATAATAATTTTTGGATATTAATACGTAAATCGTTTTGTAATTACTATTTTTAATAATCGTTATTGTCGCGATTAGACGATTAACGAGAAAACCCTTTAAAAACCGAGTCGAAGTATTCTGGAAAATTTTCTTTTCTGGACAGAATGTCCATAAATACATTTTAACTATTTTACGTAATTTGTGTACTATTTATTAAAGTATTTAATTAATAAGTATTGATTTTCGGACAAGTTGTGATTTATCGTTAAAATGTTTCGTCTTACCTGAAAGATTTATTTTTCCAGCAATTTTGAAAGTATTTAAATCTGAAACTTTAATAGTTGAATCATCCCTTAACATACTCTAAATATATTTGTTGGTTTAATTAAATAAAGACGTTCAAATATTTAATTTGATGTTTGCCGTAAAATCCTATTTATAATTTTATTGTCGAAACTAATAATAATTAGGGAATTTTAGCTTTTTAACATTTGAAAACACCCTAATTAGTAATATTAAAATGTTTAAGACATTTTTAATCATTTTATAACGCTTATACGATATTTTAATAATTTCATAAAATCAAATGATCTTACTTTAATAATTAATATCGTTAAGGCCGAAAGTATTAGTTTTATAAATCTATATCGTTTACTAAAAATGTGGTATTAGTGTGAACTAATATTTTCGCTACTTTAATATAATACTATTTTTAGTAAAGTTTCTAAAAATAGATGTTTCCTAAAATAGAAAGTTTCCTCTTTTAGAATATAAATGTTTACTTCTTTTATCCTCATATTGTTTATAATGAATACATCATTTAAATATCGATAATGGTTTGTTTTGGAGTTATGGAATAAGAACAAGTGTGGGTTTAGGGTAATATAGTCTGGGATGTACGTTTTGCCATCAACTATAAAGCTGGTGTGTGTCTATGTTGAGACACATTGGTCGTTGAACTGAGCATGGTTTGTGTTCAGGAGGGTGTATGCTTACCTTAAACTTAGATATCGCATCGTGTAAGTCGCGTCGGGTTGAACTGGGTATGGTTTGTATCCAGGAGGGGTGTGCGCTACTTAAGCCAGGACCTCGCTGCACGCAGTCCTGTTATGGTTGAGTTGCCTAGTTAGAGACCGAAGTCAGATTTGTTTTGACTAAGTTCTCGAAACTAGTTTTTAGTATTGTCCTGGTGAAAGTCTAGATTCTACATTAATCCTATCCGTAACCCCGTTTTGATTATTTTATTTGTTATCGATATAAATTGGTTTGCAGGTTGGCAAATATTTTTATGTTTCTTCGGAAACCCTTTTGATTAATTTGTTTTACGCTAAAGCTTATTTAATATGCTGTTTTACTGTTTTCCATTTTTACTATTTTTCCTATATTAGTAATTACTGTTTTAAAATCCTGTTATACGGCTGGGAGAACGTTGACGTTGCTCCCCACTGATTGTGGCTGTTATGTTTTAACATGGCAGGTATACGTGTTTGTTTTCCGGTGGGTGTGGGCTAACTAGCAGTCTTGGATCCTGCTTGATCTTTTTAATAATTGTCTGAAGGATTGTTTAACCTCATTGTGGATTGTTTTAATTTTTAGCCATTTTTATGTATGGCATACGTTTGACTTTACCAATCTAATTTAATAAGACATAGTTACAGTGTGTTTTAATCCCGACTCTACAGTGTTTCCGCCACTGTATAGCGTTAGAATTTCTAGGGGATTACAGTTGGTATCAGAGCATCACTGCTCCCGACGCTTACACACCTGAAATTAGGGAAAAACACCAGTAAATGATTTAAACAGTAAATAAAGATATTATTAGAAATGGGTAGAAACAGATAAGGACTTAACTGTTAAGATTATCTGTTCCTGAACTCGATGATTAGCATTGATTTTATGTTGTTATTTGTGAACTTCAAGATGGGCGGAAGGGGTAACCGAAACAACAACAACAACAAAAATGATCAGGGAGGTATCGAAGCTCTGGCTGACACGCTACGCAACATAGCGCAGGCCTTGAACGAGATGAACAACCGGAACCAACAGAGGCCCTTCAACTTCTCTCACGCAGCTGAAGGAATGGCTAAAAGCAGACTGGACTATTATGATGGCTCCGTGGACCCCGAAGTCATGAACCGTTGGTTTCGACTGATGGAAAGGCAGTTTGGAATTTACTCCGCCCCCGAGAATCAGAAGGTGGGCCTAGCTGTGTTGTACCTGTCAGACGATGCAGACAGATGGTGGAGCCAGGTTGGCCCGACTGCACTTCAGACTCCTGGATTCAACTGGACTCAGTTCAAGACTCTCTTAGAGCAGAGATTTTATCCCGAGGAGCTGAGGCATCAGAGGATGACTAAATTGAACGCTCTACGCTAGAATACCATGTCGGTTGAAGCTTACACCACTCGGTTCCACTTTCTGGCGAATTATGCTGGAGATTTGTTACCCAATGAGAATTCCCGTGCTTTCTTTTACCGAGGAGGACTTCGAGCCGATATCACTCTCAACATGCCCCGGAGTCTCTCAACTGTTAATGAGCTCTATAATGCCGCGCTTTACGCGGAGTCTTCGATTGAGCGGGTGAAATCTATGAACCCATCATCTGGTTATAAAAGACCTTTCACCCATTATGGGAATAACTCTTCATCTTCTTCTAAGAAGTTCAACTCTTGAGGTCTGGATTATTTCTCATTTCTCTTCTTCTTTTACTTTCTTTTCTTCTAAAATTTCTGACTCTACTGTATGCTATTACAGGTAGTGGTTTCAAGAAAAACAATTTCAACTCGAAGCCCAACAACAAGAAGGATTCTAACTGTTTCAAATGCAAGAAGGCCTATCATCCGGGTTTGACTTGTGACGGTAACCCTATTACCTGTTTCCACTGTGGAGAAGTGGGACACCGCTCTACCTTCTGCCCGAAGAAAGCAGCAACCAACACCGCTACTGCAGCTGGCGTTGTCTCTACTTCTGCCCCTCGTAAGGGACGTATCTTTGTGATGAGCCATGTCGACGCTGAGGCTAATCCTGATGTGGTTACGGGTATGTTTCTGATTTCTGGTGTTAGTGCTTATATACTATTTGATACTGGCGCTTCGACATCTGTAATATCTTCTGTTCTGGCTTCAAAACTATCCTTAACCCCCTGTCTAGCTGAACCAATAGCTATTTCCCTTCCTTCTGGTGAAGTTGTTGACTGTTCTAAAGCTTATCAGAATGTACCTATTCTCTTTGCTGGTACTATTCTTCCTTCTACTCTCCTTGAGTTCCCTCTCGCTGAGTTCGACGTCATTTTAGGAATAGACTGGTTAGCTCAGTATGATGCAAGATTTCAGTGTCGATATCAGAAGATTTCTCTGAAGACCCCCGAAGGTGTTCGAGTGTCTTACCGTGGTGGTCGAAGACAGAAGGGTATCAAAATTATTTCTACCATGAAGGCTATCAGAATGCAGAGAAAAGGTTGCCAAGCATTTTTATGTACGGTAACTGTAACTGCTGAACTCCCTAAACTTGAGGAAGTGCGCATAGTGTGTGATTATGCAGATGTATTTCTCGAGGAGTTACCAGGTATTCCACCCGAACGAGATGTGGAATTCACTATTGAACTCGTGCCTGGTACCGGCCCGATCGCCAAAGCACCTTACAGAATGGCTCCTGCTGAGTTGCAAGAGCTACGCAAGCAATTGGATGAAATGATTGAGAAAGATTTCATTCGTCCAAGTTCTTCCCCTTGGGGCGCTCCTGTACTTTTTGTCAAGAAGAAAGACGGTTCGATGCGCCTGTGTATTGATTATCGTGATCTCAACAAGGTTACGATCAAGAACAAATATCCTCTGCCCAGAATTGACGATCTCTTTGATCAACTTAAGGGCGCTTCAGTGTTTTCCAAGATCTAAGGTCTGGATATCACCAAATTCCCGTCCGTGAATCAGACATTCCAAAGACGGCTTTCAGTTCGAGGTATGGACATTATGAATTCTAAGTCATGCCTTTTGGATTAATCAATGCTCCTGCTGTTTTTATGGATCAAATAAACAGAACTTTCAGGGAGTATTTGGATCAGTGTGTTGTTGTCTTTATTAATGACATCCTGATTTATTCCAAATCGGAGGTTGAACATGCAGAACATCTCAAGATTATTCTTGGCATTCTACGAGATCAGAAGTGGTATGCTAAGTTTTCCAAGTGTGAATTCTGGCTTTCCGAGGTAGTTTTTCTGGGTCATGTTATCACAAAGGAAGGTATTAAAGTTGACCCTGCTAAGATTTCAGCTATCAAGAGCTGGGCAAGTCCCAAAGATGTTGGCGAGATCCGAAGTTTCCTAGGTCTTGCCGGCTATTATCGAAGATTTGTGCAAGACTTTTCTAAGTTAGCACGACCTATGACTCAATTACTCAAGAAAGAGAATAAATTTCTGTGGAGTCAAGCTTGTGAAGATGCTTTTTCTGAACTCAAGAGAAAGCTCACTTCTGCTCCTATCCTGACCCTACCTGAAGAAGGCGTTGGTTTCGATGTGTATTGTGACGCTTCTAAGAACGGTTTGGGTTGTGTCCTTATGCAGAACGGTAAGGTGATCGCTTATGCCTCTAAACAGTTGAAAGTTCATGAGGTGAATTACCCTACCCACGACTTGGAGTTAGCAGTTGTGGTGCATGCCTTGAAAGTTTGGAGGCATTATTTGTACGGAGTGAGATGCAAGGTTCACACTGACCATAAGAGTCTGCGATATCTCTTCACGCAGAAAGATCTGAATGCGAGACAGAGAGGCTGGATCGAGTTAGTGAACGATTATGACCTGGAATTGGTGTATTGTGAGGGAAAAGCTAACGTGGTTGCTGATGCCCTTAGCAGAAAGACCCTCCATTCCTTGTCTTCGTGTTCTGGCTTGCCTGAGAAGTTGGCCCGAGATTTTGCCAAGATGTCTATTGATGTTGTTGATGAAGGTTATGATGGTCGCCTTAGTGCCCTAGTTGCTGAACCAACTCTTTTCCGTGAGATTCGTGAGAAGTAGTTGAATGACCCTTTTGTAGCCGGTATCCGAGAAAAGATGAATCTTGGTAAGGCTCTAGATTTTTCTGTGGATTCCAGTGGAGCACTGAAATTTAAGAACCGCTGGGTTGTCCCTGGTGATGCTGAGGTGAGGAAGCAAGTTCTAACCGAGGCACATAAGACGAGATACTCTATTCATCCTGGTGGTGACAAGATGTATCGGGATTTGAAGCTCTATTTCTGGTGGCCTCATATGAGAGAGGACATTACAGAGTTTGTAAGTAAGTGCTTGACATGTCCGCAGGTGAAGTTCGAGCACAAGAAGCCTAGAGGTTTGCTACAACCACTCCCTGTTCCAGAGTGGAAATGGCAGTGTGAAACACCCCACATGGATTGAAGATGTCCTATTTATGAGCTTTGCTTAAAGAGATTTGAAGTACTACTCATATCAACAAAGTGCACTTTCTTTTCTGGTCATCCATGCAAAAGAACTCCGCAGTTAAGCGTGCTTGGCTGGGAGCAATCTTAGGATGGGTGACCTCCTGGGAAGGTTTACAGGATGCACATGAGTGAGAACAAAATGCGCTCGAAAGGACTCGTGTTGGTCTGTGGGACCAGTACAAAGCCTGGCGAGCTACCACGGTTAACATTTCCGGTCCTAGGATTGGCCGTCATCATGGTGTACCGCTCGAGATTGTTTCGGATCGAGACCCAAGGTTCTGCTCTAAATTCTGGAAGGCTTTGCAAGATGCTTTGGGAAGCAAATTATTGATGAGTACCGCTTTCCATGCTGCTACAGATGGACAGTCCGAGAGAACGATCCAAACTTTGGAGGATATGTTGCGGGCTTGTGCCTTGGATTTCCAAGAGAGTTGGATCCGACATCTTCCGCTGGTAGAGTTTTCCTATAACAACAGCTACCATGCGTCTATTAAGATGTCCCCGTTCGAAACACTTTATGGTCGAAAGTGCCGTAGTCCCGTCTGTTGGGATGTTCCCGGTGAAGTGAAGATTTTGGGCCCGGATTTGTTGGCTCAGACTATTGACGTTGTGAATGTGGTCCGATCTAGGATGAAGTCTGCCCAGGATCGACAGAAGTCGTATGCTGATGTTCGTCGCCGACCTTTGGAGTTTTCGGTTGGTGATCTGGTGTTCCTGAAAGTATCACCTATGAAAGGGGTGAAACGGTTTGGGATTAAGGGTAAGCTCAGCCCTAAGTTCGTTGGCCCGTACCCTGTGATCGAGAGAGTGGGCGAAGTTGCTTATAAACTGGAATTGCCTGCATCTATGGGTAAGGTTCACGATGTTTTTCATGTTTCTCAATTAAGGAAATATGTTAGTGATCCCGAGCACGTGTTGGAGCCCGAGATTGTGGATCTCGAACCAGATTTGACTTATGAAGAAAGGCCGGTGAAGATTACTGATCGCCGCGAGAAGCGTTTAAGGAACAAAGTTGTACCTCTGGTAAAAGTGTTATGGCGCTGTAATCGGTTTGAGGAAGAAACGTGGGAAACCGAGTCTTCGATGCGAGCTAAGCATCCTCAACTCTTCGAGTAAGGTAAACCTCGATTTCCTATCTGCTTATTCTTAGTTTCGAGGACGAAACTTTCTTTTAGTGGGGAGGATTGTAACACCCGCTATTTTTCCTAAGCATTTTCATTCTTTCCGTTAGGACTCTGTCTTAACTCTGTCACTTTTGGCCTCATATTTCATCATTTTACTAAGCTCTATTTTAATTTTTGAGTTTAATAATTTTTATTTTTAATTTTAAAGATTTGAATTATTTTTAAATCCATTCATTTTTAATGTAAGATAATTTCTTTCATTCATTGTTGCATTAGTATCAAAACTTTTCATACTCCTTACCACTTCATTTTGGCCGGCCACTTCATGAGGTTTCACATAGTTTTCATCAACAATTTAATTTCATTTATATTTTGAAAAAAACCATCCATTTCCATACTACACTTTATTCATTCATCAAGTAAAAAAAATCTATCTTCATCTACTCTTGGCCGTGGCACTCTTCCTCTATTCTAGGATTATTTTGCTTCAATTCTAGTCTTAATCGACTCAAGTTCATCGTCAAATAATCCTCTTTCCGTTCTCTTCGTTAAGGTATTAATCCACGTCGTTTTCGATCAATTTTTACCTTGATTTTTATTAGTTTTCTCGTGGTATTTTTCTGCCATGATTTTTGTGTTTGGTAGGATTTTTGGACGATCCCGAAGCCGACGAATATATTATCGACTCAGAATTGGAGTAGAGTTAACGTCGATGTTACTCGGTATTTCATGATTTTAATTGAGTATTTGCATGTATATATTTTTATGCTTTATCTTGGCAATATATGTATGTAACGAATTCTGGAAAATTTTTAAAGTTGAAAATTTGCATGTTTCGGTATTTTTATCGCTTTTACGAGATTAACGATTAAATTGTTATATTAAATTGTAAAATCGTAATAATCGGCCTAAACATGTAACATATGTTTATATTCTGGAAAAATGTTGTTTTTGATGATTTTTACTAATTAGTATTTTTCTGATATTTTTGATATCGATTATTGAATTATTACCGTTTTCGGACAAAAACGATTAAAAGCCGATTTTTAGTTCTAGTACTTAAACATTTTATTTTAATCTGATTTTTGACGTGGTGAAACTTTCTGGTGAAATAGAATTTTCTGATTTTTTTCATAACTTTTCGGAAATGTTAAGTGGATGAATTAATTAATCACTTTAAATCATCGTTTATCGCTAAAACCGTGTTTGTTGTTTAAATTCTCGATTTCTGGTCTTTGGTTTAAATCTGGAAAAATTATGATTATGATGATTTCATATTAAAATGTAATTTTATGATTTTTAGTGCCTTAATAAAATGTTAGGAACGATAAGTTTTATTAATGGAATCGTTAATTGTGAAAACGAGTTTTAAAGACGGTTTTGACGGGATTTATTAAATCTGGAATTTTTGGAAAACTGGAAAAATGGTACATTCTGGAAAATCATGATTTTTAGGTTTAATAATAATTTTTGGATATTAATACGTAAATCGTTTTGTAATTACTATTTTTAATAATCGTTATTGTCGGGATTAGACGATTAACGAGAAAACCCTTTAAAAACCGAGTCGAAGTATTCTGGAAAATTTTCTTTTCTGGACAGAATGTCCATAAATACATTTTAACTATTTTACGTAATTTTTGTACTATTTTTTTTTGGTAAAAGGCAAGTAGATTAAAAAGGAAACAACAAAACCAACAAAACAATGACTACATCAAATTTTGTAGCCATTTAGCATCCTTAGCCGTTACAGGGTATTTAATCCTACACAAAATCCTATTCTTAACATCCGACACGATCAATTTGACTATCTCCTGTGGATGTTTCAGCACTCCATCAATTCTGCAAGAATTCCTTTGTCTCCAAATATGGTAAATGGTCGCATGGATCATCGCACGAAGTACATTACATTGCAACTTCGAACCCCTCAATTTCGTTGCCCAAACCATCCCCGTGGTACACGGGATTGGTTTCCTCACCCAATTGCTCAACAGACCCATCACCCGAGTACTCCAACTGCAACCAAAGAAAAGATGTTCTAAACTCTCTTCTTCCAGTTCACAGATAAAGCAACGATCCGAGTCAGCAACCCCGATCCTAAAAAGCTTTTTCCTCGTATTAATGGCCCCTCGAAACACTAGCCATGAGATGAAGCTATGTCTCGGCACACTCCACGCGCTCCACACCAGTCTCGCCCACGGAACCAGCGAGTCACAAGGTCTCAAATCCTGATAAGCCTTCGCAATCGAGAAGCATGAATCCGCTCCATGCCAAGTGCCATTGTCGAACATATTCTTTATTTTCTCCTTAGCCTGACAAATTTTCCTCCACGCCCACGTAACATCTGAATGAGGCTGATAATCATACCACTGCCCCCCTTTCAGATAAATGCTATTGACCCATCGAACCCACAACCGGTCCGACTGATCAAACACCCACGAGGCAAGTTTCGCCACTGCAGCTTCGTTCCAGATATACAGATCCCTAATTCCCAAACCTCCTTCATCTTTAGGCCGACAAATTTTTTCCCAACTAACCAAAGCTCGATTATTTCCTTCTACACCTCCTTCCCATAAAAAATTACGACATAGTGAAATAATTCGAGCCATGACAAACTTAGGAATGATAAAAATCATAGCCCAATAATTATGCAGTTGTGACAGAACAGAATGGACCAGAGTCAATCTCCCAGCATAAGACAGCTTACGGGCTCCAATACCATAGATTCTCGAGATAATACGGGCTATCAAATTTTCACAATCAAGCTTACCTAAACGAGTACTTTGGATAGGTAACCCAAGATACCGAAAAGGAAACGTACCTTCGACGCACCCCGAGAGCTGAAGGATCGCAGTCTTCCTGTCCTCTTCCACTCCAGCGAAATAAGCATGAGACTTACCCACACTTACGCAAAGACCCGAGGCCCTGCTAAAGGATGCAAAAGCACTCCACAAGAATTCCATCGATTCCCGGTCCCCTTTACAAAAAAGGAGGAGATCATCCGCAAAGAGCAAGTGAGTCAGCCTTAAAGGACCACATTTCGGATGGAATTTAAAATTCATATCCACTCTTCCAAAGTCCATAATTCGAGAGAAGTATTCCATGCATATCGTGAATAACAAAGGCGACATGGGATCCCCTTGTCTCAAACCCCTTTTCCCTCGAAAAAACCCAAAATTATCTCCATTAGCACAAAGAGAAAAGGAGACGGTCTCGACGCATTCCATAACCAACCGACGAAAATGGTCCGGAAAGTCCAAAGCTATCAACATCTGGTCCACAAATCTCCACTCAAAATTGTCATACGCCTTATGGATATCCACTTTAAACAGGCATCTTGGCGAAATTCTCCCCCTCTTATACAAACACACCAAGTCTTGACAAATCAGCACATTCTCCACAATACTACGGCCTTCAATAAAACCTCCTTGATTAGGAGATATTATCTGAGGCAAAACCTTAGCCATCCTCGCACAAATAATTTTAGCAATACACTTGTACAAGACATTACAGCAAGCAATCGGCCTGAATTCTTTCACATTTTGAGGCCTATTCACCTTAGGGATCAGAACGATATTCGCACAATTCAGTTGTTTTAAAAGCTTACCTGAGATAAAGAAATCCTGGATAGCCATCACAACTTCCTCACCAATAATGTCCCACGAATCAATAAAGAATTGGCTCGAGAAACCATCCGGACCCGGCGATTTATCCCGAGGAATACTAAAAAGAGCCCCCTTGATATCTTCTGGTGTCACACTTGCCTCCAGAATCAGTTTATGCTCCTGTGAACAAATGGGACCCCGTCTAATCAAGTCAACATCAATATCCTCTACAACCCGAGAATCCCCGAGTAGCCCTCGATAATACCGCGTGAAAGCATCCTCGATCGAGGCCTTATTATCACACTCTAGGCCGTCCGCATCTGAAATCTTAGCTATAGCGGTGTGAGCACGTCGTCCACGGAGGAGGCCATGGAAGTAAGCCGAGTTGACATCCCCATCACGGACCCATTTAAGCTTAGATTTTTGACTCCAAAATTCAGCCCTAGCAGCCTGTAACAACCTAACCTGCTTGTTCATTTCGCTCTCCTCTTGCATTAGTGCCACAGACACGTCAGACCTGAGGCGCTGCTGCAATTGGTCGAGCTTGAGCTCAGCCTGATTACACCGATTTTCTATATCCGAGAAACAATCAGCATTCAGCATCTTCAACGGTCTTTTGTGACAGCCTAATTTCTTCACTATCCGAAACATAGGCGTCCCAAAGATCATCTCCTTCCACACATCCTTGACACAAGAACGAAAATTCGGCGCTTTGCTCCACATATTCATGTACTTGAAGCTGCGATTCTTCCTTACCGGAGGATTCTCCAGTTGAACAATACAAGGACAATGGTCAAAGGTTCCTTCAGGTAAGAAGTTCGCAAAACCATTCGGAAACAGACCCATCATCTCATCATTAATTAAGAACCTATCAATACGACTATATACTCTAGTTTCAGCCACTCTATGTTTATTTTTCCAAGTGAACCAAGACCCACTAGCCTTGCAATCACTTACCTCACAGTTCGCCAAACAGTCACGAAATTGATTCATAGCTTCCTCCGAAGAAGTCCCCCAGACGTTCACGAGCTTCCACAACACAGTTGAAGTCCCCCATAATCATCCAAGGCCCTTTATGAGCATAATCTTCTAGTCTTCTCCAAAGCTCCGTCCTCCCCGAAGCCGAGTTAAAGGCATACACAAGAGTGAGCCAATAATCCTTCCCCGATAAAGTAGTAACTTTGATATGAATACTTTGATTATTATACTCCACAATCGTCAAATTAACCCTTTCATGTTTCCACAAAAGCCAAATTCGACCTCCCTCATGACAATGATTATTTGTCGTAATACTCCATTCAGAGAAAATATTCTGCTGAACTTTAGCGTACGATTTATTTTTAATTTTTGTCTCAAGAAGACCAAAAATATCGATATGCTGTTTCCTAACAAACTCACAAATAGCACGCTGCTAGCTAATGTTACACATGCCACGTACATTCCAGCATCCTATATTATGAACTTCCATGGATAACCAATTCCAACCCAGCCCCTTCCTTTTCCATCTCGATATATTTGGTGTACCACGTAACATTTCCACATAAGGGACGTTCGGGTTAACCAAAATACTCGTCATCTTTGTAGGATGCAAACGAGCAGCCGCTGCTTTAGTCCGACCATGGACAACAGCCTGCTGCTGCCCCCTGGCCATTCCAGCCCATGTTAAAGCCGAAACAGCAGTCCTGAAAGCAGCAGAACCAGAAACAGCAGCCGCAGACGCACCGGATATGGCAGAAGCCCGCGAATCAGCGAACTGCGACGCTGAAACAGCAGCACCAGCAGTCGCAGCAGTCCGAGCAGAAGCAGTCTGACGAACAGCATTAACTTGCAGACCAGCAACAACCTGACTGGTCACAGGTACTCCGACGACCTTATTTTTCTTAGCATCCGATCTTGTTTTTTTCAATTCCTCCTTTCTGCAATCTATAGAATCATGGCCGTAACCCCTACATTTGGTACACCAAATGGGTTTCCACTCATACTTAATCACAACCTCAATTATATTATCAAGCTCATCCAAGAATTTGATTGAGTTCTTGAGTTTATGCCCCACTTTGACCAACACCATGACCCGAGCATAACCCAATCTAGTGCGCTCTTCCGTAGCTAAGTCAGACTTAACATACGGACCCACCGAGGAGGCAATCCGGGTAAGGCATTGGCCCCAAAATTTTAAGGGTAGATCGTGCAATTGTTTCCAAATAGGAACTTCTTGCACATCATCCTTGTCCATTTTAGCACCAGGGGTCCATTCTTTCACAACAAGCGGCTTGTTATCAAACATAAAAATTCCATGATTGAGAACAGTTACCTTGGCAGCCTTTTCCTTGAACCGAACTATAAAAATTCCATTAGGAAGAAAAGCAATTTTGTCAATCCCATGTTCCTTCCAAATTCTTCTCACATACCCTTCAATCACTTCCCATGGAGGGTTAGCTCCCATGATAAAGCAATATACGACATTACTCCAATATTCAATTTCATCTTCAACATCATCAAGGGTAAACTTCATCATTTCCTCTTCCTCAAAGTCTATGACTTTTTTCCCATCCTTTTGTTTCCACCCAATACAATCAATAGGGGTAGGGTTAGCTTCCGGCACAACCTCAGTATCAAGCTCCAACGCTTCATTCACCTCAAAATCGGTATCATAGCTCAATCCAGGAATCTCTATGTCTCATTGATGGTATGATCATCAATTACAACACTAGAATTAGGTTTCAATTTTTGTACTATTTATTAAAGTCTTTAGTTAATAAGTATTGATTTTTGGACAAATTGTGATTTATCGTTAAAATACTTCGTCTTACCTGAAAGATTTATTTTTCCAGCAATTTTGAAAGTATTTAAATCTGAAACTTTAAGAGTTAAATCATCCCTTAACATACTCTAAATATATTTGTTGGTTTAATTAAATAAAGACGTTCAAATATTTAATTTGATGTTTGCCGTAAAATCCTATTTATAATTTTATTGTCGAAACTAATAATAATTAGGGATTTTTAGCTTTTTAACTTTTGAAAACACCCTAATTAGTAATATTAAAATGTTTAAGACATTTTTAATCATTTTATAACGCTTATACGATAATTTAATAATTTCATAAAATCAAATGATCTTACTTTAATAATTAATATCGTTAAGGCCGAAAGTATTAGTTTTATAAATCTATATCGTTTACTAAAAATGTGGTATTAGTATGAACTAATATTTTCACTACTTTAATATAATACTATTTTTAGTAAAGTTTCTAAAAATAGAAGTTTCCTAAAATAGAAAGTTTCCCCTTTTAGAATATAAATGTTTACTAATTTTATCCTCATATTGTTTATAATGAATAAATCTTTTAAATATCGATAATGGTTTGTTTTGGAGTTATGGAATAAGGACTAGTGTGGGTTTAGAGTAATATAGTCTGGGATGTACGTTTTGCCATCAACTATAAAGCTGGTGTGTCTATGTTGAGACACATTGGTCGTTGAACTGAGCATGGTTTGTGTTCAGGAGGGTGTATGCTTACCTTAAACTTAGATATCGCATCGTGTAAGTCGCGTCGGGTTGAACTGGGTATGGTTTGTATCCAGGAGGGGTGTGCACTACTTAAGCCAGGACCTTGCTGCACGCAGTCCTGTTATGGTTGAGTTGCCTAGTTAGAGACCGAAGTCAGATTTGTTTTGACTAAGTTCTCGAAACTAGTTTTTAGTATTGTCCTGGTGAAAGTCTAGATTCTACATTAATCCTATCCATAACGCCGTTTTGATTATTTTACTTGTTATAGATATAAATTGGTTTGCAGGTTGGCAAATATTTTTATGTTTCTTCGGAAACCCTTTTGATTAATTTGTTTTACGCTAAAGCTTATTTTAATATGCTGTTTTACTGTTTTCCATTTTTACTATTTTTCCTATATTAGTAATTACTGTTTTAAAATCCTGTTATACGGCTGGGAGAACGTTGACGTTGCTCCCCACTGATTGTGGCTGTTATGTTTTAACATGGCAGGTATACGTGTTGGTTTTCCGGTGGGTGTGGGCTAACGAGCAGTCTTGGATCCTGCTTGATCTTTTTAATAATTGTCTTAAGGATTGTTTAACCTCATTGTGGATTGTTTTAATTTTTAGCCATTTTTATGTATGGCATACGTTTGACTTTACCAATCTAATTTAATAAGACATAGTTACAGTGTGTTTTAATCCCGACTCTACAGTGTTTCCACCACTGTATCGCGTTAGAATTTCTAGGGGATTACATTTGTGCTATGGAGTTACCTTGGCTCAGAGGTTGCTTGGTTACCTTCTAATAAACATGACGGTATTGATGATAAAGGGAAGGAGAATCCTGAAGCTTATCCGTAAATCGATTATGTCACAAGGTACATATAATCATCAACCATTAATGACTTCAATACTTGATAACTATTAATTTGGCTTCGTTTAACATGTGATTTTCTTAGGGAATGTTGTGGAAAGACTATGGCAAGAATAAATCTCCGGAAAAATTAGACCACATGGAGAAGAAGTTGGGTGATATAGATTCAAAAAATTTAGATTTAATGGAAATACTTAGAAAGCAAAATGCCATAAACTACTTCATTTAATGTGTCATTTCTTGTAGATGCATTATGTTTTATGAAAGCATTGAATACTTAGTATTTGGTGGTTTGTAAATGATGTGTAATTAGACAAACATAATTATTTCAATGCTTTCAAGCAGCTACTCCAACATGTTTTGGTGGTTACTCCAACAATCACTCAAATTATTCAACTTCAGTTACTTTAATATTGTTGTTATTCCAATATTTTCAAGCAGTTATTCATATATTGGACAACACTTACTCCAATATTTACTAGTTATTGATTGATTGAATCAATCAACTATTCAACTTCAGTTACTATAATGTTGTTGTTATTCCAATGTTTTCAAGCAGTTATTCCTATATTGGACAACAGTTACTCCAAGATTTACTAATTATTGATTGATTGAATCAATCAATTATTCATCTTCAATTACTCTAATGTTGTTGTTATTCCAATGTTTTCAAGCAGCTATTCCTATATTGAACAACAGTTACTCCAACAATTACTAATTATTGATTGATTGATTGAATCAATCAATTATTCAACTTCAGGTACTCTAATGTTGTTATTTCAATGCTTTCAAGTAGTTATTCTTATATTGGACAACAGTTACTCCGACAATTTGTAATCCCCTAGAAAATCTAACGCTATACAGTGGCGGAAACACTGTTGAGTTTGAATTAAAACATACTGACAAACTATATCTTATTAAAAGAAACGGTATGTCAATACAAAGGCCTCTTTTTACAAAAGGGCTAAAAGTAAAATCTCCAAACGGGTTTATACAAATCCATAAATTGTACGAAGGAAGAAAGAGTAGGATCCATGCTACTCGCTAGCTCACACCCAAAACCCAGCAGCAAATACCTGTCATGTTATAAACATAACAGCCACGTCAGTGGGGAGTAACTCGGACGTTCTCCCAGCCATATTATATCATATGGAAAAATAATAGTATTACTATATCAAAATAATTAAAATGAGAAAACATTAAAATGATATAATAAAAATAAGTTTTCAGCGAAACTTAAAGCATTTGCAAACCTGCAAGTCAATATCAATCGATAATAATAATATTCAAAAATGGCGTTATGGAAATCAATCAGTGCAACGGAATAGACTTTCACTAGGATAATACTCAAACTAGCTTCGAGAACTTAGTCAAAACAAATTAGATTTCGGTCTCTAACTAGGCAACTCAACTATAACAGGACTGCGTGCAGCGAGGTCCTGGCTTAAGTAATGTACACCCCTCCTGGACACCAACCGTAATCCAGTTCAACCCGACGGCGACTTACACGATGCGATATCTAAGTTTAAGGTCAAAATATACAGACTCCTGAGCACAAACCATGCTCAGTTCAACGACCAATGTGTCTCAACATAGACACACTAGCTTTATAGTTGATGGCAAAAACGTATACCCTAGACTGTATTACTCTACCCGTCACTTGTCCTTATTCCATAACCCAAAACAGCCATTATCGATACAAACAAAAGATATAATCATTAGAATAATACGAAGGAAAAAGGAATAAACATTTTATATTAAGAGGAAAACTTTCTACGAATAGAAAGTTACTAATTTTAGAAACTTACTAAAAATAGAAAGTCTTATAGAAAATACATAAGTTATTAAAATAAGTGAAATGTATAAAAATATCATTTCTAACGAGATTAACATTTTATTATTATCGTCGTTATCGTAACTTTAATATATTTCTAAATTCGTTACCCAAAATACAAATAAAATATAATAATAAGTCAATATATAGTATTTTATAAAAATTTAAAAATCGAGTTAAAACCATAAATTTTAGGAAAGAGATGTTTTAAGAAAAACGATATAAAAATTAGTTGAGTCAACGAGTTTTATAAATGAAATGAGATTTATAAAGATTTCAAATTATTTTTAACAAATACATATTATCAATAAATAATACTGATTTTACTAAAAATAATCAATCGTAGACAAATGAGAAATTATTAGGGAAAATAGTCTCGACTAGAAGTGTAACTAAAACAAAATCGATTATTTTCTCATTTATTAGTATAAATCGTAAAACAAAAATTAATTTATTGAACAAGTATACAAATCTCGATTATAATATAAAAATACGATTTTGAGTTAAAATTATAAATTAACGAAATATGAAGAAAATATGAAATCGAAATTATTTAGTTACTAGTGTCACGATAATCAACAAGGTATTATAACGATCATAAATAATAAAATTACTAACGATTTATAAAACGATATCGAAAGTTGTAAAAATATTTATAAAGCACACAATTTATAAAATAATATTTTTAGCAAATAATAAATAGCTAAAATTAGAAAACGGAAGTGAAAATATTTACTACATACTACTACTCAAACATACGATATAAAATCGAGTAACGTCCTAAAGTTACCTTGAGTCAAAAACGTCAAAGTACCAGCCGCTTCAACCCGTCTGCCCTAGCTCTTATCAATCTGGTGACTATGAACCAGCTTCGAGGCTCTCACGGAGATCCGAACACGTAGACACGGAAACAAAGGAATCGGGATTAGAGAAAATTGGAAATACTAGAGTTGACAAAGAAAACGTAGAAGAATTCACTAACACGCCAACATGAACAACGGCATAGGTCGATAGAACCAAGTAATGACATCGCCCTTAATAGAAATTAGATTATGAAGAATGAAGGAGGGTGAGAAGAAAATGGTTAAGGAGATAAAAGAAAAACGAGGCAGAGAAAAAGGGATAGGAGCAAAGCAACGGTAACGAGGACACTTGTGAAAACTGAAAACAGCAAATACGAACAGCAGCCATGAACCACAGTAACGTATCGACAACAGCATAAAAATTAATAAATAGCAGCAGATATCAACGACATTAGGACAGGAAAAGGACGGAAAAACGACAGGAATTGACAACCCAGTGAGTGGGAAACAAAATGAACAACAGGATAGCAACGAATAAAGACGATAAAACCGCAATTGAAAGAGTAACAGCGGAGGAAGGAATGAAGAGCAGCAGCAGTACGAAAATCCCGTGGCAACAGCAACTTCGGCCACAGACGACAATAGCAATCGGCAGTACACAGAAAAGAAGAAGAAGAACTGGAACGAAGGACAATATGAGACAAAACGAAACGACAATAGAAAAGATCAGGAAGGACGATGATAGGAAGGACTATAAGCAACAGCGGCGTACAAACAATATCAACAACGATGCAAAGATGATAATGAAAGCAGTAGCAGCAAAAACGAAAAGAACCGAGAACGGGAAAAGAACGAGCAGAGCAGCAGCAAAAGAATCAGATCAACAAGAGTGAGCAGAAAGACAGCAGAAATCAGACCCAAATCGGCAAAGACAGTAGCAGAAACGACAGGACAGAAGAAGAAGACCGAAAAGTGGCAGAAATAACAAAACGCAGCAGCGGCAGTAAAACGTAAGAGCAATAACAACAACAAGAATGCCAAAAAAACGAACAGTGGATGCAATACAAAAAGAGAAATGAGAAAGAAGAAGGAGAAGAAGAAAACGGAGCAGAGGACAACAAAACGCAGCATCACAAGGCTGAAGAGAAAAACGGAATTACCTTTCATCAACATGACTGATCGATGACAGAAAACGGAAAATAAAAACAGAGGAAAGAAGGACATGCGAGGGAAGGGCAAGAGCAGGGCAAGACAAAACAGATTCGTGAAGATTGAAGAAGATGGTGACTGAATGTGAAGAAAGTGAAATGGGTGAAGGGAGATGAATGGCCGGTAAGGCGTGATTAATAAAAAGGAAAGAAAAGGAGAAGAATGAAGAAGAATGAAACGGTGGATAGGCTAAGGAAGGCAAAGGGGTGCGTTAATTTAACAAGTGTAAAGGGGAAAAGAGTCAGCACCTGTTAAATAAATCGGATAGATGACGATTTCCGTAACGAATCGGATTAAAACGAGTTCATAAAATTAATAAATAATCGGGCCGTCAAATAAAATGAGTAAATAATTTTTTTCAAGACGAAAACGAAGCTTATAGAAATAAACAATTAAGCGATGAAATACTATATCCCGATAAATAATAAATTTCGATAAAATGAATTAAAATGATTTCTCGTGGAAAGAAAATAAATGTTTTTGACGAAACTTAAAATAAATGAGCTTCGAGCTGAAAAATAGAAAAATCGAGCATAAGAATAAATAAATAAAAGAACTTAGAATTTAAATCGTCAAAATAGATTTTCGATAAGAATTAAATTAATTGTATAAAATAAATCGAAACAAAATTCAAAATATGTTTTATATATAAGAAGTGTTTCCGAGTCAAATAGAATTTTAGGAGCTTGAAACGATTAAATGAGAACTTCATTTTATAATAATTTTAAGAATTACGAGTTAAATCGTAAAAAAATAATACGAACAAAATTTTAATTTTAATTTAAATTTATAAAATCAGGGGTGTTACAATCTTACCCACTAAAAAGAAGTTTCGTCCTCGAAACTAATAAAACATAATAATATATTGGAAAACAGGGTTATATCATTTAAACAAAAGGAGAATGCTCAACTCGCATCACAATCTCGGTTTAAAATTTTTTACAACTTTATACGTGATATGAAATCGAAATCAAAGACAAAATTTTATTTCAAGATGAGTTGGGCTCAGTTCCCAAAGTTTAAAAGTCATTTAAATTAATAAAATCGTAAGTTAAAAATTGTTGGATAAAATAATGACGATAAATAATATTTGTAAACAACCTCGAGGGGAGAGTACCCAAATACTTTCAAAGCAATAGTAAAACGTTTTGATTAAGAAATTCGACATTTGTTTTACAACCAAACAAAAATTTGAGAAATCAAGTTTTGTAGTTAGTAAATGTGCGTAGACACCCACATTTTGACCGCCAGGTGTCTATAATAGTTCCCGCCAAACACCCGACGATGATTGGACGTAAACGTGCTTTGATGGACTCGGATATGGGCTCGTAATCATGGACATTTGCTTTAGGCTTATCACAGAGTACAACTCTTACAAAACCAACCTCAAATCCAGGCCCAGTGGGTCGTTTCGAGTCAAATAAGATTAATTTGGGTCGAAACCGTCACCAGGGGTAAAACCGTCTTTTAGCGACCGGGTCAAACCCGGTCAAAGATATTTTCTCCGAGACCCGCGAGCCAACCGTGACACTACACGTCCGGTTTGGACTCAAACACTACAAAATATCAGCTTCAATAAACATTAAACAATTCCGTTAAAGGTAGAATTCGACCTCAAGTAGGAATTCTATCCAGAAACCGGAACAGTTCACAAACCGAGCTCAAATACTCGGTTTAGGCGTCCCAACTCAGCCGAGATTCCCTTACTTCCTTCCCAAGAAACAGACTTCTCGTTCCCTTCAACTTCTTACAATCCTATCCAAACCGGTATTTCTTGTCACACAAGCAAGACTACCTTGATTCCTATAAATAGGACCTCTCGTCCAACAGAAAAACACACGAAAACTACGGAAAAACAGCCTCATAACACGGTTTTCACACATAAAAAAAACACATCCTACATCCTCGATATCTAGCAAATCCCGACATCTTTTCCGAAGCCTCGAAGCCGTCCGACCATACGCCAAAACCCGACGTCCAAACCGACACCCTAAACTCATCCTCATCATCTCGACGCTCCTAAGTTTAAACCACTTTCCGACGAGCCTTATCCCGAGAAAACAAAGCATGTAGATTGAGGGTGTAAATCAAACCCGATTCTTCTTCTTCTCTTTTCTCCTCCTCGTTTTTCTTATTACGGGTCTTTCGTCGGTCTTTTTTTATTTTCTAATATCAATATTATTAAAAACTATTTTTATATGTCGAACATTCTTAAAAATATGATATCGATTTTCTATAATCAAATATTGTATCGAAAAGAATTATATTAAGATTTCGACGATGTTAAAAATCGTTACACTTTTTTTCGTTCAAAATCTTTTTTAAACTTTTCGTTCGAAACAAACTTTTTTTCAAAACCTTTTCTAAAAATCCTTCCGACTATTCGATATCGATTTCATAATCGAATATCGAATACGACGAATATCGAAAATATGAATCGGGTATAAATTAATCCATACTTGTACGCGATTTATAAAATTAACAATTTTCGGCAAAAAAATAAAAATCAGACAGACCCGTACGCGAGTCGTGCCACGCCCAGGCGACTCGCGCACGAGCCTGAGACCCGGGTCCTTTTTTTAGTTTTTTTCGATCGTTTTATTTTATTATTCTACGAAACGATTTCTAAAATTTATATCTTTTCCAAAACTATTCCGAGTATTTGTATTGATTTCTTAGTCAATTATCGAATATAACGAATATCGAAAATACTAGATCGAGTACAAGTTATGCAATATTTGTACGCGATCTAGTCAAATCTTCGAAAAATCGTCTTCAAAAAATTAGACCGACACGCGACTCGCCGGAGTCCCGGGCGAGCCACGCGGCCGGCTGCCACGACGCGTCTCTTTTTTCGTTTTTTTTATTATTTTTTCGAACTTCGCTTTTTATACAAAACAGCGTTTTAACGATATTTTCCAGATTTCGATTAATATTTATTTTCTTGATATCGTATTTTTATTTGCTATATTATTATTCAATCGTTACTAACTCGTTTTCTCGTGTTTGTAGCAATTTATTTATTTCTTCGTTTTATTAGACTAAAAGAATTCGCATGCTAAAATAACTTTGACGTTATTAGTTTAACATGCATTAAACGACTTAGCAACCCATTTATTTTTCTCACATGTCTTAGGAAAATAATCTCTGCATATTATTCAACCGTCGAACTAACGCGTGTACGTAAAAACGAACGATATCTTAGTAAAGGCCGCTAAGTGCGGGCGGGGTTGGGTGTTCTCAATGAACTTCCCAACACGTACCCTCACCCCTTACTCAGAACCATGGTTTCTGGATGTCCGAATCCATTGGCAATGAGAGTCATTCAATACACGGTATCCGATAATATCGGTATCGGTATCGTAATGCTAAGGGACGAACCCGATAAGCTCTGACATCGGAAATGGGCCATGTTTTAAATATGGCCCACTACGACATAGAGTGGGTTCAAATGGTTCTGAATAACCACAAAATTCGGTGGCGACTCCTACTTCGATTTAAAATTCAATTCGATCCATCTCATATGGAGATTCATTCGCCTCCCCAAACCCGCGCGTAGCCGCGTCGGGGTGGACCTATGTCATGTCCACAATTTGGCGACTCCGCTGGGGATTAACTGATGCGTTACTTACCATCGGCATCCTCAGGGTGAGACTCGAAAAGAAATCGTTCGATTAGTAATGTACACGTTTTAGTTCAATGGTTCATGCATAACCCAATTCTTTACCGGGCCGGTTACTTGTGACCGACGTCCCACTATACCGCGGTGTATTCCTACTTGGGTGCACTAAAGACTTTGATGGCGGAACTCGCATGGGTTTTACGGCAGATTCTAAGACCAACTCGGCTTAGGAGGTCCGTCCTGATTTGCGAGAATGCGATCGTTGTTGGTATAGACCCTATTCGACCGACCGAGACTTAGAGTAAGAGCATACATGGTGTCGTTATACTGTTTCCATGACTACGTGCTACTTGATCTCCTTTGGTCTTCTTTTTTTCAAAAACCGTCATTTTCAAAAACCTACATCTTTTCAAACCCATCTATTTTTCAAAACCCGGAAAGCTACCAAATTTAGGACTTATGATTTTGACTCAAAATAGCCTATTTTTAGCCGGTATGCTCTCCAAACCTTTTCAAAAAGCCCGAAATCTCGGCCTGATAACCTCTTTCTCGGTTTTCAAAAAAATCGGGTCATCCTACCCGACTTTGTTTGGTCTTCAAATCCAAAAACCTCTTTTCAAAACCCTCTTCGTCTTAGGACTTCTCGTATTTAGCAGTGTCGGGTCTTGTCATAGGTTGTAAGAGTCTATAGCGTCGAAACTCCGTCGATCTCACATCACGGATTTCCACCCCATCCCAGTCCGCCTTATTTGTCAAGGCACGGCCCACCTTCGTAGGACAAACTCCTGCAAAGGGAAGCCCGTTTACACACTCGAGTCCAAAGTCTGGGGAACTCGCACGTAAACCTTCCTTCGAACGGGACTAGGCACACTTTGCCGAATCCTAAGGAAGGCCCATCATCCACGGGTCATCCGTCTAGAAGTCAGTTTCCGGTCTTTTTCTAGTCTAGTCTTTTCCTTGCTCGGGATGTACTCTTTGATTCTAAGATCTGGGTCAGTTACTGATTACGCGGTTCCCTTACAGACAGGCCACCCCACACCCGAGCCATGACGCAACAAGCTGTAGACGAATTGAGGACCTCTTTGACCAAGCTGGAAAACATGATCACGTCGATGAGAGGGGACCATATCTCCATCTTTACCCGGGTAAGTGCCATGGAGCAGGGAACTCCCAGTGGCAGTGTCGACACTACTGGGCCTTTAGCTGAATTGGCCAGCGCAGTCCACAAACTGCAGGAACAGGTCCATCTGTCAACCCAAAACTCCATTCATACGGAGAATGCTCGGACCTACACCCCACTGACCGATGAACTACCCGCCAATCTCAATCTGACGGGTCTACCAATGTTCGAGGGTACTGAAGACCCGGTCCACCATATCCGGGCTTTCAAGGAGTTCATGGCCCTTAAGGGGATTAAGTCCAACATGTTCAAGCACCTGTTCGCTTCTTCTCTCGAGAAGCACCCAAGAGCCTGGTACTACCAGCTCGATTCCAAGAAATACAAAACTTGGGATGACGTGGCAACGGAATTCGCTCGGAACTACGCCGACAACACGAAAATCCAGACCACTATGCGCACCCTGGAAGTAATGGCTCAGGAACCTAAGGAAGGATTCACGAAATATCTCCAACGCTGGAGGGCTGAAAGCGTCAAACTGGTCGATAAGCCCAGTGAAAAAGTGCTGGTTGAAGCCTTCGTCAAGAACCTCCTTCCAGCTTACCGGGTCCATCTCCGGTACGCCATCATACCTAGCTTCGCGGTCCTAACTGAAATGGGAACGAGAATCGAAGATGATTTAAGGTTGGAAAGCCTCACTAAGGCCTCCACCAAGGGATACCAAGGGGCCAACTCGTCAACAAGCAAGCCCACAACTACTGCTGCCACTCGTAGCATTTTTGACGAGGTGAACGCACTTGATACCTCGTCCCAGAAGAATACCACCCCCCGGGTATTCACCGACATAGGCACCACCTATGAAAAGGCCCTGCAGAGGCTATCATCAAAAGGCCTGATCACCCCGATAGGCCCAACACCTGATCTCCCGGTCAAACGACGCTACAAGGCCTACAACCTTCAGGCCTACTGTCACTACCATCGTGGTAAGGGACACGACACTGAGAAATGTTGGAAGCTAAAGCACCTTATCCAAGATCTCATCGAGAACGGGAAGATCCCTTTGCCCGGGGGTAAACCCAACAACAAGGATAACCCGTTAGCCACTCACGCCATCTTCTCCGGGGAAATAATGGATTGCTCACACCTCATTTCTCCATTTGTCCCGCAAATAAACGGGATCTGGTGCGACGACGAAGACGACGTCTATCTCACCAAAGGGGAAGCTGTCCCCATCACGCCTGAGGAGATTCAGAAGGTTAAGTCCAAAGTCTTAGCCACTAGTCAAGCCCTCATCATTGCCGAGCCACTTAGGGTCGAGCCCGCCCCAGAAGAGCCGACTGCTGAAAAGGCTCTTGTAAAGCAGCTAAACAAGACTCGAGTTGACCTCTCTATATGGCAACTCTTAGTTAGCTCCCAGGAACATCGAGAGGCACTCACTAAGGCCCTCGATCAAGTCAAAATCGACTCTATGGCTACTCCAGCTGAAATGGTAGCCACGGTTCTGCCCCACCTAAAGGGGAGATCCATAGAAGAAGGCCCACTGATTACCTTCTCTAACGCTGATCTACCACCATTTGGGCCAGCCCACAACATGGCCCTCTACATCACGGTCATCTGCCGTGGAAAGTACCTACCCATGACCCTAATTGACGATGGGTCAGCAGTCAACGTCCTCCCCTTGAGGACCGCCAAAGCCCTCGGCATCACCGAAGCCGACTATATTCCCACAGCTCAAACCACTCAGGCTTTTGACGGAAGCCCAAAGTCAGTAGCCGGAGCCACAAAACTCACTATCATAACAGGCCCAATAGAAAAGGAGCTGGAATTTCAAGTGATCGACGTGACTTCTTCCTTCAACCTTCTTTTGGGAAGACCTTGGATCCACGCGACCAGGGCTGTATCCTCCACTTTGCATCGGAAAATCAAGCTACCTTTGCATGACACCGTCATCACTCTAGAAGCCACACCTATGACTGTGGCTAACTGCAACACCTCGGGCCGCACCGATCTCTGGGGGTTCGATTTCGTAGGGGCCATCGAAGAAGATCATCTCTTCCGTCCTTACTTCACGGTCCGCCTTGACCGAATGCTGCAGAATCTGGGCTTTCTACCAGGGGTTACATCAAGGCCCGATCTCCCTGCAGGAAAAATCCTCGAAGTTCTGGACAATGGGAGGACTCAAACAGGCTTGGGCTACTCCCTAACCTCGTAAAGCAGGGGCCAAACCGGAGCTGACAAGATAGTCTTCGTCACTCCAGTGTTCGAGACTGTCCAAACAGGCCTATATCGGCCCGTCACCACGCGCCCTGGGACCCACTTGGCCCAGGACTGCGACTACATACCGGACGACATCTTCGCTCTCATCCAGTCCGAAGATGCTAAGAATGCTGAGCCCGCGCTAGGGCTACTTTTTGGAGAGGAACTCGCGGTCCCAACACCGAAGGAAGAGCTGGTCAGCTTCATTCTCCGTAGCCGCACCTTTGATCCATCCAAACTGATTTCAGAAGTTGGATCAGGGACCGGGAGCAGAGCCTGGAGGAAGACTGTCAAGTGGACTGACAGTCAAGGAAGGACTTACAAGCTGATCACAGGGGAAGGAGAAATGCTAGAATCTGAGTCTGAGTCTGAGTTGGAGTCCGAGTCAGAGTCTAAGATTGAGTCTAGTGAGTCTGGTGCTAGGGTCAACCCTATAACTCCCCCTCTCCCTTTAGCTACTCCTGGTGTCTCGGGGTCTGTCCCGGGCACCCTACCTATCCCGCCACTGACTAGTGATCAGATGGCAGCTCTCTTCGAGCTATTTTCCCAATTCATGATCAATAATAACAACCGTTCTGCTTACGACTTGTCTCATTTTCAAAACTTTCTCAATTCCAAAAATATTATGTGCAATGACATTGAGAAACCCGACGAACAGGTATCCTTGCCTCCACATCTGATCGAGCAACTAGAGCAAAGGGAATCCCGCAATCCGATAATCGAAGAAACCGAATCCATCAACGTGGGAACAACCTTAGAACCTCAGATGCTTAAGATAGGATTATCCTTAGATCCCGAGGAGAAACAACAATTCATAGTTCTCCTTCAAGAATTCAAAGACGTCTTCGCATGGTCCTACAAGGACATGCCGGGGATCAATCGCGAAATAGCCGAGCACCATATACCGATCAAGGAAGGGTTCAAGGCAGTTAAACAAAAACCCCGACGCATGAGGCCCGAATGGTCCCTCAAAGTCAAGGAGGAAGTCGATAAACAATTCAAGGCTGGGTTCATACGAGTCTCCGAGTATCCAGATTGGGTTGCAAACATTGTACCAGTCCCTAAGAAAGACGGTAAGGTGCGTGTCTGTGTAGACTTTCGGGATCTTAACAAGGCGAGCTGATTAGTGTAGTTTGTAGTGCCTATTTCGTAGTATTTTGGTCCCATTTTCCTTGTGGAATCGCTCCTTGGGAGCGGTTTAGGGGCTTCTTATGCTTTCTTTAGTTCGTTTCAGGTTCCCAAGACCGATTTGGAAGAGTTGGAGCGATTCCGACTCTATACATACACATTTTGGAGCCAACGGAGTAAAGGAACGATGACTCGATGCTTCGGAATCGACCCGAGACCTTGGGACCCAATCCCGAGCCTCCGAGACCCGATCCCGAGTCCCGAGAATCGATGAGAAGCTCCTGTGAAGCAAGGAGGAACCAAAAGGGTCATATTGGAGGCCTACAAGACTCATCCCCGACGGGTATGCACCTCATCCCGTCGGGGATGAAGTGCACTTTGGAGGGTGCCACTGCAAGGCCGTCCCGGTCGGGACCAACCCGTCCCGGTCGGGATGGTGGGTCCGTCCCGGTCGGGACCGAAGGGATGTAGTCCGCTTTTCTTTCTTTCTTCTCCCTTCCATTTGGAACCCTATAAATACTTCCCTCTTGTATTGTTTATGTATCCTACATTAGTTTAGCCTCTCTTAAGCCTCTCTACAACATATAAACCCTAGATTTAGTTCCTCATATTAGTTTGAATCTCTCATTAATCCTTAATTTATCTTAGTTAATCCTAGTTAATTAGTGCTTGTATTAAGAAGATACTTGAAGACTTCCCCAAGATTGACAACCTTGGGATTATTTGGGTTTCTCTTTTATGCAAGATATCATCTTTTCATCATCCTATTGTTGGTATAACTTTCTTTTCTCTTGTTTATTGTTATTGAATCAAGTTTGAATCTTTACTTAGTGTTTGTTGTTATTGATTGTTATTGCTCTTGATGGTGAATGTTAGGGTTGTGATGTTGTGTTCTCTTCTTATTATTGTTAGTTTTTCTTTGATTATGAGTGAGTAGATTACTTGTGGGTTAGTAGGGGGATTAAGGGTAGATTATGGGTGATTAGGGCTTGATTAGGGGTGAAGGGTAAATCCTTATTGTTAGTCACATTCTTGGCACACCATGTGTTTGTTGAAATGCTTGTTTGGGTTGTAGTGGCCATGCTTCTCATGCTAGTCTTCCTCTACTCATTGTTTGCCTAGTATGTGGGCACCCTTGACCACCCAAGTCACCCTACTACACTTATGAACCCGACCTAACCCACCTCTTTTCCATATTTGATTCATCTTGTTAGCTAGTCATCATATCTTTAGGTTGTTAGTTAGTTTGATTATTAGCATTGTTTAGCATTTCTCTTAGTTTGCTAGTTGGCTTGTGTTTAGTTAGTATTTGATAGTCTAGTTCATCATAGCTCATCATTAGTCTACTTTCTTCTCCCCTCATCTTAATTCATCAATTGTTAGCTCTTTGTGTTTGTTTGGTAGCATAGTCTTGTTTTAGGCCGATTTAGTCTAAACCTTGCAATACCGTCTCCGTGGACACGACCCGACTTACCCTAACTACCGTTAGGTGCTAGTTGGTTATTTAATTGGTGGCGGGATCCACGAAAAATCCCTACCATCAATTTGGCGCCGTTGCCGGGGACGGTGCATTGTTTAGACTTTGTTTGCTTATTTCTAGACTTAGTTACCCTCCTTTGTGCCTTCTATCATCTCTTGTGAATATTCTCTAGTTTTTCTTGCTTTCTTAGCTTTCTTTTTTCTTTGTCTCTAGTTGTGCTCGTTTATTGTCGTTACCTAGTGCCCATAAAGCACTAGGTATTCTCACGTTTGTTCTAGTGTGTAGTGTATGCCTAGGCGGAGAGGCGAATCCTTTCTCTTTAATCCAGAGCCGGAGAGGCTTTTTCGAGCTTTTCGCCAACGGACGATTAATCGGGTTAGGATCTCTCAACCAAGTGCAAGCAATACCCATCAAGAGCAAGCTCAAGGAAGCGATATTGAGGAAGCATATCGAGAGACGGCCGAAGGGAATTTCACCAATCTCTTTGGAGATTCTAGTCCTAGCTCCCCTTCTACATCTACTTCAACTCCATCTACACCATCTTCTCCCTTACATCCAATAATGCCGAAGTTTTCCTCCCACTCTACATTTACGGAAGACGTCTTGCCGGGACCCAATGCTCTATCGGCCGCTTATGCCGGAAATTTTACGGCCAAGACCCACTTCATCCAACTTGTGGAAAGGAACCAATTTAGTGGTTTGCCCTCCGAAGACCCGCACCAACATATGGAGACCTTCTCTGATTATTGCGACGCTATCTCTCAACCCGGGGTTACACAAGATCAAATCCGATGGGTTTTATTTCCATTTTCTCTTATTGGAAAAGCGAAGCAATGGATTAAAGGTCTCGATAGGGCAACCATGGGCATCGACACTTGGAAGAAACTTGCATTGGCATTCTACCAAACTTTCTACCCTCCGGAGAAGACTAATTTGCTTAGAGCCTCCATCACCGGTTTCCAACAACGGGATGAAGAGAGCTTATATGAAGCTTGGGAGCGGTTCAAGTCTTTGGTTAGATCGTGCCCCCATCATGGACTTTCACAATGGTTCTTGGTCCAACAATTTTGGAACGGTCTTTATGAGGACTCAAGAACTATACTTAATATGGGCTCCAATGGTAGGTTCACCGAGGTCGATGATGACCAAACTTGGGCGAGAATCGAAGAGATGGCGGTGCATAATTCACAATACTCTAGGCCTAGGAAGGCAAACCGAGGAGGTAGGCACGAGGTTGATGCTATAACTCAATTAAGCATTGACCTTGGGGCTCAATTGAAGACACACATGGAATCCATTGACAAGAAGCTTCAAGGTCACCTCACTCAAGTCCAAAGCATCGGTTCTTCCAACCAAGCCTCAATTCATGAAGTGAATGCTTTGGGATTTGCACCTCCTTTGCCTTATTATGGCATGTGTGACACTTGTGGAATCGTTGGTCATGACCCTATGAATTGTAGAGGGAGTATTGAGCAAGTGAATGCCTTTCAAGCATTCAAGCAAGGTGCTTCCTATTCTAATCAATACCAAGCTTCCAATCAAGTCCCTCAACAACAAGCCTTTCAACACCAACAACAACATCGTCCTTATGTTCCACCTCCCTTAAGGGACAACAACCAAGGTTACCAAGGCAACTCAAGGCCTTTTAACAACTTCAAGCAAAGTAACCAAGGTTCATTCAACAACAATCAAGGGTTCCAACAAGGGAACTTCAACCAAGGCTATCAAAACCACAACCATGGCAACAATCAAGGCCTTAATCAAGGCAATTCTCATGGGTTCCAAGGGAACCGTCAACATCAACAACAAAGCAAGCCTAGGAGCCGGTCTCCTATTCATGACTATGGTACTCCATTAGCCCTCACCGATACTCTGCATAATCCATCATCTCCACCTCGGGGATTCGATATTCAAAAGTCTATGATGGATATGCAAAAGAGTCAAATGGACATAACAAGAAACCATCAAGAGCTCTTTGCTTATATTCAAGGGGAAAACGCGACAAGAGATGCCCGTATGAAGATGCTTGAAACTCAAGTATCTCAACTCGCTTCGGGGAGCTCCTCAAGACAAAAAGGACAACTACCTTCTCAAGGCGAAACACCGAAACTTGAGCATGTAAATGCCATCACCACAAGGAGAGGTACATCTTATGAATCCCCTCAATTTCCTAGTGAGCAAGAGCCAATGCAAGAACCGACAAGAAAGGTCACACCTCCAACTCAAGGGAGCTCAAGCTTTGATAACCCAACGGAGGAGCAAGTCTTATGGGAGGTTGAGAAACCTCAACAAGACAAGCTTCCCCCACTTCAAGCTAAAGATAAGGGTAAAAAGAAAGTGTCATTTGAAGAGTCCACCCCGATTGAGCAAAATAAATACCAAGTCAAGTTGCCTTACCCAACAAGGCAAATGCAGACCAAGATAGACTCTCAATATGACAAGTTCCTTAACATTGTGAAGAAGTTGGATGTGAGTGTCCCATTCACCGAGCTACATACCCAAATCCCGGCATACGGAAAATTTATGCGAGAAATATTGGCTAGGAAGAGATCCGTCGACAAGGAAGAGACCATCGCGTTCACAAGGGTGGTGAGCGAGCTCATTCAAGGTTCTACGCTTCCAAAGTTGAAGGATCCGGGTAGGTTCTCGATCCCTTGCACCATAGGGCACTACAACATCGAAAGAGCTTTATGTGATTTGGGTGCGAGTGTAAGCATCATTCCCTACTCCATTTGTTGCCGACTTGGGATGAAGGAGCTTAAAAGTACCTCTATCACACTCCAAATGGCCGATAGTTCATTCAACCGACCATTGGGGATGGTAGAGGATGTGCCGGTGAGAATCGGTAAGTTCTTCATTCTGGTTGACTTCATCGTGCTCGATATGCGGGAAGATGAAATCACTCCCATTATTCTTGGGCGCCCATTTTTACATACCGCCGGTGCTATGATCGATGTGAAGAACGGTAGGATCACATTCGAGTTAGGCGAGGAGAAGCTAGTGTTTGACCTTCAAGGTAACACTTCGCCTACTAACGATGAGTCATGCAATATGATCCAAGCCAAGGAAAACATCGATTTAGGGGGAGAACCGGGACAAAGCTTGAAGAAGTACTCGTATGTACTTGAGGATGATGACTCCGATTTGGAGGAGGATGAGAGCCCATGTCATGGGTTTAATGACAAGTTCAAGAGCAAAAAGGATGAAGATGAGCCTCCCTTGGGGCCACATGAGGATAGATGGACGTTTAGGTATATACCGAAGGATCGAAAGTACAAGTTCAAGCCATTGAACTTAGTAGATCGGGATGCCCCGGGAACGTCGAGACAAGGTCATGAAGAGCCTTGGTTTGTGGATGCTTATGTTACTAGCTTGATGGAAGACTTTTCTAGGGCCTTCGACTTGTTTCTTCGTGCCCTTGATGGAGATGGAACTAGTTTTGGGTGTTGAAAAAGAATTGAAGAAAGTACCACCTTGGTTTGACGGAGTTCCACAAGAACCGTCTCTTTGTATATATCTCTTTCTCTTATAGTTTGTTTGCTTTTGTGAAATTCTTGATTATTTGGATGATTGATGAGCGTTGTGAGGGAGGGAATTTGATGTGTTATTTGAGTTTATTGTGATAGGTGTGAAGTGGAAGTGATTCCTAGGGAAGCGCGCTCATTGTTGGAGCTTGGATTGTGTGAAGGGAAGTCGGTTTTTGAAGCTTGGAACGAGCGTTTGGGAGCTATAGAGGGTTTGGGGACTCTTCCCGACCTAGAAGAGGTCATCCCGTCCGGGATGGAAGGCCCATCCCGACCGGGAAGGATGCCATCCCGTCCGGGATGAGGTGCACAAAAGTTGGGTTCACTGGCAGCTCATCCCGACCGGGACGAGGTCTTCCCGACCGGGACGAGTCGGTCCTCCCGACCGGGACCATCCATCCCGACCGGGATGGACCCCTGTCCTCCGTTGGCTCTTTTCTTCGTTGTTTGAGACCACCCAACCACTTTATACCCCCTCCCAACTTCCCTACATGTCCTTACTCTCATTGTATGACCCTTACACCTAACATACATGTCTTCACCTCACTTTCTATTCACTTCAAACCGACTTTCGCATCCAAAACCCGCCTCACTTTGCATTTGTGCCCCAACCATGGAACCGGATCGCAAGTGGAGAGGAATAACGACGACATGGACAAGCTAAGTGCCTATTTTGACTTATGAGACGATGGAGCGACTGAGTTGGTAACCGTATGGTACGGCAACTATCCTCTCTTTTCCGTTTTTATCGCTTGTCGTTTTGGTTTATTCCCTTTCCCTCTTATCATTTGTGTCATGGTGGCCTTCGAGGCCTTGGTGTGCTTGCTCCCGACTCTCGATGATGTGATTACATCGATAGTCATTTTCAAAATCCAAATTTTCCAAGTTTTTCACTCTTTTCTTTTGAGGATTTAGTCGGATTTAGGCGGAATCCGGGCTAGGTGACTTGATTACACCTAGCCCTCCCCTCCCATTTCCTTTTATTTCATTCTTTTTATTTTCTTCCCCCATCCATATCTTTTTCTTGTCTCGGCCCATGGTGACTTGACTACACCCCGGCCGGACGCCTTCTACCCTTTTCTCCACTTTATTTTTGGTTTTTAGCTTTATTTTCGTAGTTTCCTTTCTTTTCTTTTGTGCTCCATGCACTACGGTCGAGCATGAGGACATGGCTCGACTTAAGTGTGGGGGAGCGATATTCTAGCGTAGTTAGTTTTATTTTCTTAGTTTTTGAAAAAAAAAATCTTTAAAAACCCTAAAAATTTGAAAAAAAATTCACAAAAATCAAAAAGATTTTTCTTTTGTGTGTTTTCCTCTTGTGTCATTGCGTCGTATATTTGTTTTGTTGTGCGTGTTTTGCCCCCCTCTTTTCCTTATAGGTTGCCTAATCGCCATTAGCTTTGGTGAGCTTTCAAGACTTCCGGTAACATCTCTTCATCCCTTTTTCCCTCTTTGCTTCTTGTGAGTTTGGAGGAGTTTTGTGATGATGTGTGCTCGGGAGGAGCTTTGTAAAGATTGTGGTGGATTTGGAGACTTGTTTGAAGATAGGGGTGGTGTTTGTGTTTTTATTTGCGTTTGTTTTGTGTTGTTCTTGTTTTGTTACTTTTGTTTCTTTTTCTTTTGTTTTCGTTGAGTCTTTGTTTTGTGTTTTGTTGTGTGTCTTGTGTGTAAATGGTTTTCGAAAACCCGGTTTAGAGGCTAGTGTGTGAGTGTGTACTTTCCCTTTTTAGTAGTGTAAATCGAGTCTCGGACTTTAATCTAGTAGAATGACCCTAAATCAATGATTTCGTTGGTCCTTTACCTTGAGTCCACCTAGCTTACTAGGGATTTACTACGGGATTTGCATTTTGACCATTATGACCACCCATGGTGTGAAAAGGCCTTGGTTACCGAGTCTCGTCCCTTAGGTGACCGTGTCTAGGATCGTTTGATTAGTCCAAGTTCTCCACTTTTTGTGGGTTTGAAGGGAATGCGCAACCCCGACTCACCCATTTACCTACCTCCCACACATTTCCACACAATAAAATTGCAAATTGTTGATTCCTCTCTTTCTTGTCATACAAAGAAATGCCAATAAGCCAAATCTCGCCAAAAAGGGCAAAGAAAAGAAAATGAAAGAAAATGAAAGAAAGAAAAGAATGAAGAAAAAGAAAAGGCACAAAAGCCAAAAAGAAAATAGAAAAGAAGAAAAAGAATGGCATGGCAAAACAAGGCAAAAATGCAAAAGAAAAGAGAAAATGCCAAAAGAAAATCGTCTCACAAAAAGATCTTAACCCCACAAAAATAAGCCTTTTTCCGACTTTTGCCGTGAAGAGCCTACCAAAGGACCGAGTCCCGAGGAAGGATGATAGCGGCATTAGTCGGTCTTCCCTCATTTTGCATGTTTTTTCACTTTTTACTTGGACTAGTTAGGCGGTTTCGGACATGGGACGACCCTCTTGGCTCATTGCTAAAGGGGGCGGGGTCTCACTTACCTACAGTGTCGACTAACACCGTGGTTCATCCTTTTTCCATCCCGCCGATCGTCCCGTAGTACGTTCTTAGAAGGTTAGGAGGAACCGAGGTAAGTTACCAACGTTTTTGTTGCTTTGTCGTCATACTATTAGGGTTTAGTCCATCTTGGTTTGTATTGCTAGCTTGGGAATGTTGTCACTTGCCTTGAGTCCTAAACCGGTGCTTCTTTCACCGCTTGTTTGAGGGAAGCGGTATTTCTTTACTTTTGGGTGCAACCTTTTGTGTGTTTGTTTGTATGCTTGTTTGTTTATGTGTTTTTGTGTCCGATTGCATCCACAGTTTTGTCGCAAGACGCCACTTGCCTTGCGGAGTGCACTTTTCCTCTGAGTGCACTCGCGTGAGTTGAAAGGGCGTAGGGTGCGCTAATACCCATTCGGCTAGTATAGTGGTTAGTATGTGCTTACTCGAGGGCGAGTAAGGGTTAAGTGTGGGGGAGTTGATTAGTGTAGTTTGTAGTGCCTATTTCGTAGTATTTTGGTCCCATTTTCCTTGTGGAATCGCTCCTTGGGAGCGGTTTAGGGGCTTCTTATGCTTTCTTTAGTTCGTTTCAGGTTCTCGCGACCGATTTGGAAGAGTTGGAGCGATTCCGACTCTATACATACACATTTTGGAGCCAACGGAGTAAAGGAACGATGACTCGATGCTTCGGAATCGACCCGAGACCTTGGGACCCAATCCCGAGCCTCCGAGACCCGATCCCGAGTCCCGAGAATCGATGAGAAGCTCATGTGAAGCAAGGAGGAACCAAAAGGGTCATATTGGAGGCCTACAAGACTCATCCCCGATGGGTATGCACCTCATCCCGTCGGGGATGAAGTGCACTTTGGAGGGTGCCACTGCAAGGCCGTCCCGGTCGGGACCAACCCGTCCCGGTCGGGATGGTGGGTCCGTCCCGGTCGGGATGATCCGTCCCGGTCGGGACCAAAGGGCTGTAGTCCGCTTTTCTTTCTTTCTTCTCCCTTCCATTTGGAACCCTATAAATACTTCCCTCTTGTATTGTTTATGTATCCTACATTAGTTTAGCCTCTCTTAAGCCTCTCTACAACATATAAATCCTATATTTAGTTCCTCATATTAGTTTGAATCTCTCATTAATCCTTAATTAATCTTAGTTAATCCTAGTTAATTAGTGCTTGTATTAAGAAGATACTTGAAGACTTCCCCAAGATTGACAACCTTGGGATTATTTGGGTTTCTCTTTTATGCAAGATATCATCTTTTCATCATCCTATTGTTGGTATAACTTTTTTTTCTCTTGTTTATTGTTATTGAATCAAGTTTGAATCTTTACTTAGTGTTTGTTGTTATTGATTGTTATTGCTCTTGATGGTGAATGTTAGGGTTGTGATGTTGTGTTCTCTTCTTATTATTGTTAGTTTTTCTTTGATTATGAGTGAGTAGATTACTTGTGGGTTAGTAGGGGGATTAAGGGTAGATTATGGGTGATTAGGGCTTGATTAGGGGTGAAGGGTAAATCCTTATTGTTAGTCACATTCTTGGCACACCATGTGTTTGTTGAAATGCTTGTTTGGGTTGTAGTGGTCATGCTTCTCATGCTAGTCTTCCTCTACTCATTGTTTGCCTAGTATGTGGGCACCCTTGACCACCCAAGTCACCCTACTACACTTATGAACCCGACCTAACCCACCTCTTTTCCATATTTGATTCATCTTGTTAGCTAGTCATCATATCTTTAGGTTGTTAGTTAGTTGGATTATTAGCATTGTTTAGCATTTCTCTTAGTTTGCTAGTTGGCTTGTGTTTAGTTAGTATTTGATAGTCTAGTTCATCATAGCTCATCATTAGTCTACTTTCTTCTCCCCTCATCTTAATTCATCAATTGTTAGCTCTTTGTATTTGTTTGGTAGCATAGTCTTGTTTTAGGCCGATTTAGTCTAAACCTTGCAATACCGTCTCCGTGGACACGACCCGACTTACCCTAACTACCGTTAGGTGCTAGTTGGTTATTTAATTGGTGGCGGGATCCACGACAAATCCCTACCATCACGAGCCCGAAAGACGATTTCCCGTTACCACACATCGATATACTGGTGGATAACACAGCTGATCATGCCCTTCTATCATTTATGGACGGGTATGCGGGGTATAACCAGATAAAAATGGCAGAAGAAGATATGGATAAGACCACCTTCATTACACCTTGGGGTACTTATTGCTATACTGTTATGCCGTTTGGTCTCATCAATGTCGGGGCTACATATCAACGAACCGCCACGACTTTATTACATGACATGATTCATAAAGAAGTGGAAGTCTACGTGGACGACATGATCGTCAAATCCAAACACAAGGACGGTCACATCACCGCCCTGAGAAAGTTCTTCACCCGATTACGCTAATACAACATGAGGCTAAACCCTCAGAAATGCAGTTTCGGGGTAACATCTGGCAAATTACTGGGTCATATCGTTACCCAACGAGGTATTGAGGTCGATCCAGCCAAAATCAAGGCCATCACCGAGATGCAGCCCCCTAAAACCAAAAAGGAGATAAGAGGGTTTCTCGGAAAAGTCCAATACATTAGCAGGTTCATTTCAAAGCTAACCATGGTGTGTGAACCGATCTTCAAAAAAGCTGAAAGTAGGGGAACGGTTATTATGGGACGACAAATGTCAAGCAGCCTTTGATAGAATCAAAGAAATTTTGTCTTCACCACCGGTCCTGATGCCACCTCAACACGGTTTGCCTTTGTCGCTATACCTAACCACGGCAGAGACAGCCATGGGGGCTATGCTAGCTCAAACGGTCAATTCCGAAGAACGAGCCATATACTACATCAGCAAGAAGTTTTTAGAGTACGAGTGTAAATACACCATGCTCGAGAAAACATGCTTAGCTTTGGTCTAGGCCACTAAAAAGCTCCGACATTACATGCTCAGTTACGAGGTACAAGTACTATCCAGAATGGATCCAATCAAATACCTTTTCGAAAAGCCCATCCTCAACGGCAGGATATCAAGATGGACCCTGATGTTGGCAGAGTTCGATTTAAAGTTTGTACCATTGAAAGACATCAAAGGACGAATAGTAGCCGAATTTCTCGCTGATACTCCCATAACCGAAGAAGGACACACCGACACTTGGTCCTTCCCGGATGAAGACATTTTCCACACTGACACCGAAGCGTGGGACTTGTACTTTGACGGGGCATCCAATCTCCGAGGATTTGGAGTCGGGATTCTCCTAATCTCACCAAGAGGAGAGCATACTCCCGTATCCATCAAATTAGACTTCGACGTCACTAATAACGCTGCTGAGTATGAAGCATGTATCCACGGGCTACAGGTCGCCGCCGACTTAGGGGTCACAAACCTCCGAGTACACGGTGATTCATCTCTGGTCATTAATCAAGCACTCCAAAAATGGAAAACTCGAAATGCTAATCTCATGGCCTACCAGGCACGAGTAAGGGATCTCGAGAAACAGTTCCAGAAGGTAGAATATATATACCTACCTCGGGAAGAAAATCAATTCGCAGACGCACTCTCAAAACTGGCATCTTTGCTAAATATTCCCAATCATATGACCAGTATGCCGATCTGTGTCGAAAGACGATCCGAGCCAGCATATATTCACGACATCGAAGAAATCAAGATACCTGATCCCGAGCCATGGTATCAAGCTGTGTTGACATACCTAGCAACCGGGGAATATCCACCCGGAGCTGACAACCGAGCCAAAAAGGCCCTGCGAAGACTGGCAACCCAGTTCATCCGCACCGACGATGGACAACTCTACAAAAAGACAACACAGGGGGCTCTCCTTCGATGTGTTGATAAAACCAACGCCGAAAAAGTTATGGCGCTGAGGTACATGATGGCGAATGCGGCCCACACATGAATGCCCAGATGTTAGTCCGGAAAATCATGAGGCTCGGATACTACTGGAATAGCATGGAAACCGACTGTCAGCTGTATGTTAAACATTGCCATAATTGTCAAATTTTTGCCAATGTACAACATATGCCACCATCCCTGCTATACACCATGACATCACCATGGCCATTTTCAACATGGGGAATCGATATAATTGGAAAGATAAACCCCTCGGGAATCGGAGGACACTGCTTCATTTTGGTAGCAATCGACTATTTCACCAAATGGGTAGAAGCTGAGTCCTATCGTATTCTCAACGCCAGCCATGTTGCCAAATTCATTCAAAATAAGATAATATGCCGGTATGGGATCCCTCACGAGTTCATCAGTGACCACGGGAACCACTTTCAAGCCGAAACAGCAGCCTTGTGATAAGTGTGGTTTGTAGTGCCTATTTTGTAGTGTTTTGGTCCCATTTTCCTTGTAGAATCGCTCCTTGGGAGCGATTTAGGGGCTTCTTATGCTTCCTTTAGTTCGTTTCAGGTTCCCGAGACCGATTTGGAAGAGTTGGAGCGATTCCGACTCTATATATACACATTTTGGAGCCAACGGAGTAAAGGAACGATGATTCGATGCCTTGGAATCGACCCCGAGACCTTGGGACCCAATCCCGAGCCTCTGAGACCCGATCCCGAGTCCCGAGAATCGATGGGAAGCCCATGAGAAGCAAGGAGGGACCAAAAAGTTCATATTGGAGGCCTACAAGACCCATCCCGATCGGGAAGGCCTCAAACCCGATCGGGATGAGGTGCACAGAAGACGTAGCCACTGTGGAGCATTCCTGATCGGGTTGGCATATTCCGGATCGGGAAAGTGGAGGTTTCCCGATCGGGAAAGTCCCAGTGGCAGCCGCGCTTTGTTTCTTTCTTCTTCCTTCCATTTGTAACCCTATATATACCCCCCTCTTGTATTAAGACATCATCCTAGCTTATGTTAGACATTACCCAAAAAAACCCTAGCCTAGTTTTAGCATAGATTAGATTAGATTAGTGTAGATTAGTCCTTAGATTATTGTTATTCCTAGATTAGTGCTTGTAATTTGGGAATTCTTCAAGATTTTCACCAAGCTTGACAAACTTGGATGTTTGTTTTGGATTTTTCTCATTTATGCAAGTTTCCTTCTTTCTTTCATCTTCTAGTATGGTATAATCTTCTTCTCCTTTTTACTCTTAATCCTTTATCGTTTATCAAGTTTGAATCTTTGTTATTGTTTGTTCTTAGTCTTGTTAGTTTGATTGAGTTTGTTTAAGTATGTTTTGTTTCTTATGATGATTCCTCTTGTTCTTGTTAGTTGTAGTTTGATTATGTTTGAGTAGTGTTCTTGCTAGGGTTAGTAGGGTGATTAGGGTGTTAACTGGGTGATTAAGGGTTTGTTGGAGATGTTGGTGGAAGATTTGGGTTTCCTCTTGGTTGATGCATATTACATGTTTGTTGAAATGCTTGAATGACTAAGTAGGTTAGAATGCTTGTTTCTCTTGCCTTTCCCTTGTGGGTAATAGTTTGCTTGTGGGTTCGGTTCCCTCATTAAGTTGCGAGAGCCCGGTGAGGATGACCCCTAGGTCGGTCTAAGTTGCGAGAGCCCGGATTCGACCTAGGCCGCAATAGCACGCTAGTAACCCCGTTTGTCATGTGTGTCGCCAAAATGGGTTCCATGTGGAACCTCTAGGTGAGTCTAAGTTGCGAGAGCCCGGACCAACCTAGATCACCCTACTAACTCCTTCACTCTAGCTCTTCCTTGACCATTCCGTTACCCCTTTGACCCCGACCTAATCCTAGCCCGTTTTCCTTGTTTGTTTTCTTGCTTTAGACCTAGCTTAGTCCTAGTCTCCCCCTCCTTAGATTAGCTCGTCTCGAACCTAGTCCTAGACCGTAGCATACCTTAGTCCGACCTCCCGTCCCTGTGGATTCGACCCGACTTACCCTAGCTACCCTAGTTAGGATTAGCCGGTTTTATTTGACGGTTGGGATCCACGACAAATCCCTTCCCATCAAATTGGTGCCGTTGTCGGGGACGGCGTAGTTTAGACTTTTGTTTGCTTAGTTTTGGACTTTGTTCTTGATTTTTGTGTTCTCTTCTCCTTGTGTATCTCCGTTTTTCTTCTTGTGTGTTACTCTCCCTTCCTAATGCCTCAAAAGCACTAGGATACTAACGTTTGCTCAAGTGCTTCTAGCTCATCCTAGGTGCCAAAGCAACGTTATGGACATGGCGCGTCCAAGCTACCATCAATCATCACGGGACAACTATGGGGCGAATTACCAAAACCCACAACTTTACCAACCATATCAACCTCATCAACAATCTTATGAAACCTCTTCTTATGGTTACCAAGAAAGTTGTCAAGGATCGTTCCCGCATCCTAACAACTACCAAACACCCTCACATAACCCACAACCAAATATCCCTAACTTTGAGACTTGTCGAATGTTGGTCCAAACACAAGAGAGCCAACAAGAGATGATGATGTTATTGCAAAAGGGTCAACAATTGATGTTGACTCAAATACAAGGGGTTAGGGAGGAGTTCAAGGCCCAAATAGAGGTGCAAGATGCTCGCATCAATGCACTCATGGCTCATATCACGATGTTGGCCACTCGAGCTCCACTACATGTTGAGGAAGGTTCATTTGGGCATGAAGGTCGGGTGCCTCCACAAGAAAGTCAACCCAACCTTGAAGCTACAAATGAAGAAGAGAGGGTCGATCAAGAGACCATTGTTGAGTGTTGCTTGGGTGGTGAAGATAGGGAGAGAATAGAGGAAGTTGAAGCTTCAAGGGCCAACAATGAGGAGGGGAGTGAACATGATTCTCAAGATAACTCTTGGGGAGCCGATGTTTTGGCTATCAAATTGGATTTGTTCGATTTTCTTCGTGATGAACCACTAGACAATCCAAAGCCAAGTGAAGACATACCTCCTCTAGGCCATATAGACAAGGTGAGTGAAAAGGAGCGCAATACTTGGGAAAAAGAAGTAGATGCCTTGGAACTTGCCTTGAACGGGAAATTGGAGGATCCTAAACCCTCCAATGAAGAAAACTTGATGCCTTCTCCTCCTCTACCGCACTCGATGCCTAATCCCTTGTCTTGTGAGACGGTTGATGAAGAGCATCCTTGTCGGGCGGTGGAAGAGAACCCCACCCTCGACCCCGTAGAAGAAGCGACACCCCTAGGGCGTGATCTCCCACATCATGACACCGAGCACGACTCTAGACCACTATACCTACCGGATGGTCATAAGAGTCGTAGCTATGTTGGTTCCGAAGACCCAGAAGATCACGATAACCCCGAGCATAATGAAGATGATCGCTTCTTCCCTCCGACTTGGAAGCTTTTGAAAGTGGCTAGGCTTGGCCATGTGAGCTTAAATGAAGATGTTGCTAGGGCATTTGACTTACTCCTTCGAGCTCTTGATGGCTATGGAGGTGTAGTTGGTGAGAGTACCTTATTGTATATATCTCTTTTTCTTGTTCTTTTTGCTTTTTTGTGTGTATATATGTTTGTTTGGTACCTTGGTTTCTAGGATTGGTAGTTTTGTGAAATTCTTGTCATTTGGATTGTTGATGAGCGTTGTGAGGGAGAGAATTTGATGTTGCATTTGAGCTTATTGTCATAGGTGTGAAGTGAAGATGATTCCTAGAGAGGAATGGTTAATGATAGAGCTTGGTTCGTGAGTATGGAAGTCGGTTTTTGAAGCTTTGGTGAAGCTTTTGGGGGTTTTGGAGGTCAAGAAGACCCATCCCGGGTGGGAAGGGAGCTTCCCGACCGGGAAGGATATGCCATCCCGACTGGGAAGGAGCCGTCCCGATCGGGATGGAGGTGCAAAAAATGGAGCTTGCTGGAGTGCCATCCCGACCGGGACGAGTGTGTCTTCCCGACCGGGACTATCCATCCCGACCGGGATGGTCCCCTTTCTCCTCTTTTGGCCTCTTCTTCGACATTTGGGCCCACCCAATCATTGTATACCCCCACCCAACCTCCCTACCCATCCTTGCCCATGTCATATGACCATTACACTTCATTTACATACCCTCACCTCATTTCTCCTCCCTTTACACCGAAATTCAATTCAAATCTCACTCCCTCACACCATTACTACCTCTACCATGCGTTACTTTCACGTTCGAAGCGGGATGACAATGAGGACGACAAGCAAAGTGCTTATATTGACCGATGAGACGATGGAGCGAGTGAGTTTCTAACCGATGGGTATGGCAACTCCTTTCTTTTCTGTCTATTATTGCTTGTTTTCTCTTGTTTACCTCCCTTTCCCTTGAGTCATGGTGTCTTGGTGGCCTTCGAGGCCTTGGTATATGGTTGCTCCCGACTCTCGATGATGCGACTACATCGAGAGTCATTTTCAAAATCCAAATTTTACAAGTTTTTCACTCTTTCTTTTTGAGGATTTAGGCGGATTTAGGCGGAATCTGGGCTAGGTGACTTGATTACACCTAGCCCTCCCCTCCCATTTCCTTTTATTTCCTTCCTTTTATTTTTCTTCCCCCATCCATATCTTTTTCTTGTCTCGGCCCATGGTGACTTGACTACACCCCGGCCGGACACCTTCTACCCTTTTCTTCACCTTTGTTTTTGATTTTTAGCTTTATTTTCGTAGTTTCTCTTCTTTTCTTTTGTCTCTCCGCACACTACGATCTAGCATGAGGACATGGCTCGGTTTAAGTGTGGGGGGAGCGATTTTCTATCGTAGTTAGTTTTATTTTCTTAGTTTTTCGAAAAATCTTTAAAAACCCTAAAAATATGAAATTTTTTCACAAAAATCAAAAAGATTTTCCTTTTGTGTGTTTTCCTTTTGTGTCTTTATGTCGTGTATTTGTTGTATTGTGTGTGTTTTGCCTCCTCTTTCCTTATAGGTTGCTTAAATCACCGCTAGCTTTGGAGAGCTTTCAAGACTACCGGTAACATCTTATCCCTTTTTCCTCTTTATCTCTCGCGGAGTTTGGAGGAGATTGTGATGTTGTGTGCTCGGGTGGAGCTTTGTAAAGTTTGTGGGTGATTTGGTGATTTGTTTGGAAGCTAGGGGTGGTGTTTGTGTTGTTCATGTGTTCGTTTTGTTTTGCTTTTGTTTTGTTGCTTTTGCTTCTTTTTCTTTCGTTCATTTTCGTCTTGTCTTTGATTTTGTGTTGTGCTATGTTGTGTGTCGTGTGTGTAAACCGTTTTCGAAAACCCGGTTTAGAGGCTAGTGTGTGAGTGTTTACTTTCCCTTCCTAGTAGTGTAAATCGAGTCTTGGACTTTAATCTAGTAGAGTGACCCTAAATCAATGATTTCGTTGGTTTCTCACCTTGAATCCACCTAGCTTACTAGGGATTTACTACGGGATTTGCATTTTGACCATTTTGACCACCCACGGTGTGAAAAGGCCTTGGTTACCGAGTCCCGTCCCTTAGGTGACCGTGTTTAGGATTGTTTTGATTAGTCCAAGTTCTCCACTTTTTGTGGGTTTGAAGGGAAGGGCCCGTCCCGACTCACCCATTTCCCTACCTCCTACACATTTCCACACAATAAAAATTGCAAATTGTTGAAGCCTTCTTTCTTGTTGCAATAAGAAATGGCAAAAAGCCAAATCAAGCCAAAAGGGCAAAGAAAAGAAAAAGAAAGAAAAAAAATGAAAGAAAGAAAAGAAAGAAGAAAAAAAGAAAAGGCTCAAAAGCCAAAAAGAAAATAGAAAAGAAGAAAAAGAATGGCATGGCTAAACAAGGCAAAAATGCAAAAGAAAAGAGAAAATGCCAAAAGAAAACCCGATTCACAAAAATAACCCCTACCTCTCAAAATAAGCCTTTTTCCGACTTTTGCCGTGAAGAGCCTACCAAAGGACCGAGTCCCTAGGAAGGAGGATAGCGGCAAGGGTCGGTCTTCCCTCATTTTGCAATCATTTCCACTTTTTACTTGGACTAGTTAGGCGGTTTCGGACATGGGACGACCCTCTTGGCTCTTTGCTAAAGGGGGTGGGGTCTCACTTACCTACAGTGTCGACTAACACCGTGGATCATCACTTCCCACTCCGCCGATCGTCCCGTAGTACGTTTTTAGAAAGTTAGGAGGACCTAGGTAAGTTACCAACGTTTTTGTTGCTTTATCGTCATACTATTAGGGTTTAGTCCACCTCGGTTTGTATTGCTAGCTTGGGAACGTTGTCACTTACCTCGAGTCCTAAACCGGTGCTTCTTTCACCGCTTTTAGAGGGAAGTGGTATTTGTTTTTCTTTGGGTGCAACCGATTATGTGTTCGTTTGTGTATTTGTTTGTTTTTGTGTCTTGTGTCCGGTTGCATCTGCAGTTTTGTCGCAAGACCCGACTTGCCTTGCGGAGTGCACTTTTCCTCTAAGTGCACTCGCGTGAGTTGAAAGGGCGTAGGGTGCGCTAATACCCATTCGGCTAGTATAGTAGTTAGTATGTGCTTACTCGAGGGCGAGTAAGGGTTAAGTGTGGGGGAGTTGATAAGTGTGGTTTGTAGTGCCTATTTTGTAGTGTTTTGGTCCCATTTTCCTTGTAGAATCGCTCCTTGGGAGCGAATTAGGGGCTTCTTATGCTTCATTTAGTTCGTTTCAGGTTCCCGAGACCGATTAGGAAGAGTTGGAGCGATTCCGACTCTATATATACACATTTTGGAGCCAACGGAGTAAAGCAACGATGATTCGATGCCTTGGAATCGACCCCGAAACCTTGGGACCCAATCCCGAGCCTCCGAGACCCGATCCCGAGTCCCGAGAATCGATGGGAAGCCCATGAGAAGCAAGGAGGGACCAAAAAGTTCATATTGGAGGCCTACAAGACCCATCCCGATCGGGAAGGCCTCAAACCCGATCGGGATGAGGTGCACAGAAGACGTAGCCACTGTGGAGCATTCCCGATCGGGTTGGCATATTCCCGATCGGGAAAGTGGAGGTTTCCCGATCGGGATTTCCCATTCCCAATCGGGAAAGTCCCAGTGGCAGCCGCGCTTTGTTTCTTTCTTCTTCCTTCCATTTGTAACCCTATATATACCCCCCCCCCCCCCCCCCCTCTTGTATTAAGACACCATCCTAGGTTATGTTAGACATTACCCAAAAACCCTAGCCTAGTTTTAGCATAGATTAGATTAGATTAGTGTAGATTAGTCCTTAGATTATCGTTAATCCTAGATTAGTGCTTGTAATTTGGGAATTCTTCAAGATCTTCACCAAGCTTGACAAACTTGGATGTTTGTTTTGGATTTTTCTCATTTATGCAAGTTTCCTTCTTCCTTTCATCTTCTAGTATGGTATAATCTTCTTCTCCTTTTTACTCTTAATCCTTTATTGTTTATCAAGTTTGAATCTTTGTTATTGTTTGTTCTTAGTCTTGTTAGTTTGATTGAGTTTGTTTAAGTATGTTTTGTTTCTTATGATGATTCCTCTTGTTCTTGTTAGTTGTAGTTTGATTATGTTTGAGTAGTGTTCTTGCTAGGGTTAGTAGGGTGATTAGGGTGTTAATTGGGTGATTAAGGGTTTGTTGGAGATGTTGGTGGAAGATTTGGGTTTCCTCTTGGTTGATGCATATTACATGTTTGTTGAAATGCATGAATGACTAAGTAGGTTAGAATGCTTGTTTCTCTTGCCTTTCTCTTGTGGGTAATAGTTTGCTTGTGGGTTCGGTTCCCTCATTAAGTTGCGAGAGCCCGGTGAGGATGACCCCTAGGTCGGTCTAAGTTGCGAGAGCCCGGATTCGACCTAGGCCGCAATAGCACGCTAGTAACCCCGTTTGTCATGTGTGTCGCCAAAATGGGTTCCATGTGGAACCTCTAGGTGAGTCTAAGTTGCGAGAGCCCGGACCAACCTAGATCACCCTACTACCTCCTTCCCTCTAGCTCTTCCTTGACCATTCCGTTACCCCTTTGACCCCGACCTAATCCTAGCCCGTTTTTCTTGTTTGTTTTCTTGCTTTAGACCTAGCTTAGTCCTAGTCTCCCCCTCCTTAGATTAGCTCATCTCGAACCTAGTCCTAGACCGTAGCATACCTTAGTCCGACCTCCCGTCCATGTGGATTCGACCCGACTTACCCTAGCTACCCTAGTTAGGATTAGCCGGTTTTATTTGACGGTTGGGATCCACGACAAATCCCTTCCCATCACCTTGCTGACCAAGTACAAAATTCAAAGGCATACATCTTCACCCTACCGACCCCAAACCAATGGAGCGGTAGAAGCGGCTAATAAAACAATTGTCACCATACTAAAAAAGATGGCTGATAATTACCGGGATTGGCCCGACAAAATACCATTTGCACTTTGGGGATATTGAACCTCTATTCGTACTGCGACAGGGGCAACACCGTATTACCTTACATACGGCATGGAAGCGGTCCAACCTGTTGAGTTAGAGGTACCGTCACTCAGAATCCTACTCGAGAGTCAAGTACCCAAAGTTGATTGGGTTCAAGCGCGATATGACTCGCTAGTCCTTTTAGACGAACGACGATCTCCTGCCCTCAATAATATACAAATCTATCAGAAGAGAATCCAGCGGGCTTTCAACAAAAGGGTGAGGCCCAGAAACATCAAAGAAGGAGATTTGGTTCTCAAGTTTGTTCGAGCTTTATTACCAGTAGACCCAAGGGGAAAATTCAAACCTAACTGGACCGGGCCATATCTGGTAAAGAAGATTCTATCAGGTGGAGCCGTAATGCTAACGGATGTGGACGGGAACGAGTTTGTCAACCCAACTAACCTGGACCAGCTGAAGCGTTACTACCCTTAACCCACCTTTCTCAATGTCATTTGCAAAAGTTTATTAAAAACATCTTCTTTTCAAACTTTTAAAGACTAGTCAAAAGCTAGAATTATTTATTCTACTGTTACAAACATCTTGAACCAATAGTCTTGATGTATTTCGAAATTGCAAATTAAGTCTGAACTACGTTTGGTTTGATTCCATTTATTGTGGATACGTAGGCAGCCCCTCAAAAGGGCACAACCACTGCAATCGAGAAAAGAAAATAGGAGCGGTTTTTAATAAATTTCTTTTATTAATTTCAAAAAAAAATTCCGACAAATTCGGAAAAATTACAAAAAAATAAAAAAAAAATCCAGCACACAATAAATAATACTAATACTTAAATAATAAAAAACTAGGACATTTTTCCCTTTCCTTTGTCCTTAGTTTCCTTTTCGGTCCACCGGCGTCGACGTGGAGGTGAACGCTCCCTAATCACCAAGGGAATCTCCTTAACCCGAGCTCGTTTCTTCAAACTCGACTCCCCGGTCACCTCACACGGACCTAGCCTATCTCGGACCGCTAGTTTCGGTCCGAGTCTTCTCTCAAGGTCACTAGCACCAGTCTCATTAACCCGAGTCTTAGTTTTTGACTTAGAACCCGACCCCGGCTCAGCAAAGATAGTTGGAGTCTCCACTTTATCAAAGAACCGCCTGTTATCCTTGGTCGATTCTCGACGGGCCAAGTCAAGAGCCTCTTCAGTCTTCAAAGTTTTATGGGTCTCCTGGGATTCTTCAGAGGTCCATTTTCGATATGATTCAGAAACCCAAGTGGTTTGACAAGGGCGAGGTATAGTCCACATGACACGGGTAAACCAGCGCAGTAGCCACGTGTCACACATAGCGTCCGTCAATTGGAGCGAAACGCTAATGATTGCTTCAGTCTCAGGGATCTGCTGAAACGAACCGAACTGTCTTAGAATACGGTCCGGATAGATATGGACAGTCCAGTCCAAAGACAAGATCACCAGATAACGGGACTTGTCCATTCTAGCTAACCCCGTCAGCCTTGAAAGGAACCACCAGATGACGTTCCATCTAATCAAAGGCCCACCATGGAATGTTAGCTCTTCATCCCAATATTCGTCGGGACCTTAAGCCAATCTGGCAGCTACGATATCTGGATATATTCACTGGGGGCTCTATGATTGACAGACGCTCGGACAACCCGATCTGCAAAATTTTCGAAAAGTCAAAAACTTTCGAAAAATAAAAAAATCGAATTTTCGAATTTTTGAAAAAAAAAGAAGAAATTTTTTTTCGAAAAAAATCAAAATTTTCGAAAATTGGAAATTTCGAAAAATTTCGGAAAAAATCAAAATTCGGAAAATCCGGCAATTTTTCGAAAAAAAGAAAAAAACGGTTAAATACCTGCAAAAGACGGATGCCTCCTGTCAATCGTCGATCCGGGTCAAGTCTCCTAGCATCAAGGCCCATAATAATCTCCCCAGTTATCAGCCAAGCCGGGCTGTGACCTGTCTCCATTTGGTCAACTTTGCTAATTAGCCTGATCTCACCCAAGCACGAGTCAGCATCCATCCGACCTTCAAAGGCATATCGATGCAGCATACAAAAGGCAAAAGCCCTACGCCTATGGGTAGAAGTGATTCTTGCGCCAACTGGGTTCATGAATTTGTCAGCCAAGTCAAATAGGAAAACTGAATCTCCATTTACCATACGGGCTGTCTCAGCATGCGACAAGCCTAGAAAATCCCTTAGCCTCCTCCTTGGGTCAGGATAAAATGGGGGAATGGCAGGACGAGCACTAGGGCACCAACCGCCTATAGCTGCAATTTCTTCAGGAAGGGGACATATTTCTCCTCGAGAAAATACAAAAACATGGTGGGTAGTATCCCAAAAGGATAAGCAAGCATCAAGGAAGTGCGAGTCTACCCTAAGTCGCTGAAGTGGGAATAAAGCCACAATTCCCATTTGAGTTAGCTGAACTTTATCCTCGTCTCGAAAATCTTGGGCCCACGCCTGAAGCATCGCAGTCAAATGATCAATACCCATTGCAAGGATAGTTTCTTTTGTTTATCCTAAAAGTCTAAAGGATTTTAAGATAGAAGAAAAGATTTGGGTTGGAATATGAAAAATAAAAAGCCAGAACCCTCTATTTATAATAGAGGATATCCCTTTCCCTAGTCATCACAGGAATAGGACTTTTATATCACTTCCTCTGCTTCATCTAGGCATACAGGCCTAACCAGGGAATTCCAGGAATCCATATCAGAATCCGATTAGGAATCAAAGTCATCCCAAGCATCCTTATTTCCAAACTTTTCAAAAAAAAATCAGCATTTTTCTTTTCAAAAATTTTCAAAAAAAATCATCATTTCTTCCCCAGCATGAGTCGGTGTTTCACCTAAATGTTACATACAAATTATGTCAGCATACAGGTACACCCAAGACTCCCGAGAAATTCTAAGAAAAGTTCCTCAGTGGAAAGCTCAGGCGACATTTTCTACTGAAGAATCAGGATATATCTGTAAACAGATATGCCCATAGCTTCCAAGGCAAGCTCCCACGCAATTCTAAGACAGGATGTACCTGCAAACAGGTATACCCATAGCTTCCAAGACAGCTCCCGCGACATTATCAACATCAACCCAGGTATGATTTCTATTCTATGGCTGGCGAGCCCTTCACGCAGGTCTAATGGACTATAAACGACCCGATCGGAAGTCTGCCAGGTTTTAATCCTTGATTGACCTGGTAGCTACTCTGACTTTTGCCTTGTCCAAGCCTCAGTCAGAGTGGGGGCTCTGTAGACACCCACATTTTGACCGCCAGGTGTCTATAATAGTTCCCGCCAAACACCCGATGATGATTGGACGTAAACGTGCTTTGATGGACTCGGATATGGGCTCGTAATCATGGACATTTGCTTTAGGCTTATCACGGAGTAAAACTCTTACAAAACCAACCTCAAATCCAAGCCCAGTGGGTCGTTTCGAGTCAAATAAGACTAATTTGGGTCGAAACCGTCACCAGGGGTAAAACCGTCTTTTAACGACCGGGTCAAACCCGGTCAAAGATATTTTCTCCGAGACCCGCGAGCCAAGCGTGACACTACACGTCCGGTTTGGACTCAAACACTACAAAATATCAGCTTCAATAAACATTAAACAATTCCGTTAAAGGTAGAATTCGACCTCAAGTAGGAATTCTATCCAGAAACCGGAACAGTTCACAAACCGAGCTCAAATACTCGGTTTAGGCGTCCCAACTCAGCCGAGATTCCCTTACTTCCTTCCCAAGCAACAGACTTCTCGTTCCCTTCAACTTCTTACAATCCTATCCAAACCGGTATTTCTTGTCACACAAGCAAGACTACCTCGATTCCTATAAATAGGACCTCTCGTCCAACAGAAAAACACACGAAAACAACGGAAAAACAGCCTCATAACACGGTTTTCACACATAAAAAAAAACACATCCTACATCCTCGATATCTAGAAAATCCCGACATCTTTTCCGAAGCCTCGAAGCCCTGAGAAGCCGTCCGACCATACGCCAAAACCCGACGTCCAAACCGACACCCTAAACTCATCCTCATCATCTCGACGCTCCTAAGTTTAAACCACTTTCCGACGAGCCTTATCCCGAGAAAACAAAGCATGTAGGTTGGGGGTGTAAATCAAACCCGATTCTTCTTCTTCTCTTTTCTCCTCATCGTTTTTCTTATTACGGGTCTTTCGTCGGTCTTTTTTTATTTTCTAATATCAATATTATTAAAAACTATTTTCATATGTCGAACATTCTTAAAAATATGATATCGATTTTATATAATCGAATATTGTATCGAAAAGAATTATATTAAGATTTCGACGATGTTAAAAATCGTTACACTTTTTTTCGTTCAAAATCTTTTTTAAACTTTTCGTTTGAAACAAACTTTTTTTCAAAACCTTTTCTAAAATCCTTCCGACTATTCGATATCGATTTCATAATCGAATATCGAATACGACGAATATCGAAAATATGAATCGGGTATAAATTAATCCATACTTGTACGCGATTTATAAAATTAACAATTTTCGGCAAAAAAAAAAATCGGACAGACCCGTACGCGAGTCGCGCCACGCCCAGGCGACTCGCGCACGAGCCTGAGACCCGGGTCCTTTTTTTAGCTTTTTCGATCGTTTTATTTTATTATTCTACGAAACGATTTCTAAAATTTATATCTTTTCCAAAACTATTCCGAGTATTTGGTATTGATTTCGTAGTTAATTATCGAATATAACGAATATCGAAAATACTAGATCGAGTACAAGTTATGCAATATTTGTACGCGATCTAGTCAAATCTTCGAAAAATCGTCTTCAAAAAATCAGACCGACACGCGACTCGCAGGTGTCCCGGGCGAGCCGCGCGGCCGGCTGCCACGACGCGTCTCTTTTTTCGTTTTTTTTATTATTTTTTCGAACTTCGTTTTTTATACAAAATAGCGTTTTAACGATATTTTCTAGATTTCGATTAATATTTATTTTCTCGATCTCGTATGTTTATTTGCTATATTATTATTCAATCGTTACTAACTCGTTTTCTCGTGTTTATAGCAATTTATTTATTTTTTTCGTTTTATTAGACTAAAACGAATTCACATGCAAAAATAACTTTGACGTTATTAGTTTAACATGCATTAAACGACTTAGCAACCCATTTATTTTTCTCACATGTCTTAGGAAAATAATCTCTGCATATCATTCAACCGTCGAACTAACGCGTGTACGTAAAAACGAACGATATCTTAGTAAAGGCCGCTAAGTGCGGGCGGGGTTGGGTGTTCTCAATGAACTTCCCAACACGTAACCTCACCCCTTACTCAGAACCATGGTTTCCGGATGTCCGAATCCATTGGCAACGAGAGTCATTCAATACACGGTATCCGATAATGTCGGTATCGGTATCGTAATGCTAAGGGACGAACCCGATAAGCTCTGACATCGGAAATGGGCCATGTTTTAAATATGGCCCACTACGACATAGAGTGTGTTCGAATGGTTCCGAATAACCACAAAATTCGGTGGCGACTCCTACTTCGATTTAAAATTCAATTCGATCCATCTCATATGGAGATTCATTCGCCTCTCCAAACCCGCGTGTGGCCGCGTCGGGGTGGACCTATGTCATGTCCACAAAATGAAAATCAAACCATTCGTCAAACATTTTCAATAACAGATTTAAAGTCTATCGAAATAAAACAAAAACTTAGACATACGATGTTTTTCAAAAATGTTAAATCGTTTAACATAATAATCTTATAGAAATCAAAATATTAGCAATTATGAAAGTTTTCGTAAAATTTTGATCACTAGAAAATCAAAATTAAAATTTTAAATAATTTCAAAATACTTTAAAATAAATTATTCAGACCCTTTGAAACGGAACCAAAAATAAAACAAAAACGAAATACAAAGTTTTGAAATTTATAATTCAAAATGTTAAAATTTCATGAAAATCAATTTTTTTTTTTAAAGTTAGTCAAACTTTTCATAACATAAATTCGGCGAAAATGATAAACGGATAAATAGAGTCAGAGTCAACGACAAACGAAATAGAAATACCCGATAAAGAAGTCAAAGGGATTGGCAGAAGAAGAAGTAGCCGTATAAGAAAAGTTAAGGGGAGGAACGAAATTGAGAGTCAAACATAGCTCTCAAGAAATTACAGAAGAAGTTAACCATCTCGAGATTCCCAGTACGACTCCCACAACACGAGTTCCTAATTTTCATCAAATACGTTAAGTCCAATATTAGTCACTAGGTGGTAAAACTTAGTCACAATTTCCAAAAATGTCTTACGTTATTAACCAATCGTTCAATCGACACGATACTAATCCACAAATGTTTTAGAATCAAATCCATAATTAAGATCCCAACGGTTAACAAACATACCCAAACTCGTAATCGTTAAGGCTCATAAATTCAAAGTTCAAGGTCTGAACTCGAGGTATACTCCAAATTTCTCGAGTAAGGAACACTAGACAAGATCCACCCATATAACAAGGCTCGGGTACGAAATCCTCAAAAATGGTCATCAACATATTTATAATGCCACAAGTACAGGAGTTGGGAAAAGTACAATAAATCCTTGAACACGCTCAAACCTATAGGTAATGGCGCAAACACTCACATCTTCAAACATGTCATTCAACTAAGGTTTCTGAGAATTCCACCAAATTTCATGTAGTATCAGCGAAACCACCAAAATATTAACTCAACGAAGCCACAATCTCGTTGGTCTAAGGGTTTTGAACTATAAATCCATCTAGATGATTCGCATTAAGTATTCCTCAAAACAACGCGATAAAACCAACCTCTAAAGGCAACATGTTTCTCCTTTTCAAGGTTAACAACAATTTATCCAATTTAGATCACTCAACTCCAAAGTTCATAGATCACAACATTAAACAGCGATCAACGAACTAATCCTTAATAAATACGGGTAATCTATGTCAACCAAAATTTCTAATGATATTAATCAAAACCTTCGATGGTATCACAACACTCAGGTTAACACTTTAAACAATGCTCTATGATCCCAAATATTCACGATGCATCCATTAAATACGCATTAGGTAAAATCTCCAAAGTAATATTATCAGTTGTATTTAGTTCAGTTCTAGGTTAGGTACTAGGTATCCATCAAATATGATATACTCTTACTACTCCAAAGTATATTCAACTCAAAGTACTCCAAAATAATCAAGGTAACCTATAACTCAAGGTTCAGTGCCTAAAATATCATCCTAATTCCCATAATCAACAATTTGCCATTCAAATCAATCCTCAAGAAATTATTACTTGCTTAGAAGATAGAGTAGACTCACACTCCTCAAACCAGATAACAAGGGTTTAATAAACCTCAAACATCTAAAACACGGGGTTCAGTAAGACAGAAACCGGTCTAACCAAAGAATCTCAAGAGAAAGATGGTAGAATAGAAGAATTAATCAAAGATTTATCACGAGAAAGAAGACGAGAATATATAAGAGATGAATTATAAGAAGCAGAAGCAGGAAGAAAAGAATCAATGATTCTAGAAGATAAAGACCTAAACGGAGAAGGGAAAGTCTAGACCTCTAAGGTTCACGAGGGAACCAAAAGGATTACTTCATCTTCTTGCTGAGGCATGAGAACGCAAGTCCTGGGTCACTCAATATGGATCTACTGCAACATCATGGAATAAGAATCTACTCTAGATCATCTAACCTGTAGCTTGAGCAAACCAAATCTGGGCTGAAGGGTTGTCATTTAATCTTCCTTGTAGCACAAAATTGTCCACTTGAATTAACAGGCGTTGAAAGTTTTGAGCAGGTCTCGTCCCGATCTGGGGCAGCGTCCTATCATCATCTTCTGCATTCATCTTCTTCCAGACAAAAGCAACAAATATTCAATGCTAATCATTGAGTTACAAGAACATATAAACCTAACAGTTAAGTCCTTATTTTGGTTTCTACCCATCTCTCACTAATATTTCTTTAATATTCAAATCATTTACGAGTATCTTTCCTAAAATCAGGTGTAAGCGTCGGGAGCAACAATGCTCTGATACCAAATGTAATCCCCTAGAAAATCTAACGCTATACAGTGGCGGAAACACTGTAGAGTTGGGATTAAAACATACTGACAAACTATATCTTATTAAAAGAAACGGTATGTCAATACAAAGGCCTCTTTTTACAAAAGGGCTAAAAGTAAAATCTCCAAACGGGTTTATACAAATCCATAAATTCTACGAAGGAAGAAAGAGTAGGATCCATGCTACTCGTTAGCTCACACCCAAAACCCAGCAGCAAATACCTGTCATGTTATAAACATAACAGCCACGTCAGTGGGGAGTAACTCGGACGTTCTCCCAGCCATATTATATCATATGGAAAAATAATAGTATTACTATATCAAAATAATTAAAATGAGAAAACATTAAAATGATATAATAAAAATAAGTTTTCAGCAAAACTTAAAGCATTTGCAAACCTGCAAGTCAATATCAATCGATAATAATAATATTCAAAAATGGCGTTATGGAAATCAATCAGTGCAACGGAATAGACTTTCACTAGGATAATACTCAAACTAGCTTCGAGAACTTAGTCAAAACAAATTAGACTTCGGTTTCTAACTAGGCAACTCAACTATAACAGGACTGCGTGCAGCGAGGTCCTGGCTTAAGTAATGTACACCCCTCCTGGACACCAACCGTAATCCAGTTCAACCCGACGGCGACTTACACGATGCGATATCTAAGTTTAAGGTCAAAATATACACACTCCTGAGCACAAACCATGCTCAGTTCAACGACCAATGTGTCTCAACATAGACACACCAGCTTTATAGTTGATGGCAAAAATGTATACCCTACACTGTATTACTCTACCCGTACACTTGTCCTTATTCCATAACCCAAAACAGCCATTATCGATACAAACAAAAGATATAATCATTAGAATAATACGAAGGAAAAGGGAATAAACATTTTATATTAAGAGGAAAACTTTCTACGAATAGAAACTTACTAATTTTTGTAACTTACTAAAAATAGAAAGTCTTATAGAAAACACATAAGTTATTAAAATAAGTGAAATGTATAAAAATAGCATTTCCAACGAGATTAACATTTTATTATTATCGTCGTTATCGTAACTTTAATATATTTCTAAATTCGTTACCCAAAATACAAATAAAATTTAATAATAAGTCAATATATAGTATTTTATAAAAATTTAAAAATCGAGTTAAAACCATAAATTTTAGGAAAGAGATGTTTTAAGAAAAACGATATAAAAATTAGTTGAGTCAACGAGTTTTATAAATGAAATGAGATTTATAAAGATTTCAAATTATTTTTAACAAATACATTTTATCAATATATAATACTGATTTTACTAAAAATAATCAATCGTAGACAAATGAGAAATTATTAGGGAAAATAGTCTCGACTAGAAGTGTAATTAAAACAAAATCGATTATTTTCTCATTTATTAGTATAAATCGTAAAACAAAAATTAATTTATTGAACAAGTATACAAATCTCGATTATAATATAAAAATACAATTTTGAGTTAAAATTATAAATTAACGAAATATGAAGAAAATATGAAATCGATATTATTTAGTTACTAGTGTCACGATAATCAACAAGGTATTATAACGATCATAAATAATAAAATTACTAACGATTTATAAAACGATATCGAAAGTTGTAAAAATATTTATAAAGCACACAATTTATAAAATAATATTTTTAGCAAATAATAAATAGCTAAAATTAGAAAACGGAAGTGAAAATATTTACTATATACTACTACTCAAACATACGATATAAAATCGAGTAACGTCCTAAAGTTACCTTGAGTCAAAAACGTCAAAGTACCAACCGCTTCAACCCGTCTGCCCAAGCTCTTATCAATCTGGTGCTATGAACCAGCTTCGAGGCTCTCACGGAGATCCGAACACGTAGACACGGAAACAAAGGAATCGGGATTAGAGAAAATTGGAAATACTAGAGTTGACAAAGAAAACGTAGAAGAATTCACTAACACGCCAACATGAACAACGGCATAGGTCGATAGAACCAAGTAATGACATCGCCCTTAATAGAAATTAGATTATGAAGAATGAAGGAGGGTGAGAAGAAAATGGTTAAGGAGATAAAAGAAAAACGAGGCAGAGAAAAAGGGATACGAGCAAAGCAACGGTAATGAGGACACTTGTGAAAACTGAAAACAGCAAATACGAACAGCAGCCATGAACCACAGTAACGTATCGACAACAGCATAAAAATTAATAAATAGCAGCAGATATCAACGACATTAGGACAGGAAAAGGACGGAAAAACGACAGGAATTGACAACCCAGTGAGTGGGAAACAAAATGAACAACAGGATAGCAACGAATAAAGACGATAAAACCGCAATTGAAAGAGTAACAACGGAGGAAGGAATGAAGAGCAGCAGCAGTACGAAAATCCCGTGGCAACAGCAACTTCGGCCACAGACGACAATAGCAATCGGCAGTACACGGAAAAGAAGAAGAAGAACTGGAACGAAGGACAATATGAGACAGAACGAAACGATAATAGAAAAGATCTGGAAGGACGATGATAGGAAGGACTATAAGCAACAGCGGCGTACAAACAATATCAACAACGATGCAAAGATGATAATGAAAGCAGTAGCAGCAAACACGAAAAGAAACGAGAACGGGAAAAGAACGAGCAGAGCAGCAACAAAAGAATCTGATCAACAAGAGTGAGCAGAAAGACAACAGAAATCAGACCCGAATCGGCAAAGACAGTAGCAGAAACGACAGGACAGAAGAAGAAGAAGAAGAAGACCGAAAAGTGGCAGAAATAACAAAACGCAGCAGCGGCAGTAAAACGTAAGAGCAATAACAACAACAAGAATGCCAAAAAAAACGAACAGTGGATGCAATACAAAAAGAGAAATGAGAAAGAAGAAGGAGAAGAAGAAAACGGAGCAGAGGACAACAAAACGCAGCATCACAAGGCTGAAGAGAAGAACAGAATTACCTTTCATCAACATGACTGATCGATGACGGAAAACGGAAAATAAAAACAGAGGAAAGGAGGACAAGCGAGGGAAGGGCAAGAGCAGGGCAAGACAAAACAGATTCGTGAAGATTGAAGAAGATGGTGACTGAATGTGAAGAAAATGAAATGGGTGAAGGGAGATGAATGGCTGGTAAGGCGTGATTAATAAAAAGGAAAGAAAAGGAGAAGAATGAAGAAGAATGAAACGGTGGATAGGCTAAGGAAGGCAAAGGGGTGCGTTAATTTAACAAGTGGAAAGGGGAAAAGAGTCAGCACCTGTTAAATAAATCGGATAGATGACGATTTTCGTAACGAATCGGATTAAAACGAGTTAATAAAATTAATAAATAATCGGGCCGTCAAATAAAATGAGTAAATAATTTTTTTCAAGACGAAAATGAAGCTTATAGAAATAAACAATTAGGCGATGAAATACTATATCCCGATAAATAATAAATTTCGATAAAATGAATTAAATTGATTTCTCGAGGAAAGAAAATAAATGTTTTTGACGAAACTTAAAATAAATGAGCTTCGAGCTAAAAAATAGAAAAATCGAGCTTAAGAATAAATAAATAAAAGAACTTAGAATTTAAATCGTCAAAATAGATTTTCGATAAGAATTAAATTAATTGTATAAAATAAATTGAAACAAAATTCAAAATATGTTTTATATATAAGAAGTGTTTCCGAGTCAAATAGAATTTTAGGAGTTTGAAACGATTAAATGAGAACTTCATTTTATAATAATTTTAAGAATTACGAGTTAAATCGTAAAAATATTAATACGAACAAAATTTTAATTTTAATTTAAATTTATAAAATCAGGGGTGTTACACAATTACTAATTATTGATTGAATAAATTAATTATACATATTCAAGTACTCTAATGTCGTTGTTATTCCAATGCTTACATGTAGTTACTCCACTATTTGATCTCAGTTACTTTAACAGTTTATACCAAGATATAACACCAAGTATTCCAAGATATAAACAAAGTACTCAAACTAGATCAAAATCACGTGCAAGAGATTACATCTTATAAAAATTAATCCCTTCCTCAAGAGTTTGGAAGCATCTCTCTATCTTAGGTGTAAGCTCATCATCTACCGTCCTTGTCCAACTGTCGCTGTCACCCGGAGTGTTGTAGACACCCGTATTTTGACTGCCAGGTGTCTATGGTAGTTTCCAAAAAACACCCGATGATGATCGGACGCTAACGTGTTTCTATGCGCTCGGATACGGGCTCATTCCATTAATCGCTGGCTAACACACTTACAGAGTACAAATCTCACAAAATCAACCTCGAATCCAGGCCCAGCGGACCGTTCCGAGCCAAACAAGACTAATTTGGGCCAAAACCGACACCGGAATTAAAACCGACTTTTTGCGATTGGGTCAACCCTGGTCAAGGTCGTTTCCGAGACATACAAAACAACCATTCACAACATCAAAAGTCCAACTCAAGAAGCAAAACCAACAGTCCATCTTCAGACGGGCCATCAGGTCAAGTCCGTCAAGGCAAAACCCTAGACACCAAAGTGCATGACCATGCCTATATAAACACCCCCATGCAACACACTTTCACACATTGAAAAAAAAACCCTAGAGCAACCCTACACACACATACAACATCTATTACAAACCCTAATCAAACCCTAGCAATTCTAGACTAGCAAAAAAACCCTAAACCTAGTTTTAGGAATCAATCCCGAGCCACCATAACTTAACCTCCATAAAACCTCGAAGACTCTTGTGTTAAAGCCACGGTTACGAGTTCGATCCGAGACAAGAACATGTAGGTTGAGGGTGTCAAAACCCCGTTCTCTCCTTCTTCTCTTCCTCTCGTCATCTTCTTCGCTTTTTCTTACTTTTTTATTTTTATTATTTTTTTCCTTTATTGCATCATAATATCGATAATACTAATACAAAACATTAAAATACTTATCGATTTGTGTCGAATAAGAGGGGTATCGGAATAAGGAAACACGAATATACAAGTGTACTGCACACAGCGTTGACGGTCGCTTGTTCCAATACCCCGATTATTTGATTATTGAGATAAGTTAACTTAAACAATATTCTTTTTATTTCGTTTGCATCATTATCATTAGTCGTATATTTACATTATTTTTCAAAAACAAGCATTATATTTAATAAGGGTCGAAACCCGTTGATGCGGATCCGACATCAAACAATTCGCAAGAATTAATTATGATGTCGGGATGCGGAGGGAATCAAGTCGAGTTTTTTTATAATTAAAGTATCGATCTATTAGATTCGATACCAATTCCATAATTGGATGTCGAATACTCGAATCTAATGATTTAGTCAAATAAATTAATTAACACGATTTTCGTTGATGCTAATATAGATGTCCTCTAATTCAATTGGATTAATTACGACATTAATAAACGCGGAGAAAATTTATATCGTGCTAGTTAATTTAAAACGACTTATATTATTTTATTTATTTTTTCACTCTAGTATTCCATATCGATTCCATAATCGGATATGGGATATAACGAGCATCAAAATCAAAATCGAGTATAAATTATTCCAAGTATTTAATATCGATTTCATAATCGAATATTGAGTACGACGAATATCGAAAATATTAAGTCGAGTGCAAATTACGCAATATTTGTACGCGATTTAATAAAATCATCAATTTTCCGAAGAAAACAATTTCGCTCTTTTTTATTATTATTCTTCGAACATCATTTTTTTAGACAAAACTTTTTTTTTTAGACCTCGATAAATTTTTTTTCCTTGGCCTCGGTCAACACGTGTTAATCCATCACGTGACCTATTATTCTTTCCAAAATCATGCATTCATCACATCTATATCTTTATTCAATTTATTACTCGTTACATTGTTACTAACGGTTTGATTGTTTCTTTTGTCGATTTTTGTCGTTTATTTTATTTTACTAAAATGAACCCACATGCTAAAATTCCACTTTGACGTAGAATTAATTGCATTAAATCGACATAGAAACCCTTTTCAATTCCATTCACATGTTTAGGGAAAGTAATCTTTGCATATCTTTTTCCCGTTCAACTAGCGCGCGTATTGGAAAGTCATTCGAATTCTTAGTAGAGGCCGCTAATGTGCGGGCGGGGTTGGGTGTCCTTTGTGGGCTTCCCAACACGTACCCTCACCCCTTACTCAGAACCTCGGTTTCCGGATGCCCGAAATCGTTGGCGCATGAGAGTCATTCAATACACAATATCCGATAATGTCGGTATTGGTATCAAATGCAAAGGGACGAGCCCAATAAACTCTGACATCGGAAATGGGCCGTATTTTGTATACGGACCACTACGACATAGAGTGGGCTCGAATGGTTCCGAATAACCACAAAATTCGGTGGCGACTCCACTTCGACCTAAATTTCAATTCGATCCGTTTCATATGGAGATTCATTCGCCTACCCAAACCCGCGCGTGGCCGCGTCGGGGTGGACCTATGTCATGTCCACAATTTGGCGACTCCGCTGGGGATTAACTGATGCGTGACTTACCATCGGCATCCTCAGGGTGAGACTCGAATAGAAATCGTTTGACGAATACTATACGCGTGTTAGTTCTACGGTTCATGCATAACCCATATTTTCACGGGCCGGTACTGGTGACCGACGTCCCACTATACCATTGATGTACTCCAACATGGATATGTCAAAAGGTGTCCATAGTCGATTCGAGTGGGTTTCGCGGCATGTTCTAAGCTCAATTCGACTTAGAGAGTCCGTCCCGATCAACGTCTAGACTATGTACGCTGGTATAGACCCTTTTAGACCGACCGAGACTTAGTGTAGAGCATACATAGCGTCGTTATAATGCTTGTGTGACTACGTGCTACTTGGTTTCCGAGTCATTTTTCAAAAATGTCAACTTTTCAAAAATTACATCCTCCTTTTCAAGATATTCGATTTTCAAAACCCGGGACATACCGAATTTAGGACTTATGATTTTACTCAAAATAGCCTATTTTCTAGCCGGTATGCTGCCCAAATCAAAACTCGAACTTTCAAAACTCGTGGCCCAATGACTTTTCGTCCTCTTTTTTCGGAAATTTGGGCCATTCACCGAGTCCACTCGGTCCTTTTTCAAAAATCATCAATTTTCAAAACCTTCCACTTCTAGAACTTCCCGTATTTAGCAGTGTCGGGTCGAGTCTTAAGTTGTCAAGGTCTTTAGCGTCGAAACTCCGTCGATCTTACATCACGAGTTTCTTCCCTATCCCAGTCCGCGTTATTAGACTAAGGCAAGGCCTACCTACGTAGGACATACTCCTACAAAGGAAGGCCCGTCTACACACTCGAGCCTAAAAGTTTGGGGATGTCTCACGTGAACCTTCCTTCGGACGGGACTCGGCCCACATAGCCAAATCCTAAGGAAGGCCCACCTTTCGCACGTCACCCGTCTAGGTGTCTTTTCCGAGTCAACCTTTTACAAGGCATAGCCCTATAACAAAAGGTTCACGGTCCTTACGTCTAAGGGTCACTCGTCCCACACTCGAGTCTTAACAAAATCTTCAATCCCACTCGGGGATTACCCCTTAGCAGGGCGATCAATCACGGTTGCTCTAAGGGTCATGTCTTACACGTGTCTCACATAACCCACTTTCGAGTCACTCAGATGTCACACTATCTGAGTCCCTAGCCTCACTTGGGGGCTATTCTCCGACGGAATGACTAATCACAGTCACTCCGAGAATCGTACCCTACACATTTGTCTTAGGGGAGTCTAACCCGAGTCAAACCGGGGCCGTCCCTCCTCTTATGCTATTTCCTATGCCTTGGTGAGTTTGAGTTCCGAAGCAACCTCTCTGATTACGTGGTGCTCTTACAGACAGGCCACCCGCAACCCGACATCAACGCAAGATGGAAGAATTGAAAGATGCCCTAACCAAAATCGAGACTCAACTGACCTCCATCCTTGCTAACCAAGCAACTTTGGACACTCGCCTGAGCACTGTAGAGAAGACGGTCCCAGTTGAAGGAGCTGAGTCCACTGGGCCCATAGCCGAATTGGTCAGTGTTGTTCGCAGGCTCGAGGAGCAAGTTCACTTATCAACAAGCAACTCAATCCACTCCGAAAATGCTCGCATTTATTCACCTTTGAGTAACGAGCTACCGGCCAACCTCAACTTGACGGGAATTCCTATGTTTGAGGGTACCGAAGACCCGGTCCATCATATCCGGGCCTTCAAAGACTTCATGGCAGTCAAAGGGGTAAAGTCCACCATGTTTAAGCACTTATTCCCTTCCTCCCTCCAGAAGCACCCCAAAGCCTGGTACTACAGGCTCGATTCCAAGAAATACCCGACTTGGGATGATGTGGCAACAGAGTTCGCTCGGAACTACGCCGATAATATCGAGATCCAGACTACAATGCGTACTCTGGAAGTCATGGCCCAAGAGCCCAAAGAAGGGTTCACTAAATATCTTCAAAGATGGAGGGCCGAGAGTGTAAAGTTGGTAAACAAGCCCAACGAGAAGACGCTAGTGGAGGCCTTCGTCAACAACCTCCTGCCTTCTTACCGCGTCCATCTTAGGTATGCCGGCATTTCAAACTTTGCCGTACTTACCGAAATGGGCATTAGGATTGAAGACGATCTTCGACATAATGAAGATCTGGGTGAAGTTGATACTAAAGGCTATACTGGACATCAACTCGAGTCCTTAGAAGCCGACGACTAATGACAACATTATCCGAGAGTCCGGATCCGATTTGAGTCCGAGTCTGAGTCCGAGTCTAGGATGTACTATTCCCTTCAAAGTCGAAGTCAAAGTCAAAATCAGAGTCAGAGTCAGATTCAGTTGTATTCTGTCCTCTTTTTCAAAATTCAATAAAATCAGCTTTCAATATTCTTTCTCATATATATTTTCCTTATGTGTTTCCGAGAACATGATGAACACCATCATACACTGTGAGCACACGCACGTGACTATTATAGGCACATCTATAATGACTGCAGGAAACCGAGCCCGTGTTTTCCTTTTACCTATTCCGTGTCTGGTATAGAAAAACCACATAACTACCCGTAGCAGGAGCGGTACCGAATCCTATGACAAATCTAGGTAATCTCCTAGTTTGGGTTCAAGACGGGAGGCAAGCACATTTCCCACAATAAAACACCCCTCCAATAAGACTGACCAATCCCTACCTTAGGTGTTAGTCTGACCGGCAAAAAAAAAAAAAAAAAAACAAAAAAAAAACACTGGACAAAAAAAAAAAAAAGTAAGAAAAAAAACAAAAGAAGGCCATCAAAAAAGAAAGGGCCAAAACAAAAAGAAGACCATCAAAAAAAGAAATCTGGACAAAAAAAAATCGAAAGTCCATGAGGAAAAAAGCAAAAGGCCAAAAAAAAAAAAAAGCAGGCCATCATCAAAAAATTCAGAATACCCATGACCGTGGTCAACGGTCAATTCAAGAGAAAGCCCCACGACCAGGGTACGGTCAAAACTATCAAAACCCATGACCGCGGCTAAGAGGTCAATCAAAAATCAAATACCCATGACCGTGGTCAACGGTCAACTCAAGTGAAAATCCTTTGACCGCGGTACGGTCAAATTCAAAATTATCCATGTCATCCAATAGGGGAGTAACAATCAAGCTGGTCAGCTAACACCACACTCAGCCTTCCCACATTACAACCCTCAAGACCTTCTCGAGACCCAGGCCAGAGACAGCCCGGAATTCTGAGGATTCAAGCTCCATAGGATACCCCTAACAATTAGGGCCAGACATGGAAACCAGATCCCACATTATCAAACCAGCCCTCGAAGCCTTAGCTCCACAGAACCGAGCTCCAGATTTCGAGTCATCAAAACCAGATCCCACATTATCAAACCAGCCCTCGAAGCCTTAGCTCCACAGAACCGAGCTCCAGATTTCGAGTCATCAAAGCCATTTACTTCCTAGCACCACATTTCCAAAAACATCAAATTTCCCGAGAGCAGAACTCGTTAAAAATCCCGAGAACAAAACTCGTTAAAATTCCCCGAGAGCAGAACTCGTTAAAAATCCCGAGAACAAAACTCGTTAAAATCCCATCCAAACCAGTTACCAACCCCAAACACGGGAACTCAACTTGCAGTCGGCATAGAACATGCCCAAATAGTTCACACCACCTTTGGGGGCTACCCCGGAGAACGCTCACAGTCACAGGATTAACATCCTAACCATTCTAGCCCTTTGATCAAGACATCATTGGGAATGCACCTAGCCTTCACCATCGCTCTGGCTAGTTACACACAAAGCCCTAATAAACTAGGCGCCATAATACATCTTCCAGTCCACTGAACTACGGCATGGTTTGATTTCACCACACGTGAATACGTAGGCAGCCTTTCAACAGAGGCACAACCACTCACATTGACACACATTCAAAAAGTGCCATCACTCCGGTCACGACACTGTCATGTTCTCAGTAGCTAGCTTTGTCGTCCTGGGGGCTTCTATTAGACAGAAGTTCTCCTTCCACTCACATAATCCAAATACTTCCAAAATCTAGCCTCCTTTCTATAGTGTGTCCTAGTACTCGGCTCAGTCGAAGACAAGAATCTGTCAGGACTCGAGGCAATACCCACTTTGGAAATGTACCCAAAAATCAGAAATCCAGAGGGGCACCAGACTAAAACAGTCTCATTACAGGCTACTGCAATCCCCCCCATAGCATATCTATCCCGTTTCGACGTGCGACCGTGTTGCCACTCGCCTAGGCTATGGGATAGCGCAACTTAAGATTATTGTTAGGCGGCCCACACCCCTACCGAGTCACGGTCCAACCCCTCGAGAATCCAGTCGTGTCAGTCAACTCGTCCGGTCACGTCCAGAGTCGAGTCTGTCGGTAGGCCTCTCTCTTCAAATTCCACTTTGAAATTTGCAAATCTAGCCATTCGAAAAAAGATCCTTTTCGACAAGGTCAAATTTCGGTCTATTACTTTCCTAATCTTTGTTAGGAGTAAAAAAATCTCAAAGTTTCCAAAATTCAAAAAATCTCAAATTTTCAAAGATTTCAAAATTCAAGTTTTCAAAAAATCATTTTCCCCCAGCGCGAGTCCTTTTGCTACCTACGTGTTGCATGCATTTTATGTGACTTATACAGGTACGACTCAAACAGGGACGTGCAACCCACGATATCTCCCCAGCGGAAGCCAACGGCGGCATTTCACGGGATGGGCCTACATACAGGCACACCCAGGACTTATGCGACAAGTCCAATTCCCCACGGAGTTATCGGCTCAGGTATAACTTCTAGCTTACGGCTGGCGAGCCCTTCACGCGAGTCTAATGGACTATAAACGACCCGGCCGGAAGTCCGCCAGGTTTCAATCATCGATTGGCCTGGGGGATACTCTGACTTTCGCCCTGTCCAAGCCTCAGTCAGAGTGGGGGCTCTGTAGACACCCGTATTTTGACTGCCAGGTGTCTATGGTAGTTTCCAAAAAACACTCGATGATGATCGGACGCTAACGTGTTTCTATGCGCTCGGATACGGGCTCATTCCATTAATCGCTAGCTAACACACTTACAGAGTACAAATCTCACAAAATCAACCTCGAATCCAGGCCCAGCGGACCGTTCCGAGCCAAACAAGACTAATTTGGGCCAAAACCGACACCGGAATTAAAACCGACTTTTTGCGATTGGGTCAACCCTGGTCAAGGTCGTTTCCGAGACATACAAAACAACCATTCACAACATCAAAAGTCCAACTCAAGAAGCAAAACCAACAGTCCATCTTCAGACGGGCCATCAGGTCAAGTCCGTCAAGGCAAAACCCTAGACACCAAAGTGCATGACCATGCCTATATAAACACCCCCATGCAACACACTTTCACACATTGAAAAAAAACCCTAGAGCAACCCTACACACACATACAACATCTATTACAAACCCTAATCAAACCCTAGCAATTCTAGACTAGCAAAAAAACCCTAAACCTAGTTTTAGGAATCAATCCCGAGCCACCATAACTTAACCTCCATAAAACCTCGAAGACTCTTGTGTTAAAGCCACGGTTACGAGTTCGATCCGAGACAAGAACATGTAGGTTGAGGGTGTCAAAACCTCGTTCTCTCCTTCTTCTCTTCCTCTCGTCATCTTCTTCGCTTTTTCTTACTTTTTTATTTTTATTATTTTTTTCCTTTATTGCATCATAATATCGATAATACTAATACAAAACATTAAAATACTTATCGATTTGTGTCGAATAAGAGGGGTATCGGAATAAGGAAACACGAATATACAAGTGTACTGCACACAGCGTTGACGGTCGCTTGTTCCAATACCCCGATTATTTGATTATTGAGATAAGTTAACTTAAACAATATTCTTTTTATTTCGTTTGCATCATTATCATTAGTCGTATATTTACATTATTTTTCAAAAACAAGCATTATATTTAATAAGGGTCGAAATCCGTTGATGCGGATCCGACATCAAACAATTCGCAAGAATTAATTATGATGTCGGGATGCGGAGGGAATCAAGTCGAGTTTTTTTATAATTAAAGTATCGATCTATTAGATTCGATACCAATTCCATAATTGGATGTCGAATACTCGAATCTAATGATTTAGTCAAATAAATTAATTAACACGATTTTCGTTGATGCTAATATAGATGTCCTCTAATTCAATTGGATTAATTACGACATTAATAAACGCGGAGAAAATTTATATCGTGCTAGTTAATTTAAAACGACTTATATTATTTTATTTATTTTTTCACTCTAGTATTCCATATCGATTCCATAATCGGATATGGGATATAACGAGCATCAAAATCAAAATCGAGTATAAATTATTCCAAGTATTTAATATCGATTTCATAATCGAATATTGAGTACGACGAATATCGAAAATATTAAGTCGAGTGCAAATTACGCAATATTTGTACGCGATTTAATAAAATCATCAATTTTCCGAAGAAAACAATTTCGCTCTTTTTTATTATTATTCTTCGAACATCATTTTTTTAGACAAAACATTTTTTTTAGACCTCGATATATTTTTTTTCCTTGGCCTCGGTCAACACGTGTTAATCCATCACGTGACCTACTATTCTTTCCAAAATCATGCATTCATCACATCTATATCTTTATTCAATTTATTACTCGTTACATTGTTACTAACGGTTTGATTGTTTCTTTTGTCGATTTTTGTCGTTTATTTTATTTTACTAAAATGAACCCACATGCTAAAATTCCACTTTGACGTAGAATTAATTGCATTAAATCGACATAGAAACCCTTTTCAATTCCATTCACATGTTTAGGGAAAGTAATCTTTGCATATATTTTTCCCGTTCAACTAGCGCGCGTATTGGAAAGTCATTCGAATTCTTAGTAGAGGCCGCTAATGTGCGGGCGGGGTTGGGTGTCCTTTGTGGGCTTCCCAACACGTACCCTCACCCCTTACTCAGAACCTCGGTTTCCGGATGCCCGAAACCGTTGGCGCACGAGAGTCATTCAATACACAATATCCGATAATGTCGGTATTGGTATCAAATGCAAAGGGACGAGCCCAATAAACTCTGACATCGGAAATGGGCCGTATTTTGTATACGGACCACTACGACATAGAGTGGGCTCGAATGGTTCCGAATAACCACAAAATTCGGTGGCGACTCCACTTCCACCTAAATTTCAATTCGATCCGTTTCATATGGAGATTCATTCGCCTACCCAAACCCGCGCGTGGCCGCGTCGGGGTGGACCTATGTCATGTCCACAAGTGTAAGTCAATCTTAGAGAATTGATGCTATTTTCACTATTTTCAAGGTGTTGTCATAGTGGGAGCATTGTTGCTAACTTGAGTATTGTCGCTATAAATGGATTAAGTGTCTTCTGCAAACATATTCAACTCCAATATTCAAATTCAAGTACCCTAATGCATATTTTCAAGTACTTTAATGCATATACTAAAAAACAAATATACTCAAGTACTCCAATTACTCCAACATATATATATACTCGGTTACTCCAACACATATATCGTATTCCAACACATATATTCAAGTATTCTAAAAAATTTGTGATTCATATACCCAAGTACTCCAATTACTCCAACATATATACTAAGTTATTCCAACACATATATTCAAGTATTCCAACACATATATTCAAGTGTTCTAAATATTATGATATTAATACTCAAGTACTCTAATTACTCCAACATATATACTCAGTTAATTCAATACATATATTCAAGTATTCCAACACATATATTCAAGTATTCCAACACATATATTTAAGTTTTCTAAAAACTATGAGATTACCTTCAAGTTGATTCATGTCTTCTATGGTGAAATCAATATTCATCATAAAGAAATATGGAAAAATTAATCATGATGAGAATTCAAAAACGAATCGGTATTCAAAAACAATATTACCTTCATGTTCATCAACAATAGGTTCATGTTCGGTGGAATTCATGCTCATCAAAAATGAATTTCGTATAAACTTCTGGAAAATTGAATGAATTGAACGAATTTCTGATAATTGAACAAATTTAATGAAGTAATCTACAATCAAATCTTACGATTGAGCAATAGGAACATACGATTGAACAATTTTCTGATTAATTAGGCGTTTCAATTTGAAAGATAGGATCAATTTTTGGGAGCAAAAATTTTGAGGGGAAATTTGGGGGATTAACAATGAAGAGAGGAGAGAGAAAGAGAGGCAGATTGAGAGGGGTTTTGGGAGGGTTTCGTTACCTTCTAAAGATTAATCTCGACCGTCGATCTTGCAAGATCTAACGGATCATATTGTTAGCGTATTTAGACCAAATGTGATGTTTACACCAAATCCCGCCTATATACAGAAATAAGGGTGGGATCCGGTGCGAACCAATGTTCGATGCAAGCTGTCCGAACCTCACTTACACTTTTAGGGGTTCTACTCACATTTTTAGAGGCTCCACTTACAGTTTTAAAAATGCAATTTTTAAGAAAAAAAAAAAAAGGTGATCAGGACGGTTAATCGGTCCCCTGTACACTGCCGGCCGACCGATCGGCCCCCGACCTCATCCCGGCCTGAAATCTTTTATTTTTGTCATTTTAAAAGTGTAAGTGAATCCATTTAAAGTGTAAGTGGAGATTTATAAAAGTGTAAGTGAGGTTCGGACGGTTCGCACCGAAGTTGTGGTTCAGACGGGATCCTAATTATATATATATATATATATATATATATATATATATATATATATATATATATATATATAGAGAGAGAGAGAGAGAGAGAGAGGGGGGTGGGTTCCGGTGAGACAAGGTAACTCGGTGAGAACGCTAAGACACAATCTAAACCATTAGATTAAAAATAATCTACGGACAATATTAGATCACAACCAACCCTCCACTCTTTTAATCAAATTGATTCTTTAATCTTACCTAAAACAATGGAACATACATTAAAATAACTGTTATATACACTAAAAACTCATTATATACGCTATTAAACTCACTATATATACACATAAGAACTCAATATATATAGAAAAATAATTGTTATATACACCCAAATGGTTACTATGTACACCAATTAATCAACACAAACACACACACACACACACACATACATATATATATATAGAGGTAGGTTCTCATAAGGTCAAAAACTTTTATAAGTTCATAAGTTCTAGTGTTAAAGTTACACAAAAAGTGATTAAAGTTACACGAGATGAGTAATAAAGTTGCACTTTAAGTGATAAAAGGTGCTGAATGCTACAGTTACATATCAATTTTGAACAAATGTAACTTTATGGTATGTCATCTGTAACTTTAATATATACTTATTGACATATGGTGAACTTATTTGATCTCTACTCTCTCTCTCTCTCTCTCTCTCTATATATATATATATATATATATATATATATATATATATAGAGAGAGAGAGAGAGAGGAAGGATCAAGTGAGTCCTCCTATATATATTGAGTCCATGAGTCCAATCTTGGACCATTGATCAAGTGGAAGATGGATGGTTGTGATTGCTTGAGGTGAAATAAGGAAATAACTAACAAATCTTGGTAAATATATAATTTCTCTCCCTTCCTTAATTATCCCAATGCAAATCTTCTCTCTCTCATATCAATCTTTTAATTGCCTCTTTCTCTCACACAACAAGTTTCTTCAAAATTAAGTTTTTCTCCATCTTCACCAAAAAATCATCATTTTTCTACTGTCATTGTACGTATGTTACTATGTTACTGCCATAATCCATAAACTATGTTACTTTAACTCATACAATGTGTTACTTTAATTCATGAACTGTGTTACTTTAACTCATAAAACTATGTTACTTTAACTCATAAAATCTATTACATTGTATAATAGTCTCTTGCAAAAACTGTTACTTTAACTCATATAATGTGTTACTCTAATTCATGAACTGTGTTACTTTAACTCATAAAATCTGTTACGTTGCATAATAGTCTTTTGCAAAAACATGACTTCCAATCAACCAAAAGAATAATGTATGTTTCTATTAAGGATACTCCAAAACAAAAATTATAAAATCCATTATAATTCCAATGTTTCACACATGTTACTCTAAGAACTGGATATTGGAAATCAAATTACACTCATAAACTATGTTACTGTAACTCATTAAGTATGTTACGATAATGCATAATGTGTGTTATTCTAACTCATTTTACTCCAATAAAGGATGTTACTCTAAGGACTAGATATTGGAAAATCAATCAAACTCATAAACTGTATTACTGTAACTTATTTAGTATGTTACTCTAATGAATAATGTATGTTACTCTAACAATATATTGTCCTACTCAGAATTGTTCTTCTTCTTCTTCTTCTTCTTCTTCTCCTCCTCCTCCTCCTCCTTCTTCATCGTCAAACGATGACTTACATGACGTTTCCTAATGATTGTTTCTTCTTCTTCTTCTTTTTCTTCTTCTTCTTATCATCTACATCTTTGAAGATCTGATCTATGTATGGAGTGAAACTCTCACCCACATCCTTGCACCATTCCTCTGCTTTTACGTCTACTACAAAAACAAGAACAATGTCAATAAACGTGGCGACAAACAAACAATCAGAACTTAAATATGGCGGTATTCTAACCAAAACATTAATAACTAAATCCGATGACATGTTACTCTAATGCTTCAAACGTGTTACTTTAATACATTAGGTATGAATGAGAGTATGAATGACAATATAAACATGTATACTGCTATGAATAAGAGTATGAATGAGAACGTTATACTTTGATATTGTTTCCTATTTTGATGACAATCATGTTCCATGATTATAGGGAGCAGTATTTTTTTAATATGGCAGTATTTTAAATCCTTTGTTACTCCAATGCATTACAGTAACAGATGACAAGAATTAAAGTAATAGATGAAGTGCATTAAAATAACACGAGAGTCAATTAACAGAAGATGTCTATACACAGGGTTAGACATTGAAATAACAGATGGTCTGTATTAAAGTAACACATTATGTGCATTACAATAACTCCATATATATGTCTGTGCGAAAAAATCATATAATGATTAGATCTTTAAAAAATCATACTATGAACGTAAAATCTAATAATATAGAGCATCTTAATGACTTCCATGGCAATGAAAGCATAACAATTGATGAAGATTATGAAAAACCTAAATAATAATCAGTGAAGATTATGAAAAAAGCCTAAATAATAAACCTAACAATCTGCAATCTATATTAACACAAGAGCAATGAATCGTTTATATGAATATATGATGAATGAAATGAATAAAATTGACGCAAAACATGAAAGTAATATCGAAACTCACCATTGTTGTACTCCATGAATTGCTTATCAACAGTTGATGATGATCTCGCGATCATTGAATCCATAGTAACGTGATGTCGAGCACAGATTTTGAATGAATGGATGGATGAACGTGATGATGTTGGAAGCATTTTTTTAGGTTTGATGAATGTGGTAACGTGAATGAATGAATGGGTGAATGAATAGGTGAATGAATGGGTGAATGAATGGAATATTATTGTTTCCTAAAATTATGGGAGTTATTTTAGGAAGCAGTATCTAACTTCTTCTTTTTTTAATGCAAATTGTAGAATGAATCCTGTCCATCCATCCTCATCTCATCCAATGGATGGGATGAGGACTTATGGACTCATATATAGAGAATGACTCATAAGAGCCTTACTTTCTCTCTCTCTCTCTCTCTCTATATATATATATATATATATATATATATATGTAGAGATAGGATCTGGTACATTTGTTAAATTTGCTACAATTTACCTCTTAATTGTGGCCATTAGATCTCACATGATCAAGAGCTGAGATTAAAACCCTCTAAATCCCAAAGCATTTTTTTCTCAGATTTTTATAGTTATTTCGATGTACAAACAAGATTATTTTAATGAAGAAACGTAGTTATTTTATAGTTAACTCAATTGTTTACTGAGAATAATGTTATCAGGTTATTTCAATGTAAATACGTAATGATTTCAATGTAGAAAATCAGTTATTGTATTGAATAACTTGTGTTATTGAATTGAGATGAAACTCAATAGAATAATGTTATCTGATGTTACGTAGTTATTCCAATGTAGAAACTCAGTTATTATAAATCGTGTTATTGAATTGAGATGAAATTCAAATATAATTAACTTTATTATAATGTTATATGATTTTACTTGGTTATTCTAAAGTATGTAGAAACTCAGTTATTGTAATGAATAACTCATGTTGTTATATTTGGCCGACACTCAAATATTATCTGTTTTAAAATAATGTTATATGAGTTTACGTAGTTATTAAGCCAATGTAGAAACTCAATTATTGTAATGAATAACGCGCGTTATTGTATTGGATGAAACATCTTTCATATCATTGAAGGTGCATCCAGCAAAAGAAACTTCCCTGAAAGAAAACAACAAAGAGGGAGTTAATTATAGTACAAAAAAATATTGAAGTACAATAATCACATATGTGCTATAGAATAACTATAAAAACACTATAAAATAACTCTGATTATAAAACATAGTTACTAATATAATGAAATAAATTCAAGAATAATATAGAATAACTGCAACAATAGTATAGAATAAATGGAATAACATAATAAAATAATTGGGTATTTCATAGTAATAATAACGTACCAAAACAAGAAATTCTTGCTATGAAATAATATGTAGTTATTTCAATGTTCATATTCAAGTATTTCATTGTTCATATTCAAGTATTGTAATAACAAGTTCAGTAAACCCTAAAAACTCAACGAATTAACATGAAGACCATCAAACCCTAATATTGAAACGCAGTAAATTCTAAGTTCAAAAAAAATTTGAAAAAAATGCAGACTGATAACGTAGACTAATAAATTGAAAAAAATTGAATAACGCAAACTGATAAACGCAGTACTAAATAAATTGAAAAAAATTGAACAATACTAAATAAATTGAAAAACAAATCATACAGTACAAAAATTATGTGAACGAACTCGTCAATTTTATGAAATCTGTAGCAAACGAATTGCAATTTTGTGAAAATTTTGTGAATGAGTGTTTAATATAGAACGAATTGCCCAATCAGATTGACAATTAGATTGACGAATTTGACAAAATTAGGAATCAGAACGAAATCATAAAATCAAAAATCAGAACGAAATTAGAAAATTGACGATTAGAACGAATTGACGATTAGAAAATTGACGAAATCAGGAATCAGAACGAAACTCTGCACTACGAAATCAGAATGAAAATTAAAACGAAAATACTTAATTGATGGAGTAAAGGGTTTCTTTTACCGGAAATCAACGCACAAATTGATGGAGTAAAGTGTTTGGAACAAATTTGCCAGAATTGTCGAGGTTTCTTTTGATGGAGTAAAGGGTTTCTTTTGTTTAACGTGATGTTGTGAATTAGGTTGGGGATTAGGTTTTCTTCCTATCGGTGGAGTAAAGAGTTTGGGGAAGGATTAACGTGATGTTCTCATGTAATCTTGGCCTTTGATTTAACTGTATTTGATGGTCAGGATCAGTAGGTAAATTGTAGGAAAATGTAGGAAATGTAAAAGATCCTACTTCTATATATATATATTTATATATATATAAAGAGAGAGAGAGACAGAGTTGAGATCATATAAGTTTCATTGATCTCCATAAGTGCATAAGTCTTATTCTCAGTCATTGGATCAAATGAAATGAATGGCTGAGATTTTGATGTTTTTTATTTATTTTTCAAACAAGAGTATTATATTTTACGTATTTCCAAGTACCTTGCCTCCTCTTCTGGGGGAACTGGTGTTAGGACGTTTGAAGAAGATTATACGGAGGGGGGTGAAGATGCTAACTCGCCTGAGCCTGCCCCTTTTGACGTCGTCGACTCCGACGACGAGGCGATGGAAATAGACCCTTCTAGAATTGCCGGCCCTCTTGTCCTCAGGGAGGAGGGGAGAGTATATTACTTAGACAAGACTAAGTATCAGGTCCCCCTGAAAACCTACCCAGAGGCCAAAAATCGGGACTTAATTTTGGTAAAAAACGCTGCTGAGGCGATTGAGAAATTTTACAACTTTGGGGAGGGGTACACCATTGTTGTTCCAGGGGAGAAGGATACTGTATGTTGCCCCCCTGACGGCTGCATAGCCGTTTACCACAAGTGCCTAGAATTTGGCCTGCGTTTCTCCTTGCACCCCTTCCTGGAGGAGGCCTTTAGGAGGATGAATGTGGCCATAGCCCAATTGACCGCTGCGGCGGTTAGGTCAGTGATAGCCTACACGTGGACCTGCCTATTTCATGGTGAGGGGCCCTCCATCAATGCCCTGCGATACATGGTTGGTCTGCAGATGGTATCTTCTTTTGGGGGAGAGGGTTCCCCTGGATACTGGTCTCTCCAAAGGCAGAAAAGATACACCCCGGTTTGGCCAGCTCTGAGCAGTCTGAAGGACTGGAAAAAAAACTTCCTGTGTGTGCACAGCGCTTCAGGGTGGCGGATTCCTAGACACTTCAGGAATCATGTCCACACTCGTCTGGAAACCCGCGAGGTATACCATCCAAGCGTTGGGGGGAAAGCCCTGGTGGTGAAACTGAATAGGCGGGACGAGGAGCTAGTCAAGAAATTCGTTGCTATTGTAGACAAGTCTGGCGTATGTGGCCCTGGCTTCTGGCTTCCTCATGCGGAGCTTATAGCCACTGACGAATATCTGGGCCGAGTGGGCCTGATTCCTAGTCTTGAAGGAGGTAGTTCAGGAATTTTATTGGTATTGTCTCCTTTAACTCTTGCCTACATTTTTCTAACTGTTTTTCTTATGCCATGCAGATTTTGCCACCCGTCTTTGGTCGAGGAAGGAGGTAAGGAGACTCGGTTTAGACGAAGATTTCACCGTCGTTTCCAAGCGTCCCTCCCTTCCTTCCAGTTACAAGAAGGGTGAGAAGAATTTGATGAAGTACGTGAAAAGCATCTCTGCCAGCCGAACCAGGCTTCCTCTCCCTCCGAGGCTACCGCCTGCAAAGCCGACGGCTCCTCTTTCTGATGCCTGGGGCGCGGAGGCGGAGGTTACCTCGGAAGCCACCCCCTCTCCAGCCGGCAAGCAGGGTGATTCCCTTGCAGGGATTCATACTTCCCAGGGATCACGTCCTGTTAATTCTGAAGAAACTGGGGAGAGTGTTCCCCTGGAGAGCAGGAGAAAGAGGGACAAAGAGCCTTCAGGGGCTACACATGTGGTTGATCTGGAGGCCGACGTTGATACGCCTGAGCCCAAGCGCCCTGCTCGTGACGTCCCAAGCACCCTCTTCTCAGAGGAAAATACGGAGTTCCATTATACTGCAAGCAATAGTCTGGATGTCTCTGCCTTGCTCTCAGACTCTGGCGCTATTTTAGCTGATCGCCTCACCAAATCTGTAACCGCTACTTCCAATCAGGTGATCCAGTATATCCAGCCCACCTCCAGGGTCCTTCAAGCCTCTGCTGAGCTGACGGCTCTCAGCCGTCTGAGTGATGAAGAGCTGGTGGTTATCCCTGGGATGTCACCCTTATCACCAATTTGAAGGATCAACTGGTGAAAGAGGAGGGCGAGCTGGAGGAGGCAAAGGGTCAGGTGACTCGGTGGAAGATTCAGGGCGAAAAAGCCGTGAGGGAGACATCCAAACTGGAGGTGGAGCTGAAGGAGAGCAGGTTGGCAATGGAACAAATTAAAAAATCCTTGGCTGAGCTGGAGCACACCAAAATAAGGGTGGTTGGCTTGGAGGAGCGTCTGTCCAAGGCTGACTCAGATCTCAAGCATGCCCAGGATGATCTGAAGATAAAGGGCGAGGAATGGCAGATGGAGAAGGATGCCATTCTGCAGGAGGCTGATGCCGCAGTGGAAACGAGCTTTCAGGATGGGGCCTCTTCTTTCTTGGAGCTTGTTATGGAAGTAATTAGGGAAATGTTCCCTGATTTTAATGAGGATGCCTTCCGAAGCCTTTATACTACCAAGAACGAAGCTCGAGCAAACAGGCCGCCTGACGAGGCTGCTGGCCCTAGTCAAGATGCTCCCAACGTTTAACATGCAGGGCAGTCGTCCTCTGAGGGCTCCTGCCCTAATCCTGCTACGCCTTTGCTCCCTTGATGACATTTTAACCTTTTTTGCGCGTCGAGACCTGATGTGGTCGGCTGCCTTTATCTGATGTAATATTTTAATTTCTTCGTTTCTGGATTCTTAGTCTTCTCTTTGCTAAACACTTTTCTCTGTTGTGAATATATTTCCTTTACATTTGTTTGTCTTTCCTTCTGAGATATGGCCTGACCCTGGCTTCTATTCGAAATCCAGGGGGCCTGCCCCCTGCCTGCCCAGGGGTAGGCAGGGTGGTTTTGCGTTTTTTATACAAGGTTGAGGGGTTGCCCCCAGTCCTTGTTCTTTTAGGCGTGCGAGGCCTGGCCTGACCATGGCTTCTGTTCGAAGTCCAGGGGGCCTGCCCCCTGCCTGCCCAGGGGTAGGCAGGGTGGTTTTGCGTTTTTTATACAAGGTTGGGGGGTTGCCCCCAGTCCTTGTTCTTTTAGGCGTGCGAGGCCTGGCCTGACCCTGGCTTCTGGTCGAAGTCCAGGGGGCCTGCCCCTTGCCTGCCCAGGGGTAGGCAGGGTGGTTTTGTGTTTTTTATACAAGGTTAGGGGCTCCCCCCAGTCCTTGTTCGTTCGGCGCGTGGGATCCGGCCTGGCCCTGGCTTTTGGTCGAAGTCCAGGGAGCCTGCCCCCTGCCTGCCCAGAGGTAGGCAGGGGGACTTAAAATTTTCTTGGGAGGTCAATTTCTCCTGGTTTTAGCAATAGAGGGCCTCCCCCTATTGCCCCCTGCTCATTTGTGTGTGGAAGAATGCAAATTTTAAGCAGACAACGAGTATAAACTTTTGGACTTTTCATTTCTTCAACTTTTTACAGTAATTTGTGGTCGGAGCCGTCGACATTTCATTTTGACCGTTCTCCGCCAGTTTTTTCTTGAAAGGAAAATTACTTAGCTTCCTAATGACTTAGAGGTAGTACTTTTTCAATGTGTCTGCATTCCAGTGGGCGGCCAGTTCTTGCCCTCCAAGATTGGCGATTTTGTAGGTGCCTGGCCCCTTAATCAGGGTTACCTCGTATGGGCCTTCCCAATTGGCGCTCAGTTTTCCATGCTCCCGTGATTTTCCTACTGCCTACGTTTTTCTTAAGACTAACTCCCTTACTTGGAAATTTCTTTCGTTTACCCTCTTGTTGTATGCCTTCCTCATTCGCTGCTGGTAGGAGGCTATGTTCATGCTAGCCTCCTGCCTTACTTCGTTGACTAGGTCCAGGGCCTCAGTCATTGCTACTTCATTGTCTACCCTGTTATACTGCTGAGATCGCAGGGTGGGGATCCGTGCCTCTATGGGCAGCAGGGCCTCTGCCCCGTATACCAGGCCAAAGAGGGTCTCACCCGTGGACTCTTTTTGTGTAGTCCTAATTGACTATAGTATGCTTGGCAGCTCATCTGCCCATCTGCCTTTAAGCTCATCCACAATTTTCTTAAGCCCATTCAAGATCTGTTTATTGGCAGCTTCAGCCTGCCAGTTGGTTTGGGGATGGCAGACAGCAGAGTAGGCGACTGCTATACCATGGCCTTCCAGCCAAATTCTTAAAGGATCATTGTCGAGTTGCCTTCCATGATCAAATACTAGCATTTTTGGCAGGCCAAACCTGGTTATGATGTTTCTCCAGATTACCTTTCTGACAGCAGGTTCTGTGATGTTTGGCACTGCTTCTGCTTCGATCCACTTGGTAAAATAGTCGATTCCCACAATTAGAAATTTCCTGCCCCCAGTCGCAACAATGAAAGGGTCCAATATGTCCATTCCCCACTGAGCGAAAGGAATGGGAGACAGAATTGGCCTGAGTTCCTGAGCCGGGGCGTGAATTGATGGGGCAAAGAGCTGGCACTTCCTGCATCTTTGAGTTACATCTTTCGCATCTGCTAGCAGGGTTGGCCAGTAATACCCTACTCTCAGGGCTTTGTGGGCCAGGGACTTCCCTCCTATGTGATGACCGCAGATTCCCGAATGGATGTCATCCAGGACTTCTTCAGCCTGCCTTGCCCCCAGACACTTGAGCAGGGGTGGAAGAGAATGATTTCTTGTACAGGTATTCTCCTATCAGTATGAACCATGCGGCTCTTGCCAGCGTCTTTCCTTTTTGAGCAGGGTCAGATGGCAGAATTCCATGCTTTTTGAATTGGATGATTGGAGTCATCCAATCTCCAGGGTCTGTTTCTTCAATGACGTTGACTGGCTGGCAGGGGGTGGTAGACTTTTCTTGGACCACGTCGACCCAGACCAAACTTCGTATGTCTTGTAAGCTGGAGCTGGCTAGTTTTGACAGGGCATCCGCCCGGTTATTCTGAGACCGGGGGATCTGCCTGACTTCGTAGGACTTGAGCCCTAACAACTCTTGCTTCACCTTATCCAGATACGTGGCCATCGCCTGGTCTCTTGCTTCATATTCTCCGTTAATCTGGTTGGCGATGAGCTGGGAGTCTGTTGCTAAAACAACCCACTCTGCCCCTGCGGCCTTGGCCAAATTTATGCCTGCAAGGACGGCTTCATACTCGGCTTCATTGTTGGATGCAGGGAAGGTGAACCTGAGAGCGTGCTTGAAGTCCATTCCTTCAGGGCTGGTCAGTACGACCCCGGCCCGTGCACCGTTGGCTGTTGAGGATCCATCTGTATATACTACCCATTCACCGGCGGGGGGATCGTCTTCCTCCGAATGGGAACATTCGGCCAGAAAATCCGCCAAAGCTTGTGCCTTGATGGCTGCCCTGGGTTGGTAGGATATTCCCAGCCCGCTCCATTCAATGGCCCATTTCAACAGTCTCCCAGACTTCTCGAATTTTTCCAGGACCTTTTCCAACAGCTGGTCGGTCAGCACCACGACAGAGTGCGCGTCGAAGTATGGTATGAGTTTTTGAGCTGCGATGACGACTGTGTAGGCTGCCTTTTCCACCATTGGGTAATTTTTTTCTGCTGCCCACTTACGAAGTATATAGGCTGCTGAGAGCCTGCTTCTTCTCTGAGGATAACTGCGCTTATCGTTGAATTCGTTACAGCGATGTAGAGGAAGAGCTTCTCCCCTGCCACTGGTCTTGCCAGGGTGGGGAGTTTCTTCAAATGCTCTTTGAGCTGCTTGAAAGCCTCTCTTTGTTCATCTTCCCATCTGAACTGTTTGTTCCCTTTTAGGACTTTGAAGAACGGGGTTGATCTGTCTGCTGACCTGGCGATGAAGCGCGCCAGGGCAGCCATCCTGCCAGTCAGGCGTTGGATGTCTCTTATCGTTTTTGGTTCTGGAAGATCCATGACGGCCTGAACTTTTTCAGTGTTGGCGTCTATCCCCCTGGCACTGACCAAAAAGCCCATGAACTTTCCAGAACGAACTCCGAATGTACACTTCTTGGGATTGAGTTTCATTTTATAAGTTCACAGGGAGGAGAAAGTCTCCTGCAAATCCATCAGGTGTTCCCCGTCCCCCTTACTTTTTACGATGGCGTCATCGACGTAAGTCTCCAAGTTCCTACCCCTCTGATTTTCGAAAACTTTGTCGACTAGTCGCTGGTAGGTGGCGTCTGCGTTCTTGAGCCCAAATGGCATCATTTTATACATGTAAGTGTCATAGCTAGTGATGAAGGCGCACTTCACCCTGTCAGGCTGCCAAAGATACACCTGATGGTGCCCTGAAAAAGCATCCAGAAAACTTAGCATGGAGTACCCACTAGTGGCGTTCACCAGCTGGTCTATCCTTGGAAGGGGGTAGCAGTCCCTCGGGCATGCGTTGTTGAGGTTCGTGAAATCCCCGCACATCCTCCATGCACCCGAGGACTTCTTTACCATCTGTGGACATGACATAGGTCCACCCCGACGCGGCGACGCGCGGGTTTGTTGGGGAGGCGATAGAATTTCCATATGAGATGGATCGAATAGAATTTTAAATCGAAGTAGGAGTCGCCACCGAATTTTATGGTTATTCGGAACCATACGAACCCACTCTATGCCGTAGTGGGCCATATTTAAAACATGGCCCATTTCCGATGTCAGAGTTTATCGGGTTCGTCCCTTAGCATTTCGATACCGATGCCGACTGGAGCGGTTAATCGTATATTGAATGACTCTCGTTGCCAATGGTTTCGGACATCCGGAAACCACGGTTCTGAGTAAGGGGTGAGGGTACGTGTTGGGAAGTTCATTGAGAACACCCAACCCCGCCCGCACTTAGCGGCCTTTACTAAGATATCGTTCGGTTTTGTGTACACGCGTTAGTTCGACGATTGAATGATATGCAGAGATTATTTTCCTAAGACATGTGAGGAAAAATAAATAAATGGGTTGCTAAGTCGTTTAATGCATATTAAACTAATAACGTCAAAGTTATTTTAGCATGTGAAATTCGTTTTAGTCTAATAAAACAAACGATAAAAATAAATCGCTACAAAGAAGGAGCAAACGAGTTAGTAACGGTTGAATAAATCGAATAAAGATGTGAATAATATGCATGATTTTTGAAAAGATTTATGTCACGTGATGGATTCGCACGCGTCGACCGAGGTCAAAAAAAAGGTATTTATCGAAATATGTCGCGAAAGTCGCTTTTTATGTAAGACTCGAAGAGAATAAAAAAATAGAAAAGCGAGGAAACGAAAAAAAGAGGACCCGGCCAATCAGGCCACCGCGCGAGTCGCCTGACAGGCGCGCGACTCGCGTGGCGGTCTGTTCGGGTTTTTTTATTTTGTCGAAAAATCGTTAATTTTTATAAATCGCGTACAAATATGGATTAATTTATACCCGATTCATATTTTCGATATTCGATTATGAAATCGCTATCAAATAGTTAGAATGATTTTGGAAAAAGTAAAAAAACGTTTTGAAAATTGTTTTGAAAAAAGAACAGAAATTGGACGAAAAATTGTGACAGAAAAAAAAAATCGTAAAAAAATTGTGATAGAAAATTTGTGACAAAAAATCGTGACAAAAAAAAATCGTGACAAAAAAAAATCGTGACAAAAAAATTGTGACAAACAATCGTGACAAAATAATTGTGACAACAAATCGTGACAAAAAAATTGTGACAAAAAATTGTGAAGGGGAGAAAAACGGGATTTGAAACACCCTCAACCTACATGCTTTGTTTTCTCGGGATAAGGCTCGTCGGAAAGTGGCTTAAACTTAGGAGCGTCGAGATGATGAGGATGAGTTTAGGGTGTCGGTTTAGGTGGGTGGTTTGGACGTCGGGTTTGGCCGGACGGTTGGGACAGTTTCTCGGGGCTTCGAGGCTTCGGAAAGGTGTCGGGATTTGCTAGATATCGAGGTTGTATGAAAACCGTGTTATGAGGCTGTTTTTTCGGGGTTTATTGTTGTGATGTGATGGGTGTTCATTGTGTTGGACGGGAGGTCCTATTTATACGGAGTTTCCGACCTTGGTTTAGGATAGTTTGAATACCGCTTAGGATAGGAAACGTAGGAGTTTGAGGAGCATGAGAATTCCGCTTTCTTGGCCAAGAAGAAAGGGTGTCACGGCTGATTGAGGAGTGTTTGGCCGAGTATTTGGTACTCGGTCAATGTCTGACTCGGTTTCCGGATAGAATTCCTACTTGAGGTCGAATTCTACCTTTAACAGAATTGTTTAATGCTTTAATGAATCTGAAATTTTGTAGGAATTTGGGTAGGAATCAACCGTATGAGTGTCACGGCTGACTCACATGTCTCGGGAAAATCTTTGACCGGGTTTTGACTCGGTCGCTAAAAGACGGTTTTACCCCTGGTGACGGTTTCAACTCAAATTAGTGTTATTTGACTCGAAATGACCCACTAGGCCTAAATTTGAGGTCGGTTTTATAAGATTTGTACTCCTTAAAAAGTCTAAACCAAATGTCCATGTTTACAAGCCCATATCCGAGTCCGTCAAAGCACGTTTACGTCCAATCATCATCGGGTGTTTGGCGGGAACTACTATAGACACCTGGCGGTCAAAATGTGAGTGTCTACACCATCACTACATTTGCTAGCCATTCAGGGTAGTCGCAGATTTCTATGAAATCCGCCTTCAAAAGTTTTTCTATTTCCTCCTTAATGGCCAGGTCTTTTTCTGTCGACATATTTCTCCTTTTCTGCTTCACAGGGCGGGCCTCCGGGTTTACATTCAGCCTGTGAACGATATAAGCCGGGTCGACCCCCGGCATTTCATCTGCCGAGTAGGCAAACACATCCTTGTTACTCCTTAGGACCTTGATAAGCTCTGCTTGGTAGGACTCTTCCAGATCAGCCCCTATGAGGACTTGTCTCCCAGGTTCTAGGTCCACCAGCATGCTCTCCCCCCCAGGTTCAAGGTGGTCAGCTGCCTTCTGGCCAGCTGGAATCTCACCCTCCCTGCTGGGGGAACTGTCAGCCTTTCTTTTTCCTTTTCTTTCCGTTTTGTGGGTCTGCAGGGCCACAGAATAACATTGTTTGGCCGATTCTTGGTCTCCGTGCACTTTTCCCTCCATACCAAAGTCTGTCACATAGGCTATAGTTAGAGCCCTGATTGATATGGCGGCTTCCATTTCGTCTAGGGTGGCTCTGCCTATCAGGGCGTTGTATGCGGATTTCGCGTCTACCACAATGAATGACGCCCTAACATTCCTGGCGGAGGTTCCCTCCCCAAATGTTACTGGCAAATCTATGATCCCCATGGGAAGCACGCCTGCTCCGCTGAACCCATACAGTGATCCAGGGGCAGGCCTGAGGTGTCTCTTTTCCAGGCTCATCTTCTCAAAGGCGTCCTTGTACAAGACGTTTGTATAGGCGCCAGTATCCACTATGCATCTTCTCACGATGTGATTGCTGATTTCAAGGGACAGCACCAAGGGTCACTATGGGGGTATATTACTCGCCCTGCATCATCAGGGGTGATGCTCAGAGTGATTCCCTTGGGACTTCCTGCTTTTTCAGCGTAACAGATTTGGTTTTGTAATTCACGAATTTGTCTTTTCTGGCTTCTCCGGCTTGTCTGTCCCTCTGCATCCCCCGACACTACGTGGATTATCGTGCAATTCTGCACCGAGCCTTCAGGCTTCTCCGCCGTGTCCTTCTGGGTCTTGTTCCTCGCTGCATAGTTACTCAGCCAGCCATTCCTGATGAGTTTTTCAATCTCATCTTTCAGGTGGCGGCATTCGTCGGTGGTATGTCCTACACAGTCATGGAATGTACAAAATTTCTTCGGGTCCCCCTTCGGGCTGTGTGGCTTATTTGGGCGGTTCCATTTAGCTGTTTCCTTCTCCAGCTCAAAGATTTCTGCCCTGGATTTATTAAGAGCTGTATAGCTGTCAAATCTGGGCTGGTAGGCCACACGCTTCTTCCTGGGGATATTTCCCTCCTCAGCTCTTTGTTTTCCTGCTTCAGCTCTGCCGCGTCCACCCCGCGGTCCCCCCTGCGGCCTGGCAGGTCCTGCGGGGGTATCCGGCAGGCTGTGGAACTCTTCTTGCAGCATAAAACCTTCTGCAATTTCCCGAGCCTTAGCTAGGGTCTCAGGCTGAGCTCTGATCATCTGGTTTTTCATCTTCCCTGGAAGTAACGAGATGGTTAGCGCGTACGCTGTAGTTGAGTCATCAATTTCTTTGACCTGCTGGTAGGACAAATTAAATCTCTTCAAATACTCCCTGACGCTTTCGCCCTTCTTCTGTCTGAGGGTCATTAGGTCCAAACGGGTGAGCCGTCGCCCCTTGTTCCCTGCATATTGGTCCAAGAAAGCTTCGGCCAAATCTATGAAGAAGCTAATCGAACCCTGTCTGAGGTCTCTGAACCATCCCTGCGCTAGTCCCACAAGGGTAGTTGGGAAGACTTTGCACCAGACTGCATCGTCCACATCATACATGCCCATGTGACTTTCATATGCTGCTAAGTGATCCTCTGGATCTGAGGTCCCGTCAAACTTGACGGAGGGCATTTTGATCTTTGGGATAGGATACTCTTGTACCTCAAGGTGGAGAGGAGTTTTTGTGGGCCTGCCACCACTCGTGACCTGCTTCCCCCATAGTGGTAACCGTGGTCATCCCATTTTCCAGGGGTCGGTTTCCCTGCACTGGGGGAGCGGTGCCTCGGTGGCCGCCTACTCATAGTTTCGTCCTTCCTGTCAGGGGAGGGGCGTCTGGATCGTTTCTTCTGGGGCCGGTCGAGGTTGTCATCCTGATGATGTCTTGACTCAAGTGGCCGACCCTGATTGAGCCTGGACTGCAGGTTTTGAGATAGCCCTGGAGTTGGTTGTGGTTCTGCCGCCGGTGTCAACCTAGAGAAGACTCCGCCCTGCTTCTCTCCCAGACGCTTAGATGCAGGCTTCCTGTGCCTCATCCGATCTTGGAGGTCCTGGGACAGACCCCACTTCTCCCTGGCAGCTGTGGATTCGGTGGTGTGTATAGAAAACGCCTGTTGCTGAACAGGCTACTCTGGGTTGCTGACAATGCGTCTCTGGGCTTGCTGATATCCTTGAGCAATCCTTACTGCTTTCCTCTAAATGTTCCTGGAAGCGGTTCGCTTCGTGCCCCCGGCCCTTCCTCCACTTTCAAAATGAAGCTGCCCGAGGGTGGTCACAATCCTGCCAACCAGGTCTTCAGGGGTGAACTCCTGATTTAGCATTGCTGAAAAGAAAGTCGCAGTTTGAACAACCTGGGCAGGGGTGAGGTTTAAATTAGGCCTCTGATGGCCACCCTGCCCAGTGGTAACTGCGGTTCCTCCATCAAGGGCTCCACGAAGGCTTGTTCGTCCCACTCCTGGGATTGTTGCATCAGGTGTCCTCCCAGGGGTAGGCATGCCATATAGGGGGATCACCGGTGGTACCGTCGGACCCGCCCAGAACTGGCCTCTATGATTTCAGGCATTTTGTTTGATCGATCGTTGTTGATTTTGGTGGGAAACTCGTGAGCACAACCGTAAGTTTCCCACAGACGGCGCCAAATTGTTCTGGTATGGAAACAATTAAACCCGACTTTGGGTTCGGGTCTTAACAGATGCTATGATGCTTGAATGGTCTACGTTTGAATTCTTTCGGTCTCTCCTTCCTCGCACTCCGGTGGTCAGACTTTCCCGGCGAAGATGGCATGCTCCCTGCACAGTGAACGCACAGGGCCCCGGAGGTGTCCGAGGGAACCCTCTCCGATGCCTAAGTCAGTCCGTGAAATGCCTTAACGAACCTTGTTCGTGAGGAGCTAGGTGGCGGTTTTTAGAGTGAGAGTCTAGAGAGAGAAAATCCAATCCCCCTCATGTGGGAAATAGGAGAGCATTTATACCTTCTCACAAGAGAGAAGAAAAGAGAATAGGAGAGAGAAAGAATGGGTGGATGAGGGAGTGACAAGTGGCTTCATCTTACCCACCCATTCTTTTACCTTTAGGCAAAATGACGGAAGGGCCCCTGGCTTCCGCTACCTCTGCTGGGGGTAAGAACACCCTGGGGGCCAGCAGCCAGGAGGGCTTGTCTGCCCTGCTCGGCCGGCGGCGTGGCCCTGCCGGGCAGGTGAGTGCCTTGGAGTGATTCAATGATCCTCGTTTGGCGAACCTACAGGGCATGCTCTTCTTCATTCTTGGGTCAGGCCATCTTGGGCCCCAAATGCACTACTACAAATTCCTTCGTTTCTTGACGCTTTAAAGGTAGGTTCTCGACGCTTTAAAGTGTCGTAAATTAAATTCTCGACGCTTTCAGAAAGTGTGGAGATTTTGGGCGTCAGGAATTCTCGACGCATTTTTGTGTCGTCAATCTCGACGCATTAAAACGTTGAATATTTTATTCATGACACTTTTCTACGTCACCACATGTACGCACTAAAATATGCAATCTCGACACTTTTCTATGTCACAGTATTTTTTCCCGACCAAATTTTTTTCTGAGCGCGGGAATTTCTACAATTAAAAGTGTCGAGAAATAATAATATAAAATTTTGTTATCAACACTTTAACATCATAAAAGCGTCGAGAATATGATCGTAAAGAATAAATTAATAATATATTTCAATCCAACCCCTACCTCCTTGCAATTGCAAATTTATTTAGTCTAATAAGCGCGACTCTATATTTAATGGATTTATATCAATAATACACAAACATCGAGTTGGCCTTATTGTTAGTAATTATAAAAACAGCCACATACAAATTAATAAAGGTTCATAAAACAAACACTCAATTAGAATAAAGCTTCGTAAGACAAACGCCTAGAATAATCTCTGATCATATACGGAGTATTTCGCAATCTAAAGTAGCATTAAAAAAAACCTAAACAATTATTATTTAAAAAGGTACGTGTGTCTTCCTCCCAAAAAAAATCTATTTAATATCCAAGTTCAAAAATGTGAACCGATTTAGTCAGCCATCGATTTCATCATCCATCAATTCCCTCATCTCCTTTTTTGTGTTCTAGAACGTCCTGCAATGAGGAAAAAAGTATGATAAGGAACTGAATATACCATATAATGAACCATAGATAAGAAGGGAATAATATAAGAAAGGAATATACTTAAAACTAAACCTAATGCATGAAAAGATGACACAAAGTACAATACTCCCTCTATTTCTTGAATTAGCCTCACTTCTCTATTTTTGTGAGGGGAAAAGTGGATCAATGGAGCTAATTCAAGAAAATAGATGGAGTATAAAACATGAGACCCATAGAGCCTAGACTATGAGAAGGTAGTCAACAAACAATTTGAAAAGGTAGTCATAAAATAGATATATCAATGAAGTATTAACCGAAAAACAGTAGGGAAATGTTCCAATGCAAGGCATACAAAAACCATCATTTGGATTGATTACACATCAACTAAATCAATCTGAAGTGCAAACAAATTACAATTCATCACGATTTAGAAAGATGATCATAACCACCCATGTGCAATCTCAACAAACAAATAAAGATGAAGAAAGAGAAAGATGTGAAAGCAAACAGCGACTGAGGCTAATATTTATGAAAAAGAGGGAAGAGAAAGAATGGAAAACCATGAGCCTTGAGGATACGAAGCACCTTGCTACCAGTAACACTTTTGACCTGAGCAGTACCGTGTGAATCCCTCAAAATCCAGCACACTTGGTCGCTTTACAGCATAGGGAGGAGTATTCGAATCTAAGACCTACAGTATTATTCAAGTTGCCTAATATTAATCACTATATATGCAGCAAGTGTGAATTCAAGGATGAAACATTTTTCTAGACTAACTCCAACTACAAAAGAACGGAGCCTATGTAATAATTTTATAGTTATTTCCACAAATATAACGATTCAAATCAAATACAGGAAGAACAATAATAAACATATGAAAAGACGAGACGGAATTAGATAAAAATAAACCTGCACATAGAGCACCATTTGTTGTTGAAGTCCTAACTTGACTTGATTCTCCACAAACTCCTTGGTCTCTTCGGAATCCAGATCCTCCAGCAAGATTAACTAATTAGAAAACGGTTTTTCAAACATGGGTCGGTCCAATAACAGATTAACTAAAGCATGATTCATAAGAAATATGCAAGAAAAGGGGTCGGGTCTGAAGAAAATGAAAGGATGTAAAACTATGAAATATAAATAAGAAACACGTCGTACAAATGGGGATTGTAAAGGCAAAGGGTAAAGATTTGAGAATAGAGAAGTACAATTACGAGAAGATGAACAATACATCACTAAAATTCGACACGTGAACACGAACATGTCACTAAGAGATGAACAAAAGGATTATAGCGAGGACGCGGGAGTGATAAATTGGAGGAACGACGCTGGGCTCTAATAACAACAGCAGCAGCAACTACGAACAAAAGAGCAAATTAGAGACAACGATAATAGCGACATAATGGGAGCAACAGTAGTAAACAGCAGCAGCATCGACAATGACAGAGGACGAGAACATAAATAAGCGAGATTACAAGAAGATAGAACTCAATAACAACAACAAAATGAAGAAGCAACAACACTGCAGCAGCAGCAGCAGCAATTATAAATAACAGTAATGAAACAGCAGCAGCAGCAGCGAAACGACATACATAGCAAGAACAACTATAAGAGTAGAAAACAGTAACGAAATAGCAGCAGGTGCGCGATATTGAACAGAAAACAGAGAAAATTGAAGAATAGAGAACGAATCAAAACAGAATATGGATGAACAGGTAACTGCAGATGCGCACGAATCCCAGAAAAAGAGGACAAATACCAAAGAAAACGCCAGAGTTCGAAAAACAGTTCGATTCACATAAAACAACGGATAAAGTAAACAGGAAGATTAATACCAAAGAGTTCGCCGGAGTTCGAAAAGAAGAGGGGGGAGGAGTACGGTGTCAACAAGGAAAACGAAGATGTGGGTCGATTGCTTGATGATCTCATGAAGGTGGGAAGTGGGCTGGCAATTGGTGACGGACTGACACTCACATAGAACATACTGTAGGATAAAGTAGGGTTCTAGGGTTATAAGATGGGGTGACGTGTTAGGTTGGAGGACATGGACACAAAAATTCGATTCATGCCTTGCTCTTTTAGACTGAAATATATTGAAATTAACTTAATGAAGTACGAAGATAAAATGTGTTTTATGAATTGAACTAAACTAAACGAAATTAAACTGAGCTGAAACTAAGTTGAAAAGAATAGGGCCCTACACGAGAAATTTTGAGATTCCAAATTAGAGGACATGTCGTTGTTTTTTTGGTAAAAGCGGGATACTAACTTTCATTTACCGCTCATTTCATTATTTGACCGCTCATTTCATTATTTGGGAGGGTTTGGTTTACAAAATATAAAAAAATATAACTCTTGACACATTAAAGGGTCGACAAGAAAAATTAGATAAGGAAAAGGGTGGACACTTATAAAAGCGTCCAGCTTAAAGCGTCAAGAAACCAAGGGTTTTGTAGTAGTGATGGCGGGTGACCTGGAGCAGGCTACCGACCCCATCAACAGCTAATAGCTCCTTTTCATAAGTTGAAAAGGCCAAGTGTCTTTCCGACAAAGCCTTGCTAAGGAAAGCAATTGGATGCCCTTTTTTTGACAGCACATCCCCAATGCCTTTGCTGCTTACGTCTGTCTCAACTTCAAACTGTGCAGAAAAATTAGGTAAAGCCAGTAGAGGAGCCTGACTCATAGCCTTCTGGAGATTCTTAAATGCTTCAGTGGTGACTCCACTCCATACAAAACCATTCTTTTTTAAGAGATTAGTCAATGGCTTGCTAATTACGCCATACCCTTTGATAAATTTCCTGTAATAGCCCGTTAATCCCAAAAAAACCTCTTAATTCTTTAATGTTTTTAGGTGTAGGCCATTTCATCATTGCTTTAACCTTAGAAGAATTATTAGATACTCATTTTCCAGAAATCACATGTCCAAGATAGTCAACCTCAGTCACACCAAAAACACATTTACTTTGTTTTACATATAGTTGATGATCTCTTAAGACTTGCAAAGCTACCCTCACGTGATCTTTGTGCATAGCCATTGTGGGACTATAGATGAGGATATCATCAAAGAACACCAATATGAATTTTCTCAAGTAGGGTTTAAAGATGGAATTCATGAGACTTCGAAATGTGGAAGCTAAGGAACATTTGTGAGACCAAAGGGCATCACTAAGAATTCATAGTGCCCTTCATGAGTTCTAAAAGCTGTTTTTTGTACGTCTTCATCAGCCGTTCTGATTTGCCAATAGCCCGCTCTTAGATCAATTTTTGAGAAAATTGATGATCCATGAAGCTCATCTATTATAGGTATGGGAAATTTATTTTTCACAGTTTTCTTGTTAAGTTCGATGTTGTCAACACATAATCTCCAAGTCCCATCTTTCTTCTTAACCAACACCACAAGAGAAGAAAATGGACTCTGGCTATGCTGAACCACCCCACCTTCCAACATTTCTTTTGTAATTTGCTCAATAGCAATCTTCTGTATAACCGGATACCTTCCAACATTTCTTTTGTAATTTGCTCAATAGCATCCTTCTGTATAACCAGATACCTATAGATCCTGACGTTAATTGGAGACGTACCAGGCATCAAATGAAACCGGTGGTCATGGGGCCTATGTGGAGGCAGGTTTTTAGGTTCCTCAAAAACATCATGGAACTCCTCCAAAACTTTGTCTATCTCGTTTGAACTGCTCATATGTTTCACCTCATCGTTCCCTTTTGCGACTGGTTGTACTTGCAATACAAATATCTGTCCAGCCTTACAATTTTTCCACAATTTCTCTTCATTCAACCAAAAATAGTTCCCCTTCTTCATACCTCACAACACTACCTTTTTCCCATTATACAAGAACTCCTTTTTAAGCTCATTAAAATCCCAACTTACTGGTCCTAAGGATGTTAGCAACTGAATTCCTAGAACCATTTCACATCCCCCTAGAGGTACCACCATAACATCAGCACAAAACTCCACTCCATGAAGTTGCCATTTAAAACCTTTACATGTTTTTGAGGTTATTAATGTCTCGCCACTTGCTATAGACACTTTTAATAAAGGGAAAGTGTTAGTCACCCTACACCCCAATCTTCTAGCTACCTTTTCATCTAAAAAATTGTGGGTGCTACTAGAATTTATGAGAATGGGCACATTTTGTGATTTTATTCTTCCTGTAACTCTCATAGTTTGGAATGAATTTTTTCCAGACATAGAGAAATTATGGGATGTTCTTCGTGGAGTTCATCTCGATCCTCCTCCAACTCACCTCCTTCATCCCAACTCCGTTCATCCAACTCTTCACTATTTCCCTCTACAGGTACAAGTTGAATCTGGTATAGTTTCCCCTTACATCTATGGCCTGGGGTGTATTGGCGTATTGCTCATCACAATGAAAGCAAAGATTCTTTCTCCTTCTTTCTTCGATATCAATTGGTAAAGGGGGTATGTTTTTATTGACATATGGAAATGTTTTGGAAGGAATTACATTCTGGCCATTTCTCTGTATATTTGGGGAGTTTCTGTTTCAAGTTTGCCCCTGAAAATTTGTTTTAAAAGGCAAGTTTTTCCAGCAAAGGTTTGTTGAAGTTCTTGCTAACTGAAACGGTCTCCTCTTGTAACCTAGCATACTCCACTGCATCTTCGAGGTTTGAAAGTGTAACACCCGCTATTTTCCTAACGCTTTTATCTTTTCCGTTATGACTTCATCATAAGTTCATAACTCTATCACGTTTCGGCTTTCTGTTTCATCATTTTTTTCCAAACATTATTTTTATTTTTGAGTCAAATAATATTTATTTTTATTTTAAAAGATTTTAATGCTTTCAAACCTATTTATTTGATTTTCATCGTAAACTATTTATTTATTCGCGAGGAATTCCATTTTTCTACAAACTATCAGTTTAGGCTTGGACTTGAGTTATTTATTTTCCTAATAATGTCCAAACAAATTTATTTAATATTTTCAACTAAGAAATATTTTATTTTTTTGAAAATTTACCATTTAAAGATTTTATTACGAAGTTTCGTAAATAATTATTTTCTAACACAAGGTTTATTCTAATTGCTTTGAAATAACCTCAATAATTTGATCCTTTTTTCAACCAACCTAGAACTATTTTTGGACTCCCCTTGTCACCCTTGGACTGTGACCTTGTCACACACTCATCCCTTTATATTTTTTTACACTTTGTTTTATAAAATGGATTAAGCTTTTTAGATATTTTGTTTTTTCTATCATTTATTCTTAGTGTTAATGATCAAACTTTTCAAGCTCCATCTCCTCATTTTGGCTGGCCAATATCATTAGTATTTGGCCACATTTTGATCAAAAGTCATGCATCATTTATGCTTAAGAAACCCTTTGTTTTTCTTATCATTCATTTACAAAAAAAAAAGCAAAACAACTCTCTTTTCCTCTTCATTTGGCCATGTTTCCCAGCATCCACCAGCCCCAATTTTGTGCAAAAATTGAGTCATAATCGTCTCGTTTTCATCATCAAATTAATCGTTATTCTAATTCCTTCGATTAGGTAATAATCGATGATATTTTCGATCGTTATTTACCTTGATTCTTTGAGTTTTTCTCATGGTATTTTTCTACCATATTTGTCGTGTGCTGAAGGATTTGTGGACGATCCCGAAATCGACCAATTTATAATCGATTCGGATTTGGATTAGAGGTAACGTCGATGTTACTCGGTATTGCTTGATTTTATTTGTGTAATTGCATGTATATAATTATAATTTTATTTTTGACAATATATGTTTGTCTCATATTCTGGAAATTTTTTAAAAGTCATAAATTTGCATGTTTCAGTATTTTTATACCTTTTACGAGATTAACGATTAAATTGTTATATTATTTTTTAAAATCGTAATATTCGGCCTAAACATATAATATAAATATATTCTGTAAAAATGATGTTTTTGATGATTTTTGATAATTTGGTATTTTTCTGATATTTTAAGTATCGATTAATGAATTATTTCCGTTTTCGGACAAAAATGATTAAAAACCGATTTTTAATTCTAGCACTTAAAATTTTTATTTTAGTCTGAAATTTGGCGTGGATGACCTTTCTGGAGAAAAAGAATTTTATGAACTTTTTTATAATTTTTCAGAATTGGTTAGTGGGTGAAATAATTAATCACTTTAAATCATCGTTTATCGTTAAAACCGGGTTTGTCATTTTAATCTCCGATTTGTGATTTTTGTTTTAAATCTGGAAAAAAAATGTTTCTGATGGTTTATTGATAAAATGTATTTTTATGATTTTTAGTGCTTTAATAAAATATTAGGAACGACAAGTTTTATTAAGAGAATCGTTAATTGTGGAAACGTGTTTTAAAAGACGGTTTTAATGGAATTTGTGAAATCTGGAATTTTGGAAATATGGGAAAATTGATATATTCTGGAAAATCATGATTTTTAGGATTGATAATAATTTTTGGATATTAATACTTAAATCATTTTGTAATTACTATTTTTATTAATCGTTATTGTCGAGATTAGACGATTAACGAGAAAACTCTTTAAAAATCGAGTTTAAAGATTCTGAAAAAATTATTTTTCTGGACAGAATGTTCAAAATTGTATTTTAGCTATTTTACATAATTTTTATACTAATTATCAAAGCCTTTAAATGATAGTGTTGATTTTTGGACAAAATTACAATTTATCGTTAAAATGCTCCGTTTCAACTAAATGAATTATTTTTCCAGCAATTTTGAAAATATTGAAATCTGGAACTTTAAGATTTAAATCACCCCTTATCATATTCTAAATTTGTTTAATGGTTTAATTAAATAAAAGACGTTAAATGATTTATTTTGACATTTGCCGTAAAATCTTATTTATGCTTGTTTTGTCAAAATTATTAATAATTAGGGAATTTTGGTTTTATAAATTTTAAAAACACTCTAATTAGTGGTATTAAAATAATTTAAGACATTTTTTTAATAAACACTCGTGTGATATTTCAATAATTTCATAAACCCAAACATTCTCACTTTAACAGTTAATATCGTTAAGGCCAAGAGTATTAGTTTTATAAATCTATATCGTTTATTAAAAATGTTGTATTAGTATGAACTAATATTTACGATATTTTGATATGATATTATTTTTAGTAATATTTCTAAAAATTGAAATTTCATAAAATAGAAAGTTTCCTCTTTTAGAATATAATGATTACTCCTTTTTTTCTCTTATTATTATAATGATTATATCTTTTGAATATCGATAATGGCTTTGTTTTGGAGTTATGGAATAAGAACAAGTGTGAGGTTAGAGTAATATATTCTAGGGTTTACGTTTTTGCCATCAACTATAAGACTAGTGTATCAGGAATCGGTACATTAGTTGTTGAACCGGGTGACAGGTATCCCAGGAGTTGTGTATATTTTGACCTTAAGCTTAGGCCTCGCAGTAAATCGCCGTCATAAGTTGAACTGGGTGACAGGTAATCCCAGGAGGGGTGTGCATTATCTTAAACTAGGGTCACGCATTTATAAGTCGCAGCTCTATTATGGTTGAGTAGCCTAGTTAGAGATCGAAGTTTGATTTGTTTGAACTAAGTTCTCGAAGCTAGTTTTTAGTATTCTCCTAGTGAAAGTCTAGCCTTCGACACTGATTCTATCCATAACGCCATTTTGAATATTTTTATTATTATCGATACATTTTGGTTTGCGGGTTGGCAAATATTTGAAGTTTTTTTATGAAAACTTGTTCTGATTTTATTGTTCTAATAATTATACTGTTCCAATATAATTATTGGGCTACCATTTTCTTGTTGCCTAAGGGAGTTATAAATAGAATCGAGACCGTTTGTAGGAATTTCCTATGGGAAGGATCAGCTGAATATAGAAGAATTCCACTTGTCTTCTGGGACATGGTTACTAAACCAAAACGAGAAGGAGGCCTTGGTATTAAACGAGCGGGCACATGGAACATCGCTGCAGTTGGGAAACTTGTAAATTGGCTATATGATAATGATGAAAGACTTTGGGTGAAATGGATTCAATCGAATTATTTGAAAGGAAAAGACTGGCACACATACAGCCCCCCTCTGGATGTTGCTTGGACATGGAAATCAATATGTAAAACCAAGGAGAAACTGAAAGCTGGGTATGAAGACGGGGTATGGACTGCTCATGTGAAGGGATATTCGGTTGCAGGAGGATACAGTTGGCTTTCTGGTGAGCATCCCAAGCCAGACTGGCATCAAATGACTTGGGATAACTAGAACACCCCAAAGCACTCGGTCATCACTTGGTTAATGCTCAACAAAGGATTGAATACGAGAGACAAACTGAAGAGGATAGGCTGTTGTACAGAAGACAGCTGCTGCATTCGTAATGCAGCGCCTGAAATTAGCCAGCATTTGTTTACTGAGTGTGAGTACAACAATCGGATAAAAAAGGAACTGGAACACTGGATACAATGCCCGTTCCCACCAGATTATAAAATTCCAGATGGCCCGGATGGAAGAATGCTTGCTATGACTATGAATGCATATCATTATTGCATCTGGATGACGAGGAATAAGGCTCGTATTGACGGTTACCTTCCTAGACCTGAGAACATTGCTAGAGAAGTGAAAAAGGAGATCGAAATTAGATTACATGGCATTCTACAACTTCGGCATATCAAAGAGGCTGAAACAGATAGAATAAACCTTTTTCTAGCCAAGGACTAATTTTTTTTCCTGGCTGTACATGTTTTGTAACTTGTCATACCTTTTTGTGATATAATATAATACTCCTCACATTTCCACCAAAAAAAAAATATTTTAAGTTTTCTCCGAAAGCTTATTTTTATGAATAATGTTTACTGTTTTCCATTTTTTTACTATTTTTCTATAATAGTAATTACAGTTTTAAAATCCTGTTATACGGTTGGGAGAACGTTGACGTTGCTCCCCACTGATTGTGGCTGTTATGTTTTTAACATGGCAAGTATATGTGTTTTCCTTCGGATGGGCTAGCGAGCATGGATCCTGCTTGCTTTAATAAGATCACTGTATTATGGATTGTTAAAACCCATTTTATGGATTTTTTTTATTTTGTAGTCATTTTTATTTTATGGATTATGTATTGACTTACCATTTTTATTTAATCAAGACATAGCTACAGTGTGTTATAATCACACTTCTACGGTGTTTCCGCCACTGTATTGCGTTAGAATTTCTAGGGGATTACAAAAAGCCCTCAAGAAGGTGTTGCGTTAGAATTTCTAGGGGATTACAGAAAGCCCTCACAAAGGGTTTGATCAATTGTTTCAAGCCCCCAACAAAGCTATCTAAGAAATATTGGTCAGGTAGTAACGAGTTTCTTTGCAACATTAAACCCCTCAAATGCTCAAAAGAATAAAGATAGTCATCTAATGACCCTTGTTGGTGCAATTTATTAAATTGTTCAACTATGTTAAATTACTACCCATTTCCTCCTTGAATCTAGTGCACAAATCGATCATAAAATCCTCCCAAACAATATTGTTCCTCATAGCGATGTAGCTCTGGACCTAACCTTCAACCCTTCCCAACATGTATAATGAGGCTAAATCAACTTTATGAATATTTGCAATTTTGCATAAGTCGAAATATCGTACACATTTCTTGACCCACATTAAAGGATTATTACCATCGAAAGTAGGAAATTCTATTTTTGGTGAAAATCCTAAATTACAAGGGTGATTGTGATGATTACCTTCCGGTACTAGACTTTGCATCTCTGTCCTGTAACAATTTCAGAAGTTGTTCCTGTAGGGTTACAACCCTTAAACCAAGGACTTGTTATGAGTACTAACCGAAAAGACAAAAGTAGAAGCATAATAATTATACCTTATTTGCAGCGGAACAGCGTATTAATAAGAAGTATAATAAACCCAGAAATATATATAATCTTCACGGACAGAATAAATAATCTTCACGGATAGAATAAATAATTCCCACTAACGGAATAAAGCACCCCAAACGTGATGCCTCCTTTGGTATCCACACGGGTACGAAACTACAACATATATGCTAGCATAAGGGGTTTTGAGACCATCTCACAACTTCTCTCTATATCTCTCTTATAACTCTTTATAAGAAGAATACTTCGTATATATATATATATTATGAGTCAATACTCTTAATTCCGTATTTTGGTTTATCATATGAACTTCCTTATATAGAAGATGAGAAACAAGAATTATGTTATTACTATAACTCTAATTACCATAATTAGATTATTAGTATAACTCTAATTACCATAATCCAACAACGCAGTTGAGTCCGTATTACTACTGACCCGATATAATTAATATCGTTATATTAATAATATCTCATACACATTGTGTGTGACCCAATGAGCCCACTTAAGACTACTAGACACGTAACTCATTAACATGACAATCCGACATCGACCTCTAGCAAGGCATATCAGATACATAGACTTAAGCGGGTTAATCCGTAGGACAATGGACATAACTCCTTCAGTCTCCCACTTGTACATGTCCTCCCAAGAACGGCGTTAAGTCTCTTTGCTACTATTGTCTCCAATTGAGAATGAGGTAAGAAGAAGTGTCATCCTCACATGTCTCAATCTTTTACTCGAATATTTGAGTTGACTTGTTAAAAGAGCAGATAGATGACAATCATCCTATTTGAGCGCGGCCACGCATTTGCACAAGTCACACTCTTCGAGTGGCCAAGAAACAATAAATTCCCTTCAATAAAGGAAGAGCAAATCCCCTCTTGTCTAACCACATCCTATCACATGATCCATGCATGCCCAATAACCATCCATAGCCCCCTTTCACAGGTGACGAGGAATAGTATCAAAGCATACACATTACATGTACAGAATAGTCAAAGACTCATGTCTAAAGACCGTACAAGTTCATAACTTGCAAAGAACTTTACTGACACTAAGCGAAATCTTAGTAAAATCCTTTTCGGCGGGTCTGTCTAATGTATGTTCTTGACATACACCCGTGTGCCTGGTTTAGTATCTCAATACCTATGACTCAAGGAACTTAGTCATCAACCAACTCACACACCAGTCTTTTAAGGGTATTCAAATGTCCCAACACAATACCCTAACTAGAGACAAAATAATTACATCATCCAAATAGACTTCCAAGATTAAGTCACGTACTTAGTGATCTATTTCATCAATGTAAATTATTTAGGGACAAAACTCGGTTACATTAACCAAATGACAATATGTCATACATATATCAATTATCGAAATAACTCCCACTAAACCAAACACCTCTAAAAGTACTAAGACCACTCGCCCATGCGTCTTATACCGATCATAACCAATATGATCTTTATGTAGAGGAGGTTTCGGGACATACAACATTTATATCGGTTATTTACAAGCATATGACCAATCTACCTTCTCTCAATTAAGGCAAAGTGTTAGTTTCATGAGCAACAATTGCTTCATAAACTTTAAAGTTGAGTGTGTGCTTGATTCGTAATCAAACGTCTATTTGTTTCAAAAGCAATAAAACACTAACTTTAGTTATTAGTCATAAGTTTGTCCTTTGGAACTGTTCCAACACACAACTTCTTATTCAAAACAAAATTTACTGATATTATAATCTCACGTCATCTTTGTCTATTTGGAAATATGAATCGTTGCAACTTATTTACAATAATTCGCTTATCACATCATGCGCAAAGGAACAATTCTTAGATAGCATTCTAGTGACACTCACTAGATTAGTATCTGCTCGTCACACGAGCACATAATAAACACATTTCTTGCAAAGTCTCATAGACTAAAGCAATCAAATGTCGTTTAGTTAGAGAAGTATATCACTTACATACCAAATCATAATGATAAATGCAGTCTCACTAGCCTATTGTACACACTTTGTCTCTTCGTCTCAAAGGAAAACAAACATCTTTGAATTACCTCATTGAAAACGAAGATATTGGCTCCATGCTCTAATCAAATCGGAATATTCACATTTGCCTAGCAATTTTAATAATATGAAATTCATTCGAAGTGTCGCACACATCATATTGCATCCATGTCAAGAAATGTATTTCACATATGTATGTCCAAAACTCATCATAATGAGTGATGACATTTAAAGTGCTAAATCAACCTTAATAGACTTAAGCATAATGTTGTAAAAAAGGTTTTTCCATAGAAATTACTAAGAGAGCAATCCTTAATTATCAACTATGCTTCATAGATACTCTTATATCAATCCACATCATCTTTATATTGAAGACTATTCTTCACTATAAGATCCATTTAACCAAAATCTATACTTGGTAGTTATGATATGTGGAATCTATTAGATTTATGACTTCATGTGACTCTTGGAGTCTTTGCCCAATATTGTTTCATCATAGGTCAAACCTATGTAGGGTAATATTTTGCAGGTAAGATGATCATCATGACTTTTCATGGATGCATCAATATCCTCTTCAACAGTTGTAGAGAATTCCTGTTAATCTTGAACATTTTAAGGTCGATTCTACTACCACTGTTTCTATTAGAAATCAGATCTCTTTAAAAGAAACATACTACTCCATGCAACAAAACAATTTTGTTCTTTGGATGGTTTGTAGAATTAACATAATACCCCCTAATAAAACACATGTCATAATTGAGTCTAAGTTCTAGAAAACGATTTTCTTTAAATTTTAAGACTTGATAATTAAGAAAAGACTTTTTAGAACATTTTCAATCCATATCTCATATGGTGTCTATTCTCCGACTTACATGGACAATCTCATCAACATTGTAGAAAAACTTTTTTTAGTGCATAACTTTCTAAAGCATCAATAAAAGCTGGATGACTCATCATAGACCAAATCATATCAAATAAGGTTCAATGTAGTTTTGAAACACTTTTCACTACTTCTAAGATGATAACAAACTTTTAGTTCAATTCCTCTCTATTTCAATCATATCGAACAACTTGTACCAACTTATCAAGTTGATCTTGTACTTTCATCTGAATTTCCTTGAATAATTCAAAGCATTCAGTTTCAAATTTCATCAAATATGGTAAAATTAAGTGATTTTCCTTTTATATATGAAACAACAACGTTTGTCCATTTCATCATAAAACGCTTCACTTATATACCATTATTCCACCCTTTTTGAGCCATCACATCCACAATGTAATAGTTGCATTTGGTATCTTATACCAAAACAATAGAATGAAAGTAACAATTACTCTAGTAACATACACACCAGAAGTAATACTTCAATAATTGATTTGCTGATTTTCTAGACATTTCTAGAAACTATCTACCAATGTCATATATATTGGTCATTATATTAATGACTAATAAAATCGTACATAATCTAAACTTGGCAACAAGTTTGTGTATGACAACGATTGTGCTTCCCTTACTTTAACCAACATCTTAGATTCATTCATCATTATCTCAAGCAATTTTCTAAATGAACTCATAGAACATTAGTTTTATTTGCTTTCTTGATGATACAATGTTCAATCGTCTTTTAACATCTCATGCTAAAAGGTGAGAAACCTTATTAAGTCACATGTTTATTCATAATAAAGTGACCTAAACTTAGGACTAATTGAAAAGATTTCAACTCCTAATTCTTTAGAAAGAAGCATCCAAAATTTCCTGATTATCAATATAATCACGTCATCGTATGACATGGATTAATTAGATCATCTTCAACATTTTCTAACTTAATGGGAACGGTTCCCTTCATTGAAACAATTAATTTTGGTACTTATAATCATCTTCATGACTCTAATTATACAGTCCATACTGTACATTAACATTGGTAATAATTTGTCGGAATTATCCTTCACAAGAACAAAATCCGTATCTCTAATTTTGAGAACAATTCTCAAGATACCAACCGACGAGGTTGAACAATTCAAACTCATCTTTAATAAATGTGATGAAAGTGACTAACATACAACTAGCTACAAATATGTGCAAAGTAAAACGATAATTAACATTAATTAAAAATCTTAAACAATTTTAAGATAAAATCATGAAAACTACCCTCAAGTTCGCATAATATTCCAAGATCCTAAACCTTTTGTCGCTCAAGTGAACTTGGGCTCACTGCTCAAGCTCCAAAATAGGGTAGTCACTTACATCTCTATGTAAGTCCTAGTTCGTCGGAATTAGTCATCACATGACATAAACTATTTGCCTCAAAGTCCAAGTCTGACTTGATAGCAATGTTAAGCAAACCAGACTGAACCTGCGGGTAACCGTTACCCACCTACTCAGTTCACACACATCGGCAAAGCACCGCTTAGACAGTCACTTCAATCAATGATATGAAATTGTTGTAGTGGTCAATTCTGGAAAGGCAATACTTAAATATTTGTGCGAGGGCTTAAATGCATATGGGTCCTAACCAAGCCACTAGGTCAACTTACAAGGCGACCTATCAGTTCTAACCACACAAGTCACAAGTCTCAAACAATAAAAATTCATTCTATCATATGACATAATAATTTAATTGTTACTAATTTAATTGTTACTAGTGATTTGTGCATAAAACAAGTTAAAAGATCTCATATCTTGATTCATAATCATATCACAATTCATAATTGCTATTTGGTTTGACCAATTTCACCAATATCTTTCATTTTTCCAACTACGAGGAACAATTTCTCACCCGGAAAAATTGAATGGATATACAAAACTCGATTCACAATCGATATGCAATTTATAATTGTCATATAGATGAAAAATTCATCAAAATCAAATAAGACTCAAGAAACTCCTTTTTCAATCTATATATGATAATGTGATAATTAAAATGCAAAACATTATTTAGCCGATTTAGAAAACTAATTTTTCATTGATTGGGAAAAATAAAAGTATAATCCATGTTTGATTCATAATCAACACACAAACGCAAGAAAACGATTTTTCTTAACAGCGTCACCCGACCCGACACAACGTCATCCGAGTAAATATTGTGTCGTCTTGGTCAAACCTATGCCGCCCGGGTCATCCCGTTCCGAACAGGACACACTCGTGCCTACCGAGTCATACTCGTGCCCACCGAGTCATACTCGTGTCAACTGGGTTGGCCTTGTTTCGTTCCGTCTCCACCATAATTACAACGAGTATTGTCCTGATCTTATTAGGTCTCATCATCAACGATAAATTCTAGTAATTTTACGTTCCAAATTTCAATCGAATCTTGACTAATCTAATTAGTGTCATCGTCAACAAAGAATTTGAGATTATAGTGGGTCAATTTAGGGTCCATTAAATTAAAACATAATCGATATTAGATCTCAATTTAACTTTAATAATCAATTTCTGAATTTAACAATTTAAACTCATAAAATAAGATAAATCCTAAACTTGATCGATAAGACGATAGACTAGTCGCAATATGGATAAAAGGAAAACTCAAAAAGACCAGTGGGAATAACAAAGTGTACATAAGCACACATGAATGCCGAAGCCACGTGCTTATTTGCAATGACTATACATACAAATATAAAATCAAGCAATACTTATTTGCAATGACTACCGTGAAGAATGCGGCATGATCAGTATTAACCCAATTCTCTCAAGAAATAGATAAAACAACGAGAACGATTCTCGGTACTAAAATATAATCAAATTAATACGCGGGTGGAATCCTCATAACCAATTATGAGACATAAATTCACGTCAATTTGATTAATACTACGTAGCAGAGGCTCTAATACCACTATAGGGTTACAACCCTTAAACCAAGGACTTGTTACGAGTATTAACCAAAAAGACAAAAGTAGAGGGATAACAATATACACACACACACACACATACATATATAGAAATAGGATCTGGTGTAAACATACCAATTTGGTGTAAACACCCTAAATATATGTATATATATATATACATACATACATACATATATGTGTGTGTGTATATATATATGTATATGTATATGTGTGTGTATATATATGTATGTATATATATATATATATATACATACATATACATATACATATATACATATATATATATATACATATATGGAAATAGGATCTGGTGTAAACACACCAATTTGGTGTAAACACCCTAACAATCTGAACTGTTGATCTTAATCTTGATCAACGACGCAAATTAGATCTCCCAACCCAAGAAAACCCTCATTCCTCACTCTTGCGTCTCTTTCTCTCTCTTCATTTTCAAATTTCGTCTCTTTCTCTCTCTACTGTGTTCTTCTTTCCGTCTTCTTCAAGCAACAAACCTTTCATCTCCACCATCATCGTCGTTAAATTTCTTCATGTCATTCTACCGCGATTCCTTCTAATCCTCTCATTATCATCATAGTTCCGTCCTAATTTCATCAGTTTCAGTTTGCTGATTTTTACTAATTTTTCAGGTGATTTTCGTCAATTTCAGCCTTAATTTATCCATTTTATTAGGTTTTTTTTTGTAAAGTGTAAGTATATATATATATATATATATGTGTGTGTGTGTGTGTGTGTGTATATATATATATATATATAAGTGTGTGTGTGTGTAAATAATTACAAGCGTATGACTACATCAAGTTTTGCAGCCATCGAGCGTCTTTATCACAAATAGGATATTTAATCTTACACATTACTCTATTCTTAACATCATCCTTAATTAACTTGACAACATAACGGGGATGCTGCACAACACCTTCAATTCTGTACATATTCCGCTGCCTCCAAATATAATATATCGTCGCATTGATCAACACTCTTAGCGCATTACATTGTAGCTTTGAACCCCTCATCTTGGTCGCCCAAACGAGATCCCGCCTAACCGGAATTCTTTTATTCACCCAATCACTTAGTAGCCCGATAATTCTAGAGCTCCAAGAACAGCCAAAGAAAAGGTGCTCTAAGTTATCCTCCTCCTCTTCACAAAGATAGCACCGATCATTATCAGCAACTCCAATCCTCAGTAGCTTCTTCCTCGTACTTAAAGCCCCCCTAAACACAAGCCAGGAAATGAACCTATGTTTCGGGACACTCCAAGCACTCCAACCAAGCCTCGCCCAAGGAACCCTCGGTCTCCGAACCCTCGGCTTCTGGTAGGCCTTCGATATGGAATAATGGGTACACGAACCATGCCAAGTACCATTCAAAAACATATGTTTAACTTTCTCCTTTGCCTGACAAATTTTCCTCCATGCCCATGTAACATCCGTATTTGGCTGATAGTCACGCCAATCCTTTCCCTTCAAATAGATGCCATTAACCCAACGAACCCAAAGCCGGTCCGGTTGGTCAAACATCCAAGAAGCCAACTTCGTTACCGCTGCCTCATTCCACAAATACAAATCCCTCAGTCCCAATCCTCCTTCTTCATAGGGACAACATATCTTCTCCCAACTCACAAGTGCCCGATTATTGCCTTCCACACCGCCCTCCCACAGAAAATTGCGGCATATAGAAATAATACGAGCCATGACAAACTTCGGAATAATAAATACCATAGCCCAGTAATTATGTAATTGAGATAACACAGACTGAACCAAGGTCAACCTCCCCGCATAAGACAGCTTACGGGCGCCAATACTAGTAATCCTCGATATAACGCGACCAATTAATTTATCACACTCATTTTTCCCAATTCGTGTGCATTGGATAGGTAAACCAAGATAACGAAAAGGGAACGTACCTTCCACACAGCCTGAGAATTCTAAAATAGCCGCCTTACGATCCTCATCAACCCCAGCAAAATAAGCATGGGACTTGCCCACACTTATATTCAACCCCGAGGCTCTACTAAAAGTTGCAAAAGCTCTCCACAAAAACTCCATCGAATCCGAGTCCCCTTTGCAAAAGAGAAGCAAATCATCCGCAAAGAGTAGATGGGTAAGCTTCATCGCGCCACATTTCGGGTGATATTTAAAATTCCTATCTACTTTGCCATGAATCATAATTCGAGAGAAATACTCCATGCAGATCGTAAAAATCAACGGAGACATGGGATCCCCTTGTCTCAAACCCTTTTTCCCTTTGAAAAATCCAAAATTATCACCATTCGCACATAGAGAATAAGAGATGGTCTTGATACACTCCATGACCAACCCACGAAAGTGGTCAGGGAATTCCAGCGCTCGTAACATTTGGTCCACAAAACTCCATTCCACAATATCATATGCCTTATGTATGTCTACCTTAAAAAGGCATCGAGGTGAAACACGCCCCCTTTGATACATACAAACCAAGTCCTGACAAATTAGCACGTTCTCGACAATACTCCTCCCCTCTATAAAACCCCCTTGAACAGGAGAAATTATTTGAGGTAACACTTTAGCTAGTCTTGTACAAATGATTTTAGCAATACATTTGTACAAAACATTGCAACAATCAATAGGCCTAAACTCCTTCACCGATTTAGGTCTTTTCACCTTCGGGATCAGAACAATATTAGCACAATTCAAATTGTTTTAAAAGCTTACCTGAGACAAAGAATCCCTGGATAGCTTTCACAATATCATCTCCAACAATGTCCCAAGAATCAATAAAAAATTGACTCGAGAAACCGTCCGGACCCGGCGCTTTATTCCGAGGAATACTAAAAAGAGCCCTCTTGATTTCCTCAGGTGTTATACTCGCCTTCAGAAGTTGTCTATGCTCCTGTGAACAGGTGCTTCCCCTTCGTACCAATCCAACATTCACCGGTTCAACTTCACACGTTTCACCTAACAAAGTGTTGTAGAACGCAATGAACACAGCTTCAATTTCCTCTTTAGACTTACATTCCCGACCTCCTGCATCCACAATGTTAACAATAGCATTGTGAGCACGCCTGGCCCGAAGTAATCCATGGAAAAATGAGGAATTGACGTCCCCTTCCCCAATCCATCGCTATTTCGATTTCTGATTCCAGAAATAAGATCTCGCAGCTTGTAAGAACCTCACTTGATCGTTCAGTTCAACCTCCTCCTGCATTGCTGCAATCGAGCTGTCAGTTCGCAGACCAACTTGGAGCTGCTGCAACTTCGACTCCGCCTGAGCACACCTGTTCTTGATATCCGAGAAGCAGGCCGTATTCTGCAGTTTCAAAGGCTGTTTCAGACTGCGAAGTTTCATCACTACCTGGTACATGTCAGTCCCACTAATCAGAGCAGACCACGCCGCAACGACATAAGGCTTAAACTCCGACGCTTTACTCCACATATTCATGTACTTAAAGCTCCTATTTCTCCTTACCGGGGGCTGCTCCAATTGCACAATACATGGGCAGTGATCAAACGTCCCTTCCGGTAAGAAATTCGCAAACCCATTCGAAAATAATCCCATAAAATCATCATTAACCAAACAACGATCAATGCGACCATACACCCTCGTCTCAGCCACTCTATGTTTGTTATTCCAAGTGAACCAAGACCCAACCGCCTTACAATCACTCACATCACAATTTGCCACACAATCTCGAAATTGGCTCATCGCCTCTTCCGAATTCCCACCTCCTAAACGCTCACTAGCATCCATCACACAATTGAAGTCACCCATTATCATCCACGACCCTCTCAAAGCATAGGATTCCAGTCTTCTCCAAAGATCAACTCTCTCCGACGCAGAATTAAAGCATATACAAAAGTAAGCCAATATTCCTTGCCCGAGATCGTCTTCACTTTGACATGAATACTTTGATTACTATAATCCACTATCGTCAAATTCACCCTTTCATGTTTCCACAAAAGCCAAACCCGACCTCCTTTGTGACAATGACTATTAGTCGTAATACTCCATTTATAGAAAATATTCTGATGAACTTTGGCATACGCTTTATTCTTTATTTTAGTCTCAAGTAAACCAAAAATGTCTACCTCCTGCTTCCTAATGAACTCACAAATTGTACGTTGCTTATTTATATTACACATGCCTCGTACATTTCAACACCCTAAGTTATGTACCTCCATGGATAACTAATTCTAAACCGACTCCTTCCTTTTCTGCAACTCCCTTCTTTCTGGGCGAGTCTCCCTTCACCGCATCAGCAAAATAGACTCCCTGATCAACATCCTTAAACTGTTTCGTGACTACTACAGGACCCGCCATTTTCATGACCCTCGGCTTAGGCGCTGAGATCATAGCTCCCGGATTAGGAACAGACACACCGACAGTTTTAAGAGCAGAAACTTTCTTCTGCTTCGCTTCCATTCTTGCCTTTTTTAGCTCCTCCTCTTACAATCGCTAGCTTCATGCCCATATCCATTACATTTACTACATGAAATGGGTTTCCATTCATATTTGATAAGAATTTCAACAATACATCCATGCTCATCCAAGAATTTGACAGAGTTTTTAAATTTTTGTCCTACCTTGGCCATCACCATGACCCTAGCATACCCTAACCTAGTTCGTTCCTCCGTAGCTGAATCAGACTTAACGTACGGACCGACTAATGAGGCAATTTTAGGAAGGCATCTTCCCCAAAATTTCAGAGGAAGCTCATGAAGCTGAATCCAAATAGGAACTTCATGAACATCCTCTTTATCTAATTTCGCATCAGGTGTCCACTCCTTCACAACTAATGGCTTATTGTCAAACATATACACACCATGGTTCTGAATTTTTACCTTCGAATCTTTCTCTTTGAATCGGACAACGAAAATTCCATTCGGAAGGAACGAAATTTTGTCAATCCCATGCTCCTTCCAAATTCTTTTGACGTATCCCTCTACGACTTCCCGTGGGGGATTAGCGCCCATAATGAAGCAATACACAACATTACTCCAATATTCAATTTCATCCTCCATATCATCCTTCGAGAATCTCAACAATTCTTCCTCTTCCTCAACATCAACGACCTTCTTCCCGTCTCTTTGTTTCCACCCACTGTTGTCATTAGTTTTTCATCCATTTTAGTTGCTTCAAGCTTTACCTCAACAATTCCTGAGCAAGAGTTCTCGCTGATTCTAGTATAAAACTTCGCACTGCATTTCAGACTTGACGAATGACGAGTTTAATTCCCGACTTCTCGTTTGTGTTTTGTTTGTTCTAAATCACGTTTCATCATTATTTCTGCTTGATTTTTGTGGAACTGTTTCTATTACTGTGTATCTATTATATTTCCCCTACCTGTTAGGGTTTGATAACAGTCATCATTATCTTCATCATCCGCCCTAATTTCTTCAATTTCCTCACTCTGTTTCAATTTCTTCACTCAGTTTTTTTGCCCAATTTTGGTATCTTCAACTAGTTATATCTATATTTCGTTCAAAATGTACTACACTATGTTTAATTTGTTTCTAATTTTCTAATTTTGTTCTTAATTGCTGTTCTTGATGAATGACAAGTTTAATTTATGAATGACAAAATACTCATCTCCTTAGTTAACTCTCTCTAACTGAATTTGTGGCCTTGAGTTCTGTTAAGCATAGAAAGTTGCTCGAAAATTTGCTAGTTTTATGTTTCCTGGCAAACTGGAATGAGAAGAATTCATGGATATTCTACAAACTCTTATGAATTTAGTTGGAAGAATGATAGTCGGTTTCTCAGTTGTCGGGCTTTCTCGACGTATTTGGTTTCCTGAAACGTGCTAATTTATCTTGGGATATGTCGGATGCTTCTTGGTTTTATCTGTCACCAGACCAATTGTTTTTAGTACATATATCAACTTTTTGGGTATCGAACTTGAGGAAAGGGGAAATAATGTCATAAGGTATGATGTGCATTTCTGGGATTTCTAGTAGGCTGGCTAGTTTGCTTAAACAAAAATTATTTGCGATAATCTTCATTATTGAAGAAGTTTGAACTTTGAATGGAGGAGAAAGTTATTGGGGTTTTTGGCTTAGTGTTGAAAGCGGAAAGTATTCTCATAAGATGAGGATGTGGAGGTAGCCTGCTAAGTATACCATTCCTCTGTGTGGTATCAAATCTAGTTTCACAAACCCAAACCCAAACCCTTGCATGCATTCGTTTGTCTCATTTGATTAAACGATTAACCTGATTTCTCATTTTATTAAACGATTAGTTATTTCACGATGAGGCTTTTCCTATTTCTGGCTGACCGACCACTTTCTTCATTTAACCTTCAGGATATGTATGGAGTTCAAAAATTGAGGCTGGTTTCTAAGAAGTCCAGTTTTTTGAATAGGTACATAGATAGAAGAATTACTCCTATATTGTTGCCTTACCTGTATCAGTTTAGTTTTGGCCTAATTAATGACTGGAATATGAAAACGTGCAGATTTCCTGTGCCGCTATCTCTGGATGTAATACAGTCGAGGCTTGAAAACAAGTATTATCGGAGTTTGGAGGCATTGCAGCACGATATAAATGTTGTGTTGTCGAATCCAGAATCTTTTTTCGCAAAGAATGCAGAGGTCTACAGGAAGATAACGCGGTTGTCTGACTGGTTTACTCGAACTTTGTCGCTGTTGAAGTTTTAGGCATTTTCTAATTTAATTTTGTAGAGCAATTAGGCTATTTTACACTATGCGCTCCTTTTTGTTCTTATTATATTAATAATTTGTTATTAGTTAATGACACTGACTCTGCCCCGACTGAACCACCGTCTTGGCTGTGCAAATTTTTTCTCCCTAGGCTAGAAAATTAGAACAAGGAATAGAGAGATGGCTCCTTATATCTGGCACAGAACTATGTACATATTGAGATGGAAGTTTATCAAGATCGAAAGGAAAATCACCTTTGTTCGTTCTACTCTGGTTACATGACTCATATTCCGTATTTACTACCTAAATTTTTAACATACCACGATCAAGATCGTTTAATAAGAAACACGAGTTTAGGGAGTGGGAGTTAATATCATGGTCATGGACCTGATTTGTGTCTTGCGTCCTACGTTTAAGTGTTAGGCGTGCCTGTAGAAACGTCGATGATAGATTTTGAATAACCCTTAGTTGGAAGCAACTGTACATTATGAGTTATGACTACGATAACAGCTAGAGTAGATAACAAGTACTCCGTAAACAACATTCACATTACACCTTGAACAGGATAACAAGGAAATGACATTCGAAGGGAGAAGAACTAGAAAACAGTCTTAAGCGTATTAGCAACAACAACAACGATAGCAGCTCCGGTGATAGCTGATTGCACAACTTGCTCGTGGGTAGTATTGTCGGATGTAAGTGCTACTGCCATCCCTGTTACTGCTCCTGCCACAGCACTGTTCTTCTGTATATATAATAATGTAACCACACAAATGGAACAAGTTAGGTTCAAATCAATTCACCTAGGTCTCTGTCTGTCTGTCTGTCTGTCTATTATCAGACCTATTCAGCTACCTGTTTCTGTAGATACCCAGATTTGGACTTGGTGGCTGCGGAAGTGCCCAACAAACACCCGATGACGATAGGACTGCAACACGACATGGGTTCGCGATGTTATAGGTAGTTTTCCTATAGAACGGATCAAATAATTACTAGGAAAACTAAAAACTAACATGATGACAGCCTTAGTCGTGTCGTTACGGTCACATAAACACTAATTAGAGTTAATTCTGACACTGGTACCCCGAGTCGGCCCCGAAACTCGAACCGATTCAACACCGTGTCAAGTGAACCTCGGGATGAACACCCGAGGCCCACTAAACCCACGGCGCTAGGTCAAGCCGTGGGATGCCTTAACACCCAAGAAACGTATTATACCTCCGTCTCAGAGTTTTGGAAAGTATCAAAATCGTATCCTCAAAATCCCAACCACCCCACCCTACGCGCCTGGGTCTTACCACGCCTTAGCCCAGGCGCCTGAGTCATGGTGCGCCCCAGCTCATGCGTCCATATGGGCGACGAGGGCCGAAAACACCTATAAATACCCCCCTCCGCCTCATTCATTCGACGCACAATCCATTCTTCTCTTCCCCCTCTAAACTCTCTCTAAGGGCTCGCACTCCGACACCCGAGGCAAAAGATCCACTCGATCGTAGTTCCGATAAAAAGCGACATCGATGCTAATCCTCACCTTCGAGCACCCCACTCGATACCGAAGTGCCTGTGATCGACTAACTCAAAACTAGTAACAAAGTTTTGTCGGATTAGCCGCAGAACTAGTCCTTAGCAACGAAGCTCTGCCGGAGTAGCCGCGGGAAGGTCAAACGGTAACGGAGTTCTGCCGGAGTCACTGGTCAAGCTAGGAGGATCCGCCTATTGATCGAGTCGTCACTAGGTTGCCATCTAAACAAAACTTTCCATATTTTTACTTTCTATTATTATGCACTACGACAAAACTAGATGTGGGCAGTAGGCCCACAAGCATCTACTAAAATACGTAACGTCCCAACTTCAACAACAAATACTAAAACACAATCAATAGACCCGAGTAATTTCGAGATCCGTTCTCAAAACTATCTATGCATCGAGTCCCGTTTAGTGTATACTCTGAGGGTGCAATTCCTCACAATGTGATTTATTTACATTCACATTTACACTTTTTCGTATGATTTATTGCTTTTATGACCTTATAATTGCATGCTAAATCACCTAACACGGAATTCAAAACGTAAAATAACTAAAACTGAACAAAGTGATGGTCGGGTTCCGTATTAGTCCCGGTGCTCGCCTTACTGGGTTCGACGCATCTCTATTAATACCGAACCAACGCATCTTAAGCAGAATACCAGATAAGGTATACCACGAGAACGACTAATATCCATATTATCACGTTAAAACTGATTTGCTAATACGTATAATACATAGTACTCTCTACTCTCCAACGTGTATCTTTTCACGGCCTAGTTGTCACGTGAAATCGCATGCAAAGAATGTAAACACTACTACTTCGACGATAAAACTTATCTGTCCTTAAAACAACCGACATAGTAAAGGACATAGGGTTAAAACAACAGATGTTACAGTACTTCCACCACAACAAAAGAACTAGGATATCAGCCCACCGATTGATTAGTAGAGGCCGCTATAGTGCGGGCGGGATTGGATGTTGACATCTATCGGATGCTGGCTTCCCAATACGTACCCTCACCCCTTACTCAGAATCGACAGTTTTCGGATGTCCGAAATCATTGGCAATGAGAATCATTCCAGGCATGAAGTGCTTAAGGGTACAAGTCTTTATCTTTAGGTCTCGTGCCACTCAACTTTGTGCCGGTAAGGGATCAAAGTTGACTTGAATGGTTTCCGAGTCCACGTAATTGATTCGGTGGCGACTCCACAAATCGGTAACGAATTCAGTTCACTAAAAAGGTCGCCTTACCATATGAATCGGCTTTTAAACATTTACAACCACGTCTCGATCGATTCCCAAACGGAAACACGGGTGCCCGTACCCGTCTAGTACAAGTCCGGATCGTCATCCAAATCGAGGTCCGACACTTCGCCCCGTATGCGAGATAGGACCGGCCCCCGGCAGGGAGGGGCCGCGTGAGTGGCCTCCGCCTCACGTTGAAAACCGGGTTGGTCCCGCGTGGGCGCGCGCGGGTCGCCGGGCGGTGCGGACGGACGTCCACAGTTTGGCTACTCCGCTGGGGATTTGGAAACAAGTTTCCAGTGATGGTGTAACTTGAACGAGGTCGGTGAAGCTCATTTCTTTGTTCCTAGTTGTGGTCACAACAGGTTTTGGCCCTAAAAAGCCCACCCTAACCGATATCAAGACCAATTGACCTCTTCGCGGTAAGATCTTTAGGGACACGCGAAGAGATCCTTGGTTGACGCTCCGGCCGCCTAACGCGTAACCCGCGGGATTAATAAGCGGATAGTTCCGAACGAACGGTATGACACTCGTCTCCCCAGATCATTGTCAATACCTAAGTAAAGACTATTTATGGGCGGTAGCCTACCCTAACCTACTCGTGTCTGCATCCTGCATGAGTGTACGCATTCCTAGTTATATGTAGCGTGTTTGAACAATACATCCCAAATAAAACACTATAAATCTGGATTCAACCACGCCAACATATTCAACCGCACCCAATTCCGTTTTTCGAAAATACCTCATCTTTTCAAAACGACCGTTTAAACATCAATACTCTGATCAAATCGTGATTTCTAAAAAAGGAAAATGTTTTTAAATGCCGTTACCATGGCAAAATTTACACTCACTGATTTAAAATAAAAGAGTTTTTAGTGCCATCACCTTGGCCAAATTAAAACCTATTAACAACAATGATTACAGTTAATGCAACCGAAACTCCCAATTAATGGGGTTAAGGCCATCACGCGGTCACATTTTATTTCAAAAAAAAAAAACTTTTTACACACATACCTTTGGCACAACCGAAGCTTCATTTAATGAAGTCAAGGAAATCAAAGAGCGGTTACACTTTTAAAACACTTTTTTTACAATGCACACCCCTACCGTCTAATGTTAGTTAGTACAACCGACGAACGTGGGTCACTAATTTTAAAAGTTCTTTTTCAAAAAGCGAAAAGTTTATAAGAAACACTATTCACCACCTAAATCTCTCACTAAGGATTTATTCACACCTTTAGGGAGACTGTCATCAGACTTCACGCTCCATCACGAGCATCACGCACCCCGCGAGTATCGAACTAACTAATTAATAGTAGTTTCGATAGAAGCATGACGTAATTATTTTCAAAAAAAAAAAACGGTTCCCCTAAAAGAAATACACTCCTTTAAAAAAAACATATTTACATTTCGTCATCATTTCCGATATACACACAACGCACCCACACGCCGCAGACGATATCGTCACGCCATCACTATTTTCACAAACCATTCTTTTCAAAATTTGCAAAACTGGTCGTTTTCAAAAGAAACATACATCCAAATTCTTTGATCCTGAGTAGGGATCATGATCAAACTCTTACGTCGTACAACCATGTGTTTAACTGTTCGTGTTAGCTACTAGGGTCACCTCCACCACTAGTAGAAAAAGGTGAAATTGCTGCTCCTTATTTGAGGCATTTTTACTAAATAGCAGCAAAACATTTACCTTTTTTTAATAATACACTTTGGAGTGATGCGTTTGTTAAAATAAGATGCAGCACATACATTAAAAAATTGGTTGTGTTGCGTCAGGACAAGGAAGACGCCTCTTCTATTAATTAAAAAAAACTAATAAGGGGATCAAGGGTTTTTATTTGAAACACGCCCTTCATCCATCCGTTCTCTGTCTCATCTTTCCTCCCTCTCTTCTGAAAAAGAAAGATTCGAGTCCACGGAGCCAGAAGCCATCAACAACTATGAAGCTTCTGCCTATGACGACGTCATTCTCCATGAGTCCCACGACCTCCCTCACCTTCTTTCCGACGACGGAGCTAGCCCTAGGTCTGTATCTTCTTATTTTTTAAATAATCAATTGTCGAATTACAGTGTTTTGTAACCTAATTGCTTTAATTTTATCGATTTGTGAGATTAGGGTTTGTTGAGTTTTGAAAATTTTGGGCTTCGATTCATGAATTTGGTTGAATTTATTTGTTGATTGGCACTTTATTGTTGTTTTTTGACATGTTAAGTACATCAATTTAGTTATTTTTTGAACCGTGCCTTTAAAGTTCACCTTGCAAAACGAATTTTTTAGATTGTCTCTTCTTGTGAACGATGTTCATCTTGTGACCTGTCACAAAATCGCGTAAGTGAGTCTCGTTTGGAGTATAGACCACGTTTCAAGGTCAAATTTTGTAGTCAATCAAATTAAACAAAGGGGTTTTTACAAATATCACTTATGCGCCACTTCTGCATACTCTCTCTAACCCACGAAACAAGAAGCAGCAACCAACCATAACCGGAAATGGGTGGCGACGACGCTGGAGGCAGCGGCGGAGGAGGAGTTGGAAAGGCAAAGGCGGAGAAAGAGTACAGAAAGGCGAATACGTCAGTGTGGTGGGACATAGAGAACTGCCAAGTTCCGGAAGCGATCCGCATACGATTGCGGAGAATATCACGACGGCCTTATCCAATTGATGGGTTTGACTTGAGGCTAACCCTAACACACACACTATTTCGATCATCTCACTCTTTGCAATCTTTGTTCATCCTTCATATTTTGCTTTCCGCCATCTTCATTCTTCATCCTCCATATTTCAATCTAATACAGGTAATTTGTTTTCTTTCCAATTTTTTTGTTTTCCTTCAATTTCAATCTATTTTGCTAGGATTTCGTGCTTTTGTTTGGATTCAATTCGTGTTTGTTATGTGATTTTTCAGGATTTGTGTGTTGACGTGATGATTCTCTTTCATACTTCAGTTGAATTGATTTGTGGTTTTGTTTGGATTCAATTCGTGATGATTTTTGTTTGGGTTTCGTTTGGATTCACTTCGCATTTGTTATTTGATTGATTTAATCACTTGCTCGTCTATTTTTGTTGTGATTTATTTTTTTAATCTGGAATGTGATTTTGGAATGATCGATTGAAGAAAACAAGAAAATGGTTGGAACAAACTTGAAAGCAGAAACGATGAAAGCATATATTCTGGTTTTTTGTGTGAGGAATTCATCATCATCATTGTCTTCGTACGTTTGGTTGATGGAAGTAATAATGGAGTTGTAAGACTGATTCTTGTGAGAGATAGACATGAAGAAGTCATAAGAGAATACTCGGTATATATTATTGAGGATAACCTTTAATTTGGTTGGGTGTGTGTGTGTGTTACAGAGAGAATAATTCAAAGAGAAGAGAAGAGAATATAATAGAATATATGCTACGGAGTATTATCCTTGGGTGGTACCTTCTTAAATGAGTAAGTTATGATCAGAATATAATTCTCGCAAATCACTCATGGGTACTAAATATTTGAATTGAGATTGAGTGAGTACTGAGTATGCATCAAAACCTAAATTCAGGCTTTAATGCTGCAGGGGTTTCCTCGCACTGATATTTATATTCCCGCCATTTGTGCCGATCTTTGTCGCTTAGCTGGTTAGTGTCTGTTTCTTTCGACTGTCCTCAAGAATCACGAGTTTGTTTTGTATGAATGTATCCCTCCATTCAAATCCTAATAAATATAATATAGATGGACGATAATAAGTTATACGGAGTAGTATGGAGTGCATGCTCTAGTAGCTAACTGGGCTATTCCTTTCTGTACTGTTATGTGCGATCACTTGTAGCTCTGAATTTAGTCTTTGGTTTAAGCTCTAAAGGGATAGATGAACGATTAGCTATGTGGCTCTGACTTGGGTACGAGTATCACGGATACATATCTATGTGTCGAATAGGTTGAGTAACACAGGCCATAAGACTTGAGGACACCTATTCAGATTTTGTGTCTTGGTGAATGTATTATCTTCGTTTCACGTTTATATTTGCTATATGGCTGACTGGCAGCTACTTCTTCACAGTAAACATGGACTCCATGACATTTCTTTGTTTGTCATCTTTTCAATGCATCAATGCAATATGTATTCTTCCTTGCTAGTATCTTCACCATCTTTCTAGTTCTACATGGGAGAATATCTATTTTGTATTCATCTAATTCTGTGGATGGTTAGTATCAGGAGAATGTCATTGGATAAATTTCCTGGATTTGACATTGTAAGGCGTTGCTGATGTGAGATTTTTTTAATTTTTTTTAACACTGCCTTAACTGCTCTCCTTTGCCTTGCATTATGTGATCTCATTAATTTTTTTTAAAAAAATATATGAACTATGAGAATTTTGTGAAGCTCAATTTATGGAGTTTAGTAACTATGTTATTCTAACAATTCACTTGGGTGCCGTGTTGTGTGTTGCTTTTTCAACACCAACACGACACTTCAATACTTCAATTTACATCAAAAATTGAAAATTTTGCCCAAAACAATCTTGTCCCTCTCTCCGATACCGTATTTGCCTCTCCAATTTAATTTGTGGTTAGTTTGGCTTTAAATTTTTTAGAAAGGTCTCATTTGGCAATTTCTTTTAATTACATCGATTATGCAATTGTTAGTGTTCTTTTGCCGATTTTTCCTAGATGTAAATCTTAATTTCTTAAGGGTTGTATCTTATGGTTTCAAGATCTGACTGAATCGTCTACTGGTGTTCTTGGCCCTGTTATTCCGCTTCTTGTTGCTGGTTTACATTTTTGTAACGTCCAGGTACCCATTAAATTCCCCCCTTGTGCGACTGTTATTCATTAAATTCACTTTCAAAAAAAAATTCCTTCAGTTACGTTTAAAGTAAATAAGTGATTGACACGTAAAAAAAAACCTACATATACAATGATAAACCTCCACGGCCACCTGGCCCACCTCGTCCCCTACCACCACCAGGCTTCGTTACTCCTCATCGTGCTCCCATTCCAAATCTCTTACCATCACCTTGGCCGCCTCTTCCTCCATCTCCTCTACCCCCTCCTTGTCCCCCAAATCCTCTTTCTCCTGTTTTATGTACATTTATCGCTTAATCAGTCGCGTAAACTTGTAACAATGTCAATCTAACAAAACTAGTTTCATATTCTGAAATATCATTATAGCTTGAATTGGTAAACGAATGGATTAAAACACGATAAATTGAATGTGTTGACTTCAAATTGAAAGTGAGATTTGACTAATTGACATTCGATATTGTAAGAGGAACAACGAAAAAGAAGAAAATGTAGGAATTACCTCTTACTGGCGGTGCCGTTGTTGCTCCATTCACATATAATTGTATTATTTTAATAAACTACTTTTCAGGTATATGTATATTTCAGGTATACTCATATATCCCATACATGTTCTCTTCTGTTATTGGCTTCTTTGTTGATACTTCCCCATCTAAAGTAGGTTTGATTGCAAATCCTCTGACTTATTGATGAACCGTTCGTCATGGCATCTCATTTTTGTTTGAATCCTACAGGTGATTGTACAAAAATGGAACGTACAAGAGGAAAAGTTAATCGAAGTTACGAAAAGAAGGTGAGCACTTGTTTACGTGTGTGAAGTACTAATTATATTTCTTTATGTAAAAACTTTTAACTTTATTAATGATTTTTTCTTCTTTTTTATATAGAAAGGGAGGTATGTTAATGGAGTTAAATGCATGGAATATTAAAAACATCTTAGCCCTTATTCACAAAGTGATTATGGTGATTGAAAACGGCTCTCTAATTGTTCTCTTGTGATAGTATATTGACTAGTCTGAAACTTATAAACTCGTAATTTGAGGTACTGGCCTGGTTTCTTTATTAATTTATCACTTGTAATGCTTAGATGGATGTGGGTATTAATCAACATATCCGGACATCTTATATGCTATATATGCAGCTCACTAGGGTCGACAATGCTTCCATTTGCATAATTTGATTCTCTTTTTTTTTTCATCTCCCTATTACAATCTTTTAAGAGCCATAGATGCTAATCTATGTGCCTTATTATTCCGGCTCCTGGGGATAAATTTAAATGCACAACAGTGGAAATCAGCACATTCCTGCAAGATGTCGTTGATGATAGCTGATAGCTCTGTTGTTGGCCTTGTGATTCCAACAATCTGAGATATGAGACAGAGGCAGTCTGACATTATGCAAATGTGCCTAATACGTCTGCGTTTTATCCCTTGAATGGCCATAAGAATAGCAATTCCTTCCGCCAAAATTGGTGATTCTGCCATAAAGGATTGATATTCTTCCTCCCATTCTTCTTCGTCCCCTCGAGTCCAAGTCCAACCTCCCGAAGCTTTTAAGGTCGGTAGCCATCCTGCATCCACCTGCATCTTAGATAGAAGACATACATTGGTAGGTCCTGTCTGTCTGATAACCCAAAAAACCTTGGATAGACGAAGACGTTCCAGTTGTCCGTCTAAACTAACGCCTTTAGTAAAAGAGGGTAATGTTTGGGTTGGATTTTCAGTTTCCCCCACATTCAGATCCTCAATGCCATTCTTTGTTGTCTCCTGTTCTTTCTCTTTAAGAAAAATCTGTAGTTCTTTGCTTGAGACCTCATATTTCTTCCAGAATCCGTAAGTAGAAGTATTCCATTTTTTAAAAATGATCCCATTTCGGAAATTCCATACGGAATAAAGGATGTTGAGGAAGTGAAGAAGACCAATGTTGGAATTGTCTGCCCTTTTCAGATACATAATCCAACCCATTACCCATTCTCGGAAGGGGATGTGTGAATCAGCTTCCACTCTAATGCCCATAGCGCTGCTAGCCCAGATTCTCGCCGTGGTAGGACAATCTCTAAAGAGATGTTCTAAGGATTCAACAGCAGCCTCTTCATGATCTTCAGAGTACTGAAAAGAAGGTTCTGTACATAGAACACAATTGAAAGGTCCGGGAAGATTTCTATTTTTCCTTTCCTTTCCAATCGGTAAAGCTGACATTATGATTTTCCACATGAAGGTTTTCCATATCTGAGGTCCAGGAAGTTTCCAAATCTCCTTTTTCTTGAAGAAAATTGGGAATCTTTCCGTACTCTTACTAGCCTTGCATCTGTGGGTTCTGAATTTTTTGTTGTTATTGATACCTTCAGTGTACCCACTTTTAACATTAAAGAGGCCATCATTAGTTCTCCTCCAAACCGGTGTAACAGATAAGTTCATTTTGGGGATATAAAAAAAAAAAAAAGAGATTCCTTTTGATGTCACTGATAACAACACTACTTGATGTTAACCCCACTAATTGATGTAGGCAAAACAAGAAGGGTGATAAAGGGAAATAGCAAATAAAATAGCAGCAAGAGGTAACTGGTTCTTGCTATTCTTGTATTTTTTATGCTTTGTCCGTCTATGCTCGACCACTTGCATTCTCATTTCATATGGCCCATTCTATCTTACATCATGCGATCATAGATTTAAGAGATTAGGTGGTCATTCCTCTAATTCATTCACTCACTCACATTTTCATTTCGTTTGAATCACGTGACATCACCCATTACACTTCTTACAATTCACGCACACTCTTACACTCCCATTTTCCATTTACTTGTCACGTTGCATTAGTTAGCACATGGGTTACCAATTTCACTATGTATTTGATTGGAGTGATTACCGCCTCACTTTCAACTAATTTAACCTAAGCAAATAAATGTCCATCTCATGATTTACGGAACTAATTCAACTAATGTCCTTCAATTTGCAGAATTTTGTAATAATTGTGTGTACTTCTTCATCTTTGGAGAGAATTCAGAAGTGGGTACTGGGTATCCTTTATTTTTGTATGAAAAAAAACCCAACTTGCAATTTTTTTGTTTCATTCTTCATATTTGGGGAAGAATTCAGAAGTAGGTACCCATTGATTTAATTTTTGTGGGTTGTTGATATTCTGATATCATATTGGATCACTGCGATTCTGATCATTTTTTTGTTGAATTGGTGGTTTGGATATAGGGAATTGTTTCATGAATCTGAATTATAGGTGATGAATCTGGTTGGATGTTTGAAGGATTAGTTTTACATAGTTTTCTGTACATTGTTTGAAATCTTCTATTGGAAAGCCTGCCTTGTTGCATCAGAAACTTTTGGTTGATATAATATTATACATTTCACCTGTCTATAATTCTTTATTGATACTGTTTTCAATGGCCTATCTAGGAGGAGACTGAGTAATGTTGGTTAATGGTTAAGCAAGAAAGCTCATAGCTAGTATATTTATTCCATCAATGTCCTAATTACAACTTATTTCATGATTGTAGTTGACACTCGTACGAGTCGTACCTAATATACTTATTTATCCATACTTATCCATGGATTGGTCCCAACTCTTGACCCTAAAACCAACTTCAGATTCCAAGTCATGTGTAGAAAGAGGTAATTGAGCTTTAGGCGTGTTCCTTTTTCTTAATTACATTTAATAATAATCGTTAGTCAGTCATTTGTTCTCATGCTAAACCTCAACCATGAACTGGTAGTCAACATTTTGCTAATGAATGTAGTTCTTCCCGTGCTCTCCACGATCTTATATTTCTTTTATCTAGTAAAGCAAGAGATTTAACTTTTCATTTACGAGATGTATTTGTGTTAGCCTTTCATTTTCTAGGTTTTGAACTCGCACAAAGAGGAACCCTACAACTACGGTGAAGATAAGATGAAAAATGGCGGGAAAAATGAACTTCATATATTACAAGTGTACAAGTATTTAAAAACATATCTATATTACTTTTTGGACTAGTATAAATGTCGGGGATATAACATGATTGTAGAAGACGAGAGGTACAAATAAGAAACGTAAAAAAGAAACCCTAAGCGAATTTGAGGCGATTTGGCAAGGAAGGCGTCGCACAATGGCAAGCCCTTCGACGCCGGGGTCGCCGGCGATCAGTAACATTACTAGGAGACGACACAAAAAGCATTCTGTTGAACGAGAACCTTACAAGGAGACTAATGCTATAGCGAAGAACCCTGCAATGGAGGAGCCTTTACGTGAAAAAACCATGTAGGAAATCATGGGGAATCCTCCTTATGAAATTCAAGATGATGAAGTAGGGGAATCTCTGGATGAGATAGTAGTGGCTGAATTGGATAAGAATGTGCAGAGGAGTCAAGAGGAGGAAGGGGAACCGTGGTTCACAAGATAGGGAGGTAAAATTGTTGAGGTTCCTTCTGATGATGTACTGCAATTATCAATGGAAGATGTTCTTCCAGAGATAGAATTCTGGCGCTCCTCTGTATACGGGTTTGTGGTTGGATCGAACCCGCCACGGCAGGTTCTTGAGGGATATCTGAAGAGGATTTGGAAGCATCACAATGTTGACAGAATATCCTTTCTTCCTAATGGGGTGTTCTTGGTCAGGTTTCCGACAGAGGCTATCAAGAACATCATCCTACATGCGGGTTATCATCTGTTTGATAACAAACCCGTCATTACTAGAGGATGGCAACCGGACTTAGACTTGGAAAAGGAGGAGGTGAAGGTGTTGCCAACTTGGATCCGTCTTCACAAACTACCACTGAAGTTCTGGGGGACTAGTCTTAGCAAGATTGCGGGCATTGTTGGGCCAATGATCAAGAGAGATGAGGCTACTACCCAGAGGTCTAGGTTGAGTTTTGCAAGAGTCCTGATTGAGGTTACATTGGGGCAAAATCTACCTGACTCGGTGCAATTCAAGGATGAGAATGGAGTGTTGGTTACGATCAACATAGAATGTGATTGGAAACCCACTATGTGTGGCAAATGCAAACGAATGGGACATGAGAAAAAAGAATGTCGAGCCCTGGTAAGAAAGATTGATGAGAAACCACGCAGAGAGTGGAAACCAGCGGGTTCTCTGAAGGTTCCAGTATAGGAAAAGAGGGTGGAGACAATTGAACCACCTGCTGCAATAATCAGTTATGTAGATATACCAATGACGGATATGGAAAAGGCGGGAGGTCAGATAGATACTCTTGTACCACTTGAGAGGAGGGATAAGACTAGAGGGGTGGGAGATGAGCATGCTATCAATTCTCCTGAGGATCCTGGTGGTGTGCAGCGGACTCCATCCTTTATACAGATTCTTAAAAGGAAGCAGACCCCTGGTGAAGGGAGTAAGGTTACACGCCCAACACATAATCAATAATGAATTTCGGCTTCTGGAATGTGAGAGGGATGAGCAGGTTAGAAAAACAAAATGACATATATAAGTTTTTGGATTTGAATAAAGTAGGTTTGTTTGGCTTGCTTGAGACCAAGATAAAACCACGGAATGTGAATAAGGTGGTGAGCCAGAATTTCAATAAGTGGTGTATATCCACGAATAGTCATATGCATCCTAGGGGTAGAATCTGGATTCTTTGGGATCCTAATCAATGCAATGTGCAGATTCTTAAATATTTGACACAACTGATACACTGCTATGTGCATGATGTCGTTGGGAATGAGATATTTAATATCACATTCATATATGCTTTTAATCAGATAACCGATAGGGAGGAGCTGTGGCATGACATGATTCAGATCAGTTATAGTGTGAAAGGGGCTTGGTTGGTTGGAGGAGACTTCAATTGCGTGCTTTCGGCTGAAGAACGATTGGGTGGGGGCTTTAATCTTAATGAAGCAATACCATTTCGAAACTGCATTACGCATTGCGGTCTCATGGACTGTCCTGCTTTTCGTGCTTTTTACACTTGGAATAATAAACAACCACCTGAGGAGAGGGTGTATAGCAGACTTGATCGAGCGCTGGTTAATCAGAAATGGTTTGGGATGTTCGAGGATTATAGTGCGCATTTCTTGCCTGAGGGACTTTATGATCACAATCCGTGTGTGATCAGGAAGAGGGCTGGTCTGATTAGGCACAATAGACCTTTCAAATATTATAACATGTGGAGTCAAGCTCCTGATTTTGAGTCTATTGTAGCTACGTCTTGGAATCAGGTGATAGAAGGGACGAAGATGTTTAGAATTGTTAAGAAATTGAAGAGACTCAAGCATCCTCTAAAGCAGCTAGACAAAGAGAGATTCCATGATATTGAGCTGCAGGCCGACGTTGCTCAGGTCAAGCTCCTGGATATTCAGAAATCGTTGATTGCAGACCCCACTAATCATGGCCTTATTAGTGCTGAATTGGAGGCCATGGAGCAGTGTAGAGATCTAGACAAGGCTAGAATGATCTTGCTTAATCAAAAAGCCAAGTTGCATTGGCTTAAAGATGGGGATGCAAACACGGCTGCATTCCATGGGTCATTAAAAGCAAGACGGGTGAGATATTCTGTTAGACAGATTGAGGATAGCATGGGTAGGGTTCAGTCCTCAGCTGATGCTATACAAGAGGCGTTCCTGACATTCTATAAGGAACTCTTGGGGACTGGGAAGAACACCAGCAGAGTGACCTCAAAGATTGTTAGTCTAGGTCCTGTGTGCACGGCTGACCATGGGGAAATTTTAAGTGCAGCTGTTACTAGAGACGAGATTCGGGAAACTAGGTTTAGCATTCCGAATGATAAGGCCCCGGGGCCGGATGGGTTTTCAAGTAAGTTCTTCAAAGATGCTTGGAACATAGTAGGGGAAGATGTATGCTCAGCAATACTTGATTTCTTTAGAACATGGCGATTATTAAAGCAGCTGAATACTACGGCCATTACTATAATTCCCAAAATTGAGAGACCAAGCACTGTATTCCAATTTAGACCTATTGCTTGCTGTAATACGGTCTACAAATGCATTTCTAAAATACAATAGATTAGCTCGAGTTCTTCCGGATATCATATCCCCGGTCTAAGGAGGATTTATTCGAGGTCGAAGTATTGTGGAAAATATTCTCATATGCCAAGATCTGGTGAGATTATACTCGAGGAAAGTTGTTTCTCATAGATGCATGATCAAAATGGATATGCAGAAGGCTTATGATACAGTTGAATGGGATTTCTTGGACCAAATGCTGATGCACCTAAAACTGCCTGATGCCTTCAGAAATATGTTGATGCAATGTGTCTCGACGGCGTCATTTTCCCTCAATCTTAATGGTGAATCCTTTGACTTTTTTCATGGTAAGAGAGGACTGAGACAGGGGGATCCTCTTTCCCCGTTGCTGTTTACAATATGTATGGAGTACCTCACTAGACTTCAAAAACATACCACGGAGACCGAGGAGTTCAGGTACCACCCACTTTGCAAACAATTGAAATTGGCAAACCTTATGTTTGCGGATGATTTACTTTTATTCTACAGAGGAGATATTCCCTCGATGATGGTCTTGTTGAGAACTTTTTCTACCTTCTCGAACGCAACTGGTCTGCAGCTGAGCAAAGGAAAGTCCAACATGTACTTCAATGGGGTGAAAAACGAGATACAACAAGACATTTTGGCAGTGTCTGGGTGTAAAGCTGGTTCAATTTCGTTCAAATATTTGGGGGGTTCCTATTAAATTTCTAGGCTTAATTTACTGGACTACCAACCTTTGGTTCAGAATGTTACTGATCGAATTAGGAATCTCGGTGCCCGAAAATTATCGTATGCAGGTCGGTTAACTCTGATCAAGTCTGTTCTTCCTACATTACATAATTACTGGGCAAGTATTTTTCTACTCCCATCGGGTATCATTAATCAGATTGAGAGGATATGTAGGACGTACCTATGGGAGGGGGGATCTACGTACTCTAGAAGCCCGCTCGTCTCATGGAAGAAGGTGTGTGTGCCATACAGAGAAGGTGGGTTTAATCTGATGCAATGCGCAAACTGGAATAAAGCAGCGATAGGAAAATTGGTGTGGTGGGTGGCGAAGCATCCAACAAAGCTGTGGGTCTCGTGGGTCCACTCCGTTTACCTAAAGAGGCAACAATGGATGCAATATCATCCACCGGCTGATGTGACTTGGGGATGGAAACGGATTTGTAAAGTAAAAGAGAGATTGAGAGCTGCAATGGAGGCCGATGAATGGACAGCAACAAACCCGTATTCAACATCAAAAGGTTATCAATGGCTCAGAGAAAGAGAGGAAGAAGTGAACTGGCACAGAATCGTATGGAATAAATGGTCAATTACTAAGCACAGAGTAATTGCTTGGTTATATCAACACAGAGCGATGAATACTAAGGCTAAACTACAAAATTTGAGCCTGGCAAGTGACGATAGCTGCTGCATTTGTGGTTTGCTAGTGGAAGAACTTGAACATTTGTTTTGTGACTGCAAGTATAACAGGCTGATTATCTCGGATTTGGCAAATTGAACGGAACAGGATTACCAATTCAAGGTATCGAATGAGTGAAGATATAGACTGAGAGGGAGCAAGCTGCAACGCGATATCGCTAATAGCGTGATAAATGTTGTTATCTACTATATCTGGGAACAAAGGAACAAGAGCAGGATGGAGGGAGTACTGTTACGGCCGCAAAAAGTTAGTTTGAATATAAAGAAGGAACTTCAATTGTATTTCAAGAATATTCAGAAAGGGAGACTTAGTTCTAGGGATAATTCCTTTATCTCTAGAATAATGGCTACTTAATGTATATTTGATTGATTAATTATATATACAACTTACATTTTCCCAAAAAAAAATATAAATAAATAAATGTCGGGGATGTCGATGGAATGGAAGATCTAAGACATTTGGTTGTATAAATTTATTAATATGCAAAAAAAATTGGACTTGTATTAAATATTAAAATTTTGTATTTTGAAATGTATTTTTGATTCATTTCCAATGCAATAGTTTTTTTTTAATTTTTTTAAAATTACTATTTGAGGCGCCTTTTGTATCAAAACGCCGCAAATAAAGGGTCTATTGGAGGCGTTTTTACTAAACGATGCCGCAAATAATATATTTATTTGCTGCGTTTTTCAGACGCAGCACCATAATTTTCTATTTGCTGCCCCGCCATATGCAACATCATGAAAAACGCCTCAAATAAGGGATTTTTTGGAGCCGCAAATGACCTTTTTTCTACTAGTGCATTCAGGGTCTTACATTTTCGGGTCGTCTCATTTTCAGAAGTCCTCTTTAAACCTCACCACCGAGATTTGTGTCAAATCATCTCCTTACAGAGACAAAAACCTCCATAGGCGTTTCGCCGAATACATCAAGAGTCTAAAGCACCCGGGTCTCTAAGCCAATGACCGCACACGCGCACAGGTCAAGGGTCTCGTTTCAGCATTGAGCATTCCCCGAGTACGTAAAGCGTCCAGGAACTCTGTCCTCATTTGCGTTGCCTTTTCATAGTCATGACGGGGGATTCAAGCGTAGACGCAAGCAACCACAGTGGGGATAACGCCGGGCAATCCGCAGACAACACCATAGAAGCCCTAGCCGACCTAATACGGGACTTGCAGGCCACTGTCATCACGGTAAATGCGTCCGTAAACAGCATAGATTCCCGCTTAGGTCACCTAGAAGACAAAGCCTCAGATGAACACCACACCCGAATCCTCAACGAGGCCTTTTTAAATTCCACCCCCACTACAAGAGTTAAAGTCTTGGGCGACTGAGCTTAGCTACTGTCATCTGTCGCTAAAAAGAGACGTGTGACTGTTAATAGTCGCTAAGCAACTGTGGCTACAATTAGTCGCATCTAGCGACTGATTTCAGTCGCTAAAACAGACGCGCGACTGATTTCAGTCGCTAAAATTAGCGACCGAAATCAGTCGCTATGACGTCCCTTTATCGACTGATTTCAGTCGCTAAGAGCGTCAGAGTAGCGACTGATTGCAGTCGCTAAGGGGTGTGACGTGGCATCTTTGAACGTCCTTCGGCGACTGAAATCGGTCGCTAAATGACAAAATTAGCGACTGAAATCAGTCGCTACCAAACCAGAAATAGGCCGGTTATATTTATTATTTTTCTAGCCAAAATATGCACAATAAAACAAACCAACAACCACAATACATCCCAAACATCATTCCAAACGTTGTTCCAAACGTTACGCAAGCTTCACACTCCAAAATTGGCAACCAAGTACGCAAACGTCGTGAATACATTAACTTAAAAGTGTTGTTACAAATTGTTTTTTCAACAAGCATTTAGAAACAAAAAATTGTTTTCATTCAATCTACTCAGCTAACAAGGAAACTAGCTGACGCACCACTACCACCGTCACCGAAGGGGTCTCTAGGATCCGGGAATCGGGGAGTGGGGCCGGAGTTGTAGTTATACTGCTGCATGTTCTTAAGACGCCGTAGCTCTTCCAGAATTTGCAGGTTAATGGACTCCTGCATCTTCAGCCACTCATTCTGCTCCTTCAGCTGCTCAGCCATAGCCGCCCGTTGCGCCCTCTCCTCTCGAAGTTCCGACCTCATCTCAGCCATTTCGGATGGTACACACTCCGTCGAGGTCGCATGGGCCCCTCAAACATTGGGTGGTGTCCAGTACAGGGAATGAGCGTTCCCCATACCGTACACCGCTCCCTTGCGGTACCCATCCACGACTCTGAACCAAATTGTGCTCGGGTCCACACCTACATTCTCGGGCGCTCTGGTGGCCTCCATAAACGAATTCTACAAGAAATTGAAGTCATGATTAGGTGAGTTCTAAAGAAAAAAAAGTAAAGAAGCCTTATGCTTGAAACTTACCCAAATTTCGGCGTCCTTCTCCGTAGCAAACAATCGACCACTCTCGTCGTCCCCCTTGGTCTTCGTGGCCAGAAATAGCTGCGCAGGCGGAGGGAATTCTCCGGTTTTCTTCTTCAACTGTTGGCAGTACCTGTAGATTTCTCATTTATATTTATAATGAAAACATTAAATAAAAATCCAAATTAAAAATCAAAGGTAAGGAAATACTAACATTCACAGCCTGTTGGTGCATCGACTGCGACCCACCGTAGTGGGTGCGCTCCGCCTCCACCTCGGGGTCCCCTCCCCGCCTCTTGTTCTTCTTTGCCAGGACGAATCTTTTAAGGAACTTCGGGTCGGAGCGGGCTGTTTTGAACTGTTGGATGGCGTCACCTACAATTTATACACTTTGAGATCAATAAGTGTTTTGAAGATATATACAACTTTCTATTCAAGTACTAACACTAATTGAGTAATCGAACCTTTAAGGAATTTTTGTGCCCTTTCATCGTTCGCCAACTTATACGTCATGTCTTTGTGTCTTTCCTTCGCGACATCCATGTATCGATCTCTCACAGCCACCTCGAGACCCTAGTTGTAAAAGTGTTTAAACTGCAAGATCGTTTGTTGTCATTGTATTAGTAATATGTAAACAGTAACAGATAATTAATAAAATTCAAAAATTGGTGTACCTTGAAGTTGGCAAACCACTTCTCCCGTTGCCACAGAGGCAACTTTGTCCAACTCGTGCAGTAAGTAGTCAAGTCATTCATGAAACTGTCCTTCACACCAGTCACCACCGCACGAGTACGAAACCTATACCAAAGAGTGAAATAAGATGATGTCTCACAAAAAAAAGGAAATACAATGTCTCACCATGTGGACTCGGGGCCAATAATTAGGCGCCCGTCGTCTGTATATCGAAGCCCTTCATCATGTTGTGGTTGCTTGTTGTTCACCTCCTCCTCATTATCATCATGTTGGACCTCGTTCTGGTCCTCCAGCCGGGTCTCCTCCTGGTCCTCATGCTGCTGCCGGCCCCTGCTGCTGCTCCCACTACCATACCGCAGTCTGCTGCCCAACGTCATATCTTCAGACATAGTAGAAAGTTAGAAATTGACATCATAATATTGAAATAATTTGCCCAAAATATATAATGCAGATTACTATGTTGAAATAATATAACTTACTAAAACTATTTTCCCCATACATCCATTTTCGTTCCTGTCGCTTCATTTTTTTGTCTAAAAAAATTGAGACAATAACCACATACAAATTATTTTCTCTAAAGTAATTTACTAATATATATACACTAGTCAAATATTCTGTAAAATTCTCAATTCACCTAAACATAGTACTATTTCCACCCAATCCGTCCATAATTACATCACTAAATCGGCATAATTGTATTTCACTTCCAATTTCCTAACACATCAAAACAACCCAATTCATTCAACTACTTTACCACAAACCCTAATTTTATACTAACAATCTACCTATTTCAAATTGGGGAACCTATTGGGCGATTAACATTCTAACTACACTAAATATTCCAACAACTAAAAAACTTTACAATCCAATAACTAATTTATTTAAATCGATAAAAACAGAAATTAACAAATAATTGAAACTAAATAAAGATAGATAAACATACCTTAATGAAAATGGGATCATTAAAGAAGGAATGAAGAGGAAAGGAGGAGGGGCGAGTTTTAGAGAGAGGGGGGGAGGGTTTTTAGAGAGATAGAGTGAAATGGGTGAATGAGCCGGGGGAGGGGGGGGTGTTCGTTAATTTAAAAAAATTTAACACCTTTAGCGACCGAAATCGGTCACACGCCACTTTTTTTAGCGACCGATTTCAGTCGCTAAATCTGTCGCTATTTCACTAATTTAGCGACCAAAATCGGTCGCGCGTCCATTATTTTAGCGACTGATTTCGGTCGCTGAGGATAATTAATTTTTTAAAAATCCGTCTCCTCGTCCAGCGACTAATATCAGTCGCGCGTTGTACTTTCAGTCGCAAAATTAGCTACTGAATTTATCAGTCGCGCGTGGTTGGTAGCTATATGAAGTATTTCTCGTAGTGCCCGATAGGTGGGGCGCCCGCTGGCCTCATCCCGAGCGATCCCGTTACCCCGCCTCAGGACGACACCCTCCAATCCACAATGAACCGCATAGACTTCCTCGAAAACCAAATGCGCCTAAAGCAAGGAAACAACGTCCACCTCAAAAATCATAGGAAATTCAAAATGGTGAACGACCAATTACCTGAGAACCTCTCCCTAGCCGACATACCCAAGTTCAAAGGAACTGAGGACCCCCTCAATCACATCCGGGCCTTTAAGGATTACATGGCCATTAAAGGGGTCAAGCCTAGCCTCTTCACTAGGATATTCCCCTCATCCCTAGGAGACACACCACGATCGTGGTTTTATTCACTTGACCCTAAGAAGGTGGCCACCTGGGATGATATCTCCGTAGAGTTCTCAAAACAATACGCGGATAACGCCGAAACACAAGTCACCATTAGAAGCCTCGAGTTCCTTTCCCAGAACAAGAAGGAAGGCTTCTCAGAATTCTTGACTAGATGGAGGAGGGTCAGTACCCAGCTAATAAACCGCCCGGACGAAGCCACTTTGGTGGAAAAATTTGTCAATAACCTTAGGCCAGCTTACGCCTCCCATCTTAGGTACCAGAACATCCACACCTTTAAGGAGTTATCCACCTTAGGAATACGCCTAGAAGATGATATGAAAAAGGGGGATATTCTCCAAGATAATGGGAAAAGGTTACCAGGGGCCAACCACTTCCCCCGGAACCCGATCTCATGGAAGTAACAAAATCGAGGAAGTACACCTCGTTGAACCGACTACCTGGGGAAGAACAAACTTCACCCCTAGAACATTCTCCAAACTAGGCATTACATGCACCGAAGCCTTAAAAAGACTAACTGTAACACCCACTATTTTTCCTAAGCGTTTTTATTTTTTTTTTTTCCGTTAGGACTCCGTCTTAACTCCTGTCACTTTTGGCCTCATATTTCATCATTTTACTAAGCTCTATTTTAATTTTTGAGTTTAATAATTTTTATTTTTAATTTCAAAGATTTAAATCCTTTTAAATCCATTTATTTGGTTTCTTCGTAAACTAATTAATTTTTCCGCAAGGAATTCTATTTCTCTTCGAATTGACATTTTTTTAAAGCTTGGATTTAAGTTATTCCTTTTCCTAAAAATGTTTGAATACGTTTCTATAATATTTTCAACTAGTAAATATTTTTATTTACAAAAATTAGTTGTTGATGATTTTTATTACGAAGCTTCGCGAATAATTATTTTCTTACGCGAGGTTTACTTGAATTACTTTGAAATGCCTTTAACTATTTTCCGATTATACTTTTTATCAAATTATAAAATTTTTGAGACCATTTACTCACATTTTGGACCAACTAAGCCCTTGGTCACAAGTTTTATTACGTTTTATTTAAACGTTGCATTTTATCACGTTAAAACGTAAACATAAGATAAATTATTTTCATTCATTGTAGCATTAGTATCAAGACTTTTCATACTCCTTCATCAACCCTTTTGGCCAGCCACTTTATGTGTAAATCACATTGTTTTCATCAACAAATTTATTCTCATTTATATTTTGAAAAAAAACCATCCATTTCCATACTACACCTTATTCATTCATCAAGTAAAAAAAATCTATCATCATCTTCTCTTGGCCGTGGCACTTTCTCTCCATCCTAGGATTATTTTGCTTCAATTCTAGTCTTAATCGACTCAAATTCATCGTCAAATAATCCTCTTTCCGTTCTCTTCGTTAAGGTATTAATCCACGTCGTTTTCGATCAATTTTTACCTTGATTTTTATTAGTTTTCTCATGGTATTTTTCTGCCATGATTTCCATGTTTGGTAGGATTTTTGGACGATCCCGAAGCCGACGAATATATTATCGACTCAGACTTGGAGTAGAGGTAACGTCGATGTTACTCGGTATTTCAAGATTTTAATTGAGTATTTGCATGTATATTTTTATATTTTATTTTGGCAATATATGTATGTCACGGATTCTGAAAAAAAAATTAAAGTTGAAAATTTGCATGTTTCGATATTTTTATCGCTTTTACGAGATTAACGGTTAAATTGTTATATTAATTTGTAAAATCGTAATAATCGGCCTAAACATGTAATATATGTTTATATTCTGGAAAAATGTTGTTTTTGATGATTTTTAGTAATTTAGTATTTTTCTGATATTTTTGATATCGATTATTGAATTATTACCGTTTTCGGACAAAAACGATTAAAAACCGATTTTTAGTTCTAGTACTTAAACATTTTATTTTAATCTGATTTTCGACGTGGTGAAGGTTTCTGGTGAAATAGAATTTTATGAATTTTTTCATAATTTCTATTAATTGTTAAGTGGATGAATTAATTAATCACTTTAAATCATCGTTTATCGTTAAAACCGTGTTTGTTGTTTAAATTCTCGATTTCTGGTCTTTGGTTTAAATCTGGAAAAAATTATGATTCTGATGATTTCATATTTAAATGTCATTTTATGATTTTTAGTGCCTTAATAAAATGTTAGGAATGATAAGTTTTATTAATGGAATCGTTAATTGTGAAAACGGGTTTTAAAGACGGTTTTGACGGGATTTATTAAATCTGGAATTTTTGGAAATCTGGAAAAATGGTAGATTCTGGAAAATCATGATTTTTAGGTTTAATAATAATTTTTGGATATTAATACTTAAATCGTTTTGTAATTACTATTTTTATTAATCGTTATTGTCGAGATTTGACGATTAACGAGAAAACGCTTTAAAAACCGAGTTTTAGAATTCTGGAAATTTTCTTTTCTGGACAGAATGTCCATAAATATAATTTAACTATTTTACGTAATTTTTGTACTATTTATTATAGTCTTTAATTAATAAATATTGATTTTCGGACAAATTGTGATTTATCGTTAAAATGCTTCGTCTTACCTAAAAGAATTATTTTTCCAGCAATTTTGAAAATATTTAAATCTGAAACTTTAAGTGTTAAATCATCCCTTAACATACTCCAAACATATTTGTTGGTTTAATTAAATAAAGACGTTCAAATATTTAATTTGATGTTTGCCGTAAAATCCTATTTGTAATTTTATTTGTCGAAACTAATAATAATTAGGGAATTTGAGTTTTATAAATTTTGGAAACACCCTAATTAGTAGTAATAAAATGTTTAAGACATTTTTAATCATTTTATAACGCTTATACGATATTTTAATAATTTCATAAAATTAAATGTTCACTTTGGTAATTAATATCGTTAAGGCCGAAAGTATTAGTTTTATAAATCTATTATGTTTACTAAAAATGTGATGTTAGTATAACTAATATTTTTGCTATTTTGATATGGTGCTATTTTTGGTAAAGTTTCTAAAAATAGAAGTTTCCTAAAATAGAAAGTTTCCTCTTTTGGGAAGTGATTCCTTTTTCTTTTGTTCTCTTATTATTTATAATGATTATATCTTTTGAAAATCGATAATGGCTTGTTTTGGAGTTATGGAATAAGGATAAGTGTGGGGTTAGAGTAATACAGTCTAGGATGTACTGTTTTGCCATCAACTATAAGGCTGGTGTATCCATTTGGGATGCATTGGTTGTTGAACTGGATACATTGGGTGTCCAGGAGTATATGTGCATTGTGCCCTTAAGCTAGATATCGCATCGTGTTAGTCGCCGTCAGTTGAACTGGATACATTTGGTATCCAGGAGGGGTGTATATTACTTAAGCTAGGACCTCGCATGATAAGTCGACGTCCTATTATGGTTGAGTTGCCTTGTTAGAGACCTTGGATCTTCGCTGCGTGTGAAGTTGGTGTCTAAGTTCTCGAAGCTAGTTTTTAGTATATCCCTAGTGAAAGTCTGGCCTTGTGCACACTAACCGAATATCCATAACGCCATTTTGAATATTTTTATTATTATCGATATAAATTGGTTTGCAGGTTGGCAAATATTTTTATGTTTCTTCGGAAATCCTTTTTATTAATTTGTTTTACGCTAAAGCCTATTTTAATATGTTGTTTTACTGTTTTCCATTTTTACTATTTTTCCTATATTAGTAATTACTGTTTTAAAATCCTGTTATACGGCTGGGAGAACGTTGACGTTGCTCCCCACTGATTGTGGCTGTTATGTTTTAACATGGCAGGTATACATGTTTGTTTTCCGGTGGGTGTGGGCTAGCGAGCAGTCTTGGATCCTGCTTGATCTTTTTAACAATTATGTCTTAAGGATTGTTTAACCTCTTTGTGGATTGTTTTAAATTTTAGCCATTTTTATGTATGGCATACGTTTGACTTTACCAATTTAATTTACTAAGACATAGTTACAGCGTGTTATAATCCCGACTCTACAGTGTTTCCGCCACTGTATCGCGTTAGAATTTCTAGGGGATTACACTAACCGAGCAATGGAAGCTCGAACTGATAGGTCCTACTGCGGACCCGCCCGCGGACAGGAGGGCAAAATCGTGGGATGCAAATAAATATTGCCAATACCATCATGGTAACGGCCACGACACAGAATCCTATCTTCGGCTCAGACATACTATACAAGACATGATAGAAAACGGGACAATCCCTCTTCCCCCACCTGAGAAACCCAATAATACCACGAACCCCTTTAGTGTCCACGCCATCTTCGATGATACTATCGACTGCTCTCACCTTGTCCCCCTAGGAGAAGAGGTCTTAAACATCGAGGACGAACCAGACCCCGATCCGGAACACGCACCCCTGGACCTCGGAACAACTATCGAGAGCCGAGTCCGCCTAGTTTCACAAATACACCCTATACTCCAGAGAATTGAGACTAGGATCACTAATATCGAGGAAAGACTCGAGGAACTCCCAAAACCTCCCATTTCCACATGTAACGGATCGCTCAAGGGGGAGGGCATTGGCTCACCCGAGACTATCGAGCCCAAGAAGAAGTTTACCCAAATCGGGGTCAGCTACGCGGCTGCACTCCGAAGATTAACCTCCCTTTGCCTTTTACGACCCATAGGACCCATGGCCGATCCTCCACTTAAGCATAGATCCCGTCACTGGTCCAAGGCGAAATACTGCCACTACCACGGAATCCTGTACGTTGCTAAAAGATAAAGTTGAGGGGTTAATAAAAACAGGAGTAGTTAAAACCGCACTACTAACAAAAAGGCCCACTCATTTCTTAACAAATAACTCCGAGGAAAAGGGTCTCAAGCTACTAGAACACCTCGGGTTATCCCACCATCAGGCCCTAACCATGCCAATGTCTGACGGATTGCTCTATCCATTGAGTCCGACACCTAACCCACCCACCGACAAGAGGCCGTCACATTGGAATGGTGACAAATGGTGTCAATACCACCAAGGCCGAGAACATGACATTAGCGAATGTCGTGAATTTAGGCAACAAGTTCGCCACCTCATCCAGGAAGAAAAATTCGGGGCGTATCCCGAGTACGAGGGCACTAAGACGCCTACTGAGGCCAGCAAGTCCGCACCCGAGTCAGAGTCTAGTTTATCCTAGGGCCTAGGCTAATAAAATAATAAATGTTTTGTCTTCCTTTTCGTTATCACGTCAAGGGAGGTGCGGGGGGACATGTCCTCCACCTCCCCCAAACAAAATCACGGGCATCTAGCCCGTCTACTATTATCAATAAAACAGCCGTCTTTATCTGTTTTTTTACAAACATGCCTCGACAATCGCTTAACTTTCTTTCAACAATTTACTTTAAATGCTTAAAAACTCGACTTTATGCCAATTATCGATAACAACTGACTAAAATGCAAGGGCTACCACAAACGGCCCACTCAACTTCACCCTAAGAAGGAAATCGGGAATAACAACCTTAGACTCAAACAGCCACCGACCAAACAACAATAAACTCGGAAGAACACGAACCGCCACCCGACCAGACTTACCAACAACGCAGCTAAATACGAAGCATGTCTAATAGGTCTAAAACCAGCCATATCTCTAGGAGTTAAAAACCTTAGAGTCCACGGAGATTCATCCTTAGTAGTCAACCAAGCCACGGGTAATTGGAAGGTTTATAGCGAAAGCCTAACACCATACCAAACTAAAGTAGAAGCAATGTCTAAGAAAACCACCGAAATTGACTTCATACATGATAAGTGTAGTTTGTAGTGCCTAATTTGCGGTGTTTTGGTCCCATTTCCTTACGGAATCGCTCCTTGAGAGCGGTTCATGGGCTACTTATGCTTCCTCTAGCTCGTTTCAGGTTCCTGAGACCATTCATGAAGAGTTGGAGCGATTCCGACTCAATACATACACTTTTCGGAGCCAACGAAGCGGAGGAAAGATCACTCGATGCATTGGATTCGACCCCGAGACCTTGGGACCCGATCCTGAGCTCCTTAGACTAGATCTCGAGACCCGAGAGTCGATAAGAAGTCCATGTGAAGCAAGGAGGAACCTTAAAGTTCATATTGGAGGCCTACAAGACTCATCCCCGACGGGTATGGCCTCATCCCGTCCGGGATGAGGTGCGCATTTAGCACTGCTCTTGTTTTGGACCCGTCCCGGTCGGGACCAACCCGTCCCGGTCGGGATCAGACCGTCCTGGTCGGTACCAATCCCGTCCCGGTCGGGACCATGGAGCTGTAGCCGCGTGACTTCTTCTCTTCCTCCTTCATTCTTGTAACCCTATAAATACTCCTCCTTTGTAATGTTTAAGCACCATACTCTATCATACTTTACCCTAGATTATTTTAGGCCTCCATTAAGCATTCAAACCCTAGATTAGTGTTCCTCACATTAGTCTTAATCTCTCTTTAATCCTTAGTTAATCTTGGTTAATCTAGTTTAGTTAATCTTGTATTAAGAGGATACTTGAAGATTCATCCAAGCTTGACAAACTTGGAGTTGATTTGGGTTGCTTATTTATTCAAGTTTACATCTTTCTCATCATCTTGTTGTTGGTATAATCCTCTCTACTCTTGTTCTTTGTTATTTATTCAAGTTTGAATCTTTACTTAGTGTTTATTGTTATTGTTCTTGTTCTTGATAATGGATGTTTGGTTTATGATGTTTTCTCTTATTGTTGTTGTTTAGTTTGATAATGAGTGAGTAGTCTCCTTGTGGGTTAGTAAGGGGATTGGGGGTAGATTATGGGTGATTAGGGTTTGATTAGGGGTAAAGGGTGAATCTTTGTTGTTAGTCACATAATGGGCACTCTATGTGTTTGTTGATATGCTTGTGTGAGTAGTAGTGGCCATGCTTCCCATACTTGTGCTCATCTTCTCATTGTTTGTCTATTGTGTGGTTGTCTTGAGGTTGGTCTTAGACGCGAGAGCGCGAACTTATCTCGGTGTTGGTCTACGTAGCGAGAGCCCGGACCGACTATAGCAATTAGGGGACGCCTACACCCATGACCACCCCAATCACCCTACTACGCTTATGAACCCGACCTAACCCACTTCTTCTCCATTTTTGATTCAACTTCTTAGTTAGTCATCGGTTCTTCTAGTTTTCTTGTTAGTTTGATCTTTAGTTATTTCATTTAGCATTGTTTTAGCCTAGTTCATTGTTAGCCTTGTCTTACCCCTTCTCCCATCATAGTCTGTCAATTAGCATTTCTTTGTGTTTGTTGTGACTTAGTCTCGTTTTTAGGCCGACCTAGTGTAGACCTTACAATACCGTCTCCGTGGATATCAACCCTACTTGCCCTAGCTACCCACTAGAAATAGTCGGTTAAATATTGATCGGTTGGACCCACGACAAATCTCACCATCAATTTGGCGCCGTTGCCGGGGACGGTGCATTGTTTAGACTAGTTTGCTTATAGCTAGACTTAGTTACCCTTCTTTGTGCTCTTCTATCATCTCTTGTGCATATTCTCTAGATTTTTCTTGTTTCATTAGTTTTATTTCCCCCTCTTTTCTCTTTGTCTTTCAATTGTGCTTGTTCATTGTCGTTACCTAGTGCCCATAAAGCACTAGGTGTTCTCACGTTTGTTCTAGTGCGTAGTGTATGCCTAGGCGGGGAGGCGACTTCTTTCTCTTTAATCCAGAGCCGGAAAGACTTTTTCGAGCCTTTCGCCAACGGACGATTAACCGGGTTAGGATCTCTCAACCAAGCGCAAGCAATACTCATCAAGAGCAAGCTCAAGGAAACGATTTTGAGGAAGCATCTCGAGAGACGGCCGAAGGGAATTTCACCAATCCCTTTGGATATTCTAGTCCTAGTTTCCCCTCTACATCTACTTCAACTCCATCTTCACCACCATCTCCCTTACATCCAATTATGCCAAAGTTTTCGTCTCACTCTACATTTACGGAAGATGTCTTGCCGGGACCGAATGCTCTACCGGCCGCTTATGCCGAAAATTTTGTGGCCAAGACTCAATTCATCCAACTTGTGGAGAGGAATCAATTTAGCGGTTTGTCCACCGAAGACCCGCACCAACACATGGAGACTTTCTCCGATTATTGTGACGCTATTTCTCAACCCGGGGTTACACAAGATCAAATCCGATGGGTATTATTTCCATTCTCATTAATTGGAAAAGCGAAGCAATGGGTCAAGAGTCTCGATAGGGCAACCATGGGCATCGACACTTGGAAGAAACTTGCATTGGCATTCTACCAAAAATTCTACCCTCCGGAAAAGACTAATTTGCTTAGGGCCTCCATCACCGGTTTCCAACAGCGGGATGAAGAGAGCCTTTATGAAGCTTGGGAGAGGTTTAAATCTTTGGTGAGATCGTGCCCCCACCATGGACTTTCACAACGGTTCTTAGTCTAACAATTTTGGAACGGTCTTTATGAGGACTCAAGAACTATACTCAATATGGGCTCCAATGGTAGGTTCACCGAGGTCGATGATGACCAAACATGGGCAAGAATCGAGGAGATGGCGGTTCATAATTCTAAATACTCAAGGCCTAGGAAGGCAAATCGAGGAGGTAGGCGCGAGGTTGATGCTATTACTCAATTAAGCATTGACCTTGGAGCTCAATTGAAGACCCACATGGAGAGTATTGACAAGAAGCTCCAAGGCCACCTCACTCAAGTTCAAAGCATTAGTTCCTCCAACCAACACTCAATTCAAGAAGTGAATGCTTTGGGATTTGCACCTCCTTTGCCTTATTATGGGATGTGTGATACTTGTGGAATCGTTGGTCATGATCCTATGCATTGTCAAGGGAGTATTGAGCAAGTGAACGCCTTTCAAGCGTTCAAGCAAAGTGCTTCCTATTCCAATCAATACCAAGCTTCCAATCAAGTCCCTCAACAACAAGCTATGCAACCTCGTCCCTATGTTCCACCTCCCTTAAGGGACAACAACCAAGGTTATCAAGGCAACTCAAGGCCCTTCAACAATTTCAAGCAAAATAACCAAGGTACCTTCCACAACAACAATCAAGGGTTCCAACAAGGGAACTTCAATCAAGGTGGTTTCCAAGGAAACCAAAACTTCCAAGGACAACAAAATTGCAACCATGGCAATAATCAAGGCAATTCTCATGGGTTCCAAGGGAACCGTCAACAACAAGCAACTCAAAGTCAACAACAACAAAGCAAGCCTAGGAGCCGATCTCCTACTCATGACTATGGCATTCCTCTAGCCATCACCGATACTCCGCATAATCCACAATCTCCACCTCGAGATTTCAACATGCAAAAGCAAATGATGGATATGCAAAGGAGTACTCAAGAAATGCAAAGGAATCAATTGGAGACGCAAAGATCACAACAAGAGATCATAGCCCAAATCTTAAATGAAAACAAGGAAAAAAGAACTCATATGAAGATGCTTGAAACTCAAATATCTCAACTTGCATCGGGAAGTTCTTCAAGACAAAGAGGGCAACTACCTCCTCAAGGCGAAATGGCGAAATTTGAGCATGTAAATGCTATTACCACGAGGAGAGGTACATCTTATGACCCCCCTTCATTCCCTAGTGAGCAAGAGCCAATGCAAGAACACATCCAAGATGATGTATCTCCGATTCAAGAAAACTCAAGCAAGGAAAATCCTATAGAGGAGCAAGTCTTATGGGAGATTGAGAAACCCCAAGAAGACAAGCTTCCCCCACTTCAAGCAAAAGACAAGGGTAAAAGGAAAGTGTCGTTTGAAGAGTCCACCCCTATTGAGCAAAACAAGATCCAAATCAAGTTGCCTTTCCCAACAAGGCAAATGAAGACCAAGGTGGATGTCCAATTTGACAAATTCCTAGACATTGTGAAGAAGTTGGATGTTAATGTCCCATTCACCGAGTTACTTACCCAAATCCCGGCATATGGAAGATTCATGCGAGAAATCCTAGCTAGGAAGAGATCCATCGACAATGAAGGAACTATTGCGTTCACAAGGGTGGTGAGCGACCTTATTCAAGGTTCTACGCTTCCCAAGTTGAAGGATCCGGGTAGTTTCTCGATCCCTTGCACCATAGGCAACTACAAGATCGAGAGGGCATTATGTGACTTGGGTGCGAGTGTGAGCATCATTCCTTATTCCATTTGTTGCCGACTTGGGATGAAGGAGCTTAAAAGTACTTCCATTACACTCCAAATGGCCGATAGTTCATTCAACCGACCATTAGGGATGCTAGAGGACGTGCCGGTCCGGATCGGGAAGTTCTTCATTCCGGTCGATTTCATCGTGCTCGATATGCCGGAAGATGCCAACACTCCCATTATCCTTGGACGCCCATTTCTACACACCGCCGGTGCTATGATCGATGTAAAGAATGGTAGGATCACCTTCGAGTTAGGCGAAGAAAAGATAGTGTTTGACCTCCAAGGCAACACTTCGCCTACTAATGATGAGTCTTGCAATATGATCCACGCCACGAAAGACATTGATCTAGGGGTAGATTCGGGACAAAGCTTGAAGAATAACTCTCGTGAACTTGAGGATGATGACTCCGAGATTGGATAAGATGAGTGCCCATGTCATGGATTTGATGACAAGTTGAAAGGCAAGAAGGAAGATGAGCCTCCCTTGGGGCCACATGAGGATAGATGGACGTTTGGGTATATCCCGAAGGATCAAAAGTATAAGTTCAAGCCATTGAACTTACAAGATCGGGATGCCCCGGGAACGTCGAGACAAGGTCATGGAGAGCCTTGGTTTTTGGATGCTTATATTACTAGCTTGATTGAAGACTTTACTAGGGCTTTCGACTTGTTTCTTCGTGCCCTCGATGGAGATGGAATGGGTTGTAGTGTTGAAGAAAAAGATTGAAGAATGCACCACCTTGGTTTGACGGAGTTCCACAAGAACCGTCTCTTTGTATATATCTCTTTCTCTTGTAATTTCTCTTAGTTTTGTGAAATTCTTGATTATTTGGATTGTTGATGAGCGATGTGAGGAAGGGAATTTGATGTGTGTATGAGCTTTGTTTGATAGGTGAAAGGAAAGTGTCTCCTAGGAAGGAAGGGTTAATGTTGGAGCTTGGATCGCGTGAAGGGGAGTCGGTTTTTGAAGCTTGGAACGAGCTTTTGGGAGCTATAGAGGGTTAGGAGACTCGTCCCGGCCGAGAAGAGGTCATCCCGACCGGGAAGGGTGTCATCCCGTCCGGGATGGGTGTGCAAGAAATTGGGTCTACTGACAGGTCATCCCGACCGGGACGAAGGCTTCCCGACCGGGACGAGAAGGTCATCCCGACCGGGACCATCCATCCCGACCGGGATGGACCCCTGTTCCTCTTTTGGCCTTTTCTTCGTCGTTTGAGCCCACCCTACCACTTTATACCCCCTCCCAACCTCCCTACATGTCCTTACTCTCTTTATATGACCCCTACACCTCACATACACATTTTCACCTCACTTTCTCTTCACTTTACACCGACTTTCACATCAAAACCCACCCCATTATACCTTTGTGCTCCAACCATGGATCCGTATCGCGATTGGAGAGGAATAACAATGACGACGACTAGCTACGTGCCGATATTGACTTATGAGACGATGGAGCGAGTGAGTTGCTAACCGCATGGTACGACAACTATCCTTTCTTTTCCGTCTTTTATAGCTTGTCTTCATTTGTTTATTCCCTTCCCCTTATATCATTTGTGTCATGGTGGCCCTCGGGGCCTTGGTATTTGTTGCTCCCGACTCTCGATGATGTGACTACATCGAGAGTCATTTCAAAATCCAAATTTACAAGATTTTCGCCCTTTTTGTAGAATTTAGTCGGATTTGGGCGGAATCTGGGCTAGGTGACTTGATCACACCTAGTCCTCCCCTCCCATTCCCTTTTATTTCTTTCTTTTTATTTCTTCCCCCTTTCCATTTCTTTTCTTGTCTCGGCCCATGGTGACTTGACTACACCCCGGCCGGACACATTCTACCCTTTTCTCCACTTTTTGATTTTTAGCTTTATTTTCGTAGTTTCTTTTCTTTTATTTTGTGCTCCCATGCACTACGGTCGAGCATGAGGACATTGCTCGGCTTAAGTGTGGGGGAGCGATATTCTATCGTAGTTAGTTTTATTTTCGTAGTTTTTCGAAAAAAATCTTTAAAAATCCTAAAAATTTGAAATTTTTTCAAAAAAATCAAAAAGATTTTCCTTTTGTGTGTTTTCCTTTTTATGTCGTTGTATCGTATATGTGTTTTGTTGTGCGTGTTTTGCCTCCCTTTTTCCTCTTAGGTCGCCTAATCGCCGCTAATTTTGGAAAGCTTTCAAGACATCCGGTAACGCCTTTATCCCGTTTTCCTCTTTACCCCTTATGATGTTCGGAGGAGATTTGTGATGTTGTGTGCTCGGGAGGAGCTTTGTAAAGTTAGGTGTTGGTTGGTGGCTTGTTTGGAAGCTAGGGGTGGTGTTTGTTCCCTTTGTTTGTTTGTTTTGTTTTGTTTTTGCTTTGTGGCCTTTTGTCTCTTTTTCTCTCGTTTTCGTCGCGTCTTTGTTTTGTGTTGTGTCTTGTGCGTAAATAGGTTTTCGAAAACCCGGTTTAGAGGCTAGTGTGCGAGTGTTTACTTTCCCTTTCTAGTAGTATAAATCGAGTCTTGGACTTTAGTCTAGTAGAATGACCCTAAATCAATGATTTCGTTAATCCTTTACCTTGAGTCCTCCTAGCTTACTAGGGATTTACTACGGGATTTGCATTTTGACCATTTTGACCACCCACGGTGTGAAAAGGCCTTGGTTGCCGAGTCCCGTCCCTTAGGTGACCATGTTCGGAATTGTTCGACTAGTCCAAGTTTTCCCCTTTTTTGTGGGTTTGAAGAGAAGGACGCTCCCCGACTCTCCCATTTCCCTACCTCCTACACATCTCCACACAATAAAGTTGCAATATGTTGTAGTCTCTCTTTCTTAATTGCCAAGAAATGCCTATCAATCAAATCAAGCCAAAAAGGGCAAAGAAAAGAAAATGAAAGAAAGAAAAGATTGAAGAAAAAGAAAAGGCACAAAAAGCCAAAAAGAAAATAGAAAAGAAGAAAAAGAAATGGCATGGCAACACACAAAGCAAATATGCAAAAGAAAAGAGAAAATGCCAAAAGAAAATCGTCTCACAAAAAGATCCTAACCCCACAAAAATAAGCCTTTTTCCGACTATTACCGTGAAGAGCCTACCAAAGGACTGAGTCCCTAGGAAGGATGATAGCGGCAAAGGTCGTTCTTCCCTCACTTTGCAATTATTTCCACCTTTTTACTTGGACTAGTTAGGCGGTTTTGGGCATGGGACGACCCTCTTGGCTCATTGCTAAACGGGGCGGGGTCTCACTTACCTACAGTGTCGACTATCACCGTGGTTCATTCTTTTTCCATCCCGCCGATCGTCCCGTAGTACGTTCTTAGAAGGTTAGGAGGAACCTAGGTAAGTTACCAACGTTTTTGTTGCTTTGTCGTCATACTATTAGGGTTTTTTCCATCTTGGTTTGTATTGCTAGATTGGGAACGTTTTCACTTGCCTTGAGTCCTAAACTGGTGCTTCTTTCACCGCTTTTTAGAGGGAGGCGGTATTTGTTTCTTTTTGGGTGCAATCTTTTGTGTGTTGTTTGTATGTTTGTGTGTTTTTGTGTCCGGTTGCATCCACAGTTTTGCCGCAAGACCTCACTTGCCTTGCGGAGAGCACTTATCCTCTAGGTGTTCTCGCGTGATTTGAAAGGGCGTAGGGTGCACTAATACCCACTCGGCTAGTTTAGTACTTAGTTTGTGCTTACTCGAGGGCGAGTAAGGGTTAAGTGTGGGAGAGTTGATAAGTGTAGTTTGTAGTGCCTAATTTGCTGTGTTTTGGTCCCATTTCCTTGCGGAATTGCTCCTTGGGAACGGTTCATGGGCTACTTATGCTTCCTCTAGCTCGTTTCAGGTTCCCGAGACCATTCATGAAGAGTTGGAGCGATTCCGACTCAATACATACACTTTTCGGAGCCAACGAAGCGGAGAAAAGATCACTCGATGCCTTGGATTCGACCCCGAGACCTTGGGACCCGATCTCGAGCCCCTTAGACTCGATCCCGAGACCCGAGAGTCGATAAGAAGTCCATGTGAAGCAAGGAGGAACCTTAAAGATCATATTGGAGGCCTACGAGACTCATCCCCGACGGGTATGGCCTCATCCCGTCCGGGATGAGGTGCGCATTTAGCACTGCTCCTGTTTTGGACCCGTCCCGGTCGGGACCAACCCGTCCCGGTCGGGATCAGACCGTCCCAGTCGGGACCAATCCCGTCCCGGTCGGGACCATGGAGCTGTAGCCGCGTGACTTCTTCTCTTCCTCCTTCATTCTTGTAACCCTATAAATACTCCTCCTTTGTAATGTTTAAGCACCAGACTCTACCATACTTTACCCTAGATTATTTTAGGCCTCCATTAAGCATTCAAACCCTAGATTAGTATTCCTCACATTAGTCTTAATCTCTCTTTAATCCTTAGTTAATCTTGGTTAATCTAGTTTAGTTGATCTTGTATTAAGAGGATACTTGAAGATTCATCCAAGCTTGACAAACTTGGAGTTGATTTGTGTTTCTTATTTATGCAAGTTTACATCTTTCTCATCATCTTGTTGTTGGTATAATCCTCTCTACTCTTGTTCTTTGTTATTTATTCAAGTTTGAATCTTTACTTAGTGTTTATTGTTATTGTTCTTGTTCTTAATAATGGATGTTTGGTTTATGATGTTGTTTTCTCTTATTGTTGTTATGTTTCGTTTGATAATGAGTGAGTAGTCTCCTTGTGGGTTAGTAGGGGGATTATGGGTAGATTATGGGTGATTAGGGTTTGATTAGGGGGTAAAGGGTGAATCTTTGTTGTTAGTCACATAATGGGCACTCTATGTGTTTGTTGATATGCTTGTGTGAGTAGTAGTGGCCATGCTTCCCATACTTGTGCTCATCTTCTCATTGTTTGTCTATTGTGTGGTTGTGTTGAGGTTGGTCTTAGACGCGAGAGCGCGAACTTATCTCGGTGTTGGTCTACGTAGCGAGAGCCCGGACCGACTCTAGCAATTAAGAGACGCCTACACCCTTGACCACCCCAATCACCCTACTACGCTTATGAACCCGACCTAACCCACTTCTTCTCCATTTTTGATTCAACTTCTTAGTTAGTCATCGGTTCTTCTAGTGTGCTTGTTAGTTTGATCTTTAGTTATTTCATTTAGCATTGTTTTAGCCTAGTTCATTGTTAGCCTTGTCTTACCCCTTCTCCCATCATAGTTTGTCAATTAGCATTTCTTTGTGTTTGTTGTGACTTAGTCTCGTTTTTAGGCCGACCTAGTCTAGACCTTACAATACCTTCTCCGTGGATATCGACCCTACTTGCCCTAGCTACCCACTAGGAATAGTCGGTTAAATATTGATCGGTTGGACCCACGACAAATCCCACCATCAATACACATACCCCGCGAAGAGAACCAATTCGCTGATGCATTATCCAAACTAGCCTCACTAATAAACACGCCCGATCACCTCTTCTCCATGCCTATCTGTGTAGAAAGAAGCGAACAACCAGCCTACATCCACAACATCAAAACCGACGACACCACCGAAGAACCTTGGTACAAAGTGATCCTAGACTTTAAAACCCACGGGTCATATCCACCCGACACTAATAGCGTAAACAAAAGGGCCTTACGAATACAAGCCACCCATTACGTCCTGAATTAAGGCCTACTGTACAAACGAACCCCACAAGAAGTCCTCCTTAGATGCATAAACAAAGACCAATCCGAGAGAGTCAAGGAAGAGGTACACGACGGAGAGTGCGGACCCCACATGAGTGCACACCTACTAGCTCGAAAAATAATGAGACTGGGTTATTACTAGATTACCTTAGATGCAGACTGTCGACACCATGTTCGACACTGCCACAATTGCCAAATATTCGCCAACATCCAACACCTACCTCCTTATCCTCTGCACACTATAGCCACACCCTGGCCTTTCTCCACTTGGGGAGTAGACATCGTAGGAAAAGTACACCCATCCGGGACTGGCGGACATTACTTTATTCTAGTAGCCGTCGCTTACTTCACCAAATGGGTAGAAGCCGCCTCTTACACCGTACTTACCTCAAAACAAGTAGTCAAATTCCTTCAAAACAACATCATCTGCCGTTACGGCATACCTCATGAAGTCATTAGCGACCAGGGGGCTCACTTCAGGGCCGACACCCAAAAACTCCTAGACAAATACAAAATCCAAAGACACAAATCCTCACCCTATAGACCGCAGACCAACGGGGCCGTAGAAGCAGCCAACAAAACCATCACCACAATCCTTAAGAAAATGATAGACAACTACCGGGATTGGCCAAACAAAATCCCCTTCGCCTTATGGGGATACCGAACATCCTATAGTACACCCACCGGAGCCACACCATATTACCTAACCTACGGTTCCAAAGCCGTCCAACTAATAGAGCTAGAAATACCATCGCTGAGAATATTAGCCGAAAGTGGTATCCCTGAGGAAGAATGGAACCAAAAATGGTACGACGAGGTAGTACTCCTAGATGAACGTAGGATACATGCCCTATCCAACGTACAAGCCTACCAACAACGCATCCAACGAGCCTTTAACAAGTGAGTGAAATCCCGAAACATGCACGAGGGAAATTTAGTGATCAAATCCATTAGAGTACCCCTTCCCGGCGACCCCAGAGGAAAATTTAAACCGAACTGGGCAGGCCCCTACCTCGTTAAGAAAATACTCTCGGGAGGCGTCGTGATCCTCACCGACCTAGATGGTCAAGAGTTCTCAACCCCGACCAATATGGATCAACTCAAACAATACTACCCATAAACAGCCTGGAAACACAGCCTGGAAACCACGTCTCGACCTCCGACTTAGGGTGAAACAAAAAACAACAACAACAACAAAACAAAAAAAAATCAAGTTCACATCGATAAATAGCATAAACGAGTCTAAAGCAAAATCACTCACACTTTTCTAAACAACTACGAACATGGTTTGATTCCGTCTAAAAGCGGATACGTAGGCAACGCGTTCCCCGGGTACAACTAAACAACCGAAAAAAAAGAAAAAGAAAAATCGAATAATCGAATAATCGATCCATGTCTAAACCGGGACTCCTTTTACGACCCGACCCTCCGAGTGATTTAAAATGACGAAGCACAAACGACGAGTCGAGGAAGGGGTGAAAACCCGAAAGGGCGCCCCGGGCAAAATGAAGAAACGAGTTGCGAAAAGAAAAAAAATGACGGGCCGAGGACGGGGTGAAAACTTGAAAGGGCGCCCCGGGCAAAATGAAGAATCGAGTTGCGAGCCGTAAAAAAAAGAGAGAAAACAAAAAAAAAACAAAAAAAGGTGAGCCGAGGACGGAGTGAAAACCCGAAAGGGTGCTCCGGGCAAAATGAAGAATCGAGTTGCGAGCCACCACGAAAAAAATATAAAAAATAAAAATGTGCTTCTCATTAATAACAAAATTCGGTTAAATCGAGCCTTTGTCAAGGCATCTACATCAAAAATCCGAAGTCCGGACATCCCGGAAGTTAACAATGTGTCAAAACCCCACAAAAAAACTAGTACTAATAAGCCACATATTATCAACTAGTAATACATAATATAAGTGGATGAGCTCTACCGGTCCAACTCTTCCTCACCCTTACCGTTCGGGTGTGATCGCTTGCGTTCTTCCGCCACGATTTTCTGAAAGCAAGCTTCTAACGCCCTATCGAAACGTGAGTCCAGAAAATCCCACTTTCTTTGCTCTTTCACAACCTTAATACGGGTCTTGTCGGTCTTGGCCCGTTCAGATGAACTGACTAAACTAGGATCGGTCCCGCTGTCTCTGGGTAGGCACTTAGTAACGGTCTCACGAGTCACCTCCTCGCCTCTTAGTGGTACTGTCTTCCTAACTTTTGAGTCAATTTGCACCGACGAGTGTTCACAAACCCTTCGCCGGATAGGAGCATTGTCAGCCGGTCGAACACCCTCAATAAAAACGGGACGCAAGAATTTCTGCTCCCAAGAAATCCTGAATTCCCGAAGCGAATCCCCCGTCCATGGGTCAGAAGTAGAGACAATTTCAGCATCCTTTGGAATAGAAAGCTGGACACCCATTTGATGTGACAAAATGCCCGGGTAAACACGAACTTGATCCCTCATGGATAGTATAAGCAAAACCCATAACGAAGACGAAAATGGAAACCTGATACGCCCTCTAGTGTTCCACCACAGAATAGACAACCTGATGACCACATCCCCTTCAGCCAAATAAGAAAGCCAATCCTTTTCCTCGAGAATTTTACCCCACAACTGCACCATTTTCCGGCCCGTGAAACCCCTGTAATTATAATCTTTGAAACACCGGGGAGGGACCACCAAACCAAGTCGTTCCTGCAGCCAAACCTGTACAAACACTACAAAACATCACAACCATAAAATAAAACCAAAAAGAGGGGGGGGGGGGGGGGGGGAAACAATACAAAAAAACACACCTGTAATATGATCCTAAAACCCCGAGAAGGTGTCCCTTGTAGCCGGACAGTAGCATCAAGACCCAGAACGAGCTCATCCAAAATAAGCAAAGAGGGTGACCGTCCATGTTCCATTGCCATCACCACATCCAAAACTCGAGGATTACCCCAACCTTCACGTGACCTCGCATCCTCAAAAAAGATAATAACAAGCAATAGCAATGTTAAAAGCACGCCTACACGCCAAGGTCGAAAGGCGACGAGAGCCAACCTGTGAGAACGTCCTAGAAAGTAACTCTAAGTTAAGACCGTCCGTACCAGAATAACCCTTAGCCTCCTCTAGCGAAGAAATGTCCAAAAAATGGTAAAACCGCTCCACATAAGCATCATCTCCATAAGGCACACAAGGTTAAACCGAGCTCCACCCGCCTATAGCATCTATCTCTTCGGGCAAAGGGCAAATTTTACCCCCGGGAAAGACAAAAGCATGGTATTTCGGATCCCAAAACCTAGAACATGCCCGCAAGAAATTATCTTGCACCTTGACTCGACTTAGCGCAACAACCACTGATAAGCCATCATTTGAACTAACCTCGGGGTAACATTTCTTAAAAGAACTAACCCATTGATGGTAGGGAATTGTCGTGGATCCCGCCGATCAATATAAAACCAACCGATCCTAGTGGGTAGCTAGGGCAAGTCGGGTCGAATCCCCGGGGACGGTAAGAGGCGTCTAGACTAAGGTCACCTAAAAACGAGACTAAGTCAACGAGCTAAACTAAACTAGAGTAATAGGAAGGGGAGAAGGCTAAGGCTATGACTACGGTAACGGAGAGAACAACTAAGGAAACGGGCTAGGATTAGGTTGGGTTCAAAGGGGTAAGGGAATGGTCAAGGAAGAGTAAAGGTGAAGGGGGTAGTCGGGTTATCTAGGTATAGTCCGGGCTCTTGCTACTTAGACCGACCTAGAGGTTCTACCTAAAACCCAACTTGGCGACGCACATGACAAACGGGGTTACTAGCGTGTTATCGTGGCCTAGGTCGCATCCGGGCTCTCTTTACTTAGACCGACCTAGGGGTCGTCCTCACCGGGCTCTCGCTACTTAGTGAGGGAACCAAACCCACAAGCAAACTATTACCCACAAGAGAAAGGCAAGAAAAACAAGCATATGCATCCACAAGTCATTCAAGCATTTCAACAAACATGTACCATGCATCAAACCAGGAGGAAACCCAAAACTTCCACCAACATCTCCAACAAACCCTTAATCACCCATTAAACACCTAAATCACCCTACTAACCATAGCAAGAGTACTACTCAACCATAACTATGCTAAAACTAACAAGAACAAGAGAAATCAACACAAACAATAAAACATGCATAATGAAACTAGTGAAAACAATGAACTATGAACAATATAATGAACAATGATTAAGACTTGGATTAACAAACAAGATTAAGAGTAAACAAGGATGAGAAAGATTATACCAACTACTAAGGATGAAAAGAAGAACACTTGCATAGAAGAAAACCCAAACAATTCCACCAAGGTTGTCAAGCTTGATAGATTCTTCAAGAGATCCAATAATACAAGAGTAATCACTAGATTAACGACTAATTAAGGACTAATCTACACTAATTAATGCTAATCTATGCTAAACTAGGCTAGGGTTTGTGGGTAATGAAGAACATAACATAGGAATACAAGAGGAAGGGTATATATAGGGTTACAATGAGTAGGGAGATGAAACAATGCATTCACGGGCTGCCACTGGGCCTTCCCGGCCGGGATGAGGTGGTCCCGGTCGGGAAGGGGTCGGTCCCGGCCGGGATGACCTGCTTCCGGTCGGGAAGAGCTCAAAGCAGGAGCATCTCTTTTGTGCACCTCATCCCGGACGGGTTGAGGTCATACCCGTCGGGGATGAGTCTTGTAGGCCTCCAATATGATCTTTAAGGTTCCTCCTTACTTCACATGGACTTCTCATCGATTCTCGGGACTAGGGATCGGGTCTCGGAGGCTCGGGATTGGGTCACAAGGTCTCGGGGTCGAATCCAAAGCATCGAGTGATCGTTCCTTCACTTCGTTGGCTCCGAAAAGTGTATGTATTGAGTCGGAATCAATCCAACTCTTCACGAATGGTCTCGGGAACCTGAAACGAACTAGAGGAAGAATAAGTAGCCCATAAATCTCTCCCAAAGAGCGATTCCGCAAGGAAAAGGGGACCAAAACACAGCAAAATAGGCACTACAAACTACACTTATCAACTCCCCCACACTTAACCCTTACTCGCCCTCGAGTAAACACATACTAACTACTAAACTAGCCGAGCGGGTATTAGCGCACCCTACGCCCTTTCAACTCACGCGATAACTCTTAGAGGACAAGTGCTATCCGCAAGGCAAGTGGGGTCTTGTGACAAAACTGTGGATGCAACCGGACACAAAACACATAAACAACAAACACACAAACAAACAAACAAACAAACAAAAATTGGTTGCACCCAAAAGAAAACAAATACCGCTTCCCTCAAACAAGCGGTGAAAGAAGCACCGGGTTAGGACTCAAGGCAAGTGACAACGTTCCCAAGCTAGCAATACAAACCAAAATGGACAAAACCCTAATAGTATGACGACAAAGCAATAAAAACGTTGGTAACTTACCTCGGTTCCTCCTAACCTTCTAAGAACGTACTACGGGACGATCGGCGGGATGGAGAAAGGATGAACCACGGTGTTAGTCGACACTGTAGGTAAGTGAGACCCCGCCCCCTTTAGCAATGAGCCAAGAGGGTCGTCCCATGTCCGAAACCGCCTAACTAGTCCAAGTAAAATGGTGGAAATAATTGCAAAGTGAGGGAAGACCGACCCTTGCCGCTATCATCCTTCCTAGGGACTCGGTCCTTTGGTAGGCTCTTCACGGCAAAAGTCGGAAAAAGGCTTATTTTTGTGGGGTTAGGATCTTTTTGTGAAACGATTTTCTTTTGGCATTTTCTCTTTTCTTTTGCATTTTTGCTTTGTATGTTGCCACGCCATTTCTTTTTCTTCTTTTCTATTTTCTTTTTGGCTTTTGTGCCTTTTCTTTTTCTTTATTCTTTTCTTTCTTTCATTTTCTTTCTTTTTTGTTTTCTTTGCCCTTTTGGCTTGATTTGACTTTTTGGCATTTCTTTGTGTAACAAGAAAGAGAGAACTCAACAATTTGCAATTTATTGTGTGGGTATGCGTAGGAGGTAGATAAATGGGTAAGTCGCGGGTCGCGATCCCTCTTCAAACCCACAAAAAGTGGAGAACTTGGACTAGTCGAGCAAATTTCAAACATGGTCACCTAGGGGACGGAACTCGGCAACCAAGGCCTTTTCACACCGTGGGTGGTCAAAAAATGGTCAAAATGCAAATCCCGTAGTAAATCCCTAGTAAGCTAGGTGGACTCAAGGTAAAGGACCAATGAAATCATTGATTTAGGGTCATTCTACTAGACTAAAGTCCAAGACTCGATTCATACTACTAGGAAGGGAAAGTAGACACTCGCACACTAGCCCCTAAACCGGGTTTTCGAAAACCTATTTACACACAAGACACAACTACACAACACAAAACAAAGACAAAAAGAAAACGGAAAAAAAGAGACAAAAGGCCACAAAACAAAAACAAAACAAAACAAACACAAACACCACCCCGAGCTTCCAAACAAGCCACCAACCAACACAAAATTTTACGAAGCTCCTCCCGAGCACACAACATCACAAATCTCCTCCGAACATCACAAGAGGTAAAGAGGAAAAAGGGATAAGGTGTTACCGGATGTATTGAAAGCTTTCCAAAGTTAGTGGCGATTGGGCGACCTAAGAGGAAAAAGGGAGGCAAAACACGCGCAACAAAACACATATACAATACAACGACATAAAAAAGGAAAACACACAAAAGGAAAATCTTTTTGATTTTTGTGAAAATTTTTCAAATTTTTAGGATTGTTTTTAAAGATTTTTAGAAAAACTACGAAAATAAAACTAACTACGATAGAATATCGCTCCCCCACACTTAAGCCGAGCAATGTCCTCATGCTCGACCGTAGTGCATGGGAGCACAAAAGAAAAGAAAAGAAACTACGTAAATAAAGCTAAAAATCGAAAATAAAGTGGAGAAAATGGTAGAATGTGTCCGGCCGGGGTGTAGTCAAGTCACCATGGGCCGAGACAAGAAAAGATATGGATGGGGGAAGAAATAAAAAGATAGAATAAAAGGAAATGGGAGGGGAGGACTAGGTGTAATCAAGTCACCTAGCCCGGATTCCGCCCAAATCCGACTAAATCCTACAAAAAGGGTGAAAATCATGCAAATTTGGATTTTGAAATGACTCTCGACGTAGTCACATCATCGAGAGTCGGGAGCAACCATAATAAGGCCTCGAAGGCCACCAAGACAACATGACTCAAGGGAAAGGGGGCAGACAAGAGAAAACAAGCAATAATAGATGGAAAAGAAAGGATAGTTGCCGTACCCATCGGTTAGCAACTCACTCGCTCCATCGTCTCATCGGTCAATATAAGCACTTTGCTTATCGTCATCATTGTCATGCCGCTTCAAACTTGAAAGTATCGCATGGTTGAGGTAGTAATGGTGTGAGGGGGTGAGATTTGATGTGGGGCTCGGAGTAAAGTGAAGAGGAAATGAAGTGATGGCATGTAAATAAAGCGTAAGGGTCGTATGATAGGAACAAGGAGAAGAAGGGAGGTTGGGAGGGGGTGTACAATGGTTGGGTGGACTCAAATGACGAAGAAGAGGCACAAGGGGGAGTAGGGGGCCATCCCGGTCGGGATGGGTGGTCCCGGTCGGGATGACACTCCAGTAAACCCAAAATATGGTACCCTCATCCCGATCGGGATGGATCCTTCCCGGTCGTGATGCTTCACCCTTCCCGGTCGGGATGACTTCTTCCCGGTCGGGATGCTCTCTTCGTGGTTTCCGAAACCCCAAAAGCTATTCAAAGCTTCAAAAACCCGTTCCCTTACTCACAATCCATGCTCTATCGATAACCATTCCTCTCTAGGAGTCATCTTATCTTCACCTATCACAATAAACTCAAACACAACATCAAATTCTCTCCCTCACAACGCTCATCAACAATCCAAATAACAAGAATATCACAAAACAAAGAGTCCTAGGAACAAAATCACAATAAACATAATTACAAACACAAAGCTAAAGAGAAGAGAGGTAGGGGAATGTACAACATGACGGTTTTTTTAGGAACTCCGTCAAACCGAGGATGGTGGACTCCCATTCTTCAACCATATCCCTCAAGGGCATGGAGGAGCAAGTCGAACGCACTACCGACATCATAGAGACGGCCCAAAGAGTGCTCGAGCCAACAATCCTCCACGGCCTCCAAGGTGGAGGCAAGGAGTAGTCCTCAAAAGACCCAATATCATCTTTCGTGTGATCTCCGGGGTCTATCCATCCTACAAGCTTTACCGACCTCTTCCTCCCTAGGCATCGCCTCCATTCACTATCAAGCTTCAAGTCTTCATCATGAGGCACAAAAAACGGCTTTGGCCTCGTTTCCTTGTTGCACACTCCCACACTTTCCTCAAGTTGTGGTTCCCCATTTTCATCACTCGTCCCACATCATCTTGGAGGAGAGAGTTGAAACTTCTACCGGCGGTTTCAATCTCTTCCAAGCCATTGCTCGGTCTACATACAAGGGGCTCTTGATGCTTATCCACATTATCGGACATGGGCAACTTGGGCTTGTCAATTTCACCCAACAACTTCACAAACTCCACCAAATCATCCAACTCACTATCCTCCTCCAATTCTTCACCAACGATGCCTTCACCAAGAGCCGTATCCTCATTCGTCTCTTTTTGGGTAGACGATTGAGGTTCTTCAAAGCAAGTCTCGCTCCTCATAGGGAATTCACTAACGGCTTCTTCATTGGGTTGTTCCCCTTCCCCAAATGAACATCCCTCATCAAGTTGTGAAGATCGAGTTAAGAACATTAGGGTTTGAGCCGTTAAAGCATTCAATCTAGCTTTAAGTTCCTTTCTTTCCCTTTGGAGCTCGGCCAAGAGTTCATAAGTCTTTTGCGATTGGATGGCCATTTCTTGTTGGTTGCTCCTTTGCACTTGAAGAATCGAATGATACAACTCCAAGTTTGACGATTGGTGGTCATTTGGGTCTTGTAGAGCTCCTTGAAAATCTTGATGATACCCAAGGGGTGGGGCATCATATTGTTGGTAGTGAGGTTGAGGTGATTGGTAGTATTGTGGGTCATGGGGTTCATATTGTGGTTGGGGTGGAGGGTAATATGGTGGGTTTTGGGGAAATTGGCTTCCATACGGTGAGTGATGATGAAACATGGTGGGTTCACAACGATTGCTCGAGTAATAGCCACCATGATCATATGGTTGATAAGCGCTCACTTGTTGGTAGCCATTTCCATAAGCTTGATTATGGTAGGGGGACGTCTTGTCATACCCTTGATTCATAGAGGGAGCGAGAGGAGTAGCTCATACCGGCTCCCGAGTGTGGGGAGTTTAGATCAAACCTCATGCTTGCTCGAAAATCACGGCTCGTACCCCGGTTGAGGACTTCTCAATCTAGCAACCGTCCGTTAAAGCGGCTCTAAGTTGCAAGAAGAAAATGGTCACCACCTCTAAGCACAAACTGTAGACTAAGAGCAAACGTGAGAAGCCTAGTGCTTTTTGGGCACTAGACAAGAGAGAAATAAACCTCACACACACAAGAAGCAAAGAAACAAAAAAAAGAAAAACACAAAACAAAAGACAAAGTCAAGTAACTAGGAAAACAAAGTCTAAACTAGCACCGTCCCCGGCAACGGCGCCAAATTGATGGTAGGGAATTGTCGTGGATCCCGCCGATCAATATAAAACCAACCGATCCAAGTGGGTAGCTAGGATAAGTCGGGTCGAATCCACGGGGACGGTAAGAGGCGTCTAGACTAAGGTTACCTAAAAACGAGACTAAGTCAACGAGCTAAACTAAACTAGAGTAATAGGAAGGGGAGAAGGCTAAGGCTATGACTACGGTAACGGAGAGAACAACTAAGGAAACGGGCTAGGATTAGGTCGGGTTCAAAGGGGCAATGGAATGGTCAAGGAAGAGTAAAGGTGAAGGGGGTAGTCGGGTTATCTAGGTATAGTCCGGGCTCTCGCTACTTAGACCGACCTAGAGGTTCCACCTAAAACCCATCTTAGCGACACACATGACAAACGGGGTTACTAGCGTGTTATCGTGGCCTAGGTCGCATCCGGGCTCTCGCTACTTAGACCGACCTAGGGGTCGTCCTCACCGGGCTCTTGCTACTTAGTGAGGGAACCAAACCCACAAGCAAACTATTACCCACAAGAGAAAGGCAAGAAAAATAAGCATATGCATCCACAAGTCATTCAAGCATTTCAACAAACATGTACCATGCATCAAACCAAGAGGAAACCCAAAACTTCCACCAACATCTCCAACAAACCCTTAATCACCCATTAAACACCTAAATCACCCTACTAACCCTAGCAAGAGTACTACTCAACCATAACTATGCTAAAACTAACAAGAACAAGAGAAATCAACACAAACAATAAAACATGCATAATGAAACTAGTGAAAACAATGAACTATGAACAATATAATGAACAAAGATTAAGACTTGGATGAACAAACAAGATTAAGAGTAAACAAGGATGAGAAAGATTATACCAACTACTAAGGATGAAAAGAAGAACACTTGCATAGAAGAAAACCCAAACAATTCCACCAAGGTTGTCAAGCTTGATAGATTCTTCAAGAGATCCAATAATACAAGAGTAATCACTAGATTAACGACTAATTGAGGACTAATCTACACTAATCTATGCTAATCTATGCTAATATAGGCTAGGGTTTGTGGGTAATGAAGAACATAACATTGGAATACAAGAGGAAGGGTATATATAGGGTTACAATGAGTAGGGAGATGAAACAATGCATTCACGGGCTGCCACTGGGCCTTCCCGGCCGAGATGAGGTGGTCCCGGTCGGGAAGGGGTCGGTCCCGGCCGGGATGACCTGCTCCCGGTCGGGACGGGCTCAAAAACAGGAGCATCTCTTTTGTGCACCTCATCCCGGACGGGTTGAGGTCATACCCGTCGGGGATGAGTCTTGTAGGCCTCAAATATGATCTTTAAGGTTCCTCCTTGCTTCACATGGACTTCTCATCGATTTTTGGGACTCGGGATCGGGTCTCGGAGGCTCGGGATTGGGTCCCAAGGTCTCGGGGTCCAATCCAAGGCATCGAGTGATCGTTCCTTCACTTCGTTGGCTCCGAAAAATGTATGTACTGAGTCGGAATCGCTCCAACTCTTCACGAATGGTCTCGGGAACCTGAAACGAACTAGAGGAAGCATAAGTTGCCCTTAAATCGCTCCCAAAGAGCGATTCCGCAAGGAAAAGGGGACCAAAACACAGCAAAATAGGCACTACAAACTACACTTATCACCCACTCGCAAGGATTTTCCCAAAACCCGACATAACGCTAAATATAGACGTACTAATAGACCCTATGGATACCCTAGTATGTCTAAAACGAACACCCACAACTCGTATATATAGCCCTAATACCACAAGAATTAGGAAACAACAAAAATTTCCATAACCCGGGGCCCCGACCGCATTGGTCCACGCGCCCGAATTTCCGGCCACCCAAGCCCAAGCGGTCCGGAGGCCGGTTGCCTCAGCCCAAGCGCCTGTAGTCATGCAGGCGACATCCCGAGCAACCCAAGGATAGAAATTCAAACCTCCATTATCACCGTAGTTATCATCCTCAAACTCGGACATCGGGAACGACCTCTCGAAGTCGCTAAAACTCGTCCGGAAAACAGAAATACCCGCGCAAGAGCTGCGAGAACGTGGATCTACCCGTCGGACGAACAACACTTAGACGTTTGTAGCCCAACAAGGCAATATTACGAGTATGTAAAAAGTGGTCTAACTTTTTTTCAAAAAGTGCTCGGGTTTTAAATTCCGATTTCGTACTAAAGCTCATCTCCTAATATATGCGGTCAAAACACGCTAATATCCTACATTAACATTTTACGTCTCGTCCATCTCGAGTCAAAACATTTTAATCGACGTAGTATCTGATCTGATTCCCGGCTCAAGCTAACGCATTTCAAAACCCCCGAAAGAAACCATTTTCGTACTCTCATGCAACGCTAACGCACCCTAAACCGAGTCACATCGCAAAATGAATGAACGCAAAAGTGATTACTTGTCAACCTAGGAAAACAATTCGCCAAACGAAAACGCAAGACTAATCCAACCAATTCAAATACTAAAAATCTAAAACAAATATTCAAAATATACAAATCCTTATACAAATCGAGGCTAGGAAGGACCCCTAGAAGCCGCGCCGACGGCAATCACGATCTCACAAAGCTGGTCATCTAACCCTAGGTCCTCCAGGTCTATAAGGGGAGACTCACTACCGTCCATCCCCGACAACATATCTAGAGTAGCTGTCTCGGGAATACCTCCAACCTCCTCTGTAGCACCCGTAGCCTAAGCTTCGGCCTCAGCCCCCCTTTCGATCTGATGCCTAGCCTCACCCTGTGCTGAGGTCTCGCCCCGGGACCGAGCCAGCTGATCCTTTAGGAAGGCGATCTCGTCAGCTCGAGATTGCAGGAGCCGTTGTGCCTCAACCTATCTCGCCTTGAGCTCGGTCACCCGAGTCTCCAAGTGCCCCACCATATCCGGAACATCCAGCAAATACACTTAAGCATTAGGGAAGTACGCCAATAGCCTAGAAAGCCACCTTAGCCACGTAAACTCACCGATCGGGGCCCCGAAGTGTCACGGAAAACCCTCGTGGCATAGGCCCTGAAGCGGTTGGTAGCCTGCCACAACCGCTGATGGCAAGCCGAGGAAACCTGAGAATGCAACCATAGCAGTTAGGCAAACCGACCTTAATTCTCAGAACCCAAACGAAGAACGAAAACCAAGACTCACCCGGTACACCCGATCACGCCATTCTATCCCGGCATCCATCTCCTCAGCAAAACACGGGGGGAGGGGCTTAGTAAAAGGTATCCCAGCCGCATCCACCCTAAGTAGCGTCAGGGGAAAATCTAGGGGCTGGCTTTCATCAGCCGGATCGGCCAGCTGAGAAGATAACAGATTGGTCGGTCAAAGGGCAAATAAACAATAAACCGTAAAGCAAATCTAGAAACCAAAATTAGAACCATACCACAAGGCGGTACCAAGCTAACCGCCGGGTGACGTGAGATAGGTAGGAGGCACCTGGCACCAAGAGTGTGCCGCCTTCCTCTCCGTCCCTATCCTCGAGGACCTCTGCGGCGGTCGGTTGTCTAAACATGGTCTGGGGAAGATCAACCGGTACCCTAAAGTCGTTGTACAGACACTGACGCACCAGTCGCTCGCCCAGATACCAGACTGGGCGAAACAACGCTGGAAGGAGCATCCTCCTATAACTTCTAGGCCTCAGCTCCGTAGTCACATACTTCGGCACGCCCTCGTAATCAGCCCAAGGGCGGACCACAAACTACACAAACAAAATCAATATCCTAGTAAATCCCGAACCTTGGGGGCTATTGAGCAAAATAAGCCATAAAAAGAAAAGAAGGAAACTTACATCTTCAACGCGTAGCTTGTTCACTAACGCATTCTCCGACAGGTAATGGCTGATTGTGCTCTTAGGCTGAGCAAGCCTCCACTCGATCCCCGCCAGAAATCTCTTTGGGTGCACCCGCACCGTCTTAGCTGCCAAACACGGGAAGTAGGAGTAGATCAAAGCCTGAAAAAATCCCAAAATAACGTTAGCAAAAACCAAGCTGAAACTAAGTAAAACCTCAAATACAAGAGTGAGAACAATAACTAACCTCCAGTATAAGGCCCGGACCCACAATGGGCACAGCCGAGGCCGACTCTATCACCAGCGGCCTCACCATGACTTGCAGGCAGCGAGTCATCTTCGCAAAAGCCGCGGTCACCCAGTCGTAGCGTCCTAGCTGAGTCAGCTCAGCCAGGAAGGGCAAAATCCTAGTGCTGAACCTCTCGCCCTTGTCCGAGAAGTGGGTCGACCCTAGAAAGTACCACAACCACAACCGAGCATCCTGCTCCGGCGTGTTGGGCTCCCGACCCTCGAACACCGCCACTCGCTCAAAGTGGTCAGTGATATAAGAAATCACTATAGCGTGAGTCTCACTATATGCCTCACGCGGTAAACAATCCCCGATAAGGCCCTGCACCTCATCGCTATCTAGACTAGGGCCCTCGGCGGCCCACCTAATCCTATCCGGACCCCAGGGCAGACCGCTAATCATACCAAAATCCTCTAGGGTCATCCCGACCTCCCCAAAAGCCATGTGGAAGGTCGACGTAGTATCGTGGAAGCGATCTATCATCGCTCTAATCACCATAAGGTTGCACTTAGTCTTGCAACCCACCAACCTAGCCCACTATCCAACCACGGGACCCAGAGCAGTCCTCGCGATAATCTCCTTTGCCGCGGGGGCTAACTTCTGAAAATAGATATCAAGACACGTAGTAAAGCCCTAGAAAGTCCTCATTGGACCTGGGGGCTGCAAACGAAAATAATGTAAGGATAAACAAAACAAACCTAACCTAACCCGAGCCAAAAATAATAATAGCAATAATAAATCTGAGACACAAACCAATAAGCACGAATAGAACACTCACCAGGCCCCGCACGATGCGGTTAGAAACGTGAAGGTCAAGGTGAAATGTCAGCTAATGACCGTCCCAATCCCGAGCCCATTCAGGATTCTCATAGACAGTCTCCTCATCCTCCAGTACAGGAACCGGAACGTGAACCTTCCTAGCAACCGTCTCTGGAAGCTTACGCTTCTTCACTCTGTCAAATTCAGCCTCGTTAATAGTCTCGGGATCGCGACGCTGGGACGAGATGCTCCTTTGTCTCCTACGAATCCCTCGGGGAGTCTGCGAACTAGCCCCGACAGCCTCCACACTAACACTAACACTAACCCTAGCACTAGCACCAACCGAGAAAGTTTCGTCGGGATGTTCGGTATCATCTCTAGCTATAAACAAAAACAAAATAAAAGAAACATAACCCTAGTCAGGCTAAATCAGCTTCAACAGGTCAAAATAGGTTTAAAATTTCGGATAAGAATATCAAAATTCCAAGAAAGCTTCTAGCACACATTTTCGATCCCGATCACAATGGAAGTGGTTTCGGGAAAATCCGGCGTCGTTACGGCACCTTTTGGTCCGTCTTAAGACACACAAAACCTTACGGAAGGTCCTAAAAGTCATCCTAGCCTATTAGAATCGAAAAGGAAGCTACCCACATCTTCATAAACACTTTTTTTTTGGTGAAATGTGAGAATTTTATTCATCCAAAAATAGCTTTACAAGGCATATGTACAGTACAAAATTATATTAGGACAAGACAAAAAAGCTATAACCGCTCAAATATTATATTCTATCGAGTGGAGAACAAGAATATCTTCATTTCCAAGCGAGTCCTTTGGAGTAAGTTTTATCCGACTCCGTACGCTTGTAGTAGCATGAGTCGCTATATTTTCTGGGCGGAGGATCACACCATCGTATAGAGCTGAGTTGCGTTGGATCCAAATCAAATAGTAACAAGCTGCCAAGAAGGCAGACCACAGTCTGCCAAGAACAGACCCGGTTCCAGTGACGAAAACCTGATGCGGAATCAGGTGAGACACAGCAACAGCGTGTAAAACGCGTCTGCTGTAGGTACAGTCGAAAAATAGGTGCTGCTCCGTTTCATGTTTTAGTTGACAGAGACAGCATAGATCATTCTCAGTATACCCGTAGCTTTGCAATTTTGTTTTAGTGTTCAACCCATCATTCCAGATAATCCATGAAACAATGGAATGTTTAGGGACATTCCACTTGTTCCAGATAAAATCAACCCAAACCGGTGAAGGTCCGCGGGGTTGTAACCAAAGATAGCCATCCTTGATAGTATACTTCTTTGTATGATTATTCCAGGCTCCATTATTGTATCCATCCTTGAGCTTATCTTTAACTCGACAAATAGCCTTCCAAGTCCATGGAGAATCATTCGGAGGCTTGTACTCCTGCCAAAGCTATGCAAAACTATTTGAACAAAGCTATGCAAAACAAATACGGGAATAATCGAGAAACGATCCTTAAACCCTAGCATTCCAAACACATTCCCATAAAAGGCCATTGTCGCACCTCAAACATCCTTATCAAGACTATAACTAACCTAACAAGCTCTAATCGACCCTAATTCAACAATGGAACCAAGCACAAGCATTGAAACTTAGCAATTAAAAAACACCCAAATCGATTTTCTAGGGTTTTCAACAAAACAAATAATCAATCAAATCAAGTTAAATCGACGTTAAATGAGCAAAGAGCACTATAACCCGGAGTCGACATTGTCGTAAATAGCAGAAACCGAAATGAAATTTAGCAAAGAAAATTCGAGAAGGCGATTTGGGGCGATTGGCTTGACGCGTTCAAGTTTAGTGTTGAATGAACGAGCGCCCCAATATTCAATTACTTAAACAGACCCGGATCACAAAAACCCGACCGCACCAGCTGACGCGCTTGAGTCCTGGCTCGCTACGGGCTAGGCGTCCGAAAATTGAGCCGCAGACAGACGCGCGCCTAAATAGTCCGGCACAGATGAAGCAAAGCAAACGAACTCAAAGTCGATACATATAAAACACGAACCTACTAAGACAAGCAAAACAACAATATTGGGACAACTACTAATCAACATCGATAATACACTCTCGACAATAAAACAAGCATAAGAAACGCACTTAACCTAAACGCTGCACCCGGACAAGTAACAAAGCAAATCTAAACCAAACTAATCTAAATAGACTCTAAACGAATCTCAAATTCATAAACAAACCAAAACAAGAGCAATAACAAACCCAAACGAACCAAGACAAACTCACGAAACAAGTATTTAACTAAAACGAATACGCAATAACAATTTTGCCCGAGGGTCAGAGTTATCCTGGAGGCACAACATTTTTGCCCGAGGGTCACAGTTATCCCGGAGGCACAACATTTTTGCCCGAGGGTCAGAGTTATCCCGGAGGCACAACAATTTTGTTCGAGGGTCAGAGTTATCCCGGTGGCACAGCACAATATTTTTGCCCGCGGGTCAGAGTTATCCCGGAGGCACAGCAACAACATTTTTGCCCGAGGGTCAGAGTTATCCCGGAGGCACAACAACAACATTTTTGCCCGAGGGTCAGAGTTATCCAGGAGGCACAGCAACAACATTTTTGCTCGAGGGTCAGAGTTATCCCGGAGGCACAACAATTTCGCCCGAGGGTCAGAGTTATCCCGGAGGCACAACAATTTTGCCCGAGGGTCAGAGTTATCCCGGAGGCACAACAATTTTGCCCGAGGGTCAGAGTTATCCCGGAGGCACAGCAATTTCAGTCCTAGGGGTCATAAGCATCCCGAAAGACAACTATTCGAGTGGAGACTAACGCCCTCGGATGGTTTTATATCCCTTTGTTTTTGTCCTAGGGGTCATAAGCATCCCGAAAGACAGCTATTCGAGTGGAGACCGACGCCCTCGAATGGGTTTATATCCCTTTGTTTTGTCCTAGGGGTCAAAAGCATCCCGAAAGACAGCTATTCAAGTGGAGACCGACGCCCTCGAATGGTTTTATATCGCTTCGTTTTGTCCTAAGGGTCATAAGCATCCCGAAGACAACCGTTCGAGTGGAGACTAACACCCTCGAACGTTTTGTTTCATCAAGGGTTCACAAGCAGCCCAAAATATACTTGTACAAGTAAAGGCCAACTTAATGCGTTGCTAACGCGCAAAAACACTTAAAATTAAACAGAACCTCTAAATAAACCGAAGAAGACAAGGCGCGCACATACAAAGAATCAAGAACAAGATTTCAAGCAACGGCCCGGGCCCCAAGCAATCAACCACAAGCGAAGACGTCAGGTATGACTTCAAAGCTATGGCTAGCTAGCCTCAACACGTAGTCCACTGGACTTAAAACGACCCGACCGGACAGCCACCAGATCGTAATCTTTGATTGACCTAGGCGGCTATACTTTGACTTTCGCCTTGTCCAAGCCTCATTCAAAATGGGGGCTTCTGTAGACACCCAGATTTGGACCTGGTGGCTGCAGAAGTGCCCAACAAACACCCGATGACGATAGGACTGCAACGCAACACGGGTTCGCGATGTTATAGGTAATTTTCCTATAGAACGGATCAAATAATTACTTGGAAAAATTAAAAACTAACATGATGGCAGCCTTAGTCGTGTCGTTACGGTCACATAGACACTTAGAGTTAATTCCGACACCGGGACCCCGAGTCGGCCCCAAAACTCGAACCGAGTCAACACCGTGTCAAGCGAACCTCGGGATGAACACTCGATGCCCACTAAACCCACGGCGCTAGGTCAAGCCGTGGGAAGCCTTGATGCCCAAGAAACGTATTATACCTCCGTCTCACGGTTTTGGAAAGTATCAAAACCGTATCCTCAAAATCCCAACCGCCCCACCCTACACGCCTGGGTCTCACCAAGCCTTAGCCCAGGCGCCTGAGTCCAGGTGCGCCCCAACTCATGCGTCCATATGGGCGACAAGGGTCGAAAACACCTATAAATACCCCCCCTCCGCCTCATTCATTCGACACACAATTCATTCTTCTCTTCCCCCTCTAAACTCTCGCTAAAGGGCTCATACTCCGACACCCGAGGCAAACGATCCACTCGATCGTAGTTTCGATAAAAAGAGACATCGACGCTACTCCAGACCTTCGAGCACCCCACTCGATACCGAGGTGCCTGTGATCGACTAGCTCAAAACTAGTAACAAAGTTCTGCCGGATTAGCCGCAGAACTAGTCCTTAGCAACGCAGCTCTGCCGGAGTAGCCGCGGAAAGGTCAAATGGTAACGGAGTTCTGCCGGAGTCACTGGTCAAGCTAGGAGGATCCACTAGTTGATCGAGTCGTCACTAGGTTGCCATCTAAACAAAACTTTCCATATTTGTACTTTCTATTATTATGCACTACGACAACACTAGATGTGGGCACTAGGCCCACAAGCATCTACTAAAATACGTAACGTCCCAACTTCAACCACAAATACTAAAACGCACTAAATAGACCCGAGTAATTCCGAGATCCGTTCTCAAAACTATCTATGCATCGAGTCCCGTTTAGTGTATACTCCGAGGGTGCAATTCCTCACAATGTGATTTACTTACATTCGCATTTACAGTTTTTCGTATGATTTATTGCTTTTATGACCTTATAATCGCATGCTAAATCACCTAACACGGAATTCAAAAGGTAAAATAACTAAAACTGAACAAAGTGATGGTCGGGTTCCGTATTAGTCCCGGTGCTCGCCTTACTGGTTTCGACGCATCTCCATTAATACCGAACCAACGCATCTTAAGCAGAATACCCGGTAAGGTATACCACAAGAACGACTAATATCTGTATTATCACGTTAAAAGTGATTTGATAATACGTATAATACATAGTACTCTCTACTCTCTAACGTGTAACTTTTCATGGCCTACTTGTCACGTGAAATCGCATGCAAAGAATGTAAACACTACTACTTCGACGATAAAACTTATCTGTCATTAAAACAACCGACATAGTAAAAGACATAGGGTTAAAACAACAGATGTTACAGTACTTCCACCACAACAAAAGAACTAGGATATCAGCCCACCGATTGATTAGTAGAGGCCGCTATAGTGCGGGCGGGATTAGGTGTTGACATCTATCAGATGTTGGCTTCCCAATACGTACCCTCACCCCTTACTCAGAATCGACGGTTTCCGGATGTCCGAAACCATTGGCAATGAGAGTCATTCCAGGCATGGAGTGCTTAAGGGTACAAGTCTTTATCTTTAGGTCTCGTGCCACTCAACTTTGAGCTGGTAAGGGATCAAAGTTGACTTGAACGGTTTTCGAGTCCCCATAATTGACTCGGTGGCGACTCCGCAAATCGGCAACGAATTCAGTTCACTAAAAAGGTCGCCTTACCAAATGAATCGGGCTTTAAACATTTACAACCACGTCTCGATCGATTCCCAAACGGAAACACGGGTGCCCGCACCCGTCTAGTACAAGTCCGAATCGTCATCCAAATCGAGGTTCGACACTTCGCCTCGTATGTGAGATCGGACCGGCCCCCGGCAGGGAGGGAGCCGCATGGGTGGCCGCCGCCACACGTTGAAAACCGGGTCGGTCCTGCGAGGGCGTGCGTGGGGCACCGGGCCGTGCGAACGGACGTTCACAGTTTCATACAACATAGTACAATTCTTATTCTTAGAAGAAAAAAGCAGGGGATAATTACCTAATCATGATGACCGCGAGCCTCCTTGAGACCATAGGTCAGACCGGAATACACTTCGGCAGCCAACCCTGTAGAGCATCATTTTGCTGGTGTTAGTGGTCAAAAATCAGATGACCTTTACTGATGAGATGACAATTTCGTTCTTACCATTGATTCTTTACCTGAGTTCTTCACCTGTTAACAGAAAAGACGAGATTCATTCACTTTTTTCCCCTATGCTCGCTAACCAATCTCGATGTAAAAACTATTACTCCGTACTAGTTACTAATAGAAACAAAATTGGTAGTTGTTGTACATGATTAAAAAAGAGTGGCTATTATGTAGATCTGCATCAGATTAAATCAAAGGGCGAGAAGAGAAATGAAATGTAGGAGGCAGTAGTTTGAAACATACCAATGCTTCCACAGACTTACCGCCAGTTTCCCCTGCACGTACAGAAGATAACAACAAACGTAATAAAGGGTCTGATGTTGCACTACTAAGTGGGAAAGCGAGGAAAAAGATTAGACAGTAGTAATGTTGTTGGCACAACAAATGTGATCTAATTACATCAACTGGAAAACACAAAAAGCTAAGCTTACACCGACTAAACTAAGCTAGCAAGCTGCGATATATCAATGATCATATATAAATGATAGACCTCCCTATGCAAATATCGGCCTTAAACGAACAGATGAAACAACATATGTTATGTAGAATAATGCTACTTGTATTGCATCTCCCTATTTTAGGTGTGAGCTCATCTTCTACCGTCCTTGTCCAACTATCGCTACCACTCAGAGTGTAAGTCAAGCTTAGAAAGTTGGTGCTATTTTCAATAGTTGGTGTTGTTGTGGGAGCGTTGTTGCTAACTTGAGTATGATTGCTATCAATAGATTGAGTGTCTTCTGCAAACATATTCAAGTACTCCAATATTCAAATTCAATTCCTCCAACACATATATTCAACTATTCCAACTCATATATTCAATTTTGAGTTATACATGTTTAGCTATTCCATTCTAGAATCACAGTTACTCTAATGCTCATGTTTAGCTATTCCAATATTAGACATCAGTTACTCTATGTTCATGTTCAGTTATTCCAACATATACTCAAGTACTCCAATTACTCCAACATATATACTCAGTTACTCCAACACATATATTCAACTATTCCAACACATATACTCAAGTACTCCAATTACTCCAAACATATACTCAAGTACTCCAATTACTCCAACATATATACTCAAGTTACTCCAACACATATATTCAACTATTCCAACATATATATTCGACTATTCCAACACATATACTCAAGTACTCCAATTACTCCAACATATATACTCAGTTACTCCAACACATATATTCAACTATTCCAGCACATATATTCAACTATTCCAACATATATATTCAACTATTCCAACACATATACTCAAGTACTCCAATTACTCCAACATATATACTCAGTTACTCCAACACATATATTCAATTACTCCAACACATATATTCAACTATTCCACCATATATTTTCAACTATTCCAACACATATACTCAAGTACTCCAACACATATATTCAATTATTCCGACACATATATTCAACTATTCCAACACATATACTCAAGTACTCCAATTACTCCAACACATATACTCAGTTACTCCAACACATATTTTCAATTACTCCAACACATATACTCAGTTACTCCAACACATATACTCAATTACTCCAACATATATATTCAACTATTCCAACATATGTATTCAACTATTCCAACACATATACTCAAGTACTCCAATTACTCCAACACATATATATTCAATTATTCTAACACATATATTCAACTATTCCAACACATATACTCAAGTACTCAAATTACTCCAACACATATACTCAATTACTCCAACTCATATATTCAACTATTCCAACATATATATTCAACTATTCCAACATATATATTCAAAGTACTCTATAAAATTTTTTTATTACCTTTGATTCATGTTTTCTATGTCGAAATCGATATTCATCATAAAGAAATCAGGAGGAAATCAAAAAACCAATAGTTAAAAACGAATCCATGCTAAAAACCGGATAAATTAACTTAAAAAACGAATACCTATTCAAAAATGAATAGGTATTGAATTATAACGACATTACCTTCATGTTCATCAACAATAGGTTCATGCTCGGTGAAATCCATGCTCATCAAAAACGAATTTCGTATAAAACTTCTGGAAAATTGAATTAATTGAACGAATTTCTGAAAATTGAACGAATTGAATTGAATTTCTTAAAATTGAATTGAATTGAACGAATTGTATACGAATTGAAAGAATTTCGTATACAATTGAGCAAACTTTTGAGATAGAATGAATTAGGATGATAGGATGAACAAATTTATGGTAAATTAGGATGATGAATTATTGGAAGGAAATTTGGGGTTTTTGAGAGGAAAGTTGATGTAACCCTAAACCAAAGAGAGAGAGAGAGAAAAAGAGGAGAAAGAAAAAGAGGAGAAAGAAAAAGAGGAGGTTGTGGTGGTTTTTTTGGGAGTTTTTTTATCGTCTGACGATTAATCTCAACCGTTGATCAAGACTAGATCAACAGTTCAGATTGTTAGGATATTTACACCAAAATTTGTGTTTACACAAGATCCCACCTATATATATATATATATATAGAGTAGAGATCAAGTGAGTCCTTTTCTTTTTTTTGAGTCCATCAGTCCTATCTACAACCATTGATCTAGAGTGGATGGATGGTGGTGATTGATTCTAGTAATTAAGGCAATAACTAACATATTTTGGTAAAAATAAAATCAAATCCTCTCTCCTCCCTTAATTATCTCTAACCACTAATACACGTTAATTCATCACATTCAATTTTTTCCTCAGATTCAATTTTTTCATTCACATCCTAACTGAAACCCTTCACCTTCATCATCCCAAACACAATCACTCAACTTCTGTTTCTTTTCAAAACACACCCGCGCATCCTCTCGTCTTCAACTCAAGCAAGGCTACATTGAAGCAACTCTCTAACTTTAGCAAAGATAATCTTCAGGCGGCATAATACAAGGTAACTCGCTAATACTCGATTGTTGTACTAAAGAACTAGGTTTGGTTTATATTCGTATATGATTTCATTAATTTTCTCGCTAATTATTGATTGATTTACTTTGCTGCGTTTGTGCCCTATAATTAATTGGTTTCACTAAAGATTGTTGCGATATCTGGGTATGCATCTGTATAGTTTAATTGAATTCACCTACTTCATACTATGCTTCTACTCTTCATACTTAGTCTAACATATATTGAATGTTACTCTAATGCGCATATTCAGTTACTGTAATAAACTTGAGGTGTTACTGTAAGGGGTTGTTCAGTTAATTTTACACATGTATGATGTTATTTTAAAGACGACCCTGTGTTACTGTAATGTACAAGACGTGTTACTTTTAATCCCATCTTTGCGTTACTTTGAATGCTAGTAATCTTGTACATTTAATTGTGTAGACGTGTTACTCTAATTTGCACTCTATGTTACTCTAACACTTTCTTTGTGTTACTTTAACGCGTATCAGCTGTACATATGGTGTTTCTTTCACTCGTATCAGTTGTACTTTAATTTTATATACCAGATTAAACTGTAACAATAGTTGTACATAATTATTGTACTTTTCAGATGGCAAAAGGAGGAGACAAATCAAGGTGCGATCGCGGTTGTTGGATAACGTAGATAAGTATGTGGACGCGAGGCAAAAGATCATCGACGGTCCCAAGAGCAAGCCAACAAAGGGTCGAAAAAAATAACGTGTCTAACGAATTATGTCATCTTTTTCTAATTACGAATAATGCTTTGTATCGTTTTCGAAACTTGTTATGTACATTAGTATTTTGATTATCACCAATGGAACAATATTGTTAAACTCTGTTACCCTGACTAATTGTTCATGTCACTCTAATTAACGACCGGTGTTACTGTGGGAATGAATGAAGTTTACACAATATACAAATGTGGTCTCATAATCATTGTGTTACATTGACGCATTATAACTGTTACTTTAATGAACAAATGATGTTACTCTAAGTTATTAATGGTGTTATTCTTTGTCTCATGGTTAAACAATGTTATTATCATTAATTACTCTGACGCATTATATATGGTTCTTAAAAAAACGAATGTTGTTACTTTGGTAATGAATGATTCTAATCCAAGTTATCCTCAGTTACTTTGGTATTGAATTGTTTAAACAACGTTGCTGTCCTCAGTTACTTTCATGCATTATGTCTGTTACTGTAACTAACGAATGGTGTTACTCCAATAGACATGAGATGTTATTCTAACCAAATACACATATATTAAATAAATATATAGTTAATTGCAACGTAGCACAGCGCTATGTGTAAAAAAATGTGTACAAAATCCAGTTCATGTGTTTTGTCAATATCCCCCCCCAGAAACCGGTTGTCTCTGCAACCTGAACTCCCGAATTAATCTGCACAAGCTTTCCACATTTGCCTTGTCTTCTGCCCTTAGAAGTCCGTATCAGTGAAGCTTCAATGTCGTGTCTACTTCAACAGAAAACAAAACAATAATATCAGTGAAGCTTACGTTAAATCAGTGTATATCATGGAAAACCTAAATAACAAACATAAAACTCTGGAATCTATAACAATTAACCATTGATATGAATCTATGATGAATGAAATGACAATGAAAGCAATATCAACATGAAAATTGACGAAAAAAAGAACGCAAATTGACGCACGACGTATCCATGAATAAAAATTGAAGCAAAACGTGAAAAAAATATCAAAACTCACCATTGTTATACTCGATTAATTGCTTATCAACAGTTGATGAAGATGTCGCGCTCATTGAATCCATGGTAACGGGATTTCGAACTCAGATTTGAATGAATGAATGACGGAACGTGATGATGAAAAAAAAAACTCACCATTCCTGTGCATTCGGTTCTTGGCAAATGCTACCTGCATAAAATTAAAACTCGTTACAAAATGATACTCGTTTTGTGTTACTCTAATTAATATTTGGTGTTACTGTAATTCATAACGTATGTTACTTCAACGCCGTGTCTACTTCAACATAAAACAAAACAATAATATTAGTAAAGCATACGTTAAATCTGGGATCTATACTAAAACGAGAGCAGTGAACCACTGTTATTAATCCATGATTAATCAAATGAGTAAAATTCCACCTTCTCCACTGCTGTCCTGTGCGTTCGCTTCTTTGTCAATACCACCTGCACAAAATTAAACAACATTACACCCATGCAACAAATGTGTTATATCAATTCATAAGTTGTGTTACTCTAACTAGCATAGTACACTACGTTACTTTTAACATCATCATCAAAACCCTTTTTCTAAACGTTCAGTGTGTTACTGTAATTGCAATTAAGTGTTACTGTAACTCAGAAGGTATGTTACTTCAACGACGTTTCTGTGTTAATATAAAACAAAACAATAGTGTCAGTGTATATCATGGAAAACCTAAATAAGAAACATAAAATCCTGGAATCTATAAAGATCGATAGAGCAACTAACCATTGATAGAAAACTATGATGAATGAAATAACAATGAAAGCAATATCAACATTAAAATTGACGTGCAACAAATGTGTTATATCAATTCATAAGTTGTGTTACTCTAACTAGTACACTACGTTACATTAACAGCATCATCAAAATCCTTTTTCTAAACGTGCAGTGTGTTACTGAAATTGCAATTAAGTGTTACTGTAACTCAAAAGGTATGTTACTTCAATGACGTTTCTGCATTAATATAAAACAATGCAATAGTATCAGTGTATATCATGGAAAACCTAAATAAGAAACATAAAAACCTGAAATCTATACAGATCGAGAGAGTAACTAACCATTGATATGAAACTATGATGAATGAAATAACAATGAAAGCAATATCAACATTAAAATTGACGTTAAAAAGTAACGCAACAATGAAAGCAATAACAACAATGAAAATTGACGTGAAAGAAATATTGAAACTCACCATTGTTATACTCGATCAATTGCTTATCAACAGTTGAAGAAGATGACGCGGTCATTGAATCCATTGTAACGGGATTTCGAGCACAGAATTGATTGAATGAATGAACGTGATGAAGAAAGAGTTTTTTTTCTCACGTTTGAATGAATGAATGAATGAACGTGATGAATGATGAATGATGAATGAACGTGATCATGGGAATTATTGTTTCCTAAATTCTTGGGAGCTATTTTAGGAACGTAAATCTTCCTCTTTTTTATTTTTTTTTAATTTTAAATGGATGCATCTTGTCCATCCATCCTCATCTCATCCAATGGATGGGATGAGGACTTATGGACTCATATAGAGTAAAGGACTCATAAGAGCCTTACTCTCTCTCTATATATATATATATATATATAGAGGTGGGATCAGGTGAGTCCACTTATATATGTTGAGTCCGTGAGTCCCCATCTTAGCCCTTGATTCAAGGTTTGATTAATGGACAAGATTTAATCTCATAATTAAGGAAATAACTAACAAATTTGGTAAATATATCATTTCTCTCTCTCCTCCTTAATTATCTCAATGCAAATCTTTTATCTCTATTATCAATCTTTTTAAATGTTTTTTCTCTCACACAACAAGTTTTTTCAAAAGTAAGTTTTTTTCATTTTCACCAAAAAAATCATTATTTTCTTACTGGTACGTATGTTACTATGTTGCTGCCATAATCAACTATGTTATTTTAACTCATATAACGTGTTACTTTAATTCATGAACTGCGTTACTTTAACTCATAAAATCTGTTACGTTGTTTAATATATTCTCCTGCAAAAACTATTACTCTAACTCATACAATGTGTTACTCTAATTCATGAACTGTGTTACTTTAACTCATAAAATCTGTTACGGTGCATAGTCTCTTGCAAAAACTGTTACTCTAACTCATACAATGTGTTACTTTAATTCATGAACTGTGTTACTTTAACTCATAAAATCAGTTACGTTGCAGAGGAGTCTCTTGCAAAAACAGAAGTTCCAATTAAAAAAAAGAACAATGTTTGTTTTTATTAAGATACTCCAAAACAAAAAGTGGTACAAGATTCCAACTAAATCAACTCCATTACAATTCTAATGTTTCACACTTGTTACTCATAATGTCCTACTTATAATTTTGCTTCTTCTTCATCATTCTCGTTCTCTTCGTCTTCTTCTTTTTCATCTTTTTCATCTTTTTCATCTTTTTCATCATCTCAGAAACTTTGATTTAATCTCACCACCGCACAATGGAGGAAACTCTCACCCACTTCCCTACATCATTCATGTGGATTAAAGTAACAGATAACAAGAGTTAAAGTAACAGATGAAGTGCATTGAAGTAACATTGAATTAAATTAACAGAGTATGCTTATACACCAGATATAAAGTAACAGAGGTCAGACATTAAAATAACAGAAAATATGAATTAAAGTAACAGATAATGTTCATTAAAATAACACCAGATATAAGTTAGTGCAAAAAATTCATATAATGATAAAAATGAGAGTATGACGCAATATCTTACTATTTGATATTGTTTCCTATTTTGAAGTCATCACGTCCCATAATTATAGGAAGTAGTATTTTTTTTCTTTTTTTTATATGGCGTTACTCTTTGATATTGTTTCCTATTTTGGTGGCAATCACGTCCTATTATTATAGGAAACAATATCTTTTTCTTTTATTATTTTTTTAATATGGCAGTTTCCAAAATTCTTAGGACACTAAGATGCACTACAATAACAGATGAAAAACACTAAAGTAACAACTGGAGGGTATTAAAGTAACACGACATATAAAGTAACAGATGGTAGACATTAAAGTAACAGATGCTCTACATTAAAGTAACGCAGTATATGAACTACAATAACTCAATATATTGTAAACGTAAAAACTAATAATTGAGTAGCATCTTAATGACTTCCATGACGATTCCAGTATAAATTACAAAACATATATACTCACCGTTCGTGTGTTCTACGATTTGCATATGAATCTATGATGAATAACACGACCATGAAAACAATATCAACATGAAAATTAGCGCAAAACATGAATGACACGACCATGAAAACAATATCAATATGAAAATTGACGCAAAACATGAACACAAATTGACGCAAATTAATCAAGATAATGAATAAAAATTGACGCAAAACATGAAAGCAATATCGAAACTCACCATTGTTATACTCGATGAATTGTTTATCAACCGTTAATGAAGGTGTCGCGATCATTGAATTCATAGTAACGGAATTTCGAGCACAGATTTGATTGAATGAATGAACGTGATGATCGATGGGAGTTTTTTTTTTTAGGTTTTGATGAACCTGTGAATGAACGTGAATGAATGAGGAATGATTGTGATTATGAGAGTTATTGTTTCCTATAATCATGGGAGTTATTTTAGGATACTAAATCTTCCTCTCTTTTTTTCTTTTTTTTTAAATACAAAATATTAGGATGCATCTTGTCCATCCATCCTCATCCCATCCAACGGATGGGATGAGGACTTAGGGACTCAATACTTATATAGGGACTCATTAGAACCTATCTCTCTCTCTCTCTATATATATATATATATATATATTATAGGATTTTTCCGAGTGATCTCATTGGTCCGTTTCATCAAACCTCAAATTAGGAAAGTATCATAAATAATAAAAAAAATCAATTAGAGAATCTTTTAATTATTATAATATATATTTAATTTATATATTAATGTGATGTTATACAATTCTGAGATAAAAACCTTTATAATTCAATTTTTAAAAACATCATCGTAAAATAAATTATAAAAATGAAATAATTTGATTCGTGGTATAAAATACTTTCATTAGAGTATAAATTTCGTATTATTTGTTTCTCATTATGTGATGAATTTATTACATATAATAGTTGTAAAATTATTCCACATCGACAAATTTTAATATGATGATGAAATTCTATATTACAAATAAGAGTAATCATTCGTTTTTTGATATCTATCAAAAGTCTTTTGAATCTAAAAAAGAGTTCTTAATACTATAAACCTCCATTAATTATCCTATATTAAAAATTATGATGAGGTGATGAAATTTTAGATTATAAATAAGAGTAATCATTCGGTATATCGAACAAAAAACTTTTGAGTCTTAAAAAAACTTTTAATGTATAAGACTACAAATTTAATTTAATGCATAAGACTACAAATTTAAAATCATCCCACATTGGTGAGGTGATGAAATTCTATATTATAAACAAGAGTAATGATTTATTATTTTAGTCTTAAAAAGAGCTGATGGAAGACTATAAATAAATTATCCCACATCAAAAAACATTATGATAAACTAATGAATTCTATATTATAAATAAGACTAATCCTTCGTTCTTAAATATCAATCAAAAAAACATTTAAGTCTTAAAAAGTTTTTTAATAAGACTACAAATTTAAGTAAAAATAATCTCACATCAAAACGTTATAATAAGGTGATGAAACTTTATATTATAAATAATACTTTATAGTAATCATGTGCTCTTAGATATTAATCAAAAATCTTTTAAGTCTTAAAATATACTCCGTATTAAGATTATAAACTTAAGTAAAATTATCCCAAAAAAAATTTCTTACACATCAACCAACTTAAGTAATTCTCCCACATCAGAAAATTATGGTTTTAAAAAGGTCTAAATAAGACTACAAATTTAAAATTATCCCACATCAAAACAACATCAAAGTAATTAAAATAAGTTACTGTGATGATTCTATATTATAAATAAGACTACAAATTTTAGTTAAATTATCACACATCGACAAATTATAATAAGGTGATTGATTTCTATTTTATAAATAAGACTAATTATTTGTTATTAGATATCAATCAAACTCTTTTGAGTCTTAAAAACCTCTTAAGACTATGAATTTAAGTAAATTATCTCACATCAAAAAACTTATATTCCATTCGGTCACCATTTTTTGCCTCATTTCATTAAAATATTCCTCACAAATATTAAGGTAATGGATATCAATCTTTTAAGACTTTTTAGGTCTTCAAAAGTCTCTTAATAAAACTACAAACTTAAGTAAAAATAATCTCACATCGAAAAATTATAATAAGGTGATGAAACTTTATATTATAAATAAGATAATCAGGAGCTCTTAGGTATTAACTAAAAATCTTTTGAGTCTTAGAAATATATTAAGACTATAAACTTAAGTAAAAAAAGTTCTTAAGACTATACACTTAAGTCAAAAATTATAGCAAGGTGATGAAATTCTTTCTTAGACGTCAACCAACTTAAGTAATTCTCGTACATCGAAAAATTATGACGAGGTTATGAATTTCTACAAAATAAGAGTAATCATTGTTTTTCAATATCAACCAACAATATTTTGAGTTTAAAAAAGGTCTTAATAACACTACAAAGTTAAAATTATCCCACATCGAAATAATTAAAATAAGTTACGGTGATGATTCTATATTATAAATAAGACTACAAATTTTAGTTAAATTATCACACATCGACAAATTATAATAAGGTGATGGATTTCTATATTATAAATAAGACTAATTATTTGTTCTTAGATATGATATCAATCAAAATCTTTTGAGTCTTAAAAAACTCTTAAGACTATATACTTAAGAAAATTATCGCACATCGAAAAATTATACTCCCTCTCTTTTGAGTCTTAAAAACCTCTTAAAACCATAATAAGACATGGAATTCTATTATAAATAAAAGTAATCATTTCTCCAATTATGATGAGGTGATGAAATTCTATATTATAAATAAGACTAACCATTCATCCTTAGATGTCAACAAAAAAAACTTTTAGTCTTAAAAAAAGTTCTTAATAAGACTACAACTAAAGTTAAATTTAAATTATCACATATCGAAAAATTATAATGAGGTGATAGAATTCTAGGTAATCTTTTGTTCTTAGATATTAACCAACAATCTTTTGAGACTTAAAAAAAAGTTTCTAAGACTAAGACTAAAACTATATATAGCACAATTAAAAATTAAGATGGGGTGATGAAATTTTGTATATTATAAATAAGAGTAATCATTCGCCTATAAATAAAATCTCTTAATTAGACTATATATAAACTTAAATAAACTTAAGTAAAATCATCCCACATCGACAAATTATTATAGGTGATTTTTTTTATTATATAAATAAGAGTAATCATTTATCCAAAATATATAATCCAATAAGATGATCAAATTCGATTATATAAATAAAGAGTAATCGTCTATTCTCTAACTTAGATATAAAAACAAATTCTTTTAATCTTAAAAATAGCTCTTAAAACTATAAACTTAATTAAGTAAATTACCACAATTATGATGAGGTGATGACATTTTATATCATAAATGAGTAATCTTTCGGTTTTAAATATCAACCAACAATCTTTTGAGTCTTAAATAACTTTTAAAAAGACTACTAACCTAAAATTATCCCACATCGAAACAAATTAAGATAAGGTGATGATTCTATATTATAAATAAAAGTAATCATGTGTTTTTTTGGGTCTTAAAAGCAAATCTTAAAACTATTAACTTTGAGTAAATTATCCTATCGAAAAATTAAGATGAGTCAATAGAATCTTATATTATAAATAAGATTATTCTTTCTTTCTTAGATATTAATCAAAAAAACTTTTGAGTCTTAAAAAGTCTCTTAATAAGACTACAAACTTAAGTACAAATAATCTCACATCGAAAAATTATAATAAGGTGATTGAAACTTTATATTATAAATAAGAGCAATAATGTATTCTTTTGAGTTCTAAAATGAGCTATTAAGATTATAAACTCAGCTAAAATTAAGTTTGATTACTAATATCATGTGATCATTTTATTTATTGTAATGACATAGTTTTATTAAGTTTCTTAATTAACGAATGTACATCATCAATGTAATTAAGTCAACTAACCCGTGCAGCGCATGGGATTTAATCTAGTTATACCTTATTTGCAGCGGAACAGCGTATTAATAAGAAGTATAATAAACCCAGAAATATATATAACCTTCACGGACAAAATAAATAATCTTCAAGGATAGAATAAATAATTCTCACGGACAGAATAAAGCACCCCAAACATGATGCCTCCTTTGGTATCTACACGGGTACAAAACTACGATATATATGTTAGTATAAGGGTTTGTGAGACCGTCTCACAACTTCTCTCTATATCTCTCTTATAACTCTTTATAAGAAGAATACTCCGTATATATATATTATGAGTCAATACTCTTAATTCCGTATATTGGTTCATCATATGAACTTCCTTATATAGGAGATGAGAAACAAGAATTAGGTTATTACTATAACTCTAATTACCATAATTAGATTATTAGTATAACTCTAATTATCATAACCCGACAACGCAGTTGGGTCCGTATTACTACTGACCCGATATATTTAATATATTGATATATATTAATAATATCCCGTACATATTGTGTGTGACCCAATGGGCCCACTTAAGACTACCAGACACGTAACTCATTTACATGTCAATCCGACATCGACCTCTAACAAATCATATCGAATACATAGACATAACTCCTTCAGTTCCATCCTTTGATTTTGTGCCACCATTTGATCTTCAATTAGCTTCATTCGGTCCTCCATTTGCGCTTGTAGCTGAGCAATTGTGAGCAGGGGCGAGTCCGGGATTTATTTTTTGATGTAGCACAACGTAAAAGGCGACGGTATGAGCAAAAATTACTTTGCATAAAATCTGTAGTACAACACAATTTCACGACTACGTTAATTTACACTATTCGACGAGTTCTCATATACATTCATTAATTGTTACTTTTAAAAATACATCACGTTCTACAAAAGTAATTAAACAATCATTCAACCGTTCATCGCCCATGCTATTCCGTAATTTATTTTTGATGAATGTCATAGCAATTAATCGATTATAGTAAAATAGGAAATCATCTTAGCCGAAAATAAATAGATTGGGGAAAATTAAGAAAAGATTTTTTGGAATTGATTGAAAAATTGTAAATGTTTGGTATGATTTAGGAAAAAGAGGGACTAATTAAGGGAGTAGTAGCAGTAGTGACGTACAAATTGAAATTAAGGGGGAGAGAGTGTGAGATTAATTTAGTTGATTAATTAGGATAGTATGGTAATTAAGAAAGAGAGTGAGATTGATTGGGGGAGGTTAACTAGGGGAATAAATAGTTTAGGAAGATATGAAATACTCCATAGTTTAGTAAGATATTTGATATATTGAAGGTATAATTTTGTTATTAATATCTTAATTAATGCTTCAACTAACTAAAAAATCTCAATTATTATGGTGTAGCACGTGTTACACCATGGATGTACTTGGACTCGCCCCTGATTGTGAGTTTAGCCAGCTTCGACGTTGAATTTTAATGGCGATCGTACGCAAGCTTCTCGTGCTCCAACAATGGTGATCGCAGAAAATCAAATTCCACAGACCGGAAAAGCCCGCTCTGATACCAATTGTAATAGTCCTCAGGGATAAATCCGGAAGGAGAATTACTCAAGAACAATCAATCACAAGAACCCTAGAAATTAGAGAAAGAGTTCAAACGATGATCGAGTTGTATTGATTAATCGAGAAAGATTAAAATGTGTAGACACTTCCCCAACTAATTGATACACTTAATTATAGAGGAATTGAGAGAAGATGTAAAAACAAGATTTCTGAATGAATATACACTTGAGGTTTGTTGTTTATTTCTGAATAGCTCCTGCAGAGTGAAACCTAATGGGAATAAGGAGGTAACTCTGAAATGGATACCACTGACTAAGAATGGACCAACAGTTGTTCATAGGCCTGTAGGACACGCAAGGTCAAAGGAGCCTACAACAAACAAAGAGAATAATATGCAGCGACCTCTGGTTTCTTATAAGGAGGTTGTTAGTAATCAGGACACAAAGATGCTTTTCCTCCTCTAAATCGAAACAGTACACCAACAGTGGGTGTAGGTAATGTCGATCCCCCTCCTCCGCCAAATTTATCATGAATAGTATTGGATTTTGGAACGTTAGGGGTATGAATAATGTAAATAAACAGCGTAGTATTTTATTGTTTGCTCAGAATAATGATGTTGGTCTCTTTGGTCTTTTGGAAACTAAGATCAATAAGCTTAAATTGAATAGTCAGCTCCAAAATGTTTGAGGGGTGGAGTGTTACAACTAACTCTACTTGCCATAAAGGGGGTAGAGTTTGGATCATTTGGAAGCCTCACTTATTTGATGTCAGTATATTGGACATGAACGCTCAATGTATTCATGTCAGAGTTCAGGTGCGTGTTAATTTGAAGGTGTTTCACTTGTCTTTGGTCCATGCCTTCAATGAAGGGAAAGATAGAGTTCCGTTATGGGAGAGTCTGATCCACTATGCCTCAATGATTTCGGGTCCGCGGGCTGTTGTAGGGAATTTTAACACAGTTTTAAATCCTCAGGAACGGCTTGGAGGTAATACCAAACAAAGAGATATGGACGACTTTATTGATTGTGTAAGCAAATGCGAGATAAATGATATTCATGCTTCTGGAGCATACTTCACTTGGACTAACAAACAGGTGCCACAAGATCGAGTTTTTAGCATGATAGATAGATTTTTGGTGAACGCTGATTGGTTGGATGTGTTCCCCGATATGAATGCTCATTTTCATCCCCCGGGACTGTTCGATCATTCACGGTGTATTGTTTCTGATGCAAAACTGATGACTAGTAAGGGAAGACGATTCGGATATTTTGCCATGTGGGGTAGAGCTCCATCTTTTTTGCAGATCATTTCGGATACATGGAATTAACAGTATGCGAGTTACAAGATGTTTGCAGTTGTGAAACGTCTGAAAGACTTGAAAAGGCCACTGCGGAAACTGAATGCTGAATGTTATTCTGATATAGAGAGCAGGACTACACAATCTGAAATGCAACTGGCAGAAATTCAGACCTTGCTATCACTAGTACAAAAAACACATTTGGCTTGTAGAAAAGATTACGGTTGCATTTATTAACCGTAACAACAAGATTCTATAGGAATAGGATTTATAAATGGTTACGGTTGTATCATAATAACCGTAGCTAAATACAAAATGCTTCGGTTGAGTTTATAAACCGTAACCAAAAGTGGTTATAAATGGTAATGGTTTTAATAAGAAACTGTAGCCAAATATAAACGGCTTCGGTTGAGTTATTAACCGTAGCCATAAGTGATTTTAAATGACAACGGTTGTAATTAAAGAACCGTAACCATTTATGTTAACATAAATGAAATTAATTTTATATAGAAAAGTTGTTAATTTTTATTATAATTTTTTAACATACAAAATAAGAAAAAAAATTCCTAAACAATTCTACAAAATCTCACACACGCACGATTTCCTAATCACTATTACTAAATAATAATAATAATAATAATATTTATAAATCCCTAAATGTAATTGTAATCCTAACCACAAAAATAACAATAATTTTAAGTAATTTTATACCCAACCCATACTCCCCGAACCCACACAAACCCTTATAATAACCGAACTTCATCTATTCCAATTCTCGACCCCTAATTGCGGACTTCAAACCGAAACTCAATCCCTCATACTTCACTCATACATTTTTCCTTCACTCATCGCCGCACACGACCTCCCTATTCGCTCGTCGCTGTTGTTCACTGCCTTCTCCATCTCCCTCTAGGCTCGCCGCTACTCCCCTCCCTCCCGCTAGGCTCCTCTCTTAACAATTAAAAACTGAATTTCTTCAATTCTAAGGTATGTTCAATTGGTTTCTTCATTTCTAAGGTTTGTTCTACCTTCAATTTCTAGTAAGTTTGAATTGTCCAATGTTTATTGTCAATCCTCGATTTCTGTATCCGAGTTTGCATGCGATATTGTATACAGAGTACTTGTTAGATTTTTTTCCTGTTTCTATTTCTGTTTCTTTTTCCGTTTCTCGCCCCATTTCTAGATCTTCGGATGTTTTTCTTAAATCTCAAGGGGTTAGGTTTAATGCTGTTTATTCGTCTCCTTGGATCGTGATAAATCTACTGCAGTTTCTGTTTGTCAGGTAAATCAATGAATCCCTATTTCAATAAGATTGTTGTTATTTATTTCTTGAAGTTTTATTGGATTTTCTGTGTGAATTACTGAATTAAAAACTAGAACAAAAAGTATAAATAATTGGTGATAATTTTGTTAAAGAAATGAGGGTCCAATGATTTATGTTTAAGAAAGTAGAAAAATACTCCTCATTAGCACCCCGATAGCAAAGCCCTATTGTTAGTTTGTTGTTTTTATAGTACTCGTAGTAGGAGTAGTTATTATGGTGTGTGTTTGATTTAAGTACTAGTCATGTGTTTTGTTTTGCAGGATGGAGTGTGGATGAAATGAAAGGTATGGCAAATTGGATATGAAGTGTCCATCATCACATCACACAGGTGTCCAAGTGAAGCTAATTGAGGTGAGTCATTCATTGATTAAATACAGGATTTTATGATGATTTTTATTTTATTTTGTTTTGTTTTTCAAGTTTCATCCAAGTGTCTGTCAACCTTTTACTCGATCTCTCTGTCAGTCAATCTTTACGTATTTTTATGACTGAAATAATCTTTCCAAGTTCATTTACTCTCTCTTATGTCTTTGAAAGACTTCCAATCAAGTCACTACTTAGTCCATCTGAATGTGATGTTGATATTACTTCCCTTTCCCTCCCTCCAAGGACAGATTATTAGTGGGATGGAGGGAGGAACTAGCTAGCTAGATAATCTCATATATTCCTTTCTTAATTTCTAGCCTTCTTTTCATCGCAGGAATAGGATGGAGTGTGGATGAAATCAAAGGAGATTAGTGGGAGGGACACGAAGAAAGCAAGCACGGAATGGCAGTGAAATGAGTGGTCATTCATATATATACAAGCGGAATGAATGAACTGAAGCTAATTGAGGTGAGTCATTCATTCATTACAGGATTTTATGAAATATACACTCTATATTTCCCCTTTTGGGATTTGCTTTGCTTTGCTACTACACTCTATAACTTGTAACTATTTGGGATTTGAGGTTGATTAGTGCTACCCATTGCTACTACGTAGTCCCCTTTTCCTGATTTGCTTTGCTTATGACATGGTGATAAGAAGTTTGCTTGAGATTAGTTGTAAACTTTGCAGTGGGGATAAGGGGAGTGACTTTAAATTAGTAAAAGAGATGGTGTTTTAGACATGGTTGAGTACTAGTCTGTGATAAAGAACGAAGAAGTCGAATTAGTCAAACTAATTGTTTTGGCCGCCTGTTATTGAAACAGCCATGCAACTATCCTATGCAAAATATCGACTTTTGCTATCCCGAATTCATAAAAGTTTGCACATTTTCTTATGTAGTAATCAAATATGATGAGCTCGTTACTCCGAAGAATGAAGAAAGAGGCGATATAGAGGTCAGTAAGATCAAGGGAAAGTTGGGCATGCCAATCAGGTTTCTCAATAAACCAAACAACTTTATCTTCTCTACTATGGTAAAACCCAATAAACGCATGTATGTCTATAAACATTGGTTGAGGTATGTAATTATTAATGATTTTTTATCCTCATATTGCTTTCATATAATGAAATAGTACTATATAAAATTACAAATGTGTGCTTGAAGTCTCTAATTTGTGCGTACATAATTTGATGATTTTATTTATTTTCTTTTGTTGCAGCTGATTGAAAGTAAAAGGAAAACTCGGGATAAGTTTTAATTAGGGTTGTGACTTGTGGTGATGCTCAAAGAGTAAATGAGTGTAATTGAAAGAAGTTAAATTTAATTTTTTTTCTGGATTATGTCATTCGCTTGATATGCTTACTAGTTGTGAATGGTGTAATTTTGGATATGATACAATGTAAATTGTTGATAATTAGTAATATGGGCTTGGTAAATATATTTATTTTATTATTTAATTGTGAAAAGGCTTCGGTTATTTATAATGAACCGAAGCCCTTTATGTACGTATGGTTTCGGTCATTTTATAACAACCGATGCGTATTTCCCCTTTTGGCTACGGTTCAACTTAATAACTGAAACCTTTGGTTACTTTTGGCTTCGGTTGTTACAGGTAACTGATGTTTTTACTCACTTTTGGCTATGGTTCAACTTAACAACCGAAGCCTTTACTGTGTTTTTGGCTTCGGTTCCTATAAATAACCGTTGCCATAAATATTTTTGGCTACGCCTTATAACCGAAGCCACAAGTCATACACTTAATGCTACGCCTTGTTTTACTATGCCCATTTAACCGTAGCCATATGTCCGTTTTAACCGAAGCCACAAGTGTTTTTTGTACTAGTGCTATGTGTTGATCCGTTGAATACGTCTCTACTAGAGAAGAAGAGTTCTCTTGCCATAACTTTTCAAGAAGAGCAGATTATAGCAAGGAATAGTTTTTTGAGCCAGAAAACGAACATGAAATGGATTGAAGATGGAGACAATAACACAGTGTTCTTCCATGGGTGTCTGAAGAAGCGGTTCAGCAGCAATAAAGTGATACAGATAGAGGATAAAAACAGGATGCTATGTACTGATGCAGAGGGGATTCAAAAAGCCATCCTTGACTATCACGAACAGCTGCTGGGTTCTAGTTCACCCACTGATCCGGTCAAGTTGCAAGTTTTGGCCAAAGGTAAATTGATTAGTCCTCTCCAGGCGGAAGAATTGAACAGTCAGGTTACTAATGAAGAGATTAAGCAAACATTCTTCAGTATTCCTCCTGAAAAGGCCCCCGGATCCGATGTTTTCTCAAGCTCCTTTTTCAAGGATAGTTGGTCGGTTATTGGGTTAGATATTTGTGACGCTATACATGAATTTTTCAGGTCAGGCTCCCTTTTAATTCAGATTAATGCTATTAGCATTAGCCTGATTCCGAAGTGTGACATGCCTACTAGTGTTAAACAATATCGTCCTATTGCTTGTTGCAATATGATTTACAAGGTCATCTCCAAGCTTCTTTGTAACAGGTTAGCTGCGGTTCTACTGGATATTATTGGTGAAAACCAAAGTGCGTTTGTGAAGGGCAGATCGATTATAGAAAATGTGCTTATTTGCCAAGATATAGTACAACATTATAACAGGACTTCTTGCTCGCCTCGATGTCTTTTCAAGATTGACCTTCAGAAAGCTTACGAGAGACTCTATTGAATGGTCATTCTTAGAACAAATTCTTGTGGGATTGAACTTTCCTCTGAGTTTCAGATCTAAAGTTATGGCCTGTGTGACGTCTCCGTCTTATTCTTTTTGCCTTAAAGGTAGCTGTTTTGGGTACTTCAAAGGGAAAAAAGGCTTAAGACAAGGGGATCCCATTTCTCCCCTCATTTTTACCCTTTGTATGGACTACCTGACGAGGATGATTGATTATGCTACTGATAAGTGGTCGTTCCAGTATCACTCCCTCTGCAAGAGTGATAAGTGTGGTTTGTAGTGCCTATTTTGTAGGGTTTTGGTCCCATTTTCCTTGTAGAATCGCTCCTTGGGAGCGGTTTAGGGACTTCTTATGCTTCCTTTAGTTCGTTTCAGGTTCCCGAGACCGATTTGGAAGAGTTGGAGCGATTCCGACTCGATACATACACATTTTGGAGCCAACGAGATAAAGGAACGATGACTCGATGCTTTGGAATCGACCCCGAGACCTTGGGACCCAATCCCGAGCCTCCGAGACCCGATCCCGAGTCCCGAGAATCGATGAGAAGTCCATGTGAAGCAAGGAGGAACCAAAAAGATCATATTGGAGGCCTACAAGACTCATCCCCGACGGGTATGACCTCATCCCGTCCGGGATGAAGTGCACAAAAGAGAGAGCTACTGTTTTGGGTCCATCCCGACCGGGACCAGTTCCTCCCGGCCGGGACCGACACCTTCCCGACCGGGACCACCTCCTCCCGGCCGGGAAGGGCACCTGGCAGCCGCGCTTTGTTTCTTCTCTTCTCCCTTCCATTTGTAACCCTATATATACTCGTCCCTTGTTTTGTAAAGCTTATGCACGACATTAGACATTAAACCCTAGACTACTTTAGGTTAGATTAGATTAGATTAGTGTAGATTAGTCGGTAATTAGTAGTTAATCTTAGTTTAATCTTGTATTATTGGATCTCTTGAAGAATCCATCCAAGATTGACAACCTTGGAGGAATTATTTGGGTTTTCTTCTATACAAGTGTTCATCTTTTCATCCTTTACTAGTTTGGTATAATCTTCTTCTCTTTTTACTCTTAATCCTTGTTTGTTCATCCAAGTTTTAATCTTTGTTCATTTTATTGTTCATATTTCATTGTTTTCACTAGTTTCATTATGGATGTTTTGTTGTTTGTGTTGATTCATCTTGTTAGTGTTAGTTTTAGTTTAGATATGTTAGAGTAGTGTTCTTGCTAGGGTTAGTAAGGTGATTAGGGTGTTAATTGGATGATTAAGGGTTTGTTGGAGATGTTGGTGGAAGATTTGAGGTTTCTTCTTGAGTGATGCATATTACATGTTTGTTGGAATGCTTGAATGACTAAGTAGGTTGGAATGCTTGTTTTTCTTGCTTTCCTTTGTCGTGTGTGTCGCCGGATGGGTTCCATGAGGAACCTCTAGGTCGTGTGTCCTAGATTACCCTACTACCGCTTTCACTCTAACTCCTCCTTGGCTATTCCGTTACCCCTTTGACCCCGACCTAATCCTAGCCCGTTTTCCTTGTTGTTCTTCTTAGTCATAGTCTAGTCTTCTCTTCCTCTTATCATCCTCTAGCTTTGCTCGTTGACTTAGTCTCGTTTTTAGGCCGATTTAGTCTGAACCTTGCAACACCGTCTCCGTGGACACGACCCGACTTACCCTAACTACCGTTAGGTGCTAGTTGGTAATTTATTTGCCGTTGCCGGGGACGGTGCTAGTTTAGACTTTGTTTTCCTAGTTACTTTACTTTGTCTTTGTGTTTGTGTTTTTCTTTTTTCTTTTGGTTACCTTGCTTCTTGTGTGTGTGTGGTTTATTTCTCTCTTGTCTAGTGCCCAAAAAGCACTAGACTTCTCACGTTTGTTCCTAGTCTAAAGTTTGTGCTTAGAGGTGGTGACTATCTTCTTCTTGCGACTTAGAGCCGCTTTAACGGACAGTTGCTAGAATGAGTGGTTTCCAACCGGGTATGGACTACGATTTTCGAGCGAGCATGGGGTTTGATCTAAACTCCACACACTCGGGAGCCGATATGAGCTACTCCTCTTCTTCCATGAACCAAGGGTATGACATGACGTCCCCCTACCATAATCAAGCTTCTTGGGGTGATCAAGATGGGTATGATCTTCAAGAGTACGGAAACGGCTACCAACAAGTGAACGATTACCAATCCTACGATCATGGTGACTATTACTCGGATTATCAATGTGAACCCACCATGTTCAATCAAGATTCGCCTTATGGAAGCCAATACCCCCAAAACCCACCATATTACCCTCCACCCCAACCACAATATGAACCCCATGACCCACAATACTACCAAACACCCCAACCTCACTACCAACAATATGATGCCCCACCTCTTGGGCATCATCAAGATACCTTGTTTAATCAAGATTATCAAGATTATCATCAAGATTGTCAAGATTATCAAGGAGCCTTACAAGACCCCAATGATCACCAATTGCCCGACATGGAGGAGTTTCAATCGCTTCTTCAAATGCAAAGGAGCATCCAAGAAACGGCCATTCAATTGCGAAAAGAACAAGAGGAATTAATGGCCCAAATTCGAAGGGCAAACGAGGCGAGGGATGCTCGGTTAAATGCATTATCGGTTCAAACCGTAATGTATTTATCCCGAACATCGCAATTAGATGAAGGGTGCCCACTTGAGAAAGAGGAGCAACCTAACCATGAAGCCGCCAACGTTGTTCCCTTTGATAGAGAGATTTGCTTTGAAAAACCTCAATCGTCTACCCAAAAAGAGACGAATGAGGAGATGACCCTTAGTGAAGGCAACATTGGTGAAGAATTGGAGGAGGATAGTGAGTTGGACGGTTTGGTAGAGTTTGTGAAGTTGTTGGGTGAAGTTGTTAGCCTCGAGTTGCCCTTGTGCGATAATGTGGATAAGTATCAAGAGCCCCTTACTAGTACACCGAGCGATGACTTGGAGGAGATTGAAACCGCCGGTAGAAGTTTCGATCCTCTTCTCCAAGATGATATGGGGCCTAGTGATGAAGATGGGGAACCACAACTTGAGGAAAGTGTCACTACTACAAATATTGGAAAGGAAATCATTAAAAAGAGATCAAGTAAATATAAAAATGATTTCTTACCTCAATGAAACCTTTAATAAAGAATAAATGGTCTCTTATATATAACAAAAAAATCATTTAGTTATTACATGATCTCTTATGTATAACAAAGAAATCATTTAATTATTAAATGATGTCTCATGTACTAGTTAACAAAGAAACCATTTACTTTTAACCAATGGTTTCTTAGCAAATACTCCACTCGGTATCTTTCTTTCACATCCTAATATATGACCAATGGTTTCACTGCCTAATACTCCGTATATGGTTTCTCCACTCTCCAGTTCTCCACTAATCTTCATCGGTGTTCTTCACTCCAAGGTTCTCGTTCTTCATCTCCAGGTTCACTGCGTAATACTTTAATCTTCGTTCGACTTTTTCAATTTTAATCAATTTTCCTGGTACTTCTCTTTCCCCACTCTCCAATTCTTTCTTTTTCTATCAAATGATTTCTGCTCAGTTAAGTATGCTCAGTTAGCAAATTAAGGTTTGTCTGAATTACTCTTGTTCTTCTTCGTCGTCTGCTTAATCAGGAAAGGGAGCGGTCATTCCGAACAACTTCATCTCTTATTTCAAGTTTTTTTTCAACATCTAATGCGATTGATGTTGATTGTGTGTTTTCTTAATTCTGCGTGAACTTTTGAAAATTTCTGGTTATTTGTTTGTTTGTTTGATTGATTGTAATATGTGTGATTAGACGCAGAAGCAATTGGAGGAAGAATTCGCGAGGAAATTGAAGGTATTGGAGCATGAGCTAGTGTCGTCAATCAAGTTAGAGCAAAAGATCCAAAGGAAGGTGAGAAATGAGATGCAACTTAACTGTTTGATTAAATTCCTCTGTGAAAGAAGAAATTATATGAATTGTGATATAGTATATGATTAATGCGTGCAATTTTAGATAATTTAGTTTTGATTGCATTTCAGAAATGAGTAGTTTGAGTGAAAAGAACAAGTGAATATATTGTTGAGTCGTTGCAATTGAATGTAGGTAAACTGTTTGACGGAATTCGTTGGATTCTTTTTAATACTCCACTTAATTGCATAAACATTTCATCATTCAGATCTTGTTATCTACTGCATACCTTTTTTTTAATTATTATAAATCGCGTGGCTGCTGTTAATTAATTATTTCAAATTGATGCACCTGATTTTAGATTCTCTATAATTTGTGTGTTTTTTTGGGTTATTAGAATAATCTACTGGTCAAGTTGTTTGAAATATTTCCGACTATCAAATCCTTCTCTGACTGCTTATGTTCATAGTTTAATACTACCTCCGTCCCAAAAAATGACCCAATTTTTTAGTACTATTTTAATGAAACGGGACAATTTTATTGGGATGAGGGATTAGTTTTGTTTCGTGTTCGTGGCCAGACCGCCTCGATGCATTTACCTACTTTCTGGAGTATATCTTTTTCATCTAGATCTGTAATTATGCCCCCATTTCTATTCCCTATTCTTCTTGTATTTTTATTCCTTTGCATGTTACTCAACTTAAGTTTCCTGAAAATGTTATTGTTTGCCCAACAAATATTAATTTGGAATGTATCAATTTGTTACAGAAAATCGGTCACCTTAAGTCCACAAGGCTTGCTCCTTCGCTTTGTGCTTTGGTGCACCATACACCCTTTCAAACTAAGACGAAGTATTCGTGGTTGGTTTAGTGAAAAATGATAATTGCAACTTTTTGTGGTTGATTTAGCCAAGACTGATAATTTAAAGATGTTGGTGCCAATTCTTTGATTTAATTGAGGTTTTCTGTGATATTATAATACTCATTATATATAATGAAGGGTTGCATAATAATACTGAATTAACAGCAGCCACTTGTATATAGCTAAGTTTAGATCCCCCCCTCCCCCCGCCGCTAACTCCACTTGGGAGCAGGAGCAGGAGCATGTTTGAATAAACTGAAGTGAAATGTTTGTTTTACTAATGTTGTCTTGCTTTTAATGTCTTTTTTTAGCTTCTCATGTATGAAGGAGGAGACGACAATGATGAAGACAGATCAAAATATGTCAGGTACTTGTATGTTAGAGTATCTTTGGCTTTCTGTTGCTTGTATTGTATGTTATAGTGTGGGATGTGGATGTATATGTATTGGATATTTGGACGTGGAAAGACTATATACGAACTTCTTAGGAGAACGAAAGATGAATATTGCTCTTCTCCTTCATAATGACAATCGCAATAACCAAGTAAGATGGTACTTCAATAAAGTGTATCCGGCCTTCAATCACTTCCGAAGACTATTCATTTTTCCTTCAAAAAGAGAATGTCTTTTTGATATTTAAGACGTGATTATGGTGGAATAAAGCAAAGTAGCTCACATTTGACTTCCCTTTTAAATTTTTAACGTTGTATAGTTGTTGTATATATGAGCCAGTTGCCTGAAATGTGAAACTATTCACATTGAGAGTATATGAGTTAGATATATGATCGCTGCCATGTTAAATAAATTCTATCTTTCATACCATGAACATGTCATTGTTTTCTAGTTATTGTTACTTAGTGATAGTGAAACGTCTTTGTTTCTCAAATAATTCAATTCAATGTTCCCATGTTTACATTTGTTTTCATTCATCCTTCAGATAAGACGGTGTTTGGTACACACAATGTTTAATTTTTACACATATCACGAGAGGGAGCACAAGAAAAACTTTCTACTCACGAGAGGGAGCACAAGAAGCTTCAAGCCAAAATAAAACAGATGGAGAAGCAAACTTATCCGCCAAAGACAGGACCATGCAGTGGGAGGTAACTGTTTACGTTTCAGAAAGTTGTCTCGACAAGTCGTCGTGATGAATTGTGCTCGGATCGTGCACAGTTTTTCCATGCTATATTCTATGTTAATAGTCTCATTTTGGTTGCATCAACTAGGTGACAACATCTAAGAGGCCACGGGACAGTGATTTGGAAGTTGATCTAGACTCTGAGCACATTCTAAGACCACCTCCTGTTATTACGAGGTTACAACAACTCCTGAAGATATCATTAAGAAAAGAATAACTGAGGTATGTTTTAAAGTTTGAGTCGGCTCAAAACCAACTCGAAGTCAAGTTTTTGTTCATATAAGCCTAGTTCAGACTCGTGTTAGGGTCGATACAAATTTTATGCTCACGTATAACTCAGTAGTCGGTATGAGTAATGGACACTCCAAGTTTGGATGCAAAGATGATAGTCCATCCATAGGCCCACAACTACAAGTTTAGAAGGGTCGTGTCATCATCAGCTCAATAAATTGATTGATACCAATATTCGATAGGCAGTTAGGCACGCCCCACGCCGATGCTATGGACTACTACTACAGAGTGTGTGTGATAAATTTACTGGAATCCGTACCATAGGAATTTGCGGTCCTTATGAATGCACCTTTTTCTTAGTATTAATACTCCATATAATGCTTTTCCAAGTGTATGAGCCTAATGTCGATTTTTTTGTAGTATTTTAAAGATGTACAGAAATCGTATACACAAGAAATGATTGACGAGCTACGAGAGATGTGGATTACGTTTATTCTCAAGCACAAAGAAATAGAAGATGAGGATGATTGATTACAAAGTGAATACTCATTTTTTTAAGCATATACGTCTTGGCATATATGAAATGATTACACATCTTAGCACATATATGTATGTACTCTTGCCATATTATTTGAAGTATATGTTATTTTTTGAAACATCTTGCCATAATTTTAGGCCAATTTATGTTTACAAGTTAAGTGAATACTAATTTTTTAGGGATAGTTTACGCTTCTAATGTAATTATGAATTATTTCAGGATATATATCTATATATACGGGATATTTTGTGGAATTCCGTCTCTTTTTTGGTTGATACATGCAAAGGAGTACATTGTATTATAATAGTTGAGTTATATATCTAAATATTAAAATAATTAAAAAAAATTAAAGAGACTAATTTCATATATTAATTGTAATGGAAGTAAAGAAATCATTCAAGGGTATTAAATGGTTTATTAAGTTAGTAGGTAAAGAAACCATTTAAGTTTGGTACGTGGTTTATTAAGGGTAAGCAAAGAAACCATTTAAGTGCATTACATGATTTATTAAGTTTAGATAAGAAACCATTTATCTCTCTCAAAAGGTATCTTTCTCATGGACCAAAGAAATCATTTATCTCTTAAAATTGGTTTCTAAAGCATAAGCAAAGAAACCATTTTTCTCACATGATTTCTTACCCTAAGACACCTTTGACCTGGAGATCATCTCCAAAATGGTGTCTTAGGGCATTTTAAGATGGTTTCTTTACCATCTTTTCTAGTAGTGTGTGGGGGTGTGCATTGAGGAGATGAGGCCAAAACCGCTTTTTGTGCCTTGTTTCTTGGAGATGAAGCTTGCTAATGATTGGAGGCGATGCCTAGGGAGGAAGAGGCCGGTGAAGCTCATAGGATGGATAGACCCCGGATATGACACGAATGATGATTTTGGGTCTTGGAAATCCTACTTCTTGCCTCCACCTTAGAGGCCATGGAGGTTAGCTAGGCTCGAGCGCTTCTTGGGCCTACATTATGATGTCGGTAGCGCGTTCGACTTGCTCCTCCATGCCCTTGAGGGCTACGGTTGAAGAAGAGTCCACCATCCTAGGTTTGACGGAGTTCCTAAAGAACCGTCATGTTGTATATTCTCCTCTCCTCTTTAGAGTACTTGTGTTTGTATTTGTGTGATTTTTTTCCCTTGATTTAGTTGATTTGTGAAGTTCTTGTAATTGTTTTGGTATTTTGATGAGCGATGTGAGGGAGTGAATTTGATGGGTATTTTGAGTCTATTGTGATAGGTGAAATGAAGGTGACACCTAGAAAGGAGTGGTTATTGATAGAGCTTGGATCGTGAGCAAGGGAGCCGGTTTTTGGGGTCAAGGGAGTCATGAAGACCCTTCCCAACCGGGAAGGGTGTGTCGTCCCGACCGGGATGGGGCCGTCCCGATCGGGATGAGGGTGCCAAAAATCGAGTCCACTGGAGTGTCATCCCGATCGGGAAGGAGGCTTCCCGACCGGGACGGGTATGTCATCCCGACCGGGACCACCCATCTCGACCGGGATGACCCCCTACTCCTTTTTGGTGCCTCTTCTTCGACATTCAAGCCCACCCAACCATTGTATACCCCCACCCAACCTCCCTACCTTCCTTGCACATATCATACCACCCATATACCTCATTTACATACGTTAACCTCATTTCCTTCTCACTTTACACCGATATACACATCAATCTCTACCCCCTCACACCATTACTACCTTAGCCATGTGGTTGTATCAAGCTTGAAGAAGGATGACAATGATGAAGACAAGCAAGTACCTATATTGATCATTGAGACGATGGAGAGAGTGAGTTGCTAACCGGTCGGTACGGCAACTATCCTTTCTTTTCCGTTTTTTTCATTGCTTGTTTTCCCCTTGTTTCTCCCCTTCCCCTTAGTCATGGTGGCCTTCGAGGCCTTGGTTTTGGTTGCTCCCGATTCTCGATGATGTGATTACATCGAGAGTCATTTTTCAAAATCCAAATTTTACCAGTTTTTCACTCTTTCTTTTTGAGGATTTAGGCGGATTTAGGCGGAATCCGGGCTAGGTGACTTGATTACACCTAGCCCTCCCCTCCCATTTCCTTTTATTTCCTTCATTTTATTTTTCTTCCCCCATCCATATCTTTTTCTAGTCTCGGCCCATGGTGACTTGACTACACCCCGGCCGGACACCTTCTACCCTTTTCTCCACTTTTCTTTTTTTGATTTTTAGCTTTATTTTCGTAGTTTCTTTTCTTTTGTGCTCCATGCACTACGGTCGAGCATGAGGACATGGCTCGACTTAAGTGTGGGGGAGTGGTATTCTAGCATAGTTAGCTTTATTTTTGTAGTCTTTCGAAAAAATCTTTAAAAACCCTAAAAATTTGAAAAATTTTCACCAAAATCAAAAAGATTTTTCTTTTGTGTGTTTTCCTCTTGTGTCATTGTGTCGTATATTTGCTTTTTGTGCCTGTTTTGCCTCTCTTTCCCTTATAGGTTGCTTTAATCGCCGTTAACTTTGGAAGGCTTTCAAGACTCCTGGTAACATCTTATCTCTTTTTCTTCTTTACCTCTTGCGGAGTTTGGAGGAGATTGTGATGTTGTGTGCTCGGGTGGAGCTTTGTAAAGTGTGGATGATTTTGTGGCTTGTTTGGAAGATAGGGGTGGTGTTTGTGTTTTCTTTTGTGTTCGTTTTGTGTTGTTCTTGTTTTGTTCCTTTTGTTTCTTTTTCTTTTGTTTTCGTTGAGTCTTTGTTTTGTGTTATGTTGGGTGTCTTGTGTGTAAACCGTTTTCGAAAACCCGGTTTAGAGGCTAGTGTGTGAGTGTGTACTTTCCCTTTTTAGTAGTGTAAATCGAGTCTTGGACTTTAATCTAGTAGAATGACCCTAAATCAATGATTTCGTTGGTCCTTTACCTTGAGTCCACCTAGCTTACTAGGGATTTACTACGGGATTTGCATTTTGACCATTATGACCACCCACGGTGTGAAAAGGCCTTGGTTACCGAGTCCCGTCCCCTAGGTGACCGTGTTTGGGATTGTTTAATTAGTCCAAGTTCTCCACTTTTTGTGGGTTTGAAGGGAAGGCGTCATCCCGACTCACCCATTTACCTACCTCCCACACATTTTCACACAATAAAATTGCAAATTGTTGATTCCTCTCTTTCTTGTCATACAAAGAAATGCCAAAAAGCCAAATCTTGCCAAAAAGGGCAAAGAAAAGAAAATGAAAGAAAATGAAAGAAAGAAAAGAATGAAGAAAAAGAAAAGGCACAAAAGCCAAAAAGAAAATAGAAAAGAAGAAAAAGAATGGCATGGCAAAACAAGGCAAAAAGGCATAAGAAAAGAGAAAATGCCAAAAGAAAATCGTCTCACAAAATGATCTTAACCTCACAAAAATAAGCCTTTTTCCGACTTTTGCCGTGAAGAGCCTACCAAAGGACCGAGTCCCGAGGATGGATGATAGCGGCATTAGTCGGTCTTCCCTCATTTTGCATGTTTTTCACTTTTTACTTGGACTAGTTAGGCGGTTTCGGACATGGGACGACCCTCTTGGCTCTTTGCTAAAGGGGGCAGGGTCTCACTTACCTACAGTGTCGACTAACACCGTGGATCATCACTTCCCACTCCGCCGATCGTCCCGTAGTACGTTTTTAGAAAGTTAGGGGGACCTAGGTAAGTTACCAACGTTTTTGTTGCTTTATCGTCATACTATTAGGGTTTAGTCCACCTCGGTTTGTAGTGCTAGCTTGGGAACGTTGTCGCTTGCCTCGAGTCCTAAACCGGTGTTTCTTTCACCGCTTGTTTGAGGGAAGCGGTATTTCTTTTCTTTTGGGTGCAACCTTTTGTGTGTTCGTTTGTGTGTTTGTTTGTTTTTGTGTCTTGTGTCCGATTGCATCCACAGTTTTGTCGCAAGACCCAACTTGCCTTGCGGAGTGCACTTTTCCTCTAAGTGCACTCGCGTGAGTTGAAAGGGCGTAGGGTGCGCTAATACCCATTCGGCTAGTATAGTAGTTAGTATGTGCTTATTCGAGGGCGAGTAAGGGTTAATTGTGGGGGAGTTGATAAGTGTGGTTTGTAGTGCCTATTTTGTAGGGTTTTGGTCCCATTTTCCTTGTAGAATCGCTCCTTGGGAGCGGTTTAGGGACTTTTTATGCTTCCTTTAGTTCGTTTCAGGTTCCCGAGACCGATTTGGAAGAGTTGGAGCGATTCCGACTCGATACATACACATTTTGGAGCCAACGAGATAAAGGAACGATGACTCGATGCTTTGGAATCGACCCCGAGACCTTGGGACCCAATCCCGAGCCTCCGAGACCCGATCCCGAGTCCCGAGAATCGATGAGAAGTCCATGTGAAGCAAGGAGGAACCGAAAAGATCATATTGGAGGCCTACAAGACTCATCCCCGACGGGTATGACCTCATCCCGTCCGGGATGAAGTGCACAAAAGAGAGAGCTACTGTTTTGGGTCCATCCCGACCGGGACCAGTTCCTCCCGGCCGGGACCGACACCTTCCCGACCGGGACCACCTCCTCCCGGCCGGGAAGGGCACCTGGCAGCCGCGCTTTGTTTCTTCTCTTCTCCCTTCCATTTGTAACCCTATATATACTCTTCCCTTGTTTTGTAAAGCTTATGCACGACATTAGACATTAAACCCTAGACTACTTTAGGTTAGATTAGATTAGATTAGTGTAGATTAGTCGGTAATTAGTAGTTAATCTTAGTTTAATCTTGTATTATTGGATCTTTTGAAGAATCCATCCAAGATTGACAACCTTGGAGGAATTATTTGGGTTTTCTTCTATACAAGTGTTCATCTTTTCATCCTTTACTAGTTTGGTATAATCTTCTTCTGCTTTTACTCTTAATCCTTGTTTGTTCATCCAAGTTTTAATCTTTGTTCATTTTATTGTTCATATTTCATTGTTTTCACTAGTTTCATTATGGATGTTTTGTTGTTTGTGTTGATTCATCTTGTTAGTGTTAGTTTTAGTTTAGATATGTTAGAGTAGTGTTCTTGCTAGGGTTAGTAAGGTGATTAGGGTGTTAATTGGATGATTAAGGGTTTGTTGGAGATGTTGGTGGAAGATTTGAGGTTTCTTCTTGAGTGATGCATATTACATGTTTGTTGGAATGCTTGAATGACTAAGTAGGTTGGAATGCTTGTTTTTCTTGCTTTCCTTTGTCGTGTGTGTCGCCGGATGGGTTCCATGAGGAACCTCTAGGTCGTGTGTCCTAGATTACCCTACTACCGCTTTCACTCTAACTCCTCCTTGGCCATTCTGTTACCCCTTTGACCCCGACCTAATCCTAGCCCGTTTTCCTTGTTGTTCTTCTTAGTCATAGTCTAGTCTTCTCTTCCTCTTATCATTCTCTAGCTTAGCTCGTTGACTTAGTCTCGTTTTTAGGCCGATTTAGTCTGAACCTTGCAACACCGTCTCCGTGGACACGACCCGACTTACCCTAACCACCGTTAGGTGCTAGTTGGTTATTTATTTGGCGGTGGGATCCACGACAAATCCTACCATCAAAGAGCTTGAAACTAACCCATCTTATGTTTGCAGATGATTTGCTGATGTTCTGTAAGGGAAATATTAATTCGATTATGCTTTTGATTAGAGCTTTCTCATCGTTCTCTAGTGCTTCTGGGCTTACGATGAATGGCTCGAAATCTGAGGTGTTCTTTAATGGGGTGAATGAGACAGTTAAAGATGATATTAAGCAAGCTGTGGGTTTCTCCGAGGGAACGATGCCTTTCAGGTACTTGGGTGTTCCAATTCAGGCTGGTAGGCTGACTAAATTGGAATGCAACATCCTGATTGAAAGGATTGTAAGAAGAGTTAGGAGCATCGGAGCAAGGAAATACTCGTATGCAGGTAGATTGACCATTGTCAATTCCATCTTAAATACTTTGCATTCCTATTGGGCTAGCATTTTTGTCCTACCTAAGGAAATAATTAGAGGAATTGAGGGAATTTGTAGGAATTTTCTTTGGGACGGGTCTTCGGAGTACTTAAGGGTCCCCCTTGTTGCTTGGGAGACTGTCACTTTAGGTAAGCAGGAGGGTGGTCTTGGGATAAAAAAAGCTGAATTCATGAATATAGCTACCATCGCGAAGCTAGTGCATTGGATTTATCATAATGAGGTGCGTCTATGGGTCAAGTGGATCAATAACATTTACCTTAAAGGGCAAGGGTGGGAGATGTATCAACCTTCTACTGCTGCCTCTTGGGCGTGGAAATGCATTTGCAAGACGAAGGATAAGGTGAAACTCTGTTTTTCTAATGGAAATTGGCTAGGTGATAAAGAGGAATACTATATTAGAGATGGTTATATTTGGCTTAGGGGTTCCTATTCTACTGTGGATTGGCACCAAATCATTTGGAATGGATGGAATGACCCAAAGCATACTTTTGTCACCTGGCTAATGAAGCAAAAGGGACTGAACTGCAGAGGGAAATTATATGAATTGGGCTATTGTCATGATAAAGACTGTTGTCTTCGTGGGAGAGATGTGGAAACTATTGAGCATCTATTTTTTGCATGTCCATACAGTTCTCTGATTATTAAATATGTTGAAGTTTGATGCGGGTTCAATCTGAATGTAACAATGGCAGGACTCGGGCGTTTCACGTTGAAGTATAAGCTCCATACAATTTTGTTGACTGCAATACACTACCAGGTCTGGATGCAGAGGAATAACGCAAGAATACATGTAGCCTTAAGATGCCTAAACTGGTGGCTAATTGTGTCATACAACAGGCCAAGAAGAGGATCACCGCCAAAGGTTGTATACTGACTTAAGAGGATAAGCACTGGGGTAGAATATGGGGCATTTGATCACGCTTGAGTGTTTAGATGCTTCTTTTTCTTTATTTTATCCTGTTTTTGTATTTAATCAGCTAGACTGGATCAGTTGTAAAAAAATTTATTGATATTTATACCACTTCACATTTTACCCAAAAAAAAATGCTCAACAAACTCTGCTGACGTGGCTTGTTTGTTGCGTCGAGTTTGTTACATTGCCAGCCAGATCCAAACAAATTGAACAACAAGCAACTTTTTTTACAAGATCTGGGCTTCGGTAACCTTTTCATTAGGGTTTCATTAATTAGGTTTTTTTTGTGAATGGGGAATTCAAATTGGATTGTTGATTCAATAAATGGTGAATATGCGATCAATTTCATACTGGTAATTGAAATTTAATACGGAGTACAATTTTATGCTGCACATGTTCCTGGGTTTGACGCGTTTGGTGAGGGGCATTTAGAACGGTTAAGATTAAAATCATCATTACTCGATTTTTGTCTGAATATAAAAGGCATGTTTCAGCAATTTCTCCCTCACTCTTGCTAAGCCTGTTTATATGAATCATCCACATCCTCACTTGTTGCTTGTATTCAACACATGAAGCACAAATTTACAGAGAGGTGCAAGGCTGGGGCTTCTTCAATGTTAGCAAAAATCGAGAAGGGCCGACAAGTTAGGGCATCTATGGTGCTTCAAGCTGAAAGCCTTCATGATGGAACCTTATTGGCAAGGGTATGTTTATTTGCGCTCAAAGATCCTTTCTTTCTTCCAGTTATTGTTTACTCTGTTCTACTCTCTTTACACCAATCCTGTTACATATATTACAGCAAATGGAGGGGCTAAAAGTTAATCAGGACTATGGCGACACGGTTCCATCAAAGCCAGTCAATATTGGGCAGACAAGTAAAAATGAGGTAGCTAAGGCAGCCGTCTCAGAAAAATTGTCGGCTTCTCGGAATCTCGAATAAAGTGGAGAAGGTGCACTTTTTAATGTACTATAATCTTCGAGTTCTTCTAGATTTCACTCATTTGACTCATTTGACTTATATCTTAGCAATTGTAAACAAAGATATATGACTTTTCTTAACATACGCTTCTTCGAGTGCCCATATCAAGGGTATGCTTGTGTCGGAAATTTAACACCAGCTGACCAGCACATGACTTTTTAACAAGTGAATGCTTCGTTTTAAGCCAAACACATTCCTACAGCTACGACGATGATGTTGCTTCCAAATTACCTGGAAAGCGTCCGGAATAACATCTGGTGGATTTTTGTGGTCTTTTATCTGTAGGTGAATTTGGGACTTTTGTTGTTCATGATGGCAATGAAACACAAAAGCCATTCACTCAAATATCACCATGTACCAAACAAATATATAGTGAAGAGAGACATAGCCGGCTAAGAGGTTGTTTATACAGTTGTTTATGATATCACTAACACATGTTTGCTTCTTGTGATTAAATTCCAATTTTTCATAACAATGAACTCGCTTTACGTCCATAAAAAAAAAGGTTGTAACCAGCGAGGTCAAATTTGGTCCATTGGGAACAACGTGCTTTCTAGGTGATCATATATAATGTGTTAAAGTTAATGCTTCAAAAGAAGCTCATTTTGTGACATTTACTATCCCACATGGATCATTTATGACTACTAATATGTGTTTATATATGACTCACTAAAATGCTCTACTAGTTGTGTACAAGAGAGGACTACGTACACCACACATGCGCGCGCGCACCGAGCCGAGTCGAGACAAGCCGGGCCGGGCTCGGGCTCGGGCTTTGGGCTTTGGTAGAGCACCTGCGGCGCACCACTTGCGGGTAATTTTTAGTAGTCGGATTTCCTTTTTAATTCCAGAAGCATCCTTCAAAAATCAGTCAAGTCCTCTGTCATTTCCGAGACTGATTGTGCGCTTTTTCGAGGCTGATTACTGTACTGATTGTGCAAGTTTCCAGTGTGCATTTACTGTTGCAGTTTGAACCTCTTACCCTTGCTCCAATATATATACTACCCTTCATTTCACTTCCAGAACACAATAAACACACACTCATACACTTTATACTTCATATCTTCATCTCTGTTCCGGTTAAGTTGTTGGCAAACGTTCTTGGCTGTATTCATCCGTTCTTCACCTACACTAAAGTTACGGTTTGGTTGTGGAATCCTGGGAGTTGAGTGCTATTGAGGCCGTGTGTAGCAGACGGGGCATAAATCAACTTTAGGACAGTGACAATTGTCGCGACACAATCTCTGTTTCGTTCCAGATAAGATCTTACCTTCTTCTCCTCTTATCTCTACTACTACCGTGATAACATAATGTAGAGGTATAAATTGACTAGACTCATTATTGACCCGAGACATTCATTTTACTTGATCCTTTTGTTATTATCTGTAAAAATTGGAAAATCCATACCCCCTATGTGTTTTTGTGTGTAGCTATATCTATTTTGTATTCAACATGTTTGGTGTTAATGTTTGAGATATCTCTCAAAGTCTGCTGTGGCAGAATATAACCCTTTCACTCATGATGCATTTGGAACCACTTACGGTAATATAAAGGAGGAGAGGGTGAAGAATAATAAGTTGGATAGAAGGAGTTTAAGGAATCATGTCTCACTAAATTACATGACTGTTCCGGTTACGGAAACAATTTACCCGGCCTAGAATCCGGGCAGTGTAATTGATTTGAGGATGGATGATTAATCGCTTGATTCCCTTGATCTCCCTTTTCTCTCACTCTTAGAGTCGGACTTTCCCGGCGGAAAATGGCCTGCTCCCTGCACAAATAAACGCACAGGGCCTCGGAGGTTGTCCGAGGAAACCCTCTCCGATGCCTAAGTCAGTCCGTGAAGTGCCTTTACGAACCTAGCTCGTGAGGAACTAGGTGGCGTTTTAAGAGTAAGAGTCCAGAGAGAGAAAATCCAACCCCCTTTATGTGGGAGATGGGTAAGTATTTATACCTTCCCACAAGAGAGAGGAAAAGAGAAAGAAGAGGAGGGAAATGGGTGGATGCTGGCGCGACACGTGGGCTTACCCTGTCCACCCATTTCTCCTTACCTTGGGCAGAATGACGGATGGGTCCTCGGCTTTCCTTCGGCTTCGTTCAGGCGGGAACGCCCTGGAAGCAGGCGGCAGGCCTGGCTTACTCCGTTTGGCGGACGGCCCAGGGAATTGGGGCCACACTTGGAGACTCCAGCAATTGACGGAAGAGGCCGTTGGACGGACCTTTCCTCCCTCTGGGACTGATCGCCTTGGGGCCTGATTGGCAGGCGGCCAAAGGCAGGCAACCGACCCCCATCAATTGGCCCTCGCCGGCTGAGGAGGAACGGGGTTCCAGCTCGGCAGGCGATGTCTTGCTCAGGGACGGCGGGAGGTTGCTTCTTTGGACACTCGCATTTAATGCGTCGCATGTTCCCGAGGGGACATGCTTTAATTTCTCTGGGCACGCAGGGAGTTCAAACGTCTTTCGCTATGATTACCCTCCCTTGTGTAGAGAATTTTCGGGCAGTGTGCCAACTTGGTGATTGGCTTTCTTCCTTGCAGAGGTGGTTGAGGTACCATTAATGCCCTGCCTCCGTTTTTCGTATAAATTGCTTCCCCTTCACTGCCTTTTTGACCCATTTCCAATCTTTATTTTGTCTTTAATCATGGCTTGGGTCAAGAAAAGTGTGATTCGTCGTGGAGTTAGGCATGTTACTTTCATCTTCAGAGGTTTCTGGAGGCTCCGGTATGCTCGTGCCGCCTACCTTGCTGTTTGCCGGAGTCGCCGTTCACAACTTCACTTTCGCCGGAGAAGTCAGAAGGCTTCTGTTAGAATGGGCAAACGCCCTAGGAGGTCCTCACCTCCTGCTGCGCCTAGGTTTAGGCGCTGCTCCCAGGGAGGGGGCTGTTATGATAGGGGATGCCATGAGTGCTTTCCATGGCTGCACCCTGAACAATTTGGCCCCAACTCTGACACTGACTCTTCCTTGGCGTCGGGTCCCTCTTCGCCTGTGAAGAAGACAGGCTGTCGCACCTGCGACGAGTCCCGAGCTCCTCCCTTTGGAAGGGATTGGGAAGACAGCAGCCACGATTCTGATGACAGCGAGGGTCTGGGCTGCCTGAGCGACAGGGATGAAGATAGGGCTTCTGATGACCCCTTCCAGGGTTCCCCAGATTGGGACTGGGGCTCGGCTCTTGGGAGTCCAGGCAGCCCTGGAGATTGTTCCCCAGATTTGGGCGATGATTAGGCCTGCGGGGCGTTTGATTTTTGCCAGGCCGGAATTTTGGGGCCTTAATGTATTTTTCTTCCCGTATCTGTCTTAAGATGTAACTCTCTTTTTTAAGGTTTTAATGAAATGAAGATCAGGCGGTGCGTTTATGTGTTGCGATTTTTTTTTTTTTTTTTTTTTTTTTTAGGGGGACGTCACAGGGTGACCAACCTCCTGACATCCTTTGGTCTTCCCGAGGTTCTTCTTGGGAAGCTGCCTAGAGCAAATCCCCCCTAGGGGCGACACGTGGGCCGTTGCCCTTGGGTAAGCCTCTGAGGGTTGGGCGACTCTTGGCATGCCTTCCTCTCTATAAAAGCGCTCGGTTATTCATTCTTTCATTTTTTTTTTCAATCCTCCTTTTCTTTCAACCTTCTCTCATTCTCTCTTGTCAAAAACCCTGGAGTACTGACGAATCGTATCCTACCTTGCACCCTCATTTCCCTGAGACCTCTTTCTTCGGGCTTGCGGCGTGCTGTCAGGCGATCTTAGGTCAGATTTTCATCCTCCACTCTTTTTCTCTCTTCGATTTCCTTTATTCCGTATCTTTTTTGAGTAATCATGTCTGGAACCCGCGAAAGGGTTTTGCCCTTTATCGACCCACCAAAGAGGGGGGAAGGGATGGATTTTGCCTCCTCCTCTAAGGAGGTTGATTTTGAGGAGGAACACTCGGCGGACAGTGGGGGTGGTAATTCTCCTGACCCCCCCTCATTCGATGCTATCGATTCGGACGGCGAGGCGTTGGAGGTTGACCCTTCCCGAACTTCCGGCCCCCTCGTTCGTCGGGAGAAGGGGAGGGTTTATTATCTTGACAAGGCTAAGTACCGCATCCCTCTGAGCACGTTTCCTGACCCGAAAAATCGGGACGTAATCCTTGCTAAGAACGCCGCCGTCGTGTTTGAGCGGCTGTATAACTTTGGGGAGGGGTACACAGTTGTTGTCCCCGGCGAAAAGGATACCGTATGCAACCCCCCGGATGGGTGCATAGCGGTCTTCCATAAATGTTTAGAGTTTGGCCTTCGCTTTCCCCTCCATCCTGTCTTAGAGGAGATCTTCAGGCGCATGAACGTCGCCGTCGCCCAGCTGACAGCCACAGCTGTCAGGGCGTTGATTTCGTATGTCTGGACCTGCCTTTTCCACCGTATGGAGCCTTCCATCGACGCCCTGCGGTTCATGGTGGGTTTGCAGATGGTTTCATCTGGGAGTACGGGTTCCCCTGGTTACTGGTCCCTTTTGAGGCAGAAGGGACATTGTTTGGTGTGGCCTGGTATGGACAGCTTGAGGGATTGGAAGAACAACTTCATTTACATACACAGCACCCATGGGTGGAGGATTCCTCGTCACTTCAGGAATCACGTCCACACTAGGATGGAGACCCCTGAGGAGTACCACCCTGGCGTGGGTGGGAAGGCCTTGGAGGTTAAGCTAAGTGAGAAGGAGAAAGAGTTGACGGCCTACTTTGCAGGCCATACCAACAAGTAAGGGGTGTACGGCCCCACCTTGTGGCTCCCTCATGCGGAGCTTTTAGCGACTGACAATTATTTGACCCGGCTGGGCATGAATACGGGTCTGGATAAAGGTAGTTCAGGAGTGCTGGTGATTCCTTTTAACTCTTGTGTATTTCAGAAAATGCCTTAACGGCCTGTTTGTTTGCTTTGCAGCTCTTGCCACTTTCATCTGGAAGAAAGGAGAGGTGAGACGCCTGGGCCTGGACGAGAACCTCACTGTCATCCAGAGTCGCCCTTCTCTTCCCCCTGGTTTTAGGAGAGGCGAGAAAAATCTGATGAAGCATTTGAAGGGCCTGTCATTCAGTAGGCCAAGGCTTCCCCCTCCTCCTCGAGTTACGCCCGCCAAGACGGCGGTTTCTGAGGCTACCCCCTCGCCAGCTGCGAGGGCGATTGCTTTTGAGGCTACTCCTTTGCCTATTGGCAGGCAAGAGGGCCTTTCAGCAGGGATTCGGATTCCCTCGCGGCCGCGGGCCGCAGGCTCCGAGGAGACTGGGGAGAGTACCCCCCGGTCACTGACCAGAAAGAGGAGTCGGGAGGCCCCTAACGTTGACCAGGTGGTGGATTTGGAGACTGCCACGCCTGAACCTAAGCGTTTTGCTCCGGAGATTCCCGCCACCCTTTTATCTGAGGAGAATGTTGAGTTCCACTACAATGCGGGTGACAGCCAGGATATTTCTGCCCTACTCTCCGACTCAGGGGCGGTTTTAACTGACCATCTTCTCAAGACCGTCAAGTCCGCTGCCAGCCAAGTGACCCAGTATATTAAGCGCACCTCCCGAATTATGCAGGCTTCCTCGGAGCTGGCTGCCCTCGGTCGCCTGAGTGACGAGGAACTAGCCAACCCAGACCGCCTTTCTGCAGTTGAGAGGGACGTTGCTCTTATTTCCAGCCTGAAGGATCAGCTGGCGAAAAAGGAGATTGAGCTAGAAGAGGCCAGGGGTCGGGCTATCCACTGGAAGTCTGAGAGCGAGAAAGCTACACGGGAGGTGTCTCGCCTGGGAGAGGAGTCCAAAAGAGCACAGCAGGCCTTTGCTGAACTGGAGCGGGCCAGAAAGGCTTTGGCTGAACTGGACCATGCTAAGAAGAGCGTTGTTGACCTTGGTGAGCGCCTTTCTAAGGCAAACTCTGATCTGCAGACGGCCCTTGGCGATTTGGCGGCGAAGACCGAGGATCTGGCGACGAAGACCGAGGGCTGGGAGAAAGAGAGGGGTGAGATTCTCCAGGAGGTGGAAGTGGCGGTGTCGGCGGGCTTCGTTAATGGTGCTAACTCCTGCCTGAAGGTTGTGATGGAAGCTGTCAGGGAGATGTTCCCGGGTTTTGACGAAGATGCTTTCCGGGCCCTTTACACAGCTAAGGATGAAGCTCAAATGCGTAGGCTGTCTGAGGGAGAGGCTTCCGGCCCAGACGCTCCCCCTGCTTAACATGGAGGGCAGTCTTCCTCAGAGGGCTCTTGCTCGTCCCCTGCTGCGCCTGTGCCAACGCTTTAATTTCCTTACTTCTTTGCGCGCCGAGCCCTTTGGTGGCCGGCTGCCGTACTCTTGGTTGTAACTATTTGTCTTGAAAACCTGAAAACTTATGTCTTGTATTTCCTTGACGCTACTTTTTCTTCTATATGTGGATTTTCTGTTTGCTTGTGTATTTTGATTCTTCATGAGTTTGATTTGCAACCCACCCGCCTGTAGGTAGGAGGGTTTTTATTTGCTTGGCCTGTCCCTGGTTTTTGTTCAAAATCCAGGGAGCCTGCCCCCTGCCTGCCTAGGGGTAGGAAGGGAGATTCCTCAGCGTTTTTTATACAAGGCTGGGGGGCCTGCCCCCAGTCCTTGTTGGTATGGCCTGCTCCTGGCCTTTCGTTCAAAGTCCAGGGGGCCTGCCCCCTGCCTGCCCAGAGGTAGGCAGGGTAGCTTTTTGCGTTTTTTATACAAGGTTGGGGGGCCTGCCCCCAGTCCTTGTTGGTATGGCCTGCTCCTGGCTTTTCGTTCAAAGTCCAGGGGGCCTGCCCCCTGCCTGCCCAAAGGTAAGCAGGGTAGCTTTTTGCGTTTTTTATACAAGGTTGGGGGGCCTGCCCCCAGTCCTTGTTAGCCTGGCCTGTCTCTGGCTTTTCGTTCAAAGTCCAGGGGGCCTGCCCCCTGCCTGCCCAGAGGTAAGTAGGGTGGCCTTTGCGTTTTTTATACAAGGTTGGGGGGCCTGCCCCCAGTCCTTGTTGGTATGGCCTGCTCCTGGCTTTTCGTTCAAAGTCCAGGGGGCCTGCCCCCTGCCTGCCCAGAGGTAAGCAGGGTAGCTTTTTGCGTTTTTTATACAAGGTTGGGGGGCCTGCCCCCAGTCCTTGTTAGCCTGGCCTGTCCCTGGCTTTTCGTTCAAAGTCCAGGGGGCCTGCCCCCTGCCTGCCCAGAGGTAAGCAGGGTGGCCTTTGCGTTTTTTATACAAGGTTGGGGGGCCTGCCCCCAGTCCTTGTTGGTATGGCCTGCTCCTGGCTTTTCGTTCAAAGTCCAGGGGGCCTGCCCCCTGCCTGCCCAGAGGTAAGCAGGGTAGCTTTTTGCGTTTTTTTATACAAGGTTGGGGGGCCTGCCCCCAGTCCTTGTTGGTATGGCCTGCTCCTGGCTTTTCGTTCAAAGTCCAGGGGGCCTGCCCCCTGCCTGCCCAGAGGTAGGCAGGGTAGCTTTCTTTGGTTTGCGTTGGGGGGTTCATTTTTCCCAATTTTGGCAACAGGGGGGCCTCCCCCTATTGCCCCCTGCTCGTTTGTGTGTGAAAGACGCGAGTGTGAACAGGCAACGAGTATAAATCAGCATTTTCTCATTTCTCTTAAAATTTTCTCCTTGACATAGGGGTGGTCGGAGCCGTCGACATTTCTGATCGTCCTCCGCCTTTTTACTCTAGTGAAAGTAAAAATTGCCTACATTCTTGTTTAGACGTAATATTTCTTTAGTGTATCTGCATTCCAATGAGCGCCTAGCTCCTGTCCCTCCAGATTGGCTATCCTGTACGTGCCTGGACCCAAAACCTGAGTTATTTGGTATGGGCCCTCCCAATTGGCACTTAGCTTCCCATGCTCTCTTGATTTTCCAATCGCCTGTGTTTTTCTGAGGACTAATTCGCCCATCTGGAAGCTCCTCTGTCGGACTTTGCTATTGAAAGCTTTCCTCATTCGTTGCTGGTAGGCAGCGATATTGGTACTGGCTTCCTCTCTTAGCTCATTTACCAGGTCCAGGGCCTCAACCATTGCGGCTTCATTCTCAGCCTGGTTGTATTGCAGGGAACGTAGAGAGGGGATCCTTGTCTCAATCGGCAATAAAGCCTCTGCTCCGTATACCAAGCCGAATGGGGTCTGGCCCGTAGACTCCTTCCTGGTGGTTCGGATGGACCAGAGTATACTGGGGAGTTCATCAGCCCACCTACCTTTGCAGTCATCCACCATTTTCTTCAGGCCATTCAGAATTTGTTTGTTGGCTGCTTCCGCCTGTCCATTGGTCTGAGGATGATAGACAGCTGAGTAGGCGACTGAGATGTTGTGGCTTTCTAGCCAGATCCTTAGCGGGTCATTATCGAACTGTCTGCCGTGGTCAAATACCAGCATCTTTGGTACACCGAACCGGGTGATGACATTTCGCCAGATTACCTTCCGGACAGCCGGCTCAGTGATGTTGGGCACTGCTTCAGCCTCCACCAATTTGGTGAAGTAGTCTATGGCGACTATTAAGAATTTTCTGCCCCCTGTGGCCACGGTGAAGGGCCCTAGGATGTCCATCCCCCATTGAGCAAAGGGGATGGGAGATAGGACTGGCCTGAGCTCCTGGGCCGGGGCATGGATTGACGGGGCAAAGAGTTGACATTTTCTGCATTTTTGGGTCAGGCTCTTGGCATCTGCCAGCATGGTGGGCCAGTAGTAGCCTGCCCTGAGGGCCTTGTGGGCCAGCGACCTCCCGCCAATGTGGTGTCCACAAATCCCTGAGTGGATATCATCCAATACCTCAGCGGCCTGATCCGCCCGTAAGCATTTAAGCAGGGGATAGGTGAAAGATTTTTTGTAGAGTTCTCCATTAATGAATATGAACCAGGCTGCCTTAGCCTGTACCTTCCTTTTTTGTAGCGAGTCTGATGGTAAGATACCGTGCCTCTTGTACTGGACGAAAGGGGTCATCCAGCTTTCCAGCTCTTCCATGACATTTATCGTTTGACAGGGATCAGTAGACTTCTCGTGTAAAACGTCAACCCATACTGATCTCCGGATGTCCTGCAGACTGGAGCTTGCCAGTTTTGACAGGGCATCTGCTCTGTTGTTCTGGGATCGGGGAATTTGTTTGACCTCATATGATTTCAGGCCGGACAATTCTCCCTTTACCATCTCTAGGTATGCGGCCATTGCCTGGTCTCTTGCTTCGTATTCTCCATTGATTTGGTTGGCGATGAGCTGGGAGTCTGTTGCTAAAACAATTCGTTCCGCCCCTGCGGCTTTGGCCAGCCTGACGCCTGCGAGTACTGCTTCATACTCTGCTTCATTGTTTGATGCTGGGAAAACGAATCTGAGAGCATGCTCAAAGTCGGTCCCTTCTGGGCTGGTTAATACGACGCCCGCGCCTGCACCGTTGGCCGTTGATGACCCATCAGTGTATACGACCCACTCCTGGGCGGGGGCTTCCTCTTCCCCTGAATGGGAGCACTCAGCCAAAAAGTCTGCCAGAGCTTGGGCTTTGATGGCTGTTCTCGGCTGGTAAGAGATACCTAGCCCACTCAGCTCGATTGCCCATTTCAATAGGGGGAGGCCCCCCTGAAATCACGTGGATTACCATCCGGTTCTGCACTGACACTTCGGGTTTCTCAGACACTTCTTTCTGAGACTTGTTTTTAGCTGCGTAGTTGGCCAACCATCCGTTCCTGATTAATTTCTCAATTTCATCTTTCAGGTGACGGCACTCTTCGGTGGTGTGGCCAATGCAGTCGTGGAAAGTGCAGAATTTCTTTGGGTCGCCTTTTGGGCTGCGAGGTTTGCTTGGACGGTTCCATTTGGCAGTTTCTTTTTCTAGTTCGAAGATTTCCGCCCTGGATTTGTTCAGAGCGGTGTAACTATCGAATCTGGGTTGGTAGACTGGGCGTTCTTTCTTGGGAGTGTCTCCCTCTTCTTTCTGCTTTCCTAGTTCACCTATGCCCCTTCCACCCTGCGGTCCTCCTTGAGGCTTTGTTTGGCCTGCAGGGGTGTCCGTCAGGCCGTGGAACTCCTCCTGCAGAATGAACCCCTCAGCAATCTTCCTGGCCATGGCCAGGGTTTCGGGCTGGGCCCTGATCATCTGGTTTTTCATTTCCCCTGGAAGTAGGGAGATTGTCAGGGCGTAGGCGACGGTGGAATCGTCGATCTCCCTAACCTGTTGGTAGGATAGATCGAATCTTCTCATGTATTCTCTCACACTCTCACCCTTCTTTTGTTTCAGGGTCATGAGATCGAAACGAGTAAGTCGTCTTCTCTTATTTCCGGCATACTGTTCAAGGAAAATTTCAGCCAACTCTATGAAGAATCTGATTGACCCCTGGCGGAGATCTCTGAACCACCCCTGCGCAAGTCCCACCAGGGTGGTAGGGAAAACTTTGCACCAGATGGCATCATCTACATCATACATGCCCATGTGGCTCTCAAAGGCTGCCAGGTGGTCCTCAGGGTCCGTCGTCCCGTCAAATTTGATGGTGGGCATTTTGATTTTTGGAATGGGGTACTCTTGTACCTCAGGGTGCAACGGGGTTTTCGTAGGCCTGCCTACCAGTCGCGACCTGCTTTCCCCAGACTGGTTACCATGAGATTCCCATTGTCTATGGGTTGGTTTCCTCGTACTGGGGGAGCGGTGCCTCGGTGGCGGTCTGCTAGCTGCCTCGTCCTCTGTTCCCGAGGAGGTCTGCCTGGGCCTCTTCCTCTGGGAGTGGCAGAGGTTTTCACCCTGATGGTACATGGATTCGAGCGGTTGTCCTCGGTTGAGTCTGGATTGCAAGCTTTGTGATAAGCCGGGGGCTGACCGTTCCTTGGCCGCAGGTGTTAGCCTGGAGAAAACTCCGCCTGGCCTCTCTCCTAGGCGTTTTGACACAGGCTCCCTGGGCCTCATGCGCTCCTGTAATCCTTGAGACAAGCCTCCCTGCCTTCCAGACGCCGATTCTGTCGTGTGAATAGAGACCGCCTGCTGGGCAGGTGATCCTGGTTTGTCAGTGGTAATGCGCCTCTGCACATGCGTATACACTTGGGCTGTTCTTCTCGCCTTTCTCTGAGCGTTTCTGGCGGCGGTCCGCCTCGTGCCCCCGGCCTCGTCCCTGCTGCCTGGGGACGGTTGCCTAGGAGCCGATGCGACCCTGCCCACCAGGTCCTCAGGTGTGAACTCCTGATCCAGCATCGCAGAGAAGAACGCGGCTGCCTGTGCCATCTGAGCTGGGGTCAGATTAAGAGCACGTCCAGGGCGTGCCCCCAGCTCGGGTGTCACAGCAGTGTTAGGTCCACCGAAGGGATTGGTTCCCTCAACCCCAAGGATTGTGGCAGGAGGGACCCTCTCCAACAGCGGCATTCCGTACAGGGGGGTCACCGGAGGGACCGTCGGACCCGCTCCTGCACTGTCATCAACGATTTCTGGCATAGTTGTGTTTAATTTTGTGGTTATGAGTGGTTGATTTTAGTGGGTAACTCGTGAGCACAACCGTAAGTTCCCCACAGACGGCGCCAAATTGTTCCGGTTACGGAAACAATTTACCCGGCCTAGAATCCGGGCAGTGTAATTGATTTGAGGATGGATGATTAATCGCTTGATTCCCTTGATCTCCCTTTTCTCTCACTCTTAGAGTCGGACTTTCCCGGCGGAAAATGGCCTGCTCCCTGCACAAATAAACGCACAGGGCCTCGGAGGTTGTCCGAGGAAACCCTCTCCGATGCCTAAGTCAGTCCGTGAAGTGCCTTTACGAACCTAGCTCGTGAGGAACTAGGTGGCGTTTTAAGAGTAAGAGTCCAGAGAGAGAAAATCCAACCCCCTTTATGTGGGAGATGGGTAAGTATTTATACCTTCCCACAAGAGAGAGGAAAAGAGAAAGAAGAGGAGGGAAATGGGTGGATGCTGGCGCGACACGTGGGCTTACCCTGTCCACCCATTTCTCCTTACCTTGGGCAGAATGACGGATGGGTCCTCGGCTTTCCTTCGGCTTCGTTCAGGCGGGAACGCCCTGGAAGCAGGCGGCAGGCCTGGCTTACTCCGTTTGGCGGACGGCCCAGGGAATTGGGGCCACACTTGGAGACTCCAGCAATTGACGGAAGAGGCCGTTGGACGGACCTTTCCTCCCTCTGGGACTGATCGCCTTGGGGCCTGATTGGCAGGCGGCCAAAGGCAGGCAACCGACCCCCATCAATGACAAAAGCAAGTAATATTAAGATGAATCTTATATGATAAAGGTGAGGAGAATGAGGGCAAAGGAAGGAGAAGGAAATGTGGAAAAGTTAGTTTCCTCCGGAAATTGATCTTATTAAATGGAGAAGGATGAACACGAAGCGGATGGACGTTATAAGAAGAAGAAGAAGAAGAAGAAGAAGGGGGAGTGTGAAAGGAGTAGAAATAAGATATGGAAGAGCGGAGAGAAGGAGAAGGGAGAAGAATGGAAGGGGTAAACAAAAACTCAAATGAACATTTACGGTTGGTCGCAAAATTGAATCGTTTAAAAGGTTCATTTGTTCGTGAGTAAGGAAGTAAGGGGTGAAGAATAAAAAGGGTAGGAGTTTAAGAATGGATCTTAGATGACGGGGATGAGTTTGCGGTTGGCCATGAAATTGAATCTTTTAAAAAGTTCACCAGTCAGGGACTGTTGGAGAAGAGGGTGAAGAATAAGCGGGGTAGAAGAAGTTTAAGGAATCATGCCTGACTAAAGTACATGACAAAATAAAGTCATATTGATGAAGGTAAAGGAAGAATGAAATGTGAAAAGGTTAGTTCCCTCCAAAAATTGATCTTATTAGATGGAGAAGGATGAACGCGAAGCGGAGGGACATTAGAAGAAGAAGAAGAAGAAGAAGAAGAAGAAGAAGAAGAAGAAGAAGGGGGAGTATGAAAGGAGTATGAATAAGATAAGGAGGAGCATTAGGGGAAGAGATAAGGGAGAGAGAAGCTAGGGAGAAGAATGGATGTGGTAAACAAAAACTCAAACAATCATTTACGGTTGGTCACAAAATTGAACCATTTAAAATGTTCAATAGTTAGTGAATGCGAGAGGAAGGAGTGAAGAATAAAATGGGTAGGAGTTTAAGAATAAGTTCACCAGGAGGGGGTAAAGAATTGAACAGTTTGCGTTTGACTATGAAATTGAACCACTTTAAAATAATTGAATCATTTGCGTCATGGCTTGTTGTTGTTGTTGTTGTTGTTTATGTGCTACCGCATTAAGAGTTAACTAATAATAAAACACTGATCAGCTACTTTTCCTAAGAAAGCAAACAAAACTGACGACTATCATGAATTCGGAGGATACCCTAGCAATAGAAAACGGGGAAACTAAATGCGCCACAGAAGGTTTTGTTGACGAGTATGTCTACCCCGCTTGCTGTATAATTGATAAAATGTCGTACAATTTATGGCATACACGGTCCGTTGCAGAGCGACACATTATTGTCAAAAATACGCTGAGAGACCTCGGTTACTCAATTGTGGCTCATATTTTAGCAAGGTTGTAGTTTTACAGTTCGAAGAAAGTGTTCACAATCACTGGCATGCTCTGAAACTTCAAAGACTTCTTGAGCAAAATGGAAGCTGTAAGGGTCCAGTCCCGGAACAAATAGACTCACTTGTGGGACCACGCTTGTGGGTGGCATCATGGGATGACATACGATTCTTTACATAACCACTGCAATATGAGTTTGTATCAGCTGCCATTAGGACAAGACCAGCTACTGCAGCACAACAAAATGACGGCCTCAAAGTTGGTGACGTGTTAGATACGAAGTACTATATTAAACTTATATCAAGAATTGTTTTTCTGGGATGTTGATGAGTAACCGAAACTTAACAACGCCAAAGCTTCATTTTCATGAATGGTTAGCACGTTGCATGTATAAGTAGATTTTAAGGCATGAATGCTTCAGATTTATGTTTACCAAGATTAGTTAATTTGGATTGGTTGATAGCTTTCTTTTCAAAATGGGCTTCGAATTGGATCCCCGTTAAACGATAGCTGAAGACTTGTGAAACATGCATCGTTTCATGAAAAAATATGTACCTATTTTTGGCAAATCAACCGTCGGGTGCTTCTTCTACTAAATACGCTAGCATATTAATTTCGGGCCACTAACGAGCATGGCTACAAACATAGCCAGAAAGCTTTAATTACACGGCTGACAAACAACAGAAAATGGTAACCGACGACACTGTCGCTAAACATTTCACATAAGAAAAAAATACTCCAATATCGCGAGTTAACTACCTCGGTTTCGCCTCGAAGACCCCGCGCGGCCGAGCAACTAGTATATATATATATATATATATATATATGTATATATGTGTATATATATGTGTGTGTGTGTAGGATCAAGGAAGTTGGGGGTGGATTGGGAAGTTGGGAAGTTATGTTGTTGGCCCTTGATCGTGTGTTGAATGGATGACTTAGATTAGTTTGCTAAAAAAAAGAGGAAAGCCTAATTGACAGACGTACTTTTACAGCAGCAGCAACAACAGTCAAAAGGAGCAACAGCAGCATGCATATGATGTATTTGCTCCCTCTCTCACTATCAATCACACCAAACTTTCCTCTCTCACTACAATTCAAATCTCTTCCCTTAATTCATACTACTAAACATCCCATTTTTCTTCTATACAATTTAATTAAACACTCCATCTCTTCAAACCACTTCCCCTAATTCATAATTTGCTCCATCTCTATATGCTCCAATGGTACTATTCCTCGAAAATTTGCAGTCGCTGTATTTATTCGATGATCATATGCTCGAAAATTTGTTGTCGAAAATTTGCAGTCAACATGTAAGAGGTAAGATGAGTATATATATTTGCTTATGCATTTGGTATCTTGAATTAACTTTAAATGCTTGAATTTTTTGTATTCCATCTTTTTTTTATTTGCTAACTTGAAGAATCACATAGTTCCAACGTGATAGTCACACTATATACGAAGGAAATTAACGCGTCGCTGAGTACAGATTTTGATATGTGGGTTATAATGATGTCATCAGATATTACTCCATCGTATATTTGTAGGGTTTAATCACATATTACGTCATCATTATCACTGAAATGACCTGCTGGAAAGTGAATATTTGTTTATTGGTATAAAGTCAATATTTTTTTCTCTGTTTTTGTTGATGATGTTTTCTTGTGTTGGTTATTTAATTCCAAATATTTGTGTAAGAGTATTGCATTTTGGTTCCTTGTAGTTGTAGTTTTTTGTTGTATGTTTTGAGTGATAATAATCACGCGTTTTTTTGTTTTTGTTGTTGATGTTTTCTTGTTATGTTTTCATTCAAAACATTTGAGTAAGATGAGTATTGCATTTTGGTTTCTTTTACTGTTAGTTTTTCCTTGTATTTTTTGGGTGTTAATCTTTAATAATCACGCAGTTATATGAGCAAAATCACAGTCGTTGTTGTGGAATGTCACAGTAATAATCACGTAGTCACAGTCGTTGTTTAACAAAGTCACAGTCGTTGTTGAGCAAAGTCACATTTCATTAAGGTCAGAGTTGAATGCGTGTGTTGCAAGATTCATAGTTTCTAGGGTTTAATCTAGGTTTTTTTTCCACTTTAGACCACAGCTTTGTTGTTATAAAGTTCATTGAAACCTCAAATCTTTGCATTTTCGTTCACGTATATGTCAGCTGAAGACACAGTTAGTGCTCCTTACGTAGGGCAGAAGTTCGTGGACATCGACGGAGCGTTTGAGTTTTATCAATCTTACGCATGCTCCTGAGGTTTTGAGGTGAAAAGGTACACGACAACAAGATCCTATAATGGGTAAACTTCGGCATGTCAAGGCCTTTCATCTGTCCCTTATCGTCCATGTAGTCGGTCACTGCAGACGACAGTTGCAGTTTTAGGTAAAAGTAAACGTCAACACTTACAGAAGCAGCAGAATAATTTACGCGGCGAATTAAATCCTACTCATGCAACTACTATTCTGCGTGACACCCCGAACATATACGAGTCCGGGCTGTGTGCGTGGTGATCAAGGATGTCCACCGTGTGGTCTCTGAAGTTGATGCAGATGCACGCGTAGTGCCCCCAGTGGACGTCCGTCCGCACCGCCCGGAGCCCCGCGCAGGATCGACCTGGTTTTTCAACGTGTGGCGGCGGCCACCCACGAGCCCCATCCCGGTCGGGGCCGGTCCAATCTCGCGTACGGGGCGATGTTTCGGACCTCAATTCGGATGACGATCCGGACTTGTACTAGACGGGTGCGGGCACCCGTGTTTCCGTTTCGGGTCGATCGAGTCGTGGTTGTAAATGTTTAAAGGCCGATTCATTTGGTAGGGCGACCTTTTTAGTGAACTAAATTCGTTGCCGATTTGTGGAGTTGCCACCGAGTCAATTATGGGGACTCGGAATACGTTCAAGTCAACTTTGATCCCTTACCGGCTCAAAGTTGAGTGGCACGGGACCTAAAGATAAAGACTTGCACCCTTAAGCACTCCATGCCTGGAATGACTCTCATTGTCAATGGTTTTGGACATCCAAAAACCGTCGATTATGAGTAAGGGGTGAGGGTACGTATTGGGAAGCCAACATCCGATAGATGTCAACACCCAATCCCGCCCGCACTATAGAGGCCTCTAATAATCAATCGGTGGGCTGATAACCTAGTTCTTTTGTTATGGCGGAAATACTGTAACATCTGTTGTTTTCACCCTATACCTTTTGCTACGTCGGTTGTTTAAGGACAAGTAAGTTTTGTCGTCAAAGTAGTTGTGTTTACATTATTTGCATGCGATTTCACGTGACAAGCAGGCCATGAAAAGATGCACGTAGGAGAGTAGAGAGTACTAATATTATAGGTATTAGCAAGTCAGTTTTAAACGTGATAATACGGATATTAGTCGTGCTCGTGATATACCTTACCTAGTATACTGCTTAAGATGCGTCGGTTCGGTATTAATAGAGATGCGTCGTACCTAGTAAGGCGAGCACCTGGACTAATACGGAACCCGATCATCACTTTGTTCAATTTTAGTTGTTTTACGTTTTGAATTCCGTGTTAGGTGATTTAGTATGCGATCATAAGGTCACAAAAGCAATAAATCATGCGAAAAACTGTAAATGTGAATGTAAGTAAATCACATTGTGAGGAGTTGAACCCTCGGAGTATACACTAAACGGGACATGATGCATAGATAGTTCAGAACGATCTTGGAATTACTCGAGTCTATTTAGTGTATTTTAGTGTTTGCGGTTGAAGTTGGAACGTTACGTGTTTTAGTAAGTGTTTGTGGACCTAGTGTCCACTTCTAGTGTTGTTGTCGTCCATAATAAAAGGAAGTGCGAAAATGTAAAGTTTTGTTTAGATGACAACCTAGTGACGACTCCGCTTCAAAGGCGGATCCTCCTACCTTGCCTAGTGATTTCGGCAGAGTTCCATTACCGTTGACCCTTCCTGCGGCTACTCCGGCAGAGCTCCGTTACTATGGACTTATTCTGCCGCTAATCCGGCAGAACTTCGTTACTAGACTATAGCTAGTCGAACACGGGCACCTCGGTATCGAGTGGGGTGCTCGAAGGTGAGGAGTAGCGTCGATGTCGCTTTTTCGGAACTACGATCGAGTGGATTGTTTGCCTCAGGTGTCGAAGTGCGAGCCCTTAGCGAGAAAGTGGAGGGAGAAGAGAAGTTAAGAATTGTGTGTCGAAAGAATGAGGTGGGGGGGTATTTATAGGTGTTTTCGGCCCTCGTCACCCATATAGACGCCTGAGTTGTGGCGCACCAAGACTCAGGCACCTGGGTTCAGGCGTGTGGAGGCTGAGGCGCGTGGGTTGAGGCGGTTGGTGTTTTGAAGATACGATTTTGATACTTTCCAAAACCGAGAGACGGGTGTATAATACGAGACTTGGAGGTTAAGGTTCCCCCGGGTTTGACCTAGAGCCACGAGTTTAGTGGGCCTCGGGTGTGAATCTCGAGGTTTGCTTGGCGCGGTGCTGACTCGGTTTGAGTTTCGGTACCGACACGGGGTCCCAGTGTAAGAATTGACTCTAATTAGTCTCTATGCGACCGTAACGACACGACTAAGGCTGCCATCACGTTAGTTTAATTTTTCGGAGTAATTTATTTGATCCGTTCTATAGAAAAACAACCTAAAACATCGCAAATCCGCGTCGCTTTGCAGTCCTGTCGTCATCGGGTGTTTTTTGGGCACTTTCGTAGCCACCAGGTCCAAATCTAGGTGTCTACAGAAGCCCCCACTTTGATTGAGGCTTGGACAAGGCAAAAGTCGAAGTATAGCCACCCAGGTCAATCGAGGATTACGACTTGGTGGCTGTCCGGTCGGGTCGTTTTAAGTCCATTAGACTAGGTGTTGAGGCTCGCCAGCCAAGGCTTAGAAATCGTACCTGACCTCTTCACTTGCGGTTGCTTGCTTGGGCCCGGCCCGGTGCTTGTCATCTCGTTCTCAGTTCTTCAAGCTCGTGTGTTTTGCTTTTTTCGGATTGCTCACAGGTTTGTTCAATTTTAAATGTCTTTGTGTGTAGGTGACGCGTTAAGCGTAGATGTGAAAAATGTTCATATATGTTGGCTTCAACTTGAACAAATGTTTTTGGGATGCTTGTCAACCCTTGGACTTAATGAAATAAACGTTCGAGGGCATCAATCTCCACATGAGCGGTCGTCTTTGGGATGCCTGTGACCCCTTGGACGAAACAAAGCGAAATAAAATGTTCGAGGGCGTCACTCTCCACTCGAACACTTGTCTTCGGGATGCCTCTGACCCCTAGGACAAAATAAACCAAGATCAGCTATTCGAGGGCGTTAGTCTCCACTCGAATAGCTGTCTTTCGTGATGCCTATGACCCCTAGGACAGAGTAAACCAAGATAAACTATTCGAAGGCGTCAGTCTCCACCCGAATAGCTGTCTTTCGGTATGCCTATGACCCCTAGGACAAAGTAAACCAGGATAAACAATTCGAGGGCGTCAGTCTCCACTCGAATAAATGTCTTTCGGGATGCCTATGACCCTTAGGACAAAATGAAACATGGATAAACAATTCGAGGGCGTCAGTCTCCACTCGAATAGCTATCTTTCGGGATGCCTATGACCTCTAGGACAAAATGAAACAAGATAAACTATTCGAGGGCGTCAGTCTCCACTCGAATAGTTGTCTTTCGGGATGCCTATGACCCCTAGGACAAAATGAAACGAGGATAAACTATTCGAGGGCGTCAGTCTCCACTCGAATAGCTGTCTTTTGGGATGCCTATGACCCCTAGGACAAAATGAAACAAGATAAACTATTCGAGGGCGTCAGTCTCTGATGATGGGATTTGTCGTGGGTCCCACCAACAATATAAAACCGACTATTCCTAGTGGGTAGCTAGGGCAAGTAGGGTCGATATCCACGGAGACGGTATGGTAAAGTCTAGACTAGGTCCGCTCACAAACAAGGCTAAGTCACACAAACAAACACAAAGAAGACAATAAATGGTAAACTATGGTGGTTGGAGATGAAGGAAGTGGACTAACAATGACTAGACTAATACAATGCTAAAACGGAATAACTAAAGATCAAACTAACAAGCAAACTAAAAGAACCGATGACTAACTAAGAAGTTGAATCAGAAATGGAGAAGAAGTGGGTTTGGACGGGTTCATAAGTGTAGTAGGATAATTGGGGTGGTCAAGGGTGTAGGTGACTCCTAATTGCTAGAGTCGGTCCGGGCTCTCGCTACGTAGACCAACACCGAGGTAAGTTCGCGCTCTCGCGTCTAAGACTAACCTCAACACAACCACAAAATAGACAAACCATGAGAGGATGAGCACAAGTATGGGAAGCATGGCCACTACTACTCACACAAGCATATCAACAAACACATAGAGTGCCCAATATGTGACTAACAACAAAGATTCACCCTTTACCCCTAATCAAACCCTAATCACCCATAATCTACCCTTAATCCCCCTACTAACCTACAAGGAGACTACTCACTCATTATCAAGAATAAACTAACAATAATAAGAGAAAACAACATCATAAACCAAACATCCATAATGAAAAACAAGAACAATAACAAGAACAATATAACAAGATTTAAACTTGATTAAATAAACAAGAACAAGAGTAGAGAAGATTATACCAACAACCAAATGAAGATAAAAATGTAAACTTGCATAAACAAGAACCCAAAACAACTCCAAGGATGTCAAGCTTGGAGAAATCTTCAAGAACCCACTTAATACAAGATTATCTAAACTAGATTAAACTAAGATTAACTAAAGATTAACTAGAGATTAAGAGAGGCTAATTAGGGTTTTGAATTCTTAAGAGAGGCCTAAAACAATCTAGGGTAAAGTAGTGTAGAGTATGGTCCTTAAACATTACAAAGGAGGAGTATTTATAGGGTTACAAGAATGAAGGAGGAAGAAAAGAGTCACGCTGGCTACAGCTCCATGGTCCCGACCGGGATGGGATTGATCCCGACCGGGACGGGTCCAAAACAGCAGCTATGCTAAATGCGCACCTCATCCCGGACGGGATGAGGCCATACCCGTCGGGGATGAGTCTTGTAGGCCTCCTGTATGATCTTTAAGGTTCCTCCTTGCTTCACATAGACTTCTCATCGACTCTCGGGTCTCGCGATCGAGTCTAAGGGGCTCGGGATCAGGTCCTAAGGTCTCGGGGTCGAATCCAAGGCATCGAGTGATCGTTTCTCCGCTTTGTTGGCTCCGAAAAGTGTATGTATTAAGTCGGAATCGCTCCAACTCTTCACGGATGGTCTCGAAAACCTGAAACGAGCTAGAGGAAGCATAAGTAGCCCATAAACCGCTCCCAAGGAGCGATTCCGCAAGGAAATGGGACCAAAACACAGCAAACTACAAACTACACTTACCAAAACACTACAAACTACACTTATCAACTCCCCCACACTTAACCCTTACTCGCCCTCGAGTAAGCACAAACTATCTACATAACTAGCCGAGCGGGTATTAGCGCACTCTACGCCCTTTCAACTCACGCGAGAACACCTAGAGGATAAGTGCTCTCCGCAAGGCAAGTGAGGTCTTGCGACAAAACCGTGGATGCAACCGGACACAAAACACATAAACAACAAACACAAAAACAAACACACAAAAGGTTGCACCCAAAGAGAAACAAATACTGCTTCCCTCTAAAAAGCGGTGAAAGAAGCACCGGTTTAGGACTCAAGGCAAGTGACAACGTTCCCAAGCTAGCAGTACAAACCAAAATGGACAAAACCCTAATAGTATGACGACAAAGCAATAAAAACGTTGGTAACTTACCTAGGTTCCTCCTACCCTTTTAAGAACGGACCACGGGACGATCGGCGGGATAGAAAAAGGATGAACCACGGTGTTAGTCGACACTGCAGGTAAGTGAGACCCCGCCCCCTTTAGCGATAGCGAAGAAGGTCGTCCCATGTCCGAAACCGCCTAACTAATCCAAGTAAAAAGGTGGAAATAATTGCAAAGTGAGGGAAGACCGACCTTTGCCGCTATCATCCTTCCTAGGGACTCGGTCCTTTGGTAGGCTCTTCACGGCAAAAGTCGGAAAAAGGCTTATTTTTGTGGGGTTAGGATCTTTTTGTGAGACGATTTACTTTTTGGCATTTTTCTTTCTGTTGCATTCTTGCTTTGTGTTGCTATGCCGATTCTTTTTCTTCTTTTCTATTTTCTTTTTGGCTTTTTGTGCCTTTTCTTTTTCTTCAATCTTTTCTTTCTTTCTTTTTCTTTCTTTTTCTTTTCTTTGCCCTTTTGTTGTAGGCATTTCTTTGCAACAAGAAAGGGGGATTTCAACAATTTGCAAATTTATTTGGTGAATATGTGTAGGAGTAGGTGAATGGGTAAGTCGGGACGGGCCCTTCCCTTCAAACCCACAAAAAGGGGAAAACTTGGACTAGTCGAGCAATGTCAAACAAGGTCACCTAAGGGACGGGACTCGGCAACCAAGGCCTTTTCACACCATGGGTGGTCAAAATGGTCAAAATGCAAATCCCGTAGTAAATCCCTAGTAAGCTAGGTGGACTCAAGGTAAAGGACCAACGAAATCATTGATTTAGGGTCATTCTACTAGACTAAAGTCCAAGACTCGATTTATACCACTAAGAAGGGAAAGTAAACACTCGCACACTAACCTCTAAACCGGGTTTTCGAAAACCGTTTTACACACAAGACACAACTACACAACACAAAACAAAGACGCGACGAAAATGAAAGAAAAAGAGACAAAAGGCCACAAAACAAAAACAAAACAAAACAAGCAAACAAAGGGAACAAACACCACCCCTAACTTCCAAATAAGCAACCAACCAACACCAAACTTTACAAAGCTCCTCCCAAGCACACAACATCACAAATCTCCTCCGAACATCACAAGAGGTAAAGAGGAAAAAGGGATAAAAGGCGTTACCGGATATCTTGAAAGCTTTCCAAAGTTAGCGGCGATTAGGCGACCTAAGAGGAAAAAGGGAGGCAAAACACGCACAACAAAACACATATACGATACAACGACATAAAAAGGAAAACACACAAAAGGAAAATCTTTTTGATTTTTGTGAAAAATTTTCAAATTTTAGGATTTTTAAAGATTTTTCGAAAAACTCCGAAAATAAAACTAACTACGATAGAATGTCGCTCCCCCACACTTAAGCCGAGCAATGTCCTCATGCTCGACTGATGGGTAAGATTTATCGTCTATCCTACCGGTCAAATAAAACCAACTAATCCTAACTGAGTAGAAAGGGTAAGTCGGGTCGATCCACAGGGACGGGGTGTCGGACTAAGGTGTGCTACGGTCAAAGACTAGGTTCAAGACAAGCTAATCTAGGGGATAGACTAAAGACTAAGCTAAGGTCTATGACAAAAACTAACAAGGCAAAACGAATAACTAATGACTAACGGAAGCTAATAAAATGATAGGAAGAAACTAGGGTTAGGTCGGGTTCATGGATGTCAAGGGCATAAAAAGGGGAAAGACGGGGTTACTAGCATGCTTTCGTAGCCTAGGTTCCGATCGGGCTCTCGCTACTTAAACGGCCTAGGGGTCACCCTCACCACGCTCTCGCTACTAATGAGGTTACCAATCCTGCAACCAAACACACACATACAAGAAAAGAGGCAAGAAAAACAAGGATTGATCGTCTCGAGTCTCACAAGCATTACATCGAACATGTGGAGTGCAAGGTTAATAGGAAACAACAAAAACAACATCCAGTACCACCCATATCACCCTAATCATCCACAATCACATCCAATCACCCTAATAACCCTAGCAAGAGTCTACTCAAACATATCTAAAGGAAAACTAACACTAACAAGAGAAACCAAAACAAGAACAAGAGCATACATATGTAGAACTAACAAGGATGATGAACAAAACATTAAACAAGATATAAAGATGAAAACTTGAATGATAAAACAAAGATTAAGAGAAAAGAAAAGAGATTATACCATACTAGAAGATGAAAGCAAGAATGAAAACTTGTATAAAAGAGAAAACCCAAAACAATCTTCCAAGGTTGTCAATCTTGGTGGAGATCTTCAAGAATTCCTTAATACAAGATTAGCTAACTAGATTAAGGACTAATTAACGACTAATTTACTCTAATTTATGCTAAAGTAGTCTAGGGTTTAGTGGGTAATGAAGAACATAACATAAGATTACAAGAGGGGGGGGGGGGGGGGGTATATATAGGGTTACAAGAACATAGGAGAAGAAAAGAAGCAAATGCGGGCTACAGCTGCCTCATCCCGTCCGGGATGAAATGGTCCCGTCCGGGACGAAATGGTCCCATCGGGGACGAACCCAAATCAGACCCTTCGCATTTTGTGCACCTCATCCCGGACGGGATGAAGTCCTTCCCAATGAGGATGGGTCTTGTAGGCCTCCAATATGATCTTTTTGGTCCATCCTTGGTTCTCGTGGGCTTCTCACTGATTCTCGGGGCTCGAGATCGGGTCCCAAGGTCTCGGGGTCGAATCCAAGGTATCGAGTGATGTGGACATGACGTAGGTCCACCCCGACGCGGCCACGCGCGGGTTTGGGTAGGCGAATGAATCTCGTGGTGAGATTGCTCTCGGGTTCGAAATTTAAGTCAAAATGGAGTCGCCACCGAATTTTGTGGTTATTCGGAACCATATGAGCCCACTCTATGTCGTCATGGGCTATACACAAAGTAAGCCCGCTTCGATTTCAGATTTTATTGGGCTCGTCCCTTTGCATTGCAATATCGATACCGTATAAACCGGCTTTCGTATATAGAATGACTCTCGTGCGCCAAGGGTTTCGGACATCCGGAAACCAAAGGTTCTGAGTAAGGGGTGAGGGTACGTGTTGGGAAGCCCACTAAGGACACCCAACCCTGCCCGCACATGGCGGCCTCTACTAAGACATCGTTCGTGTTCGTGTGAGCGCGCTAGTAAAACGATTAAATGATATGCAAACAGCGTTTTCGGGCTAGCATATGAATAGTATTTGAACTACGTTGTTTAATGTATCTTAATTTTGGTCAAAGTGGTTTAGCATGCGAGGTTCATTTATAAAGCGATAAGCAAGTAAATAAATAAAACTCGGAAGTAAATAACGTACAAGTTACACGGGCGGAAATACAACCCGGCCAATACGAAAATTACATAACGATATGGAAATGGCATAATAAAGGTTAAAGGTTAAGGACGGACCCATATGTAAACTTGACCGTGAAATGTGCAAATGGACTAACCCCGTTTAAATGCACATTATGTTGCACATCAAACGAAGGACGGAGATATAGGACCTAGGCGTGATGCTAGCCCGATCCTATGCTTCGATGCCTTGTCCCGACTTATCACGTCAAAAAATCGATCAAAGTCGTTAAGGTGTCGTGATGAGCGTGAATTTTGGAAAATGGGTTCACGTGATTGGCTTTACACGTGTCGACTAAAAAAGGACGAGGCTTAAATGCTGCATTTAAGCTCTCGGTTTTCTGGGTTACAGGACCCACTCGGTCGAGTCATGGTCTGACTCGGTCGAGTGCGTCCTCAAAAAGGTTTCTGCCCAATGTTATGGACGCTACTCGATCGAGTGGCCTAAGCGCTCGGTCGAGTAGCCCCTCGAAAAAGGGTCTGCCCAGTTTTATGGACGCTACTCGATCGAGTGGCTTGTGCACTCGGTCGAGTAGCCCCTGTACGAGTGTTGACTCGTCTCGTTTTTGAGGTTTAAAATCGACGGTCGGTCGAATTAAATGCAAATATCGCATGATTTGAATTTAACTCGACCTCCGGTACTATAATCGTGTACATGTACGATTATAATACCGTTGTCGGGGTTTTATGAAAACATTTACGCTAGAAAGTTTGAATTAGCAACGGAATGCCTCCCTCTACGTCACGACATCGAAACTAACCCTTTCTGGTTATGTGATGTCGGTTTTCGTGTCAACGGGTTCCGCACTAATTAAAATGGGATCGAATGCGTTCAACTATGATTAGTCGCGATCACGTCACGCCCTTGAGTACATTGGGGAGGGGCTCCTCGAAAGGGCTCCACCTCCGTCGTTGCTCGTAAAGGGATTAGACGGATTTTAGGCGACAATTATAGTCAAACGTTTCCGAAACCGAATTTTTGATACTAGTTTATATATATACGCGGTATGATAGTGATATGTTAGTAACGCGAATAAAAAGTTAGTATGCGAAAATATTAAGTGTTAGGGTGTTAGAGTTAGAATGTTAGAATGTTAAGATTACAATACTAGTATAGGTATGATATTAATGATATAAAAACGTAAACAAAAGTAACAAAGATCGAAATGGGGTTTAGGACACCCTCAACATACATGCTTAGTAAGGACCTCGGAAATGGACTCGCGAATAGTGACGGGACGTCGGAGTATCGAGGATGAATGTGAGTTATGGTGTGTGTGTGTGTGTGTGTGTGTGGATGAAATGTCGGTTTTTCGAGGGACAAGGGACTCGGTTTTTGTGTGTGTTTGCTTAGGGTTGTAGGGTAGATGGTGTGGCTGAAATGTGAGGTGAATGTAGGTAGAATTGCCTTGGTAAAAGTTGTGAAATGAGTGAGGGTCATGGGGTATTTATAGAGTTTACCCTACGACCTAGGGTCACTCGATCGAGTGGCCCTAGTGCACTCGGTCGAGTGCCCTAGAAAATGGGCCTGATCCAATTTTTGACGCTCCACTCGACCGAGTGGGTCAATCCACTCGATCGAGTGGATCAGGTAAATCGAGGTAAATTAGGAAGGTGTTGACTTGGTTGATTTGGTTATCTTTTTTGAAATGGATTTGGGCGCCAGCTTCTAGAAGGTCCCCCTTAGGCTGATTTTTGTGACGGGTTCGTCTTTGACCGGGTTTTGACCCGGTCGCCAAAAGACGGGATTTATTTTTGGTGTCGGTTTTGGCCCAAATTAGTCTCATTTTGCTCGGAACGGCCCACTGGGCCTGGATTTGAGGTCTGTTTTGTGAGATTATCACTCCGCTAAAAGTCCATGTCAGATATTATTGATTTCGGGTCCAAATCAGAGTATACTAAGTCACGTTTGCGTCCGATCATCATCGGGTGTTTGTCGGGAACTGCTATAGACACTAGCAGGCAAAATGCGGGTGTCTACAAGTGATCGTTTCTTCGCTTCGTTGGCTCCGAAAAGTGTATGTATTGAGTCGGAATCGCTCCAACTCTTCATGAATGGTCTCGGGAGCCTAAAACGAACTAAAGGAAGCATAAGTAACCCATAAACCGCTCCCAAGGAGCGATTCCACAAGGAAAATGGGACCAAAACACAACAAATTAGGCACTACAAACTACACTTATCAACTCCCCCCACACTTAACAGTTACTCGCCCTCGAGTAAGCACATGCTAACTACTAAACTAGCCAAGCGGGTATTAGCGCACCCTACGCCCTTTCAACTCACGCGAGTACACTTAGAGGAAAAGTGCACTCCGCAAGGCTAGTGGGGTCTTGCGACAAAACTGTGGATGCAACCGAACACACAAAAAACACACAAACAAACAAACACACACACAAACAAACACCAAACGGCTGCATCCAAGACAAAACAAATACCGCTTCCCTCAACAAAGCGGTGAAATAAGCACCGGTTTAGGACTCAAGGCAAGTGACAACGTTCCCAAGTTAATAGTGCGAATCGAGATGAACTAAACTCTAATAGTATGACAACAAAGCAATAAAAACGTTGGTAACTTACCTTGGTTCCTCCTAACCTTCTAAGAACGTTCTACGGGACGATCGGCGGGATGGAAAAAGGATGAACCACGGTGTTAGTCGACACTGTAGGTAAGTGAGACCCCGCCCCCTATAGCGATGAGCCAAGAGGGTCGTCCCATGCCCAAAACCGCTTAACTAGTCCAAGTAAAAAGGTGGATATGATTGCAAAATGAGGGAAGACCGACCATTACCGCTATCATCCTTCCTAGGGACTCGGTCCTTTGGTAGGCTCTTCACGGCAATAGTCGGCAAAAGGCTTATTTTTGGGATGCGAGGTTTCTTTTTGTGAGACGATTTTCTTTGGCATTTTCTTTCTTTTGCATATTTGCTTTTTGTGTTGCCATGCTATTTCTTTTTCTTCTTTTGTATTTTCTTTTTGGCTTTTTGTGCCTTTTCTTTTTCTTCAATCTTTTCTTTCTTTTATTTTTTTTTCTTTTCTTTTCTTTGCCCTTTTGGCTTGATTTGGCTCGAAGGCATTTCTTTGCAACTAAGAAAGATGATTTCAACAATTTGCAATTTTATTGTGTGGAAATGTGTAGGAGGTAGGGAAATGGGAGAGACGGGGAGCGTCCTACCCTTCAAACCCACAAAAAGGGGAAATCTTGGACTAGTCAAACAACCCCAAACACGGTCACCTAAGGGACGGGACTCGGCAACCAAGGCCTTTTCACACCGTGGGTGGTCATAATGGTCAAAATGCAAATCCTGTAGTAAATCCCTAGTAGACTAGGTGGACTCAAGGTAAAGGACCAACGAAATTATTGATTTAGGGTCATTCTACTAGACTAAAGTCCAAGACTCGATTCATACTACTAGAAAAGGAAAGTAAACACTTGCACACTAGCCTCTAAACCGGGTTTTCAAAAACCTTTTTACACACTAGACACAACAATACATCACAAAACAAAGACGCGATGAAAACGAAAGAAAAAGAAGGAAAAACAACAAAACAAAAACAAAGCAAAACGAACACATAAACAACACAAACACCACCCCAAACTTCCAAACAAGCCACCAAATCAACCACAAGTATGCACAAAGCTCCACCCGAGCACACCACATCACAATCTCCTCCAAACTCCTCAAGAGACAAAGGGGAAAAAGGGATAAAAGATGTTACCGGATGTCTTGAATGCTCTCCAAAGCTATCGTTGATTCAAGCAACTTATAAGGAAAAAGGGGGGCAAAACACGCACAACACAACAAATATACGACATAACGACACAAAAGGAGAACACACAAAAGAAAATCTTTTTGATTTTTGTGAAAATTTTTCAAATTTTTATGGTTTTTTAAGATTTTTCGAAAAACAACGAAAATAAAACTAACTACGATAGAATATCGCTCCCCCACACTTAAACCGAGCAATGTCCTCATGCTCGACCGTAGTGTATGGAGCCACTAAAAAAAAGGAAAGAAACTAAGAAAATAAAGCTAAAAAACAAAAATGAAGCGGAGAAAAGGGTAGAATGTGTCCGGCCGTGGTGTAGTCAAGTCACCGTGGGCCGAGACGAGAAAAGATATGGATGGGAGAAGAAATAAAAAGAAGGAGAATAAAAGGAAATGGGAAGGGAGGACTAGGTGTAATCAAGTCACCTAGCCCGGATTCCGCCTAAATCCGACTAATTCCTACAAAAAAAGGGGTGAAAATCTTGTAAATTTGGATTTTTCAAATGACTTTCGATGTAGTCACGTCATCGAGAGTCGGGAGCAACGATTACCAAGGCCTTGAGGGCCACCATGACACAAATGATAAGGGGAAGGGGAACTTAACAAAAGAAGACAAGCAATAAAAGACGGAAAAGAAAGGATAGTTGCCGTATCGTGCGGTTAGCAACTCACTCGCTCCATCGTCTCATAGGTCGATAATGGCACATAGCTTGTCTTTGTCATTGCTATTCCTCTTCCTTCTCAACTAGGCCGCATGGTTGAAGTACCAAGGTATAAGAAGGTGGAATTTGATGTGAAAGTCAGTGTAAAGTGAAGAGAAAAAGAAGTGAATGTGTGTATATGAAGTGTAGGGGTCATATGATAAAGGCAAGGATAAGTAGGGAGGTTGGGAGGGGGTATAAAATGGTTGGGTGGGCTCGAATGACAAAGAAGAGGCCAAAAGAAGGAGCACGACATCATTCCGGTCGGGATGGATGGTCCCGGTCGGGATGATACACCCGTCCCGGTCGGGAAGCCCTCGTCCCGGTCGGGATGACACTCCAGAAAACCCAATTTTTGGTACACTCATCCCGATCGGGATGACATCCTTCCCGGTCGGGATGCTCTCTTCTCAGCCGGGAAGAGTCCTCAAACCCTCTATGACCCCAAAAGCTTGTCCAAAACTTCAAAAACTGACTCCCATGCTTACAATCCAAGCTCTATCAATAACCACTCCTCTCTAAGATTCATCTTCACTTCACACCTACAAGTAAGCTCAAACACATTCATCAAAATCCCTCCCTCACATCGCTCATCAAAATACCAAATCACAAGAATTTCACAAAACCACTAACAATCCTAGAAACCAAACTATCCAAACAAACATGTATACACACACAAAAGCTCAAAAATATATTTACAATAGGATACTCTCACCATGTACACCTCCATAGCCATCAAGAGCTCGAAGGAGTAAGTCAAATGCTCTAGCAACATCTTCATTGAGGCTCACATGGCCGAGCCTAGCTACTTTCAAGAGTTTCCAAGTCGGAGACAAGAAGCAATCATCTTCATTATGCTCGGGGTTCTCCTGATCTTCCGGGTCTTCCAAACTATGATAGCAACGACTCTTATGACCATCCGGTAGGTATAGTGGTCTAGAGTCAAGCTCGGCATTATGAGTTGGGAGATCACACCCTAAGGGGGTTGCTTCTTCTACGGGGTCGAGAGTAGAGTTCTCTTCCACCGCCCGACAAGGATCCGCTTCATCAACCGTCTCACAAGACAAGGGACTTGGAATCGAGTGCGATAAAGGAGGTGAAGGCATCAAGTTTTCTTCATTGGAGGCTTTAGGATCCTCCAATTTCCCATTCAAGGCGAGTTCTAAGGCATCTACCTCTTTTTCCCAAGTATTGCGTTCCTTTTCACTCACCTTGTCTACATGGCCTATAGGAGGTATGTCTTCACTTGGCTTTGGATTGTCAAGATCCGGTTCATCACGAAGAAAATCGTACAAATCCAATTTGATAGCCAATACATCGGCTCCCCAAGAGTTACCTTGAGAATCATGTTCACACCCCTCCGCATTGTCGACCCTTGAAGCTTCAACTTCCTCCATTCTTCCCAAATCTTCACCATCCAAGGAACACTCAACAATGGTCTCTTGATTTACCCTCTCTTCTTCATTCGTGGCTTCATGGTCGGGTTGACTTTCTTGTGGAAACACCCGACCTTGTTGCCCAAATGAACCTTCCTCAACAAGTCGTGGAGCTCGAATGGCCGACGTCGTGATACGAGCCATGAGTGCATTGATGCGAGCATCTTGCACCCCTAATTGGGCCTTGAGCTCCCTTTCCACCCCTTGTATGTGAGTCATCATCACTTGTTGACTCTTTTGCATTAAAATCATCATCTCATGTTGACCCTTTTTCAATTGCATTATCGCCTCTTGTTGACTATTTTGCATTTGGACCAACATTTGACAAGTCTCGAAGTTGGGGATTATTGGTTGTGGGCTATGTGAGGGTGTTTGGTAGTTGTTAGGATGTTGTGATGATCCTTGACAACTTTCATGGTAACCATACGGAGGGCGTTCGTAAGATTGTTGATGAGGTTGATATGGTTGGTGAAATTTTGGGACTTGGCCATTTGCCCCGTAGTTCTCCGACGATTGATGGAAGCTAGGACGTGCCATTTCCATAACGTTGCTTTGATACCTAGGATGAACTAGAAGCACTTGAGCAAACGTTAGTAGCCTAGTGCTTTTGAGGCACTAGGAAGGGAGAATAGCAAACAAGAATTAGAACGGAGATACACAAGGAGAAGAAAACACAAAAATCAAGAACAAAGTCCAAAACTAAGCACACAAAAGTCTAAACTACGCCGTCCCCGGCAACGGCGCCAATTTGATGGGTAGGATTTGTCGTCTATCCTACCGGTCAAATAAAACCAACTAATCCTAACTGGGTAGAAAGGGTAAGTCGGGTCGATCCACAGGGACGGGGTGTCGGACTAAGGTGTGCTACGGTCAAAGACTAGGTTCAAGACAAGCTAATCTAGGGGATAGACTAAAGACTAAGCTAAGGTCTATGACAAAAACTAACAAGGCAAAACGAATAACTAATGACTAACGGAAGCTAATAAAATGATAGGAAGAAACTAGGGTTAGGTCGGGTTCATGGATGTCAAGGGCATAAAAAGGGGAAAGACGGGGTTACTAGCATGCTTTCGTAGCCTAGGTTCCGATCGGGCTCTCGCTTCTTAAACGGCCTAGGGGTCACCCTCACCACGCTCTTGCTACTAATGAGGTTACCAATCCTGCAACCAAACACACACATACAAGAGAAGAGGCAAGAAAAACAAGGATTGATCGTCTCGAGTCTCACAAGCATTACATCGAACATGTGGAGTGCAAGGTTAATAGGAAACAACAAAAACAACATCTAGTACCACCCATATCACCCTAATCATCCACAATCACATCCAATCACCCTAATAACCCTAGCAAGAGTCTACTAAAACATATCTAAAGGAAAACTAACACTAACAAGAGAAACCAAAACAAGAACAAGAGTATACATATGTAGAACTAACAAGGATGATGAACAAAACATTAAACAAGATATAAAGATGAAAACTTGAATGATAAAGCAAAGATTAAGAGAAAAGAAAAGAGATTATACCATACTAGAAGATGAAAGCAAGAATGAAAACTTGTATAAACGAGAAAACCCAAAACAATCTTCCAAGGTTGTCAATCTTGGTGGAGATCTTCAAGAATTCCTTAATACAAGATAAGCTAACTAGATTAAGGACTAATTAACGACTAATCTACTCTAATCTATGCTAAAGTAGTCTAGGGTTTAGTGGGTAATGAAGAACATAACATAAGATTACAAGAAGGGGGGGTATATATAGGGTTACAAGAACAAAGGAGAAGAAAAGAAGCAAATGCGGGCTACAGCTGCCTCATCCCGTCCGGGATGAAATGGTCCCGTCCGGGACGAAATGGTCCCGTCGGGGACGAACCCAAAACAGACCCTTCGCATTTTGTGCACCTCATCCCGGACGGGATGAAGTCCTTCCCGACGGGGATTGGTCTTGTAGGCCTCCAATATGATCTTTTTGGTCCATCCTTGGTTCTCGTGGGCTTCTCACCGATTCTCGGGGCTCGAGATCGGGTCCCAAGGTCTCGGGGTCGAATCTAAGGTATCGAGTGATCGTTCCTTCGCTTCGTTGGCTCCGAAAAGTGTATGTATTGAGTCGGAATCGCTCCAACTCTTCATGAATGGTCTCGGGAACCTAAAACGAACTAAAGGAAGCATAAGTAACCCATAAACCGCTCCCAAGGAGCGATTCCACAAGGAAAATGGGACCAAAACACACCAAATTAGGCACTACAAACTACACTTATCATCGACCGTAGTGCATGGGGACAAAAAAAAAAGGAACTACGAAAATAAAGCTAAAATTAAAAAAAGAAAAGTGGAGAAAATGGTATAATGTGTCCGGCCGGGGTGTAGTCAAGTCACCATGGGCCGGGACAAGAAAAGATATGGATGGGGGAAGAAATAGAAAGATAGAAATAAAAGGAAATGGGAGGGGAGGACTAGGTGTAATCAAGTCACCTAGCCCGGATTCCGCCTAAATCCGACTAAAATCTACCAAAAAGGGTGAAAATCTTGTAAAATTTGGATTTTGAAATGACTCTCGATGTAGTCATATCATCGAGGGTCGGGAGCAACAAATACCAAGGCCCCGAGGGCCACCATGACACAAAAGTGTATAAGGGGAAGGGGAACTAACAAAAGAAGACAAGCTATAAAAGACGGAAAAGAAAGGATAGTTGCCGTACCATGCGGCTAGCAACTCACTCGCTCCATCGTCTCATAAGTCAATATCGGCACGTAGCTAGTCGTCGTCATTGTTATTCCTCTCCAATCGCGATATGCATCCATGGTTGGAGCACAAAGGTATAATGAGGTGGGTTATGATGTGAAAGTCGGGGTAAAGTGAAGAGAAAGAGAGGTGAAAATGTGTATATGAGGTGTAGGGGTCATATAATGAGAGTAAGGACATGTAGGGAGGTTGGGAGGGGGTACAAAGTGGTAGGGTGGGCTCAAACGACGAAGAAAAGGCTAAAGGAGGAACAGGGGGTCCATCCCAGTCGGGATGGATGGTCCCGGTCGGGATGACCTTCCCGTCCCGGTCGGGATGGCACTCCAGTAGACCCAATTTCTTGCACACCCATCCCGGACGGGATGACACCCTTCCCGGTCGGGATGACTCATCCTTCCCGGTCGGGATGACCTCTTCTAGGCCGGGAGGAGTCTTCTAACCCTCCAAAACTCCAAAAGCTCGTTCCAAGCTACAAAAACCGACTCTCCTTCACACGATCCAAGCTCTAACAATGACCCTCCTCTCTAGGAATCACCTTCACTTCACCTATCAAACAAAGCTCATACACACATCAAATTTCCTCCCTCACATCGCTCATCAACAATCCAAATAATCAAGAATTTCACAAAACTAAAAGAAATTACAAGAGAAAAAGTTATATACAATGAGACGGTTCTTGTGGAACTCCGTCAAACCAAGGATGGTGCATTCTTCAATCTTTTTCAAAAATACTACAACCCATTCCATCTCCATCAAGGGCACGAAGAAACAAATCGAAGGCTCTAGCAAAGTCTTCAATCAAGCTAGTAATATAAGCATCCAAATACCAAGGCTCACCATAACCTTGTCTCGACGTTCCCGGGGCGTCCCGATCTTGTAAGTTCAATGGCTTGAACTTATACTTTTGATCCTTCGGGATATACCCAAACGTCCACTTGTCCTCATGCGGCCACATGGGAGGCTCATCTTGCTTCTTTTCTTTCAACTTGTCATCAAACCCATGATATGAGCACTCATCCTCTCCAATCTCGGAGTCATCATCCTCAAGTTCACAAGAGTTCTTCTTCAAGCTTTGTCCCGACACTCCCCCTAAATCAATGTCTTTCGTGGTGTGAATCATATTGCATGACTCATCATTAGTAGGCGAAGTGTTGCCTTGGAGGTCAAACACTAGCTTTTCTTCGCCTAACTCGAAGGTGATCCTACCATTCTTCACATTGATCATAGCACCGGCGGTGTGTAGAAATGGGCGCCCAAGGATAATGGGAGTGTTGGCATCTTCCGGCATGTCAAGCACAATGAAGTCGACCGGAATGAAGAACTTCCCGATTCTCACCGGCACATCCTCTAGCATCCCCAATGGTCGGTTGAATGAACTATCGACCATTTGGAGTGTAACGGAAGTGCGCTTTAGCTCCTTCATCCCGAGTCGGCAACAAATAGAATAACGAATGATGCTCACACTCGCACCCAAGTCACATAATGCCCTCTCGATCTTGTAGGTTCCTATGGTGCAAGGGATCGAGAAACTACCCGGATCCTTCAACTTTGGAAGTGTAGAACCTTGAATAAGCTCGCTCACCACCCTTGTGAACGCAATAGTCCCTTCCTTGTCGATGGATCTCTTCCTAGCTAGGATTTCTCGCATGAATCTTCCATATGCTGGGATTTGGGTAAGTAACTTGGTGAACGGGACACTCACATCCAGTTGCTTCACAATGTTTAGGAACTTGTCAAATTGGACATCCACCTTAGTCTTCATTTGCCTTGTTGGGAAAGGCAACTTGATTTGAATCTTGTTTTGCTCGATAGGGGTGGACTTCTCACATGGCACTTTCCTTTTTCCCTTGTCTTTGTCTTGAAGTGGGGGAAGCTTGTCTTCTTGGGGTTTCTCAATCTCCCATAAGACTTGCTCCTTCATTGGATCTTCCTTGCTTGAGTTTTCTTGAATCGGAGATACATCATCTTGGATGTGTTCTTGCATTGGTTCTTGCTCACTAGGGAATGAAGGGGGGGTCATAAGATGTACCTCTCCTCGTGGTAATAGCATTTACATGCTCAAATTTGGGTGATTCTCCTTGAGGAGGTAATTGTCCCTTTTGCCTTGAAGAGCTACCCGACGCAAGTTGAGCTATTTGGGTCTCAAGCATCTTCCTATGAGCATCTCTCGCCATGTTGTCCCTTTGAATAAAAGCATAGAACTCTTGTTGGTTTTTTGACATCTCCATTTGACCCCTTTGCATCTCCAACATAGATTTTTGAATGTCGAAATCACGAGGTGGAGATTGTGGATTGTGCAGAGTATCGGTGAGGGCTAATGGAGTACCGTAATCATGAATAGGAGACCGGCTCCTAGGCTTGCTTTCTTGACGGTTAGCTTGAGTTGCTTGTCGTTGATGGTTCCCTTGGAACCCATGAGAATTGCCTTGATTAAGGCCATTGTTGTGGTTTTGTTGTCTTTGGAAGTTTTGGTTTCCTTGGAAACCACCTTGATTGAAGTTCCCTTGTTGGAACCCTTGATTGTTGTTGTGGAAGGTACCTTGGTTATTTTGCTTGAAGTTGTTGAAGGGCCTTGGGTTACCCACATAACCTTGATAACCTTGATTGTTGTCCCTTAAGGGAGGTGGAACATAGGGACGAGGTTGCATAGCTTGTTGTTGAGGGACTTGATTGGAAGCTTGGTATTGATTGGAATAAGAGGCACCTTGCTTGAACGCTTGAAAGGCGTTCACTTGCTCAATACTCCCTTGACAATGCATAGGATCATGACCAACGATTACACAAGTATCACACATCCCATAATAAGGCAAAGGAGGTGCAAATCCTAAAGCATTCACTTCTTGAATCGAGTGTTGGTTGGAGGAACTAATGCTTTGAACTTGATTGAGCTGGCCTTGGAGCTTCTTGTCAATATTCTCCATGTGTGTTTTCAATTGAGCTCCAAGGTCAATGCTTAATTGAGTAATAGCATCAACCTCGTGCCGACCTCCTCGATTTGCCTTCCTAGGCCTTGAGTATTGAGAATTATGAACCGCCATCTCCTCGATCCTTGCCCATGTTTGGTCCATCGACCTCAGTGAACCTACCATTGGAGCCCATATTGAGTATAGTTCTTGAGTCCTCATAAAGCCCGTTCCAAAATTGTTGGACTAAAAACCATTTTGAAAGTCCATGGTGGGGGCACGATCTCACCAAAGATTTAAACCTCTCCCAAGCTTCATAAAGGGTTTCCTCATCCCGTTGTTGGAAACCGGTGATGGAGGCCCTTAGCAAATTAGTCTTCTCCGGAGGGTAGAACTTTTGGTAGAAAGCCAATGCAAGTTTCTTCCAAGTATCGATGCCCATGGTTGCCCTATCTAGACTCTTGATCCATTGCTTCGCTTTTCCAAGTAATGAGAATGGAAATAATACCCAACGGATTTGATCTTCAGTAACCCCGGGTTGAGAAATAGCGTCACAATAATCGGAGAAAGTCTCCATGTGTTGGTGCGGGTCTTCGGTGGGCAAACCACTAAATTGATTTCTCTCCACAAGTTGGATGAATTGAGTCTTGGCCACAAAATTTCCGGCATAAGCGGCTGGTAGAGTATTCGGTCCCGGCAAGACATCTTCCGTAAATGTGGAGTGAGATGAAAACTTCGGCATAATTGGATGTAAGGGATATGGTGGTGTAGACGGATTTGAAGTAGAAGTAGAGGGGGAACTAGGACTAGAATATCCAAAGGGATTGATGAAATTCCCTTCGGCCGTATCTCGAGATGCTTCCTCAAAGTCGGTTCCTTGAGCTTGCTCTTGATGGGTATTGCTAGCGCTTGGTTGAGAGATTCTAACCCGGTTAATCGTCCGTTGGCGAAAGGCTCGAAAAAGTCTTTCCGGCTCTGGATTATAGAGAAAGAAGTCGCCCCCCTCCTAGGCATACACTACACACTAGAGCAAACGTGAGAACACCTAGTGCTTTATGGGCACTAGGTAACGACAATAAACAAGCACAATCGAAAGACAAAGAGAAACAAAAAAAAGAAGAAATAAAACTAATGAAACAAGAAAAATCTAGAGAATATGCACAAGAGATGATAGAAGAGCACAAAGGAGGGTAACTAAGTCTAGCTATAAGCAAACTAAGTCTAAACAATGCACCGTCCCCGGCAACGGCGCCAAATTGATGGTGGGATTTGCCGTGGGTCCCGCCAACAATATAAAACCGACTATTCCTAGTGGCTAGCTAGGGCAAGTAGGGTCGATATCCACGGAGACGGTATGGTAAAGTCTAGACTAGGTCCACTCACAAACAAGGCTAAGTCACACAAACAAACACAAAGAAGACAATAAATGGTAAACTACGGTGGTTGGAGATGAAGGAAGTGGACTAACAATGACTAGACTAATACAATGCTAAAACGAAATAACTAAATATCAAACTAACAAGCAAACTAAAAGAACCAATGACTAACTAAGAAGTTGAATCAGAAATGGAGAAGAAGTGGCTTAGGTCGGGTTCATAAGTGTAGTAGGGTAATTGGGGTGGTCAAGGGTGTAGGTGACTCCTAATTGCTAGAGTCGGTCCGGGCTCTCGCTACGTAGACCAACACCGAGGTAAGTTCGCGCTCTCGCGTCTAAGACTAACCTCAACACAACCACAAAATAGACAAATCATGAGAGGATGAGCACAAGTATGGGAAGCATGGCCACTACTACTCGCACAAGCATATCAACAAACACATAGAGTGCCCAATATGTGACTAACAACAAAGATTCACCCTTTACCCCTAATCAAACCCTAATCACCCATAATCTACCCTTAATCCCCCTACTAACCCACAAGGAGACTACTCACTCATTATCAAGAATAAAACTAACAATAATAAGAGAAAACAACATCACAAACCAAATATCCATAATGAAAAACAAGAACAATAACAAGAACAATATAACAAGATTCAAACTTGATTAAATAAACAAGAACAAGAGTAGAGAAGATTATACCAACAACCAAATGAAGATAAAGATGTAAACTTGCATAAACAAGAACCCAAAACAACTCCAAGGATGTCAAGTTTGGAGAAATCTTCAAGAACCCACTTAATACAAGATTATCTAAACTAGATTAAACTAAGATTAACTAAAGATTAACTAGAGATTAAGAGAGGCTAATTAGGGTTTTGAATTCTTAAGAGAGGCCTAAAACAATCTAGGGTAAAGTAGTGTGGAGTATGGTCCTTAAACATTACTAAGGAGGAGTATTTATAGGGTTACAAGAATGAAGGAGGAAGAAAAGAGTCACGCGGGCTACAGCTGCATGGTCCCGACCGGGATGGGTCCAAAACAGCAGCTATGCTAAATGAGTATCTCATCCCGGACGGGATGAGGCCATACCCGTCGGGGATAAGTCTTGTAGGCCTCCTATATGATCTTTAAGGTTCCTCCTTGCTTCACATGGACTTCTCATTGACTCTCAGGTCTCGGGATCAAGTCTAAGGGGCTCGGGATCGGGTCCCAAGGTCTCGGGGTCGAATCCAAGGCATCGAGTGATCGTTCCTCCGCTTCGTTGGCTCCGAAAAGTGTATGTATTGAGTCGGAATCCCTCCAACTCTTCACGAATGGTCTCGGAAACCTAAAACGAGCTAGAGGAAGCATAAGTAGCCCATAAACCGCTCCCAAGGAGCGATTCCACAAGGAAATGGGACCAAAACACAGCAAATTAGGCACTACAAACTACACTTATCAGTCTCCACTCGAACAGCTGTCTTTCGGGATGCCTATGACCCCTAGGACAAAATTGTTGTTGTTGTGCCTCCGGGATAACTAAGACCCCTTGGGCAAATTTCTGTGGAGGTATCAGACTCCTTCGAGGGCGTAGTATCCACTCGAATCAAATTGATGTGGAGGTATCATACTCCTTCGAGGGCGTTGGTATCAACTCGAATCAAATTGTTGTGGAGGTATCGGACTCCTTCGAGGGCATTTGTATCCACTCGAATCAAATTGTTGTGGAGGTATCAGACTCCTTCGAGGGCATTGTTATCCACTCGAATTAAATTGCTGTGGAGGTATCAGACTCCTTCGAGGGTGTCGGTATCCACTCAAATCAAATTGTTGTGGAGGTATCAGACTCCTTCGAGGGCATTGGTATCGACTCGAATTAAATTGCTGTGGAGGTATCAGACTCCAATGCCTCTCGGATAACTGAGACCCGTTTAGGCAAAATTTGTTGTTTTGTCTATTTGTTTTAGTTGGGTGTTTTTGTTTTGCGGGTTTGTCTTATTTTGGTTGGGTTTGCTTTTGCTTTGTTTTGGCTTGTTATGCATTTGAGATTTGTTAAGAATTTGCTTAGATTGTGTTTGGGTGCAGAGTCACGTTAAGTGCTTATTTCATTATCATTTTTTGTAATGAGCGTGCTTTGTCGATTAGTAATTGTTTTGTTATCGTTATTTTTTTGTCTTAAAATGGTGTGTGATTCGTGTATGTCGAATGTTAAGCCTTGTTTGTTTTTGTTTTAGTCTGTGATGGGTTGTTCATACGCGCGCCCATCTGCGCCCCATTCTTCAGGCACCTAGCCCCCAGCGGTTCAGGATTCGGGCGCGTCACCTGAGGCAGTTGGGTTCTCGTGGACCGAGTCTGTTTAAGTAAACGAAAGTTAGGGGCGATCGTTCATTCGATCCAAAATTCAAACGCACCGCCCCTTTCGCCCCAAAGTTGCTTTTCGATTTTTCTACGCAATTTTCGTCTCGATTTTTGTCATACTAAAATATGTCGACTCTGGGTGAGTGTTCTTTTCTTGTTTATTGTCGGTTTTGCATGACTTGGTTGATTGTGAATTTGTTTTGTTGAAACCCTATAAAATCGATTTGGGCGTTTTTAATTTACTAAGTTTCGATGCTTCTGCTTAATCCCATTGTTAAATTAGGGTCGATTAGACCTTGTTAGGATAGTTATAAGCTTGATAGGGGGTTTTGAGGTACGACAATGGCTCCCTATGGTGATAGGTTCGAGACGCTTAGGGTTAGAGACCGTTTTCCCGGGTATTCCCACATTCGTTTCGCGTAGTCTTGTTCAATTAGTGTTTGTGAGGATGCGGGTAATTCCCTTGTCGATTTCTATGGGCTAGGGTGGCTCCTAGGGCTTTCCATGAGGTTTTGTGTGTCTTACGACGGACCAAAAGGTGTCGTAACGATGTCGGATTTCCCCGAAACCACTTCCATCGTGATCGGGATCAAAAATGGGTGTTAGCTGCCTTTACGAAATTTTAAAATCCTTATCCGAAATTTTGACCTTATTTTGACCTGTTTAAGCCGCTTTTAGCCCGACCTGAGGCATGGGTTTTTCGTGTTTTGTTTGACTTTATAGTTAGAGGTGATACCGAGCGTCCCGAGGGAGCTTCCTCGGTTGCACTATTGGCGAGGCCGTCGGGACGAGTTCACAGACTCCCCGTAGGATTCACAGGAAGCTACGGAGTATCTCATCTCAGCGTCGTGATTCGGAGGCCATAAACGAGGCCGATTTTGATAGGGTGAGGAAGCGCATGCTTCTCGAGATAGTTGCTAGGAGGGCCCACGTTTCGGATCCCATACCGGAGAATGAGGAGATTGGATACGAGGATCCCGAGTGGGCTCGGGACTAGGATGGTCATCAGTTGCTGTTTCATCTCTACCTACATGTTTCTCACCGCATTGTGCATGGTCTGGTGAGTGTCCTATTCGTGTTTATTAGTTATGTCTTGGGTTTTGGCTCGGGTTCGGTTAGATTTGTTACGTTTCTACTCGTATTGTCTTGGTTTGCAACCCCCAGGTCTGATGAGGACTTTCTCGGGCTTTAATACATGTCTCGAGATTTACTCTCAAAAGTTGACCCCTGCGGTAAAGAGGATTATCGCGAGGATTGCTCTAGGTCCCGTGGTAGAGCAGTGGGTCCGGTTGGTGGGTTGCAAGACTAAGTGCAACCTCGTGGTGATTAGAGCGATGGTGGATCGCTTTCATGATACTACCTCGACCTTTTATATGGCCTTTGGGGAGGTCGGGATGATCCTAGAGGATTTCGGGATGATTACCGGTTTGCCCTGGGGTCCGGATAGGATTAGGTGGGCTGCCGAGGGCCCTAGGCTAGATAGTGATGAGGTGCGGGGCCTTATCGGGGATTGTTTGGAGCGTGAGGCATATAGCGCGCTTCAATCTTTGGTGAGCTCGTACATCACCTATCACATCGAGCGGGTGGCGGTGTTAGAGGGTCGAGAACCCAACACGCCGGAGCAGGATGCCCGGTTGTGGTTGTGGTTGTGGTATTTCCTAGGGTCGACTCACTTCTCGGATAAAGGCGAGAGGTTTAGTACTAGGATTTTGCCTCTCCTAGCTGACCTGGCTCAGCTAGGACGTTTTGGTTAGGTAACCGCGGCTTTCGCGGAGATGACTCGCAGTTTGCAAGTCATGGTGAGGCCATTGGAGATTGGATCGCCTCAGCCTTGCCCATCGTGGGTCCGGGCCTTATACTGGAGGTTAGTTGCTATTCCTACTTTTGTATTTTAGGTTTTGCTTATTTTCACTTAGTTTTGCTAAGGTGTTTTGGGATTTTGCAGGCTTGGATCTATTCGTACTTCCCCTATTTGGCACCTAAAATAGTGCGGATTCATCCGAAGATATTCCCGGCGGGGATCGAGTGGAGGCTGGCTCAGCCTAAGAGTACAATCAGCCACTACCCGTCGGAGAACGCTCTGGTCAACCAGCTACGCCTCGAGGATGTAAGTTTTCTCTTTATGTCCTATTTTTATTTAGTAGCCCCCAAGGTTTAGGATTTATTGAGATGTTGGTTTTGTTTGTGTAGTTTGTGGCCCGCCCTTGGGCCGATTAAGAGGGCGTGCTTGGGTATGTGGCTACAGAGCTGAGGCCTCGGAGTTATAGAAGGATGCTCTTTCCTGCGTTGTTCCGCCCGGTTTGGTATCTGGGCGAGCGGTTGGTGCGTCAGTGTTTGTATGACGATTTTAGGGTGCCGGTTGATCCTCTCTGGACCATGTTCAGACCACCGATCATCGCAGAGGTCCTCGAGGGTAGGGATGGAGAAGGAGACGACGCACTCCTAGTGCCAGGTGCCTCCTATCTATCTCACGTCAGCCAGCGGCTAGCTTGCCACCGCCTTGTGGTAAGTTTTTAATCTTTGGTTCTAAGGTTTGTTTCATGGTTCAGTGCTTTCTTGCCCCTTGACCAGCCGATTTGTTGTTCCCTCAGCTGGGCGACCCGGCTGATGCTATTCAGCCCCCAGATTTCCCCCTAACGCTGCTTAGGATGGACGCGGTCGGGATAGCTTTCACTGAGCCTCTCCCCCCGTGTTCGGTCGAGGAGATAGACGCTGGGATAGAGTGGCGTGACCGGGTATACCGCTTTCGTTTCCTGTTTGGGTTCTAAGAGTTAGGATTGGTTCGTCTAAATTTTGCGGTTTCACCTTTCAGGTTTCATCAGCTTGCCATCAGCGGTTGTGGCAGGCCGCCAACCGCTTCCGGGTCTATGCCTCGAGGGTTTCCCGTGACACTTCGGGACTTCGATCGGTGAGTTTGCGTGACTAGGGTAGTTTTCTAGGCTGCTTGTGTGTTTTCCTAATGTTCAGGTGTATTTGTAGGATGTCCCGGATATAGAGGGGCAGCTGGAGACTCGGGTGACCGAGCTCGAGGCGGAGGTGGCTGAGGCGCGACAGCTCCTGCAATCCTGATGGGAGGGATTTGTCGTGGATCCACGCCAACAAATAAAAACCGGCTATTCCTAACTGGGTAGTTAGGGTAAGTCGGGTCGAATCCACAGGGACGGGAGGTCGGACTAAGGTATGCTACGGTCTAGGACTAGGTTCGAGACGAGCTAATCTAGGGGGAGGCTAAGGACTAGGCTAAGGAGACGGAGAAAACAAACTAGGAAAATGGGCTAGGATTAGGTCGGGGTCAAAGGGGTAACGGAATGGTCAAGGAAGAGCTAGAGTGAAGGAGGTAGTAGGGTAATCTAGGTATAGTCCGGGCTCTCGCAACTTAGACTCACCTAGAGGTTCCACCTAAAACCCACCTTGGCGACACACATGACAAACGGGGTTACTAGCTTGATATCGGGGCCTAGGTCGCATCTGGGCTCTCGCAACTTAGACCGACCTAGGGGTCGTCCTCACCGGGCTCTCGCAACTTAATGAGGGAACCAAACCCACTAACAAACTATCACCCACAAGAGAAAGTTAAGACTAGTAGAAAAACCCTCTAAAGTGGCGGTTGAAATAACCCTATGGTGACGGCTTTAGAGCGACATGATTGGTGGGGTCACTACAGGTAAATGACGGTTGTACAACCGCCACCATAACTTATCTATGGTGGCGGTTCTTAAGTGAAAACCGCCACTATAGATCGTCTATGGTATCGTTTCTCAACTTAAAACCGCCACTATAGGTTATCTATGGTGTCATTTTCTCAACTAAAAACCGCCACTGTAGATCATTTATGGTGTCGTATCACAACCAAAAACCGCCACTGTAGGTCATCTATGATGTCGGTTCTCAATTAAAAACTGTCATTATAGGTCCTTTATGGTGTCTTATATCACCTAAAAACCGCCACTGTAGGTTATCTATGGTTTCGTTTCTCAACTAAAACCGCAACTGTAGCTCATCTATGGTGTCGTTTCTCACCTAACAATCGCCACTATAGGTAACATACAGTGTCATTTTTAATATAAGAACCGTTATTGTAGAGTAATCTATGGTGTCAGCTACAGTACAGCAAGCATCACCATAGAGTAAGTTTTCACATCGCTTTTATAAAAACAACCATTATTGACATTTTTAAAAAATATATATCAACTAGGTTTGGATGCACCTCCCCATAAATTATATGTCAACCCCGATATAAAAGATGACAACACAATTACTGCAATAGATTCCAATCAACAATAATGTCATAAAAACATCTTCATTTCATCCAACACGCCAATTGTGTCAATGTTTACTAACACATCCGAAAGTATATCCTTATACAAAGACCACAAAAAAGGAGCAATAAAAATAATCTAATATATACTATAAGTTCTCTAAACATTTTGTCGCACACGCCTCTTTAACTTCATCTATGTCCTCAAGTGTTATTGTTGAATCTGCCATAATCAACATTACATACCATAATATTAAGAAAATTGTCATTGAAAAGTGAATAAAAGATCATTATAAACCTATAATTTAAAATAGGAAATACCTTCTCAAATTCTTCTTCCTTAGCTTTCTTTAGAGGAGTAATATGTTATGGAGTATGTGATATATCCATTTCATAACATAATAACCACACTAATAATCATCTAGTTGTTGCGGACACTAAATGCAACGGTCGTGTCTTTGGTAGAAGTTCTCTTTTTCTTAGTATCCACCATACTCTCTAGGTGTGTTTCTTATCCTCCATACACCTGGGACTATTTTGAACCCAACATACATATTGAGGATGTCGTTCACTCTTACCTCTGCTTGAAAGTCAACAATGACGCAAAGTCACCTTATTTTCATGATGCTAAACTAATATAAAATGTTCATTTGATATAAACACTAATAGATACGAGTGGAAATTACATTCAGCTAGTTTGATGTACGATATACTTCTTGATTAGATACTCAATCTTATTGTATGTATGTCCCATGTAGCACAAACAGTGGATACTAAACTAACAGAACAATGCACATAATAAAAAATACTTGAAGTCATTTTTTCAAAATATGTTTAATCAATAACAGAACTAGTCATTGTTTGTCAAATTATTATATAGATAATCCCCAATATTTGATTATTCCTTACATCATGTAACATAAGTTTCATTCTTCGTAACCATTCAAGTCATCCGGCTCTTAAGCAATCAGTTAAGTAATAGAATTCGTGAGTTCAACCAAGACAAATAATGTGGCCTTTGATCTCATATTTACATAAACACCATCACATATTCATGTTTAACTATAAAAGAACAAATGGTAGGCCAACTACAAACAATTTGACCTTTCTATAGCATCTCACTCATTGATGTCCTATTTTCCAGTTTACAAGTTTACAACACACCCCAACATAAGCTCATTGTACAAAATTTAGAATAAATAAAATTCCCAAGCTCATAATTTTCAATTTCCATAATCAATTATCTAATCAATCACAAAACTTTAGTCAAACAACAAAGACAAAATAACACAAACAAAGAAAATAGACAACTAGGAAAGTTTCATCAAGGTAGAACAAACAAGAATTAAGAACTAACGGCCAGGCCACCACAAGAAGCAGAAAGAATAAATAGAAGAAAAGATAAAAAAGATGGGAAGAGCACCATGTTGCGACAAAGAAAATAGTGAACGATTTCGAGTAAATAGAATTTAGGCTTAACCAAACTACCCAAAACATATGCTCTGTAGCAAATTTGAGAGCTTACCACGAATGTTACATTTGTGGCATATATAGCCTGTATAAGTCTTTTCTGCTGCAAACCACAACCTCCACCTAACGAAAAACACGGTATGCTTATATTCCGATCTAAACCAGAACTTTCAGTCAACACCTTAATCTTGGTGTCCTTATCGAGTGGTGAATTCTGCACTGGGAGTGGAATGCTTGATGATCCTGGCAGTGAATTCAGAATTGGTCACATATATATCATCCCCAAAATCATCAAATTCTGATGCTTCAACATTCGGAGAGTTGCTGTTTGTAACATGTAAGTTGATCATCACCTTCGTTCTCGACCTTAGGCCTACAAATAATAGGCACATGATGTGATCCAGGAACTCAACGTACTGAGGTAGTACAATATCACACACACAGTAACGATAATAAGGCCCCAAAACCTTTGCAGCTCAGTTCGGCCGCCTGTTCAGTTAAAAAAGAACGGAGCCTAACATACTATACAGCGATATGTAGCATTAAAGAGTAACAATTGAAATTGAAATTATGGTTTAGAGTAATTAATGACAAACCTTCGCTAGTTGAGCGTTGGTACTATGAACCTCTCAAATTTGATACTTTGTCATATCAAAACATCAACCCAATTATACCACAATCTAAGCAAGCTACAAATTATACTCAATTCGTACCCTAATCGATCGATGGCATCTTGTTCATGGATCCGAGCTGCCAATTGGACATACAGAATATGGCACCTATTTGAATTGCATAGTTGATTCGATTTAAACCCTAGTGAATTCTAAGTTCTAACCAAATTAAACTCAAGAACAAAGGAACAAACCTTGATAATGATCTTGGGTTTCTGATGGCGAGTTGCGCCTTAAAGAATAAGGAAAAAAGCGAGAACAAGATGAAAACGCCGAGGATGAAAGCAACAATTTCTTCGAACTAAAAATTGACGCGCTAATAGCCTAATAATGAACTATTTCGAGTCGCGTTTGAACGCAAACCCTATATTAAAATCAAGGAGAAGAAAATAGAAGAGGAAAATGGTAGAGCAGCGATCAATTTGTAAGTCGCGCGCAATTGAACCGAAACCCTAAATGTCATGTTATTGGAGAAATTAGCTGAGTTTTATGTTTAGATATGAGTTTTAGGAGAAATGAAAGTATTTTAAGAGTCTTTTTTATAGGGGGAGAGAGGATAATTTCTTAAATGAGCGGCAGATTGAAAAATTAGATTAGGCAGCATTTACTTCATTTTCATAGTTAAATGTTGGGGTAAGATTACTTGAGATGACATTTGTATTCATGCTACTAGATAAATGTCATCTAATTATTTATCTCTTATGGTGAGGTAGAATTCGTGCACATTATCCTTCTTAGAAAAGTTGTCGCCTTAACATCTATCATAGATACTTCCTTAAAACCTAATCTGATCGATCGTTTCGTAGTCTGGGACCAGCATGACATACACAACAAAATCAACCAATCATAAAGTTACTAAAAAACTAGTAAGTCAATTCACAAACTCTTACTAAGACTCATTAAAAAGATGAAGTAAAGTGAGAAACTAAGGCATAATCATATGGAACCAAAATCATAAAATCATAAATTATGTAGGCAGAACTCAGAAATAAGAGTAAAAGAAACCTATAAGATACGATCGTGAGAAGAGATCGAGGCACAAAAAGAAGCGCAAGGAAAGTTAGTTTGCTAATTAGAGGGAGGTGGGTTTGCTAATTTTAGGGTTAAAAGAAAATGACTACAAAGTCGAATTGAATATAAGACGGGTTGAACAAATAGTGTGTTACGGTACAAGTAGACATCAAGTTAAAAGTCGTCCCAGATAAGAAATCATGTTAAAATTAAGCTAGAAAGATAAGTAAAATAACAAAAAGACCAAAGTCGTAATAAAATTAAAATAAATATTCGAGACTAGCTCGAAGTTTGGAAAATAAAAAAATAGATCGAGGAAAATATACAAAACATACTCGTGAATATTCACTACGAGAATTCTACTTCGAAAGTGAAAAATATTATTATTCCAAAACTTATAGGTGACACTATTTGTGATGCGCCGGGTTGGGCTAAAAATAAGAGAAGACACTAGATTCATATCTGACTTTAAATAAATGTTTGGGATATATATTTCGGGATGGGCCACAACTTTTTTTGGCCAAAATCAATGTTCAAGCCCAGAAAAATATCGGATCAGGTTGGGCAATCGGGCTTGAAACCTTTCATCAACTCTAACTTTAATCATTAACTAATTTTTTATAGATCCGCACATATATAATTTTCTTCTAGTGTTTCTATGGTGACGGTTTTCTTAACAAACCGACATCAAAGACTTATAATGACGGTTATTTTTAAAACCGCCACAAAATCCCTAAAGTGTCGTTATAAAATAAAACCGTGACTAAAAGTTGCACTCTATAGTGTCACTTTTTACGTCGGTTGTAAATATAATACTATAGTGTCGGCTATAAAATGAAATCGCCACCAAAAGTAGCACTTCATTGTGTCATTTTTTACGTCAGTTGTGAATAGAACCGCCACAAAAGCTTATAGTGTCAGTTGTAAAATAAAACCGCCACCAAAAGTAGCATTCTACTGTGTTGTTTTTTACGTCGGTTGTAAATAGAACCGCCACAAAATCCTTATAGTGACGGTTCTAAAACAAAACGGCCACCAAAAGTAGCACTTTACTATGTCGTTTTTTCAAAAAACCGCCACTAAAGACCTTCTCCACTTGTAATTTATACCTAATATGTCGTTTGTGCTAGAACCGCCACGGTAGGACCGACACGGTAGGGGCTTTTTCTACTAGTAACAAGCATATGCATACAAGTCATTCAAGCATTTCAACAAACATGTGATATGCATCAAACCAAGAGGAAATCCAAATCTTCCACCAACATCTCCAACAATCCCTTAATCATCCAATTAACACCCTAATCACCTTACTAACCCAAGCAAGATACTACTCTAACATATCTATACTAAAACTAACACTAAGAAGAGAAATCAATTCAAACAACCAAACTAGCATAATGAAACTAACAAGAACTATGAACTATGAGCAATCCACACAACAAAGATTCAAACTTTAATGAAAGAACAAGATTAAGAGAAAGGAAAAGAAGATTATACCTACTAACAAGATGAAAGGAAGAAGCAGCTCCTTGTTTTGCTCCTTCATCCCGGACGGGATGAGGTCATACCCGTCGGGGATGAGTCTTGTAGGCCTCCAATATGATCTTTTTGGTTCCTCCTTGCTTCCCATGGACTTCTCATCGATTCTCGGGACTCGGGATCGGGTCTCGGAGGCTCGGGATTGGGTCCCAAGGTCTCGGGGTCGAATCCAAGGCATCGAGTGATCGTTCCTTCACTTCGTTGGCTTCGAAAAGTGTATGTATTGAGTCGGAATCGCTTCAACTCTTCACGAATGGTCTCGAGAACCTGAAACGAACTAGAGGAAGCATAAGTAGCCCATAAATCGCTCCCAAGGAGCGATTCCACAAGGAAAATGGGACCTAAACACTACGAAATAGGCACTACAAACTACACTTATCAACTTCCCCACACTTAACCCTTAGTCGCCCTCGAGTAAGCACAAACTAAGTACTAAACTAGCCGAGCGGGTATTAGTGCACCCTACGCCCTTTCAACTCACGCGAGTGCACTTAGAGGAAAAGTGCACTCCGCAAGGCAAGTGGGGTCTTGCGACAAAACCGTGGATGCAACCGGACACAAAAACACATAAACAAACAAGCACACAAACAAACACACAAAAGGTTGCACCCAAAAGAAAAGAAATACCGCTTCCCTCAAACAACCGGTTTAGGACTCAAGGAAAGTGACAACGTTCCCAAGCTAGCAATACAAACCAAGATGGACTAAACCCTAATAGTATGACGACAAAGCAACAAAAACGTTGGTAACTTACCTCGGTTCCTCCTAACCTTCTAAGAACGTACTACGGGGCGATCGGCGGGATGGAAAAAGGATGAACCACGGTGTTAGTCGACACTGTAGGTATGTGAGACCCCGCCCCCTTTAGCAATGAGCCAAGAGGGTCGTCCCATGTCCGAAACCGGCTAACTAGTCCAAGTAAAAAGGTGGAAATATGCAAAATGAGGGAAGACCGACCATTACCGCTATCATCCTTCCTAGGGACTCGGTCCTTTGGTAGGCTCTTCACGGTAATAGTCGGTAAAAGGCTTATTTTGTGAGGTGTGAGGTTTCTATTTTTGTGAGACGATTTTCTTTTGGCATTTTCTTCTTCTTTTGCATTTTTGCTTTGTTTTGCTATGCCATTTGTTTTTCTTCTTTTCTATTTTCTTTTTGGCTTTTGTGCCCTTTTCTTTTTCTTCTTTCTTTTCTTTCTTTCATTTTCTTTCATTTTCTTTTATTTGCCCTTTTTGGCTTGATTTGGCTTTTTGGCATTTCATTGTGTAATAAGAAAGAGAGAAATCAACAAGTTGCAAATTATTGTGTGGATATGTGTAGGAGGTAAGGTAATGGGTATGTCGGGGTTGCGCATCCCCTTTCAAACCCACTAAAAGGTGGAGAACTTGGACTAATCAAACGATTCTAGACACGGTCACCTAAGGGACGAGACTCGGTAACCAAGGCCTTTTCACACCGTGGGTGGTCATAATGGTCAAAGGTGCAAATCCCGTAGTAAATCCCTAGTAAGCTAGGTGGACTCAAGGTAAAGGACCAACGAAATCATTGATTTAGGGTCATTCTACTAGACTAAAGTCCAAGACTCGATTTATACAACTAGGAAGGGAAAGTAAATACTCGCACACTAGCCTCTAAACTGGGTTTTTGAAAACTTTTTACACACGCAACACACAACAAAACACAAAACAAAGACACAACGAAAATGAAAGAAAAAGAGACAAAACAAAAAAAAACAAAACAAAACAAGGAGAAACAACACATAAACAAAACAAACACCACCCCGATCTTCAAACAAGTCTCCAAATCCACCACAATCTTTACAAAGCTCCTCCCGAGCACACATCATCACAAATCTCCTCCAAACTCACAAGAAGCAAAGAGGGAAAAAGGGATGAAGAGATGTTACCGGAAGTCTTGAAAGCTTACCAAAGCTAACGGCGATTAGGCAACCTATAAGGAAAAAAAGGGGGGCAAAACACCCACAACAAAACAAAAATACGACATAACGACACAAAAAGGAAAAGACACAAAAGAAAATCTTTTTGATTTTTGTGAAAATTTTCAAATTTTTAGGGTTTTTTGAAGAATTTTTCGAAAAACTAAGAAAATAAAACTAACGACGATAGAATATCGCTCCCCCACACTTAAACCGAGCCATGTCCTCATGCTCGATCATAGTGTGCGGAGAGAGAAAAGAAAAAGAAAAGAAACTACGAAAATAAAGCTAAAAATAAAAAATAAACTGAAGAAAAGGGTAGAAAGTGTCCGGCCGGGGTGTAGTCAATTCACCATGGGCCGAGACGAGAAAAGATATGGATGGGGGAAGAAATAAAAAGAAGGAAATAAAAGGAAATGGGAGGGGAGGACTAGGTGTAATCACGTCACCTAGCCCGGATTCCGCCCGAATCCGACTAAATCCTAAAAAAGGGTGAAAACCTTGTAAAATTTGGATTTTGAAAATGACTCTCGATGTAGTCACATGATCGAGAGTCGGGAGCAACCATACTAAGGCCTCGAAGGCCACCATGACATCAAGACACAAAAGTGTACAAGGGGAAGGGAATAAACACAAAAGAAAACAAGCTATAAAAGACGGGAAAGAAAGGATAGTTGCCGTACCAATAGGTTAGCAACTCACTCGCTCCATCGTCTCATAGATCAATATAGGCACAAAACTTGTCTTCGTCATTGCTATCTCGCTTCGAACTTGATAAAACACATGGTAGAGGTAGTAATGGTGTGAGGGGAGTGGGATTCGATGTGAAACTCGGTGTAAAGTGAAAAGAAATGAGGTGAGGGTATGTAAATGAAGTGTAATGGTCATATAACATGAGCAAGGATGGGTAGGGAGGTTGGGTGGGGGTATACAATGGTTGGGTGGGCCCAAATGTCGAAGAAGAGGCCAAAAGAGGAGAAAGGGGACCATCCCGATCGGGATGGATTGTCCCGGTCGGGAAGACACACTCGTCCCGGTCGGGACGGCACTCCAGCAAGCTCCAATTTTTGCACCTCCATCCCGATCGGGACGGCTCCTTCCCGGTCGGGATGACACACTCGTCCCGGTCGGGACGGCACTCCAGCAAGCTCCAATTTTTGCACCTCCATCCCGATCGGGACGGCTCCTTCCCGGTCGGGATGACACACTCGTCCCGGTCGGGAAGCTCCCTTCCCGCCCGGGATGGGTCTTCTTGACCTCCAAAACCCCAAAAGCTTCACCAAAGCTTCAAAAACAGATTCCCATACTCACGATCCAAGCTCTATCATAAGCCATTCCTTTCTAGGAATCACCTTCATTTCATCTATCAAACAAAGCTCAAACACACATCAAATTCCCTACCTCACATCGCTCATCAAAATACCAAATTCCAAGAATTCCACAAAACTAACAATCCTACAAACCAAAATATCCAAACAACCATAAACACAAATACAAGCACAAAAAGAAAAAGGGAAAAGATATTTACACTAAAATACTCTCTCCAACTACCCCTCCATAGCCATCAAGAGCTCGAAGGAGTAAGTCAAATGCCCTAGCAACATCTTCATTGAAGCTCACATGGCCAAGCCTAGCCACTTTCAAAAGTTTCCAAGTCGGAGGTGAGAAGCGATCATCTTCATTAAGCTCGGGGTTCTCGTGATCTTCCGGGTCTTCGGAACCAACATAGCTACGACTCTTATGACCATCCGGTAGGTATAGTGGTCTAGAGTCAAGCTCGGTATCATGATGTGGGAGATCACACCCTAGGGGTATCGCTTCTTCTACGGGGTCGAGAGTGGAACTCTTTTCCACCGCCCGACAAGGATCCTCTTCACCAATCGTCTCACAAGACAAGGGACTAGGCATCGAGTGCGGTAGAGGAGGAGAAGGCATCAAGTTTTCTTCATTGGAGGCTTTAGGATCCTCCAATTTCCCATACAAGGCAAGTTCCAAGGCATCTACTTCTTTTTCCCAAGTATTGCGCTCCTTTTCACTCACCTTGTCTATATGGCCTAGAGGAGGTATTTCTTCACTTGGCTTTGGATTGTCTAGTGGTTCATCACGAAGAAAATCGAACAAATCCAATTTCATCGCCAATACATCGGCTCCCCAAGAGTTATCTCGAGAATCATGTTCACTCCCCTCCTCATTGTTGGCCCTTGAAGCTTCAACTTCCTCTATTCTTCCCCTATCTTCACCTCCCAAGCAACACTCAACAATGGTCTCTTGATCGACCCTCTCTTCTTCATTTGTAGCTTCAAGGTTGGGTTGACTTTCTTGTGGAGGCACCCGACCTTCTTGCCCAAATGAACCTTCCTCAACATGTGGTGGAGCTCGAGTACGTGGCCAACATCGTGATATGAGCCATGAGTGCATTGATGCGAGCATCTTGCACCTCTATTTGGGCCTTGAACTCCTCCCTAACCCCTTGTATTTGAGTCAACATCAATTGTTGACCCTTTTGCAATAACATCATCATCTCATGTTGGCTCCCTTGTGTTTGGACCAACATTTGACAAGTATCAAAGTTAGGGATATTTGGTTGTGGGTTATGTGAGGGTGTTTGGTAGTTGTTAGGATGTGGGAACAATCCTTGACAACTTTCTTGGTAACCATAAGAAGAGGGTTCATAAGATTGTTGATGAGGTTGATATGGTTGGTAAAGTTGTGTGTTTTGGTAATTCGCCCCATAGTTGTCCCGTGATGATTGATGGTAGCTTGGACGCGCCATGTCCATAACGTTGCTTTGGTACCTAGGATGAGCTAGAAGCACTTGAGCAAACGTTAGTATCCTAGTGCTTTTGAGGCACTAGGAAGGGAGAGTAACACACAAGAAGAAAAACGAAGATACACAAGGAGAAGAGATGACAAAAATCAAGAACAAAGTCCAAAACTAAGCAAACAAAACCCACCTTGGCGACACACATGACAAACAGGGTTACCAGCTTGATATCGGGGCCAAGGTCGCATCCGGGCTCTCGCAACTTAGACCGACCTAGGGGTCGTCCTCACCGGGCTCTCACAACTTAATGAGGGAACCAAACCCACGAACAAACTATCACCCACAAGAGAAAGTCAAGAAAAACAAGCATATGCATACAAGTCATTCAAGCATTTCAACAAACATGTGATATGCATCAAACCAAGAGGAAACCCAAATCTTCCACCAACATCTCCAACAATCCCTTAATCATCCAATTAACACCCTAATCACCTTACTAACCCTAGCAAGATACTACTCTAACATATCTATACTAAAACTAACACTAAGAATTGAAATCAATTCAAACAACCAAACTAGCATAATGAAACTAACAAGAACTATGAACTATGAGCAATCCACACAACAAAGATTCAAACTTTAATGAAAGAACAAGATTAAGAGAAAGGAAAAGAAGATTATACCTACCAACAAGATGAAAGGAAGAATGAAACTTGCATAAATGAGAAAAACCCAAAACAAACATCCAAGGTTGTCAAGCTTGGTGGAGATCTTGAAGAATTCCCAAATTACAAGAGTAAAACTAGAATTAACGACTAATTACCGACTAATCTACACTAATCTATGCTAATCTAACCTAAAATAATCTAGGGTTTAGTGGGAAGTGAAGAACATAAGCTTAACATAACAAGGGAAGAGTATATATAGGGTTACAAGTGGAAGGGAGAAGAAAGGAAACAAAGCGCGGCAGGAGCACGCCCTTCCCGGCCGGGAGGAGGTGGTCCCGGTCGGGAAGGGGTCGGTCCCGGCTGGGAGTAGCTGGTCCCGGTCGGGATGGACCCAAAACAGCAGCTCCTTGTTTTGCTCCTTCATCCCGGACGGGATGAGGTCATACCCGTCGGGGATGAGTCTTGTAGGCCTCCAATATGATCTTTTTGGTTCCTCCTTGCTTCACATGGACTTCTCATCGATTCTCGAGACTCGGGATCGGGTCTCGGAGGCTCGAGATTGGGTCCCAAGGTCTCGGGGTCGAATCCAAGGCATCGAGTGATCGTTCCTTCACTTCGTTGGCTCCGAAAAGTGTATGTATTGAGTCGGAATCGCTCCAACTCTTCACGAATGGTCTCGGGAACCTGAAACGAACTAGAGGAAGCATAAGTAGCCCATAAATCACTCTCAAGGAGCGATTCCACAAGGAAAATGGGACCAAAACACTACGAAATAGGCACTACAAACTACACTTATCAAATCCCGGGCCGACGAGATTGCCCAGCCAAAGAAGCAGCGCAGGGTGAGGCTAGGCATCGTATCGAGAGGGAGGCTGAGGCTTAGGCTACGGGTCGAGCTACGGGTGCTACCGACGAGATTGGAGGAGTTCCCGAGATGACTTCTTTAGACACGCTGTCGGGAATGGATGGTAGTGAGTCTCCTCTTCTGGATCTGGAGGATCTAGGTTTGGATGACGACATTTGTGAGGTCGTGATAGCCATTGGCACGGCTTCTAGGGGTCCTCCTTAGCCTCGATTTGTGTATGGATTTGCATGTTTTGTGTATATTCTTGAGATTTTTAGTATTTGATTTGGATTAGTCTTGTGCCTTTGTTTGGTGAATTGTTTATCTAGGTTGACAAGTAATCACTTTTGCGTTAATTTATTTGCGATTCGATCCTAGTTTACGGTGCGTTGGCGTTGCGCAGGAGTACGAAAACAGTTCATTTTGGATGTTTTGAAATGCGTTAGTTTGAGCCGGGAATCGGATCAGATACTACGTCGATTAATGTGTTTTGACTTGACACGGGTGAAATGTAAAACATTAACGTGTTCTGATCGAGTGTATTAGAAGATGAGTGTAGTTGTTTTTGACATTCAGAACGAGGTCGGAGTTAAAATCCGAGCAACTTTTGAAAAAAAAGTTAGACCACTTTTAAAAAAAAGTCAGACCACTTTTTGCATACTCATAACATCGCCTTCTTAGGCTACAGACGCGACTTGATAATAACTGTTAAAAGGCTACAACACGCCTAGGCGGGGTAGCTTATCCCCCTAAAAAAAAGATAAAAAAGACGCCTAAGTCTCGTGTGTCCGACGGGTGAACTCGCGTTCCTGTAACTCCTGCATGGGTATTTTGGTTTCCGGAGTGGGTTTCAGCGACTTTGGGAGGTCGTTCTCGATGTCCGAGGTATCACGTGCTAGCTAGGGTGATAATGCGGGATCGACGTCTCTATTTTTGGGTTGCTCTGGATGCTGTCTGCCTAGGGGTAGGCGCCTGGGCTGAGGCTCTCGAGTTCTGGGTTGCCTGGGCTCGAGTGACTGGAGAATTGGGCGCCTGGGCCTGGGCGGTCCGAGCCCTGTTTATGGAAATTTTTGTTGTTTCCTAATTGTTGTGGGATTAGGGCTATATATACGGGTTGTGGGTGCTCGTTTTAGACATACTAGAATATCCATAGGGTCTAGAACATCCATACTTAGGATCATGTCAGGTTTCGGGAATCTCCTCACTGAGTGGGCGGGTTATTTTAAGAAATGCTACCCCGAGGTTTGTTCAAGTGACGGTTTGTCAACGATCGTTGCGCTAAGTCGGGTCAAGATACAAGATAGCTTCTTATTGGCATGTTCTAAGTTTTGGGACTCAAAAGGCCATGTTTTTGCTTTCCCCGGGGGTAAAATTTGTCCTCTTACCGAAGAGATAGATGCTATAGGTGGGTGGAGTTCGATTCGGCCTTGCGTGCCTTTAGAGGATGATGCTTATGTGTAGCGGTTTTATCACTTTTTGGACCTTTCTTTATTGGAGGAGGCTAAAGGTTTCTTTAGGAGAGATGGCATTAACCTAGAGTTACTTTTTAGGACATTCTCGCAGGCTGGTTCCCATATATGTTTCGGCCTTAGCATGTAGGCGTGCTTTTAATATTGCGATGGCTTGTTATCATCTTTTCGAGGATGCGAGGGCACGTGAAGGTTGGAGTAACCCTCGAGTTTTAGATGTGGTGATGGGAATGGAACATGGACGATCACCCTCTCTGCTTATTTTGGGTGAGCTTATTCTAGGTCTCGATGCTCGTGCCCGACTTAACAAGACACCTTTTCAGGATTCTAGGATCATTTTACAGGTGTTTTTGGTGTCATGTTTTCTTGTTGCTTGGCTTTTTTTTTTGTGTTTTTGGGGTTGCTTTGGTTTGGAGGTGTGACGTTTTGGCGTGGTTTGTACATGTTTGGTTACAGGAGCAGTTTGGTTTGGTCGACCCTCCCCGGAGCTTCAAAGGTTATAACTACAGGAGTTTCACGGGCCGGATGACGGTGCAGGTGTGGAGTAAAGGTCATACCGAAGGGGAGTGGTTCTCATACTTGTCTAAAGGGATGTTGGTCCTTAGGTGGTCCATCCCGTGGTGGAATATCAGTGGGCGTACCGGGTTTCCATTTTCGTCTTCAACCGAGACTTTGTTAATACTATCCATGAGGGATCAGGTTTATATTTATCCGGGTGTGTTGTCGAACCAAGTGGGTGTGAAACCTCCCACCTCGGAGACTGATAAGGACATTTTTAGTTTCGACCCATGGACAGAGGATTCGCTCAGGGAATTTAGGGCTTCTTGGGAACAGAGGTTTTTGCGTCCCGTCGTTATTGAGAGCGTTTGACCGACCGACATTACTTCCGCCCGGCGGGGGGTTTGGGAACACCCGTCAGGACAGAGCAACTCTAAAGTTAGGAAGACATCGCCGCTAAGAGACGAGGAGGTGGCTCGAAGGACTGTCACTAAGTGCCTGACCAAAGACAGTGTTACCGATCCTAGTTCCGGCAGTTCATCTATGCGGGCCAAGACTAACGAGACCCATATTAAAAATATGAGAGAGGACGGAATGTGGGATTGGCTGAACTCGCCTTTGGCTAGGGCGATAGAAGCTTGCGTTCAAAGGAACAATGATGAGGAACACAAGCAGGTACACCCGAATGGCAAGGGAAGGAAGAGGTTGGACCGGTAGAGTTCAGCCGTTTTGTACTATGTCTTACTAGTTGATATTATGTGGCGTATTAGTACTGGGTTTTGTGGAGTTTTGACACGTTGTTGCTTTCCGGCATATCCGGGTTTCAGATGCTTGACGTCAATGCCTCGACAAAGGCTCGATTTAACCAAATTTCATTATTAATGAGAAGCACATTGTTATTATTTTTTCTTTTTTACGTTTTTTTTTTTGTGGTGGCTCGCAACTCGATTCTTCATTTTGCCCGGAGCGCCCTTTCAGGTTTTCACTCCGTCCTCGGCTCACTTTTACATTTTTCCTTTTTTTCTCTTTTTTTTGACGGCTCGCAACTCGATTCTTCATTTTCCCCGGGGCGCCCTTTTGAGTTTTCACCCCGTCCTCGGCTCGTCTTTTTTTTTTGACGACGGCTCGTAACTCGTTTCTTCATTTCACCTAGGGCGCCCTTTCGGGTTTTCACTCCGTCCTCGGCTCGTCGTTTGTGCTTCGTCACTTTAATCACTCATTAGCCGGGACATGGAAGGAGTCCCGGTCTGTACATGAATCGAGTAATCGACTTTTTTTGTTTGTTTGTTTGTTTGTTTGGTTGTACCCGAAGGAGGGTTGCCTACGTATCCGCTTTTAAACGGAATCAAACCATGTTCGTAGTTCTTTCGAGAATGTGAGTGATTTTGCTTTAGACTCGTTATGCCAATTATCGATGAGAATTTTTTTTTTTTTTTTGTGTTTTGCACGTCTTCCCCCTAAGTCAGAGGTCGGGATGGGGTTGTCGGGATATTTATGGGTAGTATCGCTTGAGTTGATCCATGTTGGTTGGGGTTGAGAACTCTTGACCGTCTAGGTCGGTGAGGATCACGGCGCCCCCCGAGAGTATTTTCTTAACGAGGTAGGAGTCCGCCCAGTTTGGTTTGAATTTCCCTCTAGGGTCAACGGGAAGGGGTGCTCTAATAGATTTAATTACTAAATATCCCTCGTGTATGTTTCGAGATTTCACTCGTTTATTAAAGGCTCGCTGTATGCGCTGCTGGTAGGCTTGTACATTGGATAAGGCATGTATCCTACGCTCGTCTAAGAGTACTAGATCGTCGTATCGTTTTTGGTTCCATTCCTCTTCAGGAATACCGCTCTCAACTAATATCCATAGTGATGGTACTTCTAGCTCTACGGGTTGTACGGCCTCGAAACCGTAGGTTAGGTAATATGGTGTGGCTCCGGTGGGTGTTCGATAGGATGTTCGGTACCCCCATAAGGCGAAGGGGATCTTGTTTGGCCAATCCTGATAATTGTCTATCATTTTCTTAAGGATCGTGGTGATGGTTTTGTTGGCCGCTTCTACGGCTCCGTTTGTTTGAGGTCTATAGGGTGAGGATTTGTGTCTTTGGATTTTGTATTTGTCTAGGAGTTTTTGAGTCTCGGCCCTGAAGTGAGCCCCCTAATCACTGATGATTTCGTGAGGTATGTCATAGCGGCAGATGCTGTTATTTTGTAAGAATTTGACTACTTGTTTTGAGGTTAGTACGGTGTAAGAGGCGACTTCTACCCATTTGGTGAAATAATCGACGGCCGCTAGTATAAAGCAATGTCCGTCGGTCCCGAATGGGTGTACTTTTCCTATGATGTCTATTCCCCAAGTAGAGAAAGGCCAGGATGTGGCTATAAGAGGATATGGCGGTAGGTGTTGGATGTTGGCAAATATTTTTCAATTGTGGCAGTGACGAACGTGACGTCGACAGTCTGCCTCTAAGGTAATCCAGTAATAGCCCAGTCTCATTATTTTTTGGGCTAGTAGGTGTGCGCTCATGTGGGGTCCGCACTCTCCGTCATGTACCTCTTCCATGACTCTCTTGGATTGGTTTTTTGCTTATGCACCTAAGGAGGACTCCTTGTGGGGTTCGTTTGTATAATAGTCCTTGACTCAGGACGTAATGGTGACTTATATTCGTAGGGCTCTTTTGTTCTTGGTGTTGGGTGGGTATGACCCGTGGGTTTTAAAGTCTAGGATTGCTTTGTACCAGGGTTCCTCGGGGGTATCGTCAGTTTCGAGGTTATGGATGTGGGTTGGTTGTTCGCTTTTCTCTACGCAGATAGGCATAGAGAAAAGGTGATCTGGCATGTTTATTAGTAAGGCTAGTTTGGATAACACGTCGGCGAATTGGTTTTCTTCGCGGGGTATGTGTATGAAGTCGATTTCGATGAATTCTTGGGATATTGTTTCCACTTTGGTTTGGTATGGGGTTAGGCTTTCACTATAAACCTTCCAGGTACCCGTGGCTTGGTTGACTATAAAGGATGAATCCCCGTGTACTCTAAGGTTTTTAACTCCTAGAGATATGGCTGCTTTTAGACCTATTAGGCAGGCTTCGTATTCAGCTGCGTTGTTGGTAACGGGGAAGTCTAGTTTGATGGGGGTTTGTTCGTTGCGGGCTCATTGTCGTTTGGTCAAGGGGGGTCAGGGATGGGTTGAACCTAGGGTTGTTGTTCCCGATCTCTTTTTAGGGTGAAGTTAAGTGGGTCGTTTGTTGTAGCCCTTGCGTTTAAGTCAATTGTTATCGATAAGTGGCATAGTGTCGAGTCTTTAAGCGTTAAAGTTATTGAAAGAAGTCGAGCGATTGTCAAGGCATGTTTGTAAAGAAAAGAGAGTTGTTTTATTGATAGATAGTAAAACGGGCTAAATGCCCGTGATTAGGTTTGTTTTTGGGGGAGGTGGAGGACATGTCCCCTCGCACCTCCTTGGACTCAAAATAGAACAAAGAAAAGACATTATTATTATTATTTGTAAGCCTAGGCCCTAGGATGACCTAGACGCTATCTAAGACTGGCTTACCGCCCTCGAGGGGCTATCATGACTCAATCACCCTGTGACACTGCCGTCATATGCTGTCTGCATCTTAGAACCCGTCATCGTCCTCCGAAGACGTTCCCCTCGAGGGGCGTCTGGAGGTAGCCTTCCGAGGTGGCTCATTGAGAGGCCTAAAGTTACTTGTGACGACCACTGATGTCACTATTTCTCCCTCTGCAACTGAAAAGGTAAAGTCTGCCTTTTGCCGCTTTGCTGGGGAGAACGTTCCTGCTTCGATTAGGTTTTGGATGACGTGCTTTAATGTGAAACATGCCTCAGTGTCGTGCCCATTGCCTTGGTGGAAGAGACAGTAAGCATTAGGACTCCATGTTTTGCTCCGCTTACCAACCGGTGGGTCTGAGGTAGGGCCCAGAGGTTTGAGCAGCCCTTGATCTATTAAGTGTTTAAGAGTTTCTGTATACGACGAGTTGATCTTGCTGAACTCTTTTCGGGGCGTCCTGGTTTTGTTGGGTAATGCTTTGCGGGGCATTGAGGTTACCTCTCTCCTGATCTTAGGGGATCTTGCCCTTTCGGAGCACCGGGGTAACCTGTTAGGAGTGGGTTCTTGGGTGTGGTAATTGATTAAACTGGTATCTATCTTGTTCTCCGTTCCTCCACTTTCGAGGAAATTAAGACGATTGTCAATATGACGAACAAAACAGGACAGATGGTCTATCGAGGTGCGAATATCATGAACCACCTCGGTTAGGGTATTGACGTTGATTCAGAGGTTTTCGATTACTCCTGGTTCTGAAGACATGTTGGGGAATGATTTCTGCAAGATTATATCGGGAATCAGGAAGGTTTAGTCGGACGTCTTAGAGACTCGAGGAATGCTTGCGACTAATCGACGCGGGAATGAGACCCCTGACTCGCGTGTGTGTGCGATCACTGGCTCAGGGGCTCAGGTGCTCTAGACTCTTGGTGTATTCGGCGAAACGCCTAATGGATTTTATGTCTCTGAAACGAGACGATTTGACACAAACCTCGGAGGTGAGGTTTGAAAAGGACTTCTTGGGATGAGATGACCCAAAATGTAAGACCTCGAGTAGAGGCGATCCTAGTAACTAACACAGCCAGTTAATCACACGATTGTACGACGTAAGAAGTTGATCGCGATCCCGGCTCAGGATCAAAGAGTTTTGATATTTTTTTGGAAACAACCAATCTTTGGAGAGGAATGATTTTAAAAAGGACAATTTGTAAAAATAGGGTGATGATGGCATGAAGACATCACTTGTGACGTGAAAGTGTGTCGCTATATGTGTGTATCGGGAACCCGACGATAGCAAAAGTGGAAATGTTTTTTTAAAGGAGCACGGTTCTTAGGGGAACCGGTTTTGAAAATAATGACATGGTGCTTTCATCGAAACTACTATTAATTAGCCAGTTCGATCGTCGTGGTGTATGTGGTGCTCGTGGTAAAGCGGGATGTCCGTGACGGTGTTTCGAAAGGTGTGACTAAATCCTTATTAAGAAATTTAGGTAGTGCATAGTGTTTTTTTAGAAAAACTTTTAAAACGAGTGACCCACGTTCGTTGGTTGCATTAACTAGCATTTAATGGTGGGGGTGATGTATTGTGAAAAGTGTTTTGAGAGTGTAACCGTTTTGGGTTCCTTGACTTCATTAATTGAAGCTTCGGTTGCGTTAACGATATGTGTGTAAAAACATTTTTTTTTGAAATATAATGTAACCGTTTAAGGTACCTTGATCCCATTAATTGGGAGTCTCGGTGGTATTAGCGGTATTCGTTGTTAACGGGTTTTACTTTGGCCAAAATGATGGCACTAAATGTTTCTTTGAAAATAGTAGGTGTAAAATTTGCCATGATAACGGCATTTTAAAATGTTTTCTTTTTTTTTTGGAAGTTACGGTTTGACCGGAGTATGGGCATTCAAAAGGTCGTTTTGAAAAGAGGAGATATTTTTTGAAAACTGAATTGGGTGCGGTTGAATATGTTGGCGTGGTTGAATCCAGATTTTTAGTGTTTTATTTGGGTTGTTCAAACACGCTACACGTAACAAGGAATGCATACACTCATGCAGGATGCAGACACGGGTAGGTTAGGGTAGGCTACCACCCACGAATAGTCTTTACTTAGGCATTGACAAATCCTCTAGGGAGAAGAGTGTCATACCCTCCATTCGGAGCTATCCGCTTATTATTCCCGCGAGGTACGTGTTAGGCGGCCGGAGCGTCAATCGAGGATCTCTCCGCGTGTCCCTAAGGATCTTACCGCGAAAAGGTCAATTGGTCCTGATATCGGTTAAGGTGGGCTTTTTAGGGCCAAAACCTGTAGTGACTACAACTAGGAACTAGGAAATGAGCTTCACCGACCTCGTTCAAGTTAGACCACCACTGGAAATTTGGTTCCAAATCCCTAGCGAAGTCGCCAAACTGTGGACGTCCGTCCGCACCGCCCGGAGCCCCGCGCGCGCCCGCGTGGGACCGACCCAGTTTTTCAACGTGTGGCGGCGGCCACCCACGCGGCCCCCTCCCGGTCAGGGGCCGTCCGATCTCGCGTACGGGGCGATGTTTCGGATCTCGCGTCGGGCACCCGTGTTTCCGTTTGGGGTCGATCGAGTCGTGGTTGTAAATGTTTAAAGGCCGATTCATTTGGTAGGACGACCTTTTTAGTGAACTGAATTCGTTGCCAATTTGTGGAGTTGCCACCGAGTCAATTATGGGGACTCGGAAACAGTTCAAGTCAACTTTGATCCCCGGCCGGCTCAAAGTTGAGGGGCACGGGATCCAAAGATAAAGACTTGTACCATTAAGCACTCCATGCCTGGAATGAATCTCATTGCCAATGGTTTCGGACATCCGAAAACCATCGATTCTGAGTAAGGGGTGAAGGTACGTATTGGGAAGCCAACATCCGATAGATGTCAACACCCAATCCCGCCCGCACTATAGCGGCCTCTACTAATCAATCGGTGGGCTGATAACCTAGTTCTTTTGTTGTGGCGGAAATACTGTAACATCCGTTGTTTTCAACCTATACCTTTTGCTACGTCGGTTGTTTAAGGACAAGTTAGTTTTGTCGTCAAAGTAGTTATGTTTACATTCTTTGCATGCGATTTCACGTGACAAGCAGGCCATGAAAAGATTCACGTAGGAGAGTAGAGAGTACAAATATTATAGGTATTAGCAAGTCAGTTTTAAACGTGATAATACGGATATTAGTCGTTCTCGTGATATACCTTACCTGGTATACTGCTTAAGATGCGCCGGTTCGGTATTAATAGAGATGCGTCGAACCTAGTAAGGCGAGCACCTGGACTAATACGGAACCCGACCATCACTTTGTTCAGTTTTATTCTTTTTACGTTTTGAATTCCATGTTAGGTGATTTAGCATGCGATTATAAGGTCATAAAAGCAATAAATCATGCGAAAAACTGTAAATGCGAATATAAGTAAATCACATTGTGAGAGTTGCACCCTCGGAGTGTAAACTAAACGGGACACGATGCATAGATAGTTGAGAAAAGATCTCGGAATTACTCGGGTCTATTTAGTGTATTTTAGTGTTTGTGGTTGAAGTTGGGACGTTACGTGTTTTAATAAGTGCTTGTGGACCTAGTGTCCACATCTAGTGTTGTCGTAGTGCATAATAAAAGAAAGTGCGAAAATATAAAGTTTTGTTTAGATGACAACCCAGTGACGACTCGGCTTCAGAGGCGGATCCTCCTAGCTTGCCTGGTGATTTCGGTAGAGTTTTGTTACCGTTGACCCTTCCTGCGGCTACTTCAGCAAAGCTCCGTTACTATGGACTGCTTCTGTCGCTAATCCGGCAGAACTTCGTTACTAGACTATAGCTAGTTGAACACATGCACCTCGGTATCGAGTGGGGTGCTCGAAGGTGAAGAGTAGCGTCGATGTTGCTTTTTCGGAATTACGATTGAGTGGATCGTTTGCCTTGGGTGTCGGAGTGCGAGCCCTTAGCGAGAAAGTGGAGGGAGAAGAGAAGTTAAGAATTTTGTGTCGAATGAATGAGGTGAGGGGAGGTATTTATAGGTGTTTTCGGCCCTCGTCCCCCACATAGACGCCTGAGTTGTGGCGCACCAAGACTCAGGCGCCTGGGTTGAGGCGTGTGGAGGCTCAGGCGCGGGGGTTGAGGCGGTTGGTGTTTTGAAGATACGATTTTGATACTTTCCAAAACTGAGAGACGGGTGTATAATACGAAACTTGGAGGTTAAGGTTCCCCTGGGTTTGACCTAGCGCCGTGAGTTTAGTGGGCCTCGGGTGTGAACCCCGAGGTTCGCTTGGCGCGGTGCTAACTCAGTTTGAGTTTCGGGACCGACTCGGGATCCCGATGTCAGAATTGACTCTAATTAGTGTCTATGCGACCGTAACGACACGACTAAGGCTGCCATCATGTTAGTTTAATTTTTCCGAGTAATTTATTTGATCCGTTCTATAGAAAAACTACCTAAAACATCGATAATTCGCGTCGCGTTGCATTCCTATCGTCATTGGATGTTTGTTGGGCACTTCCGCAGCCACCAGGTCCAAATGTGGGTGTCTACACCCCCTAGCATGTACCGGGATAAACAGTAGTTTGGCATCCATGTCAAATGTTCTGTCGCAGTCTCGGACGAATCTGTCCCACGTTGCGTACACGTCGTCATAGTCTTCATCCGTGGGGGTACTTGATTCGGGCCGCTCCAGTATACGGGCAAGTGTGTCCTAACGGGGGGCAGGGGGAGAATACTAGTTGTCATAAGTCACATGGTACAATCACACAACTCCGTCGTCAGAATTTCACCCAGAACTATATCAAGTGTGTGCCTGTACACCACAAAGTGTGTGACTATAGACCACAAAGTGTGTGATTGTACAACCTAAGATGTGTGACTATACACCCTACAGCCTGTGACTTGAGACCTTAAAGTGTGTGACTATACAAAATGAAGTCTATGATTATACACCATAAAGTGTGTGACTGTACAACCTAAAGCATACAAACATGCAAAGTCAGCATTAAGCGTGTTAATGTAAAAACATGCAAAGTCGCAGCCTTGATGTGGTACAATCACACCACATCTTCGTCAGAGTTACACACACAATCATGATTATCCAACTCATAATTAATGTGTCTGAAGTCATTTTACTATTCATTATAATAGGTGGGGGAGGAGGGCATACCATGTGACGAATACCGAACCACGCCGTCGTCACTCCAGATGGAGAGGGTACCCCACGCCGTTTGTCGTCCGCCTCCAACTAGTTCATCAGTTGCGACCAACACTCCAGCACCATCTCGCTCATTCTACCTTCGGACAAGAGCGTTTGAATGTCACGCCTCTCCAGCTTCGCACGAGCGCTGTAGTACCCCAATTGCTCCATGCGTTACGTATTGGTTAGAATGTTTAATATGCAACATGAACCAGGGGAGTAAACGGTTACATACCTTTCTTCATACCCATTATCATCAAGGAAGCAGTATTCAGCGATGTGTTTTCGCAGGTGGAGCATCTTACTCGTCAGCGGCCGGTTCATGCGAAACAAGTTCGACATGACGATGGCTTCGGGGTCCGGTTCCCTTGGTATAAAGAGCAACCCAACCCATCCCCACCGCCCAGTGATCGAGACTTGATTGTTGACCGACATTCTTCTGGGATTGATTGGGTTTGGGTTCCGGAGTCTTCGGGGTTCCACTGATGCGCGTTGTCGCTAACCCGCATACAAACAATATTTATGACTCGGACTAATCACAGAACAAATGAATGTAGTCATGGTAAGTCGAGGTCGATCCAAAGGGAGGGTGATGATAATCGAATAAGATTGGGGTCGGCAGCCTGACAATAAATCGCCTGCCGGGCAGGCCCCAGAAGAACCCCTCTCAAGCTAGTCCCTGGCAAGAAGCCAAAACAGAAGAATAAACGCTAAGGATAGCAATCGACCGCCGGGCCAGCAAGCCAACACAGCCTGCTAGAGCCCAGCGGTCACGGTTCAAAATCCGCCTGCCCTGGGGATGTCCCTGATTGACAGGGCCAAGACCCGCAGGGGCCCTCCCGTCATTTCGCCTAAGGTAATTAAGAATGGGTGGATGGGAAGACGCCACTTGTCACCTCCTTACCCATCCATTCCCCTCCTACTTCTCTCTCTTGTGGGAAGGTATAAATACTCAACCCTTTCCCACAAGAGAGGGGTTGGATTTTCTCTCTCTAGACTCTCACTCCTAAAAACGCCACCTAGTTCCTCACGAGCTAGGTCCATCAAGGCATTTCACGGACTAACTTAGGCATCGGAGAGGGTTCCCTCGGACAACCTCCGGGGCCCTGTGCGTTCATTGTGCAGGGAGCAGGCCAACTCCGCCGGGAAGGTCCGATCAAAGGAGAGGGATAAAGGAGAGGTTGAAGGAAATCAGGCGATCTGTTACTTACCAACAATCCGATTACTCCACCCGGATCCAGAGCCGGGTTAATTGTTTCCGTGACCGGAACAATTTGGCGCCGTCTGTGGGGAAGGTCTGGTTGTATCCACGAATTACCCACAAAAATCAACCATTCCCAATTACAAAAACTAACCAATCAAAGTAATCATGCCAGAAATCGTTGACGCCAGTGCAGGGGCGGATCCGACGGTCCCACCGATGACCCCCCTGTATGGTATGCCACAGCCAGAGAGGATTCCTCCCGGCACGATCCTGGGGGTGGGGGGAACCAGTCTCCTAGGCGTGCCAAACGCTGCTGTAGCACCTGAGTTGGGGACACACCCAGGGCACACTCTGAATCTGACCCCAGCTCAGATGGCGCAGACAGCCGCCTTCTTCTCTGCAATGCTAAACCAGGAGTTCACTCCTGAGGACCTGGTAGGCAGGGTCGCATCGGCCCCCAGGCAGCCACCCTCAATAAGCAGGGATGGAGCTGGGGGCACGAAGCGGACCGCCACCAGAAACGCTCAGAGGAACGCAAGAAGGACGGCACAAGTATACGCGCAGGTGCAAAGGCGTATCACAACAGGCAGCCCAGAGCCACCTGTCCAGCAGGCATTCTCCATTCACACAACAGAATCTGCGTCTGGAGAGCATAGGGGTTTATCCCAGGGATTGCAGGAGCGAATGAGGCACAGGGAGCCCATATCTAAGCGCCTGGGAGAAAAGCAGGGCGGGGTCTTCTCCAGGTTAACACCGGCGGTCAAGGAGCAGTCAGCCCCGGGTTTGTCCCAAAGCCTGCAGTTTAGGCTCAACCGGGGGCAACCGCTTGAATCTAGATACCACCAGGATGAGAACCTCTGCCACTCTCAGAGAAAGAGACCCAGGCAAGTCTCCCCCGAGACAGAAGACGAAGCAGCAAGCAGGCCGCCTCCAAGGCACCGCTCCCCCGGTACTAGGAAACCGATCCATGGACAATGGGATATGCACGGTAACCAGTCTGGGGAAAGCAGGTCACGAATGGTAGGCAGGCCCACAAAAACCCCACTTCATCCTGAGGTACAAGAATACCCCATCCCGAAAATTAAAATGCCGACCATTAAGTTTGACGGGACAACAGACCCAGAAGACCACTTGGCGGCATTCGAGAGCCACATGGGCATGTACGACGTGGATGACGCCATCTGGTGCAAAGTCTTCCCAACCACCCTGGTAGGGCTTGCACAAGGGTGGTTCAGGGATCTCCGCCAAGGATCAATCAAGTTCTTCATAGAATTGGCCGAGATTTTCCTCGAACAATATGCTGGGAACAAAAGGAGACGCCTCACTCGCTTCGATCTTATGACCCTAAAACAGAAAAAGGGTGAAAGTGTAAGGGAGTACCTAAGGAGGTTTGACCTATCCTACCAGCAAGTCAGAGAGATCGATGACTCCACCGCTGCTTACGCCCTGACTATCTCCCTGCTCCCAGGAGAAATGAAAAATCAGATGATCAGGGCCCAGCCAGAAACCTTGGCCATGGCCAGGAAAATTACTGAAGGGTTTATTTTGCAGAAAGAGTTTCACAGCCTGCCGGATACCCCTTCAGGCCAAACAAGGCCGCAGGGGGGACCGCAGGGTGGGCGTGGCAGAAATGAGCCAGGCAAGCAGAGAGAAGAGGGAGACACTCCCAAGAAGGAACGTACAACATACCAACCAAGGTTTGACAGCTACACGGCCCTCAACAGGCCGAGAGCAGAAATCTTTGAGTTAGAAAAAGAAACAGCAAAATGGGCTCGTCCAAACAAGCCGCGCAGCCCAAAAGGGGATCCCAAAAAATTCTGCACGTTCCACGACTGCATAGGTCATACCACAGAGGAATGCCGCCACTTAAAAGACGAAATAGAGAAACTAATAAGAAACGGCTGGCTGAGTAACTATGCTGCAAGGAACAAACCTCAGAAAGAGGCGGCAGACAAACCTGAGGGCTCAGCCCAAAATCGCATGGTCATCCATGTAGTATTAGGAGATGCAGAGGGACGGACCAGCAGGCGTAGCCAGAAAAGGCAGATCCGCGAGCTGCGAAACCGAATTTGCTACGCCGAGAGGGCAGGCAGTCCAAGAGGCACTACCCTAAGCATCACTCCTGAGGATGCAGGGAGAGTCGTGTACCCGCATAGTGACCCTCTGGTCTTAACCCTTGAAATTAGCAACCACATTGTCACGAGGTGTATGGTGGACACTGGCGCCTACACAAATCTTTTATACAAAGACGCTTTTGAGAAAATGAATCTAGAAAAAAGACATCTGAAGCCAGCCCCCGGATCTTTGTATGGGTTCAATGGGGCAGGCATGCTACCCATGGGAGTTATCGATCTGCCGTTGACGTTTGGGGAGGGAACCTCGGTCAGAAACATCAGGGCGTCATTTGTTGTGGTGGATGCCAAATCTGCGTACAACGCCCTGATAGGTCGAGCCACCCTAGAAGAAATAGAGGCTGCTGTGTCAATCAGGGCCCTCACCATAGCCTATGTGACAGACTTTGGCGTGGAAGGGAAGGTCCACGGGGATCAGGAGTCGGCCAGACACTGTTACTCCGTGGCCCTGCAGGCCCATGAGACAGAAAGAAAAGGAAAGCGAAAAGCTCAATGCTCCCCTAGCAGGGAAGGTGAGATCCCGACTGCCCTGCAAGAATCAGTACACCTAGAGCCTGAAGGGGAAAGCATGTTGGTGGACTTAGAACCAGGAAGGCAGGTCCTTATAGGGGCCGACCTGGAAGAGTCCTACCAAAAAGAACTAATTGCAGTCCTGAGAGAAAATAGGGACGTATTCGCTTACTCTGCAGATGAGATGCCAGGGGCCGACCCAGCTTTTATTGTTCACAAGCTGAACATTAATCCGGAGGCTCGCCCTGTGAAGCAGAAGAAAAGGAACATGTCCTCAGAAAAGGATGCAGCAATAAAAGAAGAAATAGACAAACTCCTAAAGGCAGATTTCATCGAAGTCTGTGACTATCCCGAGTGGTTAGCAAATGTTGTGATGGTGAAAAAGTCGTCGGGAGCATGGAGAATGTGCGTAGACTTTACAAATCTTAACAAGGCTTTCCCTAAGGACTGCTACCCTCTGCCCAGGATAGATCAACTAGTGGATGCCACTAGTGGATACACCACGCTAAGTTTTCTGGATGCATTCTCAGGGTACCATCAAGTGTACCTCTGGCAGCCGGACAGAGTGAGGTGCGCCTTCATAACCAGCCATGGCACCTACATGTACAAGATGATGCCATTCGGGCTAAAGAATGCAGGCGCCACCTATCAGCGACTGGTGGACAAAGTCTTCGAAAATCAAAAAGGAAGAAACTTGGAAGCCTATGTCGACGATGCAATCGTCAAAAGTAAGGGGACAAAGAGCATCTGATAGACCTTCAGGAGACATTCTCCTCCCTGCGGTCATATAAGATGAAGCTGAATCCGAAAAAATGCACATTCGGGGTCCGATCCGGATAATTCCTAGGTTTCTTGGTCAGCTCCAGGGGGATAGACGCCAACCCCGAGAAAGTTCAGGCGGTCCTAGACCTCCCGGAGCCTAAAACCATCAGGGATATTCAACGGCTCACAGGCAGAATGGCCGCCCTGGCTCGGTTTATCGCCAGGTCAGCAGACAAGTCCACCCCTTCTTCAAAATATTAAAAGGCAACAAGCAATTCAAATGGGAAGATGAACAAAAGAAAGCCTTCGAGCAGTTGAAGGAGCACCTAAAGAAACTCCCTACCCTGGCAAGGCCAGTAGCCGGAGAAAAACTGTACCTATACATTGCTGTCACAAACACAACGGTAAGTGCCGTCATCCTGAGGGAAGAAGCAAACTCACAGCAACCCATCTACTTTGTGAGTCACGCCCTGGGAACAGTAGAGAGAAATTACCCCCTGATAGAAAAGGCCGCCTATGCAGTAATCATTGCAGCCAGAAAGCTCAGACCCTACTTTGACGCACATCTCGTTGTGGTCCTCACCGACCAACCACTGGAAAAAGTGTTGGAAAAGTTTGAGAAATCAGGGAGACTGCTGAAATGGGCAATCGAGTTAAGTGGGCTGGGGATATCATACCAGCCAAGGACAGCCATCAAAGCCCAAGCCTTCGCCGATTTCCTGGCTGAATGCTCTCATTCAGGGGAAGAGGAACCCCCTGCCGAGGAATGGACCGTGCACACTGATGGATCCTCAACAGCCAATGGTGCAGGTGCAGGCGTCGTGCTAACCAGCCCTGAGGGAGTGGATTTTGAGCATGCACTCAGATTCACCTTCCCGGCATCAAACAACGAGGCGGAATACGAGGCTGTGCTCACAGGGATAAAACTAGCTAAAGCCGCAGGGGCAGAGCGAGTTACACTAGCTACCGATTCTCAGCTCATTGCTAATCAAATTAACGAAGAGTATGAGGCCAGAGACCAGACCATGGCCACATACCTTGAAAAAGTAAAGCAAGAATTGTCGGGCCTAAAGTCCTATGAAATCCAGCAAATACCTCGATCACAGAACAACCGAGCCGACGCTCTATCAAAACTAGCCAGCTCCAGCCTACAAGACATACAGAGATCAGTGTGGGTTGATGTTTTGCATGAAAAATCTACCAGCACCTGTCAGGCAATTAGCACCGTCGAGGAAAGACCGGAAAATTGGATGACCCCCTTCATCCAGTTCAAAAGGCATGGCATCCTGCCATATGATCCGATACAAAAGAGGAAGGTACAGGCCAAAGCAGCCTGGTTCATAATCATTGGTGAAGAACTCTATAAGAAATCCTTTACTTACCCCCTGCTAAAATGTCTGGGGGCAGACCAGGCTGCCGAAGTTCTGGAGGACATCCACTCAGGAATCTGTGGACATCACATCGGAGGAAGATCATTGGCCCACAAAGCCCTGAGGGCAGGCTACTACTGGCCAACCATGCTAAGAGATGCCAGAAGCCTGACCCAGAAGTGCAGAAAATGCCAACTCTTCGCTCCGTCAATCCATGCCCCGGCCCAGGAACTCAGGCCAATCCTATCCCCCATCCCTTTCGCTCAGTGGGGGATGGACATACTAGGACCCTTCACGGTGGCCACCGGGGGCAGGAAATTCTTGATCGTGGCTATAGACTACTTCACCAAATGGATAGAAGCTGAAGCAGTGCCCAACATTACTGAACCAGCAGTCAGAAAAGTGATATGGCGAAATATTATCACCAGATTCGGCCTGCCAAAAATGTTGGTGTTTGATCATGGCAGACAATTTGACAATGATCCCCTGAGAATCTGGCTAGAAAGCCATAACATCGCAGTTGCCTACTCGGCCGTCTGCCATCCTCAAACCAACGGACAGGCAGAGACAGCCAACAAGCAGATCTTAAATGGCCTTAAGAAAATGGTAGATAACCTCAAGGGCAGATGGGCTGACGAGCTTCCCAGCATACTCTGGTCAATCCGGACCACCCAAAAGAAGTCTACGGGCCAGACCCCATTCGGCCTAGTATATGGAGCAGAGGCTCTGCTACCAATTGAGGCCAGGATCCCATCTCTGCGCTCCCTGCAATACGACCGGACGGAGAATAAAGCTGCAATGGTCGAGGCCTTAGATCTGGTCAGCGAGATAAGGGAGGAGGCCAGTACCAACATCGTTGCCTACCAGCAACGAGTGAGGAAAGCCTACAACAGAAGGGTACACCAGAGAAATTTCCAGATGTGTGATCTGGTTCTCAGAAAAACGCAGGCTGTTGGAAAATCAAGGGAGCACGGAAAGCTAAGTGCCAATTGGGAAGGTCCATACCAAGTAACTCAAATTCTGGGACCAGGCACATATAAAATCACCAACCTTGAAGGACAAGAATTGAATGCCCACTGGAACGCGGACACCCTGAAGAAATATTATGTCTAAGCCAAGTCTAAAGATAGTTTTTATTTTGCTAAAATCAAAATGGCGGAGAACGGTCAAAGAATGTCGACGGCTCCGACCACCCTTATGTCAAAAGTTTTATAAAGAAATGAGAAGAGCTTCAGTTTCATACTCGTTGCCTGTTCAAACTCGCGTTTTCACACACAAACGAGCAGGGGGCAATAGGGGGAGGCCCCCCTGTTGCCAAAGCTAAAGAAAATGAACACCCCAACAAATTTTTTTTTTCCAAACCTCCCTGCTTACCTCTGGGCAGGCAGGGGGCAGGCCCCCTGAACTTTGAACAAAAGCCAGGGACAGGCCAGATCAACAAGGACTGGGGGTATGCTCCCCAACCTTGTATAAAAAACACAGACCTCCCTGCCTACCTCTAGGCAGGCAGGGAGCAGGCCCCCTGGACTTTGAACAAAAGCCAGGGACGGGCCAGATCAACAAGGACTAGGGGCATGCTCCCCAACCTTGTATAAAAAACACAGACCTCCCTGCCTACCTCTGGGCAGGCAGGGAGCAGGCCCCCTGGACTTTGAACAAAAGCTAGGGACAGGCCAGATCAACAAGGACTGGGGGCATGCTCCCCAACCTTGTATAAAAAACGCAGACCTCCCTGCCTACCCCTGGGCAGGTAGGGAGCAGGCCCCCTGGACTTTGAACAAAAGCCAGGGACAGGCCAAATCAACAAGGACTGGGGGCATGCTCCCCAACCTTGTATAAAAAACGCATAAACAACCTCCCTGCTTACCTCTGGGCAGGCAGGGGGCAAGCCCCCTGGATTCCAAGCAGAAATCAGGAACAAGCTACACTACGCACGACTAACAATTAGGGAAAGATCCCCCGAGTTCTAGATCAAACATACCTCAAAGAAGCAAAGAAAAGAAAAATATTCTACAATAAAACCCATGAAGGGTAGAAAGTCTTTACAAAAGTTAAGGCAAAGAAACCAAAGTGACGAATATTACAAGCAAGCTGGCCATAACACAGGCTCAGCACATGAAAGTAAGACTATTACAAGGAACGTCACGGAGCATCCTGGCGAGGGCCGACCTCTGCCTCAGGCTGTCTGGCCACCCGAGCTTCATTTTTGGCGGTATAAAGGTCCCGGAAAGTGTCCTCGTCAAAAGTAGGAAACATTTCCCCTATCACCTCCATCACCAACTCCAGGGAAGAGTTGGCACCGCTCGTGAAGCTGGCATCCACCGCAGCTTCAGTCTCCTCTGCCAGGGTCTTTTTCTCCTTCTCCCATTCCTTTTTGGCTTGTTCAAAAGTCGAGTTAGCCCTGGACAATTGCTCCTCCAAATCAGCCACTCTCCCCTTTAAATGCCCCATCTCAGCCAAAGAGAGGTTAGCCCGATCCATCGACAGGCGACTCTCCTTCAAATCAGCCTCCAGCTTGGCTATTTCCTGCACAGCCCTCTCCCTCTGCAGCCGCCACTGACCAGCCAGCTTCTTTACCTCCTCTAACTCGCCCTCCTGCCTTGCCAGCTTCTCCTTCAAAGAGCTTATCAAGGAAATATCCCTCTCCACCATAGCCAGGCGGTCAGGAGGAGGAGGCCCGGGTGTGACCGTTAGTTCTTCATCACTCAGGCGGCTAAGACCCGCCAGCTCAGCAGACGCCAGCAGAACCTTAGAGGTACGCTGGATGTACTGAAGCACTTGATGAGAAGTTGAGGTCACAGTCTTAGTGAGGCGGTCAGCCAAGACGGCCCCAGAATCAGAAAGCAGGCCCGACACGTCCACGTTGTCACCAGCAGTGTAGTGGAACTCTGCATTTTCCTCCGGGAAGGGGGTGCTTGGAAGCTCACGGGCAGGGCGCTTCGCCTCAGGGGTGGTGACATCCGCCTCCAGATCCACCACATCAGCACTAGGAGGTTCCCTGTCTCTTTTCCTCCTCTCCAAGGGAACACTTTCTCCAGTTCCCTCTGAATTCCCAGGCTGCGTTCCCTGAGAAGCTCGAGGTCCAACTGGAGAAGCACCCTGCTTCTGACCAGGGGAGGGGGTAGCTCCAGAAGTGACCTCAGCCTCCCACTCATGGATGCTGGGGGTAGGAGTCGCCGGTTTCGACGAAGGCAGCCGGGGAGGGAGGGGCAATTTTCGACCTGCAGCAAAGTCTTTTACAAGCTTCATTAAGGCTTTGCTCCCTTTCTTGAAGTTCGCAGGGAGAGAAGGACGCTTTGAAAGAACGACTAGATCCTCACTCAAGCCCAACCTCCTGACTTGCCTCTTTGTCCAGCGCCAAGTATAGGAATCTGCAGGAAGGGAAAGGCGGTCATCTAAAAAGCAGGGAGAAATAAAGTCCCTGGAAAATCGTGACAGCAAAAACTCCCTAGAACTACCTTCAAGGCCAGGAATCAGGCCCAAGGGGAGCAAGTACTCGTCTATCGTAATAAGCTCCGCGTGGGGGTGCCAGAAGGCAGGGCCAAAGGTGCCATGTTTGTCCGCAACAATTTCAAACTTTTGAATCAGAATCTCCTCCTTCACGCTCAACTTGACCTACAGGGCCTTCCCCCCGACGCCGGGGTGGTACTCCTCGCGCGTTTCCATGCGGGTGTGGACATGATTCCTAAAGTGCCTAGGAATCTTCCACCCTGACGCGCTATGAACGTATATAAAGTTATTTTTCCAGTCCTTAAGGTGCTCACAGCCGGCCAGACCAAGGCATACTTCTTCTGTCTCTGCAGAGACCAATAACCAGGGAGGCCATCCCCCCCTGACGAGGACACCATTTGAAGACCCACCATAAATCGAAGGGCATCAATATAAGGCCCCTCGCCATGGAAAATGCAGGTCCAGGTGTAAGCTACTAAGGATCTAATGGCAGTGGCAGTCAGCTGGGCAATGGCGACGTTCATCCTCCTGAAGGTTTCCTCCAGGAAAGGATGTAGTGGGAATCGCAGGCCAAATTCCAAGGCCTTGTAATAGACGGCCACACACCCCTCTGGAGGACAGCATATTGTGTCCCTTTCCCCCGGAATTACGACCATGTACCCTTCCCCGAAGTTATAAAACTGTTCAATTGCCCTAGCAGCATTACTCTCCAAGATCAGGTCCCTGTTCTTGGCCTCAGGGTAAGTCTTTAGGGGGATCAAATACTTTTTCTTGTCCAAGTAATAGGTCCTCCCCCTCTCCCTGCGGATGAGGGGGCCGACAACCCTGGAAGGGTCCACCTCCAGGGCCTCGTCATTGGAGTCGACTACATCAAAGGGGGCCGGTTCGGGTGACTCAGCACCCTCCCCCCTGTGATAATCATCCTCTTCCCGAGGGCCGACCCCGGAGGAAGAGGCTATGTCACGCCGGCCACCGTCGCCGTCCCTAGTTCCCCCGAGCAAAGAATTAAAAGAAAGGGGACGAACTCGCGACATATTGGCTATGGAAGGGAAAAAAGAGGGGGAAAGGATTAAAGAAGTTCTAACCTAAAGACGCCAATAAAGTCGCCGGAAACAGTGACAGAGGGTACTCCTTGCTCCTCGAAGAAATGCTCAGCGACAAAAGCGATTTGAGAGTGTATGGAGTTGGAAATCTCAGAAAAAGTAAAAGAGGAGAATGGAGGGGGAGAAGGGTTTATATAAAGTCCAAGAAGCCCAAGAGGTGACTTCCCTGACAAGATCCCCAAACAGTCCCCCACGTGTCGCGCGCTGAACACGGGCTGTTCACCCCTTCCCAAGAAGGGCCTCGAAAAACTAAAGTGGCAAAGGGAAAAATCGTCCGACGACGTCATCCCCGCATTCAAAAAAAAAAAACGAAGCTGATCAAATTTCATTTCATTAGCCTTAAAAAGGGAAAATTACATCTTGTGCCGAACAAGAAAACAAAATACACAAGGCCTAAAAATTCCGGCCCGACAAAGTCAATACCCTGCCACGCAGGCCTAATCGTCATCCAAATCTGGGGAATGGTCCCCAGGGCTGCCTGGGCTCCCAAAATCCGAGCCCCAGTCCCAGTCTGGGGAATCCTTGAAAGGATCATCAGGGAGTCCATCCCCATCCTTGTCACTCAAGCAACCAAGACCCTCGCTATCATCAGAGTCTCGGCTACTGTCCTCCCAGTCCCTGCCAAAAGGAACATCCTGGGACTCGTCGCAGGTGCGACAACCTGTTCTCCTCACAGAGGAGAAGGGGCCTGACGCCAGGGAGGAGTCAGTATCATAAAAGTTAGGGCCAAACTGCTCAGGGTGCAGCCATGGAAAGCATTCGTGGCACCCCCTGTCAAAGCAACCCCCTCCCTGAGGGCAACGCCTGAATCTGGGAGCAGCAGGGGTCGAGGATCTCTTGGGACGCTTGCTCAACCTGGTGGGGACCTTCCTGCCACTCCGACGAGAATGAAGCCGTGAACGACGACTTCGGCGAACGGCTCGATAAGCAGCTCGAGCGTACCTGAGCCTCCAGAATCCTCTAAAAAGGAAAGTAACATAGCGAACTCCACGGCGAGTCACGAACTTTTTGATCCAAACCATGATTAAGACAAAGAAAGTGGAAAGATTGAAGATGGGCGAAGTACAAATGATGAAGAAAGTTGGGATTTTATACAAGAGAAAACACGGCATTAATAACGTTCCAACCACCCTGGAAGGAGAACCACCAATCGGGAACTCTTCACGATTCCCGAAAATCCATCAAGAGGAGAAGTGTAATCATTGCAAAAGCACTCTCAACTCTTTGTATATCTGACGTAAGCTGCGCTTCGTTCCTTGGGAAGGCGCAAAGCATTAAAAGCGGTAGCAGACATGGGAATAAGTCAACCTCCCTCCAAGCAAGACTCGCCAGCAGAGGGAAAGCCTTGCTTTCCCCCTACTGACGAGGGCCAATTGATTGGGGTCGGCAGCCTGACAATAAATCGCCTGCCGGGCAGGCCCCAGAAGAACCCCTCTCAAGCTCAAAGGCCAGTCCCTGGCAAGAAGCCAAAACAGAAGAATAAACGCTAAGGATAGCAATCGACCGCCAGGCCAGCAAGCCACCACAGCCTGCTAGAGCCCAGCGATCACGGTTCAAAATCCGCCTGCCCTGGGGATGTCCCTGATTGACAGGGCCAAGACCCGCAAGGGCCCTCCCGTCATTTCGCCTAAGGTAATTAAGAATGGGTGGATGGGAAGCCGCCACTTGTCACCTCCTTATCCATCCATTCCCCTCCTACTTCTCTCTCTTGTGGGAAGGTATAAATACTCAACCCTTTCCCACAAGAGAGGGGTTGGATTTTTTCTCTCTAGACTCTCACTCCTAAAAACGCCACCTAGTTCCTCACGAGCTAGGTCCATCAAGGCATTTCACGGACTAACTTAGGCATCGGAGAGGGTTCCCTCGGACAACCTCCGGGGCCCTGTGCGTTCATTGTGCAGGGAGCAGGCCAACTCCGCCGGGAAGGTCCGATCAAAGGAGAGGGATAAAGGAAAGGTTGAAGGAAATCAGGCGATCTGTCACTTACCAACAATCCGATTACTCCACCCGGATCCAGAGCCGGGTTAATTGTTTCCGTGACCGGAACAGAATGATAACGATGTGTTTGGGGTCTAATAGGGGGTCTGAAGGTCGAGTCTAAGCTAAAATGTGATAAATGATAAGAAATAATTAATAAGGAAAAAGAGTTAAGGGGAGTCGGGGAGTCAAGAACGGGATACATAAATAAGGAAACAAAGGACCATGCACGATTGAATAAGTAGTGAGTCCCCTTTCGGTTTCTCCACTCTAACTAAAACCCATTTTCATGATGAAATATTCAAGTCTCTAACCGGAATTACCCAAACCCCGAGTTTCCCCATATTGATTCGGGTGAGTAAAGGTCAACCAAAGTGATCAAGTAAGGTCAACAAATACACAACAATTCCAAATTAAACTAATCAAGCCAAGTGCAATAATCCCAAGGGTCCTTAATCCATGATACCCAACTCCATCCTCTACTAACCCCTTAACGAAAGTCTACTCAATAACCATCATTAGGCTAACAAGAAAACTATGGGAAGACAATTCATGTTGATCAAGAGGAATGGAAAGTAATCTAACCACAATTTAGAGAAGAACACTACCAAGAACAACAACTAAGGAAGAAATAAATAACAAGGGAGGATAAACAAAGGAACACAATAAACTAGGGAGGAAAATAAAGAGACTAACTAAAGGAGAGAGTGAATAAGATGATACCAACAATAGAGAAGTTCATAAGGGAAGAAGATGAAGATGAGAATAATAAAAGAAGAAGCTTCAAGGCACCATACAAAAGTCTTGTCACATAAACCCTTGTAAAACCCCTTGATCTTCAATAAAAACCAAATCTTCAATAAAGTGATCGCCAAAATGAAGGATTAACAAAAATCAAAAGAGTAATCTTGATCTAATTAATTCTAGAATTCTTCTATGGAAACTACAAAGGATGAAGATCTAACTAAGGAGGCTACTAAACTATGAAGATGAAAACTAGACTAAGCATAAGGATGGTGATAATAGGTAAGTGAGAAATGGAAATCTAGGGTTAACTATATATACAAAGTCCTTAATGGATCGCTTAGACTAAAGCCCAAATCCAATCTTGCTTCATTAGTGAGACTTTTGCCCTATGAATCTTCATATGACGAAACTTCACCCTGCGAACAATGCCACTCATGAGCTAATACCACCGGGTGAAACTTCACCCGGTGGTTTTACCCGATGAAATTCTTCTCCCGATTATGCATTTTGGCGCTCTTTTACCGTCGGGGGAAACTTCACCCGATGGGTGAAAGTTTTGCCCAGTCATTTCGCTCGATGGTGAATGTTTCCTGAAAATCTTCGGGGAGGTAGAAATGTTGTTGGGCGAAACTTCGCTTGGTGGTATCTCATCGGGTGAAACTTCACCCGGTGGATTTCTGACCTCTTTTCCGGTCTCTTTCTTTGCCGTTCGTTTGGATTGCTTGAACTTTTAGTTTCGTGCATTGCTCTTCTGACGGTATTCCCCTCTCTCGTGCTCGTAGAAGCTCGGACACATCTTTGGTTACGAATCCAATCAAAATAAATAGAAAAACTACCAAAAACACGTGAAATGCAAAAGAGAGACACTAATGCAAGAAAGACTAAGAATAAGGCGATAATCGCACTCTAGTCTCGCAAAATGGAGGAAAACGGGTTTAAATGGGAGGAAAAATGGTCCAAATTTGACACACATCATCCACTCATACGCTTCCGCTTCTGGGAGGTTGTCTTCACAGGAGTTCTTTCATTCGCACGGGTCAACAACAGCGATTCCTTGTACTTCCCGAAAGTTGATACGCTCTTTAAAACAGCGTCCCTGGCCTTGTTCACGTCGCTCAAAATAAGGGTCGCCGTGATCTCCGCCCTGCACAGATTCATGGCCGCCATTGTCCCCAAAGAGCATTGAAATGGGAACCCGGCGTACAACATCATGTGCATCATCAAGTACACTCCACAATCATTGGCGAAGTAACCTACCCCCTGCCAAAATAAGGGAACGTTCACAATCCTAAACGCACGGACTTTCTCACCCTTCCTCACCCCTCGTTGTACCATGTACTCTCCCATTTTATCAGCCTAAAAACAAATCGAACCAGGATAAGTTGTTGAATACAATCGCTGTCATAAAATTGAATACAGTCCCATGTCACGTAAAAGAGTCTTCCCGCTATTCGAGCAATGCCACAATAAGGCAACGTAGCAAAATCGTTATCGTACAACCTGTTGTCGAGATACTCTACTTGTTCCAATTGGAAGTTTATGCAGGCGCAACTGTAGTGGTCCTCGTCCCTGGATGAAACTGGGACGAACACCTGCAGCCAATGCGTCAGAAAATTATGTTGATAACCACTATTAACGAACATTATGTGCAGAGTAATTCCATGTCTGAGTCCAAAGCAAATTCGGAGAAATTGTTTCGCCTCCACTCGTACTACACGTAGAATATCTGTTTGTCCAGATTCAGGCCCTCGTCTTTTTTGTTTTCCACAATTCCAGCATGGGCTTCTTCTCACATGCACCAATGTTAATACATGTAGTTAGTGATTATACACCTTAAAGTGGCTGACTTTACATCACAAAGTGCGTGACTATACAGCTTATAGTGTGTGATTATGCACCTTAAATTCTGTGACTGTACATCACAAAGTGTGTGACTATACATCCGGTATTGTGTGACTATACAACTTATAGAGTGTGATTATGCACCCTAAAGTGTGTGACTGTACATCACAAAGTGTGTGACTATATATCCATTTGTGTGTGACTATACAGCTTATAGTGTGCGATTATGCACATTAATGTGTGTGACTATACATCCGTTTATGTGTGACTATACAACTTATAGTGTGTGATTATGCACCTTAAATTGTGTGACTGTACAACAAAGTGTGTGACTTTTTTAAAAAAACATTTGGAGCTGAAGACTTTGGAGGGTGAAGTACCGTACGTCCAAGAGAGAAGAAACATCTACTGGTTACTCTTGTCGTGGATTTCTCGTACATCAGCTGTTTCAGTAGCCTACAACAGCAGTCAACGACGTTATTTGTCACCTGCAGGCCTGACTCGAGCGTCTGCACGTCGTCCCTCGGTGTACAGTCGTACTCTGTGTACTCGAACAATACTTTGTTGTAGATCAAACAAAGTCTCAATGAACACATGTATATAAAACGACATGAACAACACAATTACTACGTACCCTGCCGGATGGTAAGTTGATCGGTCGAAGACGTAGTCTATCACATCCTTCCGCACGCTGAGGATATCCTAGAAGATAACTATATTGGATCGAGATACCACAAGTTGCCCCCTTATCGTAGACCCACAGTCCAATGAACACCCCAAATTTTCTGGCACGTTACCCATGCACTCAAATGCCACGTCGAAGTGGAAAAGGTACGGATGATGTACACCTGCAGCAGTGTGTGATGTTTGTTCCTCACTCGTGACTATGTGCGCGTTGGCTTCCGCAATCTCGTATGCTCGCTGAGCATCCTCCCTGACGACATCCGCTGTTGCGGGTGTAACGTTCACAGCATCCGCTACATCCCAACCCGCGTTGTGCAGCGCCACCTCAAGGCTCGCACTTACTTCACTGACCGCATTAGTTGTCGTCGGGTCTACGGTTGTGGTCTTACCGAGCAGAGACAGTACTACCTTCTAGGCCCCCTGGGCCGACGTCCCATCATTGTGAACGATGGCTGGCAAGACAGATTACCTAGCCAGCTCGTCCACAGTCGTGCGTGTGACCGCGGTCGCCCACCCCGCTTGCCGTAGAGCTACCACTACGGTCGGGCTCATACCAACTGATGTCTTCACCTTGCAGCCTGCGTCGAGTTCTTCAGTATTTGGCAGAGTATCTTCGATGTGCGGCTCGTCCGCAACAGGCTCGGGCGTACCATCGGCAGCCTCCTCGTAATCGTCCTCGGGATCCTCTCCCTCGCAGAAACCTGGTGACACGAAGCCACCTTCAAAACTACCCTCATCCTCGTACCCTCCTATACTCTCAGCACGAGGTTTCCCACTAAGACCCTCGCCCCTTAGACCGAGGTCAGCATTCTCAATTTTGTCATCCAAGTAACCAGCATCACGTAAGTCTTCCACAATCGTGCGTACCTACTTGAAGACACCAGAATTGCGTTGTCCCTCATCCTCAATGACGAAGGCGTTCTGGGTAGTCTGCCTCATCGACCGGTTGACCAACAAAACAACTTCGTCGACATTCCTAAGGACAGCTGGATTCTCCCAGAATTGTTGAGAGGACGAGTTTTGACTTGGAACTGCCAGGTTCCTCGTCGCTATTTCCTTTATAGTTGAGGAAACCTTATCACAGCACTTGCAAAAGGCAAGCGCACTCCTCCGGAACTTCAAGAAAAACTCATGGTCGGCCTATAAGTCAGCCAAAGTCAAATCATCAGTTCAGTTAGACAACGACTGTAAAGTTGCGTGATCCAGGAACATAATTACTGTGACTATACAACACACTGAGTGTGACTATAGATCTTCAAGTATCTGACTATACAGTTCAATGGTTGTACAAGCCGCGTGATTGTACAAGACAATCAGTGTGACTATAAATCATACTGAGTGTGACTATACATCTTCAAGTGTGTGACTATACAACATAATGATTGTACAAGCCGCGTGATTCTACAACATAATGAGTGTGACTAAGCATCTTCAAGTGTGTGACTATACAAAATAGTGAATGTACTAAATGGGTGTGACTATACAACTGAAAGTGTGTGATCCTACTACATAATGAGTGTGATCCTACAACATAATGACCGTGACTATTCAACTTCAACTATGTGACACTGGTATACAGTCACACTAAATGGTTTATAAACACAGGTGCGCAGTAAATTATGTAATGTTGCAGTTGATTTAGTTGTAGTCAAGCAAACAATTGAAAACAGTCACCCTCAATTGATGGTATAAAGAGTCGCTGCGAGATAACTTACGTCCACGGCTCTGGCCTTCAGTTGATCGTCATTCTCGATCCCCGACGTTAGAGGGACCACTTCACGTGTAATAGTACCCGTACACGCTATTCTATCGAGACTAGAACGATGTCTGTCAGAGTGCAGAGTTATAGCGTGCAAACCCCCGTCACCCGTCCCCTCACATTTACGTGGGTACAATACCATGGAGCACAACCGATTCCCCAGTGACCCCATCTGCAGTTCCCTATCCAGACGCTCGTTTATCCTCCGCGCATCCCAATGCCCGATCAACGAAAGGTCGTACTTGAAAGACTCGCTACGGAAATCATAGCGTTGAAAGTAGGCAATCATCAAAACTGGGATGCCCCCCAGAAATAATTAGGTTGTTTAATGAAGTCACGCGTCTCCTTACCCGCCCGCACCAGCTCTTGCAACACTAAAGCGCACCAGTCTTGTTGTCGATTTAATCCCACGTCCTCCACCACGTTCTGTAGGTTGAGGCCGAGTGAGTTGTTTGTAGTAGGCGTGAGGAACGACGACAATGCGAACAAGACGAACCTACGTACAAAGTCGTCGTCCGCGGTATCGGTTTCCAGTAACTTTCTGTACAAGCACCCTAAACCAATTGGTCCGTCTGCTTTCACCACGCCAAATTGCTCCCTCCAACAATTCTTTAACCTGATCACGTGAGGCGAATTTGCCCCTTTTTGGTTCTTCGTTGGGATTACGCTCACAGGCCGAGGTCCACAAGGTATTTGGAAGCAATCGTGCACATCGTACTTTGACACCATGAATGCCTCCCGGCGTGAGGCGCGAAAAACATGCATGGCACCCGTCAGAGAACGCATGAAGAAACATAAACGTGTGGTCTAGGGGGAACGAATCGAACCTCAACTCCAACAGCCCACTGAACCTCACATCACGTACTCTTTCTTTTTGCTCAACCATCAATTTCGAAATAACCGTGTACAACCACCTAGGCCTACAATGAACATCCGGTGGACCTCCCTGTTTACAGGTGACCACCGACCTCTTTTTCACTACTGGTTGATCTTGTGGTTGCTCTCTTTTCCTCTTACCCCCAGACTTTCGAGCGGTTGTATCCGGTACGCGCACAACAATGTCTTGTCCAGTGACGTGGTCGGCCGCTGTATCAAACATGACCTTCTTCTTCCCACTGCCCTTCTCAAAAAAATTTGTCTTCCCCACATCCATCTCGTCAACGATGTGGTCGCCCGCTATATCTTTCACGACCTTCTTCTTCCCACTGCCTTTCTTACCGAAAAACTTTCTTCCCCACACCCTTCTTGCCAACGACGTGGTCGCCCGGTGTATCAAACACGACCTTCTTCTTTTCACTCTTCTTCTCGCCAACGATGTGGTCGGGTGCTGTCTCTTCCACGACTTTCTATTTACCGCCCTTCTTACCAACAATTTTCTTCCCACCAGCCATGTAACACCTGCTATTTTCCTAGCGCTTTTATCTTTTTCGTTATGACTTCGTCATAACTCTATCACATTTCGGCTTTCTGTTTCATCATTTTTCCAAGCTTTATTTTTATTTTTGAGTCAATAATATTTATTTTTATTTTAAAAGATTTTAATTCTTTTAAACCTATTTATTTGGTTTTCATCGTAAACTATTTATTTTTTCGCAAGGAATTCTATTTCTCTACGAACTAGCGTTTTAAGCTTGGAATTGAGTTAGTTATTTTTCCTAAATATATCAAAACACGTTTATATAATATTTCTAACTAAGAAATATTTTATTTAAGAAGATTTGACCTTTAATGATTTTATTACGAAGTTTCGTAAATAATTATTTTCAAACGCGCGGTTTATTCGAATTGCTTTGAAATACCTTTAATAATTTTACGATTCTTTTTTTTATCAACTTACAATTATTTTGGAACCTTCCCCTACATGTTGGACCGTGACAACCCTTGTCACACCCCTTACTACACATTTTTAGTACACATTTCATTTTATGATGTTTAAGCCTTAGATATTTTATTTTTCTCACCCATTTATTTTGGCCTTAAACACAAACCCTTCACACTCCATTCCTCTCTCATTTTGGTTGGTTTGTGCATGCATTATGACCTAGTTTTCATCAAAATTTACTTATCATTTATGCTTTAGAAAACCATCCACTTTCTTATCATTCATTTTACAAAAAATTAAGCAACATTTCCTCCCTTCTGCTCTCTTGACTGAGATTTTCCAGCAGCTTTCTAGCCAAATTTTGTCTCAAATCGAGTCTTGATCGTCTCATTTTCATCTCCAAATTAATCGTCTTTCCTTTCCCTTGGTTAAGGTAATAATCGATGTTGTTTCGATTGTTTTTTTTTAAAAGGTAGGTATATTAGTATAAAATAACAAGAATCATGTACAAGGTGTTAAGATTCTAGTTACATATGCTGTGTCCATCATGTTCATTTTGCCCTTAGGCATGTTAAAAAAAACAATTGCATTTCCTTGATGATAACATTACTGATCGTCAATGGTCTTATTATGGTACTTTCAATGCGACTCTTGTTCCTTTGTTGCCATACGTGATAAATTACGGTGTTTATAGCACTATTTATGATTGCCCTCTTCAGCTTTGATCCCCTCAAATTTAGTCTCCAATGGTTTGGAATCGAGGCCCTCATACTCCCACCTATCCAATCTCCAATCCGTTGGAGAATCATCGGACTATACTGGCAAGAACAGAACAAATGTTCCATTGTTTTGCTTTGAGCATCACAAATGCAGCATCGGTCATCCCACATTATATTCAACTTGCTCAATTGAGCTTTGGTATTCATCGCCCCATGTTGTTGCATCCAAACTATAATTAGATGCTTCGGTTGAGTCCATTTACTCCAAACTAAGCGGTGCCATTCAACTTTGGGTTTCTTGGTTCGACACTATTCATACCCCTTGGCAATCGTGTACGGGATAGTATCATTCCACTCATCCTCGAACCCTTCACGAAACTTGGCCTTCATCTTGCAGATTTTCCTCCATCCCCAACTATTATTTATCGTTGGAGTGTACTTCATCCAATTCGTTGCTTGTAAGTAAACCAAATGAACCCATTTCACCCATAATTTAGAAGGGTGTTTGAGTACCCACCAACTCAGTTTCCCAAACGCAGCTTTATTCCATTGACTACTCTGTCTTAAGTTTAGACCCCCTTCATTATATGGAACTCATATTTTGTCCCACGCAATAAGCGGAGCTCGAGTAAAGTCGTCCCTCCTTCCCATAGAAACGTCCGGCAGATATTATCTATCTGCTTGATGACGCCCGAAGGAAGAACGAAAATGCTCGCCCAGTACGTATGAAGCGTACTTAGGACAGACTTAACCAAGGCAAGGCGACCCGCATATGACAGCTTCCTAGCACCTAACTTCCTTATCAGGGGCTGGCAGTCTGTTATTATCAATCTCGAGCTCTTAATAGGGATGCCTAAATACCTGAAAGGTAATCGTCCTTCTGCACAACCCGATACCGCAAGGATGTCCTGTTTTATATTAGTTTTAACCCCATTGAAATACATGTTTGATTTGGCCCTACTAAGAGTCAGTCCTGAAGCAACAGAGAATGTGGCGAAAGTATGAAGTAGGACCGTCATGGACTTCAAATCCCCTTTACTAAAGAGTAGAAGGTCATCAGCGAACATAAGGCTGGACAACTTCAAATTCTGACACATTGGGTGAAATCTAAACTCCTTAGTAGCAGTGGTATGTCGCAATAGTCTCGTTAGGTACTCCATACATATTGTAAACAACAATGGGGAAAGGGGATCCCCCTGGCGTAAGCCTCGTTTCCCATGAAAGAACCCAAACGAGTCGCCATTTAAATTCAGAGAGAAAGTAGCTTATGTAACGCAATAATTAGATTACGAAACGCCACTGGAAATCGCAAGTGCTCCATCATTTGTTGAAGAAAATCTCACTCGATTGTGTTATAAGCCTTTTGCATATCCATCTTTATCATGCATCAAGGAGAGACCGTCTTCCTAGAGTATAATCGAACCAAGTCTTGGCATATAAGAATGTTCTCCACCATACTTCTGCCTTTAATAAAGCCACCTTGGACTGGCGAAATAATATCAGGTAAGACTTTTGCCAATCTTCGACATAGCAATTTTGATATGCACTTATAGACCGAATTGCAGCACGCTATCGGCCTAAATTGCATAACATTTTTAGGGCGGTCAATCTTAGGTATAAGTGTGATAGAAGTTGTATTGACTCGTTTAAGGAGCTTCCTTGTCGCGAAGAAACCCTTAATAGCGTCTTCCCCCACAATCTCTCATGAATCTTTGAAGAATTTGCTAGAGTATCCATCCGGCCCAGGAGACTTATCATTTGGAATACTGAACATAACCTCTTTAATTTCCTCACTTGTGACTGGCATCATCAGGCTTGCCTGTTGATCAGGCTAACAGACAGGTCCTAGTTCAACAATGTTACGTTGAACTGGTACTGTCGTTTTCCCCTTCCCAAGAAGTGACTCATAGTATCTCAAGAACGCATCTTGTATCTCCTCGGGGGAAGTATGCAACTTTCTAGAGTTGTCTTCAATCTGGACAACTTCATTCCTGACTCTACGGGCTTTCAAAGACCCATGGAAATAGGCCGAGTTACAGTCCCCCTCTTTCAACCACTGATTTTTTTTATTTTTGGTGAAGATAACTTCGTCGGGCCTCATCCAATTCCTTGCACTCTTTCGCAGCTGTGAATTCTTCCTGTCGACTGGTCATATCTTCAAGATTACATTGTATTCGTTTCTGCAGTTCAATTAGCCTGACCTGTGCTGTATCCGCCTTGCGTTAAATGTCCTGGAATCGAGAATTATTCAGCTCTTTAAGCGGATACTTAAGTCTGCATAGCTTTGTCACCAATCTAAGCATCTTGGTGCCCTAAATAAGCTGATTCCAGGAGTTCTTAACCAATTCGCCAAAATTTGGAGCTTGACTCCACATATTGTAGTACTTGAACCCCCTCTTGCCTCTATGTTGCGTCATCTTATTAGCGATCATACATGGATTGTGATCAAATAATCCTTCAGGCATGAAGTTCACTCGATACTTCTCAAACCTATCAAACCATTCTTGGTTAGCCATCACTCTATCTAATCTACTGTAAACCCTTTCCTCAGGAGGTTGTTTGTTGGACCAAGTAAAGTACGCCCCGTCAGCAGGACAATCCATCATCGCGAAATGATCAATGCACTTCTGGAAAGGGCTCGCTGAATATTAAAACGTCCCCTAGACGTTCATCCGGGGATAGGACACGGTTGAAATCACCTCCAATCCACCAAGCATTATTGACATTCAACTCCTGTAAATCTTTCCACAGGGTTTCACGCTCCTCTATTCTGTTGAAGGCATAGACAAAAGTCGCTTCAAAGCTTCTTCCACTATTAATCTTCACCACTGCACAATGTATCATCTGAGACGTATATTTCTGTACTTGGACATCACATTGCTTAAGATCCTAGAGCACCCACACTCGCCCTCCCGGATGAGTATGATTGTTGGTAGTGATACACCACTTATTAAACCTATTACTTATTACCTTACCTTGATTACAAGGCTTTATTTTCATCTCCAATAAACCAAAACGTCCTACATTATGAGTATCTAGCATCTTAATTATCTCCTCCTGTTTATTCCCCCTATTCATCCCCCGTACATTCCGGAATCCAAAATTCATAACAATGGAGTTGAAATAGGTTTACCTACTGTACCCGACCCAGCAGAAGGTCGTCCAGTTAATTTTTCCAGAAAGGTCGGACTTCTCGCCTTAGAACCATCATTGGCATCTGACGCAATTCCTTGGCCTTGATCATGTTCCCCTGGATCTTTTGCTGGAGACTGGCTTATCTGTTCCCCTGTAGGTTGTTGTGGGTCCTAGTTACCCTTTGTAACACAGGTTGGTTCACATAGTTAATGATGCGCGCAGGTGGTTCAATAACCTGCTGCTTCTGCACCGGCTTACTTGGTTCCTGAGGTTTTCGAACTTGTCGCCATGTCTTTGCAACTACTGGTTTGGTTCTCAACTGAGCCTTACATTCTGCTTTTTCGTGTCCCAAGTCTCTTACATCCTTAGCACAGAACTGGTTTCCAATCATACTCTAATTGAATGTTTATCACTACACCATTCTCGTCAATGAAACTTAAGCTATTGGGAAACTCCTGTCCAGCTACAACTTCAATAAGGACCCTTGCATATCCCAGTCTCAAACGTTGCGCAGTCGCCTCGTCAACCTTCATAAATTTCCCAACAATTGAAGCTAGTTTGGGAAGGCTCGCCCCCCAAAATTTTAAAGGTAACTTGTGAAGCCGAACCCAAATTGGCATAACCTTCACATCTTCCTTTTCCAGATCAATATCGGGTGTCCAACCTTTCAACACCAAAGGTTTGTTATCAAACATATAAGCACCTGCATTCAGAACAGTATTCCTTGTTGCAATTGTTTTGAAACGCACCAGGAATACCCCGTTGGGCATGAATGAGATTTTATCAATATCATGGTGCTTCCATATTCTTCGTAAGAACCCGTCTAAAACTTGCCATGGAGGATTAGTTCCTACCACAAAGCCATAAACTGCATATTCCCAGAATTGAATCTCATCTTGGACGTCTTTGATCGTCAACTGTAACTATTCCTTACGTGTTCATGATATTTCCATACTCTTCTTATTTTTCATTATGCTCCATGGTCCGTCACTCAAATCATCTAGTTCAGTGTTGTCTCCATCTTGCAAGGACTCCCCCTCATGCCTCTGTATCGGATTTGACTCCTCGCCTAGGGCATATGGGGGGATCCCCACGATTGCCAGCATAGTTTTCTCTCGCAATGGAGCATCCACATTTGGTTTACGTAGCCTCTCGAAATCATCCTCAGTCTCATTCTCCGTCTCCTTACTTTGTTTCTTTTTGCGCCTTGTAATATTGCTAAGTGCCGGAGATGTTTTCGATCGTTATTTGCCTTGATTTTCTTAATTTTCTCATGGTATTTTTCTACCATGCTTTTCGTGTGTTGAAGGATTTTTGAATGATCCCAAAACCGACGAATTTATAATCGACTCGAATTTGGATTAGAGGTAAAGTCGATGTTACTCGGTATTGCATGATTTTATTTGTGTAATTGCCTGTATATTTTTTTTATATTTTAATTTTGACAATATATGTATGTCATATAATCTTGAAAATTTTTAAAAGTTGAAAATATGCATGTTTCGGTATTTTTATCGGTTTTACGAGATTAACGATTAAATTGTTATATTAATTTGTAAAATTGTAATATTCTGCTTAAACATGTAATATATGAATATATTCTGTAAAATGAAGTTTTTGATGATTTTGATAATTTGGTATTTTTATGGTATTTTGGATATCGATTACTGAATTATTACCGTTTTCGGACAAAAGCGATTAAAAGACGATTTTTAGTTCTTATACTTAAACATTTTGTTTTAGTCTGAAATTTGGCGTGGATAACCTTTTTGATGAAAAAGAATTTTTTGAATTATTTCATAATTTTTCAAAATTGTTAAGTGGGTGAATTAATTAATCACTTTAAATCGTCGTTTATCGTTAAAACCGTGTTTGTCATTTTAATTCCCAATTTCTGATTTTTGTTTTGATTCTGAAAAAAAATGCTTCTGATAGTTTCTTGATAAAAATGTATTTTTATGATTTTTATTATTTTAATAAAATATTAGGAACGACAAGTTTATTAAGAGAATCGTTAATTGGGGAAACGAGTTTTAAAAGACGGTTTTAAATGAATTTTTAAATCTGGAATTTTGGAAGTCTGGAAAAGTTAGTAGTTTCTGGAAAATCATGATTTTTGAGTTTAATAATAATTTTTGGATATTAATACTTAAATCATTTTGTAATTACTATTTTTTATTAATCGTTATTGTCGAGATTAAACGATTAACGAGAAAACCCTTTAAAAACCGAGTTAACGATTCTGGAAAAATTATTTTTCTAGACAGAATGTCCAAAAATGCATTTTAGCTATTTTACGTAATTTTTGACTATTTATCGAAGTCTTTAATTAATAGTATTGATGTTTGGACAAAATTATGATTTATCGTTAAAATGCTCCGTTCCACCTAAATGAATTGTTTTTCCAGCAATTTTGAAATACTTAAATCTAAAACTTTAAGAGTTAAATCACCCCTTATCATATTCTAAATTTTTTAATGGTTTAATTAAATAAAAGACGTTAAAAGATTTATTTTTACATTTGCCGTAAAATCTTATTTATGTTCATACTGTTAAAACTAATAATAATTAGAGAATTTTAGTTTTATAAATTTTGAAAATATCCTGATTAGTAGTATTAAAATGTTTAAGTCATTTTTAATCATTTTATAAACACTCGTATGATATTTCAATAATTTCATAAACCCAAATGTTCACTTTAACAATTAATATCGTTAAGGCCGAAAGTATTAGTTTTAAAAATCTATATCGTTTACTAAAATTTTTTGTATTAGTATGAACTAACATTTTTGATATTTTGACATGATGCTATTTTTTGTGAAGTTTCTAAAAATAGAAAGTTTCCTCTTTTTGGAAAGTGACCATTTTTCCTTTTTGTTCTCTTATTATTATATTGATTATATCTTTTGTATATCGACAATGGCTTTGTTTTGGAGTTATGGAATAAGGACAAGTGTGGGTTTAGAGTAATATAGTCTGGGATGTACGTTTTTGCCATCAACTGTAAGGTTGTGTGTCTTTATGGGGCACATTGGTTGTTGAACTAAGCATGGTTTGTGTTCAGGAGAGTGTGCATTGTGCCCTTAAGCTAGATATCGCATCGTTTTAGTCGCCGTCAGTTGAACTGGATACATTTGGTGTCCAGGAGAGGTGTATACTACTTAAATCAGGACCTCGCTGCACGCAGTCCTGTTATAGTTGAGTCGCCTAGTTAGAGACTGGAGTCTGTTATGAGTTAAGTTTACAGTTCTCGAAGCTAGTTTCCAGTATTATCCTAGTGAAAGTCTAGATTCTACACTAACCCTATCCATAACGTCATTTTGAATATTTTTATTATTATCGATATAATTTGGTTTGCAGGTTGGCAAATGTTGTATGCTTTCTCCGGAAAACTCGTTTTTATAGTCTTGTTTCGATACGTGAAGTTTTTCACTGAAAGCTTATTTTCATTATAATGTTTTACTGTTTTCCGTTTTTACTATTTTTCTATAGTAGTAATTACAGTTTTAAAATCATGTTATATGGCTGGGAGAACGTTGACGTTGCTCCCCACTGATTGTGGCTGTTATGTTTTTAACATGGAAGGTATACGTGTTTCCCTTCGGGTGGGCTAGCAAACAGTTACGAATCCTGCTTCGCTAATTAGTAATCTGAACTATGGATTGTTATAACCCTTTTTAATGGATTTTATTTCATTTTTAGTCTGTAGCCATTTTTATTTTATGGCTTATGTATTGACTTACCATTTTTATTTAATCAAGACATAGTTACAGTGTGTTATAATCCCTATCTACAGTGTTTCCGCCACTGTAGTTACAGTGCGTTAGAATTTTTAGGGGATTACAAGTCATTTTGCTGCAATAACGACATGCATGATGAGTGTGACTGTACAACTGAGTATACGACTCAAATGAGTGTACAACATAAAGCGTGACTATACAATTTCAACTGTGTGATTCTACAACAAAAAGATTATGACTATATAACTTCAACTGTATGATTCGACAACATAACGATTGTGACTATACAACCTCAACCGTGTGACTCTACAACATAACGAGTGCGACTATACAGCTTCAACTGTGTGACTATACAACCTAATCTGTGTGACTATACAACTTCAACCGTGTGACTATACAACCTAATCTGTGTGACTATACAATGTCAATCATGTGACTATATAACATAATCTGTATGACTATACAACTACAATATCACCTGTGACTACAGCAAGAATGAGTGCGACTCTACAACATAATGATTGTGACTATACAATGTCACTAGTGTGACTATACAACTAAAACCACATAGTTAATCATACAATGGAAAATAAAAGTCATATAGTTAATTATACTTCGGTCATCATTAGCAAAGTCACATGCATAATTAGAAAGATGATTATGGGAACTTGAACATGAAAAAATCAGATGACTGTACACACTCATCGGCCTAAAAAAATAACATTACATGAACTTCAACAAATAAATATTGGGTCATTACATCATTAATTTTTGGGTTAGAGAGAGATTCAGATTACATCTGCTAAAACAAAGAAATAAAAACTTTACACATGATTATATCCAGTACAAAAGGTTAGAGAGGGATTCAAATAATTTAGGGTTTAACCACTAAAACAACGATGGAAGTTTATGCATGAACATACCTTCGTATGATGATCGGAGTTACTATGGAGTATGTTGTGTATAGAAACAGAGTATGATCGGAGTTGTTGCCGGAGTATGTAATCCCCTAGAAATTCTAACGCGATACAGTGGCGGAAACACTGTAGAGTCGGGATTATAACACGCTGTAACTATGTTTTTATAAAAATATAAATAGTAAAGTCAAACATTAGGCCCTAAATAAAATGACCAAAAGTAAATAAATCCACAAAGGGGTTTAACAATCCACAAAACATAATTATTAAAATTAATCGAGCAAGGATCATGACTGCCCCCTAGCCCACACCCGGAAACATGCATACCTGTCATGTTAAAAACATAACAGCCACAATCAATGAGGAGCAACGTCAACGTTCTCCCAGCCGTATAACAGGATTTCAAAACAGTAATTACTATAGGAAAAATAGTCAAAATGGAAAACAGTAAAACAACATATTAAAATAAGCTTTCAGCGTGAAATGAAATAATTAAATGGGTTTCCGAAGAAACATAAAAATATTTGCCAACCTGCAAACCAATTTATATCGATAACAATAAAAATATTCAAAATGGCGTTATGGATAGGATTAATGTAGAATCTAGACTTTCACTAGGATAATACTAGAAACTAGCTTCGAGAACTGTAGACTTAACTCATAACAGAATCCAGTCTCTAACTAGGCAACTCAACTATAACAGGACTGCGTGCAGCGAGGTCCTGGTTTAAGTAGTGCATACCCCTCCTAGAAACCAAATATGTCTAGTTCAGCTGACGGCGACTAACACGATGCGATATCTAGCTTAAGGTCAAAACATACACTCTCTTGGGCGAAACTACGCCCAGTTCAACGACCAAATGTGTCCCAAATAGACAACGACCATGAGAAAACTAATAAAAATCAAGGTAAACATTGATCGAAAACGACGTCGATTAATACCTTAACGAAGGGAACGGAAAGAGGATTATTATGACGATAAAAATGATGCGATTGGGACTCGAAATGGAGCAAAAATCTGCCTAAGAGAGTGGAGGGAGTACACGGCCAAAAGCAAGAAAGAAAGAAATGTTGAATATTTTTTTTATGACAAGAATGAATGAGGAGGATGGAAGGTCTTTGTGTGCATAAATGAGAATAAATATGTTGATAAAAACAAGGCTCACTTCAACATGAAATGACCGGCCAACTTGAAGGAGGAGGAGTATGAAGAGTTTTGACAATAATGCAAGGAATAAATGGAAGAAAATAATCATATGTTTACGGTTTAACGTGATAAAATGAAACGTATTAATAATACATAGTAAAATTTGTGACCAAAAGCTTAGTCGGTCCAAAAAGTGAGGAAATGACCTCAAATAATTTATAAGTTGATAAAAAGTATAATCATAAAATAGTTAAAGGCATTTCACAGTAATTCGAGTAAACCTCGCGTAAGAAAATAATTATTCGCGAAGCTTCGTAATAAAATCATTAACAACTAAATTTTTGTAAATAAAAATATTTACTAGTTGAAAATATTATAGAAACGTACTCAAACATTTTTAGGAAAAGGAATAACTTAAATCCAAGTTTAAAAACGTCAATTCGAAGAGAAATAGAATTCCTTGCGGAAAATTAATTAGTTTACGAAGAAACCAAATAAATGGATTTAAAAAGAATTTAAATCTTTAAAATAAAAAATAAAAATCATTAAACACAAAAATTAAAATTAGAACTTAGTAAAATGATTGAATATGAGGCCAAAAATTGACAGAGTTAAGACGGAGTCCTAACGGAAAGAATAAAAATGCTTAGGAAAAATAGCGGGTGTTACAATCCTCCCCACTAAAAGAAAGTTTCGTCCTCGAAACTAAGAATAAGCAGATAGGAAATCGAGGTTTACCTTACTCGAAGAGATGAGGATGCTTAGCTCGCATCTAAGACTCGGTTTCCCACGTTTCTTCCTCAAACCGATTACAGCGCCACAAAACTTTTTCCAGAGGTACAACCTTGTTCCTTAAACGCTTCTCACGGCGATCAGTAATCTTTACCGGTCTTTCTTCATAAGTCAAATCTGGTTCGAGATCCACAATCTCGGGCTCCAACACGTGCTCGGGATCACTAACATATTTTCTTAACTGAGAAACATGAAAAACATCGTGAACCTTACCCATAGATGCAGGCAATTCCAGTTTATAAGCAACGTCGCCCACTCTCTCGATCACAGGGTACGGGCCAACGAACTTAGGGCTGAGCTTGCCCTTAATCCCAAACCGTTTCACCCCTTTCATAGGTGATACCTTCAGGAACACAAGATCACCAACCGAAAACTCCAAAGGTCGGCGACGAACATCAGCATACGACTTCTGTCGATCCTGGGCAGACTTCACCCTAGATCGGACCACATTCACCACATCAATAGTCTGAGCCAATAAATCCGGGCCCAAAATCTTCACTTCACCAGAAACATCCCAACCGACGGGACTACGGAACTTTCGACCATAAAGTGCCTCAAACGGAGACATCTTAATAGAAGCGTGGTAGCTGTTGTTATAGGAAAACTCTACCAACGGAAGATGTCGGATCCAATTCTCTTGGAAATCCAAAGCACAAGCTCGCAACATATCCTCCAAAGTTTGGATCGTTCTCTCGGACTGTCCATCCGTAGCAGCGTGGAAAGCGGTACTCATCAATAACTTGCTTCCCAAAGAATCTTGCAAAGCTGATAAGTGTAGTTTGTAGTGCCTAATTTGTTGTGTTTTGGTACCGTTTTCCTTGTGGAATCGCTCCTTGGGAGCGGTTTATGGGCTACTTATGCTTCTTCTAGTTCGTTTTAGGTTCCCGAGACCATCATGAAAAATTGGAACGATTTCGACTCGTTTCATACACTTTTGGAGCCAACTAAGAGAAGGAACGATCACTCGATGCCTTGGATTCGATCCCGAGACCTTGGGACCCGATCTCGAGCCCCGAGAATCAATGAGAAGCCCATGAGAGTCAAGAAGGAACCTTAAAGATCATATTGGAGGCCTACAAGACCCGTCCCGGTCGGGAAGGACCTCATCCCGTCCGGGATGGGGTGCACAAAAGCAACTGGGTCTGTTTTGGGTCCGTCCCGGTCGGGACCATGCCGTCCCGGTCGGGATCACTTCGTCCCGGTCAGAATGACCCTGCTGTAGCCCGTGTTTGATTCTTTTCTTCTCCTTCACTCTTGTAACCTTATAAATACTCCTCCCTTGTATTGTCTAAACAACTTACATTACCCTAGACTCTCTTAGGCCTCTCTACAACATTCAAACCCTAGATTTAGTGTTCCTCTCATTAGTTTAATCTTCCTTTAATCTTTAGTTAATCTTTGTTTAATCTAGTAATTAGTCTTGTATTAAGGAGATTCTTGAAGAATCTTCCAAGCTTGACAACCTTGGAGATTTGTTTCGGTTTCTTATTAATTCAAGTTCTCATCTTTTTAGCTCCTTGTTAGTTGGTATAATCCCTTTTCTCTTAATCTTTGTTAATCTCTCAAGTTTTAATCTTTACATATTGTTCATTGTTCTTGTTTGTTCATGATGAATGTTTTGATTATTATGTTGATTTCTCTTATCATTGTTATAGTTAGTGTCATTATGAGTGAGTAGACTCTTTGTGGGGTTAGTAGGGGGATTAAGTGTGGATTATGGGTGATTAGGGTTTGATTGTGTGTAAAGGTGATTCCTTTGTTGCTAGTCACTTATTGGGCACACTATATGTTTGTTGTATTGCTTGTGTGGGTAGTAGTGGCCAATGCTGCTCATACTTGTTCTTATCTTCTCATAGTGTATTCGATTTGTGGTTGAATGTTTGTGTTTTGAGTAGTATCTAGCATGAATGTTCGGGTCTAGTCTTAGACACGAGAGTGCGGACTTTGGCTTTGGCGCGAGAGCGCAAACCGACCTTAGTAACTAAGTGGCATCTACACCCTTGATTACCTAATCATCCTACTACACTTATGAACCCGACCTAACCCCACTCCTTCCCATATTTGATTTCTCTATCTCTTTAGTCGATCATTTTCTCTAGTTTATTTGTTTAGTTAATCTTAGTCGTTTCTATTAGTTCATATTATTTCTAGCTCATTGTTAGTCCATTTTCATACCTCTCAACCATCATAGTTTGTCAATTATCGTCTTCTTTGTGTTTGTTTGTGTGACTTAGCCTTGTTTGTAGGTGAACCTAGTCTAGGCACCCATAACCGTCTCCGTGGACACAACCCGACTTACCCTAGCTACCGTTAGGATTAGTTGGTTATATATTGATCGGTGGGGACCCACGACAATTTCCTACCATCAATTTTGGTGTCGTTGCCGGGGACGGTGCTAGTTTAGACTTAGTTTGCTTATTAGCTAGACTTAGTTACCCTTCTTGTGCTCTTCTTTTATCTCTTGTGCATATTCAGGATTCTTTTTTCTTAGTTTTTATTGTTTCCTCCTCTCTTTGTCTTGGGTAGTATTCGATTATTGTCTTTGCCTAGTGCCCATAAAGCACTAGGTGTTCTCACGTTTGTTTGAGTGTGTAGTGTATGCCTAGGAGGGGAGGCGATTTCTTTCTCTTCAATCCAGAGCCGGAAAGACTCTTTAGAGCCTTTCGCCAATGGACGATTGACCGGGTTAGAATCTCTCAATCAAGTGCTAGCAATACCATCGAAGAACAAGCCCAAGGATCCGACTTTATCGAACAACCTCAAGGCAATACCGAAGGGATCTTCATAAATCCTTTTGGTACTTCTCAACCTAGTTCTCCATCAACATCTACATCAACACCATCTACACCGTCCTCTCCCGCATATCCAATAATGCCTAAGTTCTCTTCTCATTCAACCTTTACGGAAGACGTTTTGCCCGGTCCAACCGCTTTACCGCAGGCTTATACCGGCAACTTTGTGGCAAAAACACAATTCATCCAATTGGTCGAAAGAAGTCAATTTAGTGGGTTACCAACCGAAGATCCTCATCAACACATGGAAACTTTTTTGGATTATTGCGATGCTATCTCACAAACGGGAATAACCCAAGGCCAAATCCGGTGGGTATTATTTCCTTTTTCTTTGATCAGTAAAGCAAAGCAATGGTTCAAAGGGTTAGACAAGGCGACTCTTGGTATTGATACTTGGAAGAAGTTAGCCTTAGCTTTTTACCAACAATTCTATCCCCCGGAGAAGACAAATCTATTGAGAGCCTCTATCACGGGATTCCAACAACGTGATGAAGAAAGCCTCTATGAATCGTGGGAAAGATTCAAAGCCTTGATCCATTCTTGTCCTCACCATGGTCTATCACAATGGTTCCTTGTTCAACAATTTTGGAACGGATTATATGAAGACTCAAGGGCCATTCTCAACATGGGATCGAATGGAAGGTTTACCGAGGTGGATGATGACCAAACTTGGTCAAGAATCGAGGAGATGGCGGTACACAACTCTCAATACTCAAGGCCTAGGAAGGTGAATCGAGGAGGAAGGCACGAGATCGATGCCATTACACAACTAAGCATTGATCTTGGAGCTCAACTAAAAACCCACATGGAATCTATTGACAAGAAGCTCCAAAGCCATTTTGATCAAGGTCAAAGTGCAAGAGCCTCCCACCAACATTCCATTCAACAAGTTAATGCTTTGGGAGTTGTAGCTCCTTCATCTTATTATGGGATATGCGATACTTGTGGGATAGTGGGACATGAGCCTTTACATTGTCGTGGTAGTATCCAGCAAGTGAACGTCTTTCAAGCGTTCAAGCAAGGTGCCCCTTATCCCCATATGTTTCAAGCATCCCAACAAGTTCCCCCAAAAACAATCTCTACAACACCATCCATATGTGCCACCTCCCTTAAGGGACAACAATCAAAGCTACCAAGGTTATATAGGCAACCCAAGGTCATTCAACAATTTCAAGCAACATAACCAAGGTACCTTCAACAACAATCAAGGGTTCCAACAAGGGAACTTCAATCAAGGTGGTTTCCAAGGGAACCAACACTCCCAAGGACACCATAACTACAACCAAGGTAACAATCAAGGCCTTAATCAAGGTAACTCTCATGGGTTCCAAGGGAACCATCAACAACAACAAGGATCTCAAGGTACTCAGCATGAAAGCAAGCAAAGGAGTCGGTATCCTATTCATGATTATGGCATTCCTCTAGCCATCACCAACACTTCTCATAACCAACAATCTCCCCCTCGGGATTTCGACATGCAAAAGTCAATGTTGGACATGCAAAGAAGTCAATTGGAGACACAAAGAACCCAACAAGAAATCATTGCTCAACTTCAAAGGGATAACTTGGCAAGAGATGCTCATATGAAGATGCTCAAAACCCAAATAGCTCAACTTGCTTCGGGTAGCTCTTCAAGGCAAAAGGGGCAACTACCTCCTCATGGTGAAACGGCAAAGTTTAAGCATGTGAATGCTATTACCTTGAGGAGTGGTTCATCTTATAACTCCCCCTTACCCCCTAATGAGCAAGAACCAATGAAAGAGGTTGTACCTCCACTTCAAGATAATTCAAGCTTGGGAAATCCAATGGAGGAGCAAGTTTTGTGGGAGATTGAGAAACCCCATGAAGACAAGCTTCCCTCAGTTCAAGGAAAAGACAAGGGAAAAGTGAAAATGTCATTTGAAAAGTCCAACCTTAATGAGCAAGACAAGGTGCATATCAAGTTGCCTTTCCCAACAAGGCAATTGAAGACTAAGGTGGATGTTCAATATGACAAGTTCCTTAACATCGTGAATAAATTGGATGTAAGTGTCCCTTTTACCGATCTACTTACCCAAATCCCGGCATATGGAAGATTCATGAAAGAAATCTTGGCTAGGAAGAGATCCGTCGACAAGGAAGAGACCATAGCGTTCACAAGAGTAGTGAGCGAGCTTATTCAAGGTTCTACGCTTCCCAAGTTGAAGGATCCGGGTAGTTTCTCGATCCCGTGCACCATAGGCAACTTCAAGATTGAGAGAGCACTATGTGATTTGGGTGCGAGTGTAAGCATCATTCCCTATTCCATTTGTGAGCGGCTTGGGATGAAAGAGCTCAAGAGTACTTCCATTACACTCCAAATGGACGATAGTTCCCTCAACCGACCTTTGGGGATGTTGGAAGATGTGCCAATAAGAATCGGGAAGTTCTTCATTCCGGTCGACTTCCTTGTGCTTGACATGCCGGAAGATGCTATCACTCCCATTATCCTTGGGCGCCCATTTCTACACACCGTCGGTGCTATGATTGATGTAAAAAACGGTAGTGTGGACATGACATAGGTCCACCCCGACGCGGCCACGCGCGGGTTTGGGGAGGCGAATGAATCTCGATATGAAAACGGATCGAATGGAAATCGAAATCAAAGTGGAGTCGCCACCGAACTTTGTGGGAGTTCGGGCCCGTTCGAACCCACTCTATGTTGTAGTAGGTCGTATACAAAATACGGCCCATTTCCGATGTCAGAGTTTATTGGGCTCGTCCCTTAGCATTTTTGATACCGATACCGTCACTACCGGTTATCGTGTATTGAATGACTCTCGTGCGCCAACGGTTTCGGGCATCCGGAAACCGAGGTTCTGAGTAAGGGGTGAGGGTACGTGTTGGGAAGCCCATGAAGGACACCCAACCCCGCCCGCACTAGCGGCCTCTACTAGGATACCGATTGACTCTCTAATACGCGCGTTAGTAATTCGGTGAGAATGCTTATGCAAGGATTGTCTTCCCTAAGCATGTGAATGAATTGAAAGGGTTTCTACGTCGTTTTAATGCAACTAAAATATTAACGTCGAAGTTGTATTTTATCATGCGGGTTCATTTTAATACAATAAAATAAACAAGAATTAAATCAACAAGAAAGCAAACAGTTAGTAACAATGTAATGATATTAACGGTTTGTGCAAATATTGAATGATGTGGGAAGATGCAAGTGAGTTGATGCATGGTTTTGAAAAAGGTGTTTCATGTGATTAATTAAACACGTGAAGACTTAAGTCACGAAAAACGATTGACGAGACTTGAATGCCTTTGTAGGACTCACGGTTTGACGTGATTAAGGGCCACTCGACCGAGTCATTGTGTGACTCGACCGAGTGGGCCTCTGAAAAAGGTTCTATCCGGGTTTTACGACCCTACTCGACCGAGTTACTGACCAACTCGACCGAGTACATCGCCACTCGACCGAGTCACTGTGAGACTCGACCGAGTGGAGGTCGTAGAGACATTCTGTTTCGTTTTACGGACCCTACTCGACCGAGTTATTGACCAACTCAGTCGAGTACGTAGCCACTCGACCGAGTCACTGTGAGACTCGACCGAGTGGAGGTTGTAAGAGACATTCTGTCTCGGTTTTGGTGAGGTCACTCGATCGAGTGGCGTAGGCACTCGGTGGAGTGACACCTGTACGAGCCAGGTTTGTTTGCAATTTTGTTACCGACTTCGAAATTGCTTTTCGTTTTTGATGATTTGATGAATTGGGCATAAATTTTGTGGAATTTATACTCAATTCTGAAATTACGTACTCGTTGTATTCCATATTCGAATACCGAATCGATATGGAATACTTAGAGTGAAAATAAAAAAATTGCTTTGAGTCGTTTGGATTAGCTATCGCGATATGAGTAGATTCCTTCTGCGTTTGATAATGTCGTAATCCTAATGAATCGAATGACAATTATCTTAGCATCAATAGAAATCGCGTTAGCTAATTCGTATGACTAGATCGTTAGATTTGACGCCTAATTACGGAATTAGTATCGAATCTACGAGATTGACACTACGCTATAATTGAAAGACTTGATTCCCTCGGTTTTTCCGACATCGAAATAAATCCCTAGGGATTGTGATGTCGGATCCGCGTCAACGGGTTTCGACCCTTATTGAAAACTGACTTTAGGAATAGATGGATGCAAGGTTAAAGATGATGCTGACAAAAATAATAACGAACTATTGTTTTAGTTAACTTATCTCAATAATCAAATAGTCGGGGCACCGGAATAAGCGACCATCAACGCTGTGTGCAGTACACTTGTATATTCGTGTTTTCTTATTCCGATATCCCTCTTTTTCGACACAAATTCATAAGTATTCTAATGCTTTGATATTAATGGTATTATCAATATTATGACGCAACGAACAAAACAAAAAAACGAAAATAAGGACGCGAGGAGAAAAGGAAAACGACGAGAAGAGGAAGAGAAGGGAAGAAAGGGTTTTGCACCCTCAACCTACATGTTCTTGTGCTCGGTATGGACTCGTAGTCGCGGCTTTAACACGGGAGTTTCGAGGCGTATGGAGGTAGAGTTGTGGTGGTTAGGGTGTTTGATTCCTAAAGCTAGGTTTAGGGTTACGGTTCCTATGCTAGGGTTTGCTTGGTGTAGTATTAGGGTTGTAGAGTGTGGAGAGGATGATCAAAGTTTTTAGGGTTTTGTAAAAGGTTGAAAAAGTTGTCCTTAGGGTTGTGCATGGGTGTGCTTATATAGGAAAAAGCAAGACACCCGGCTAAGGTTACTCGACCGAGTGGGTGGCTGACTCGGTCGAGTGGCCCAGTGCGTCAGCCGTCGGGCTTGAAATAGGCCCACTCGATCGAGTGGGTGGGGCACTCGATCGAGTGGGTGGGGCACTCGATCGAGTGGGTGGGGCACTCGATCGAGTGGCCCAGCTGGGTTGCGCGGGTCCATCGTTTTGGACCGTGACTTGGGTTTTTTGATGGGTTTGTGTTTGACTTGGACTTTTGATGTTGTGAATGGCTGTTTTGTATGCCTCGGAAACGACTTTGACCAGGGTTGACCCAATCGTAAAAAGTCGGTTTTACTTCCGGTATCGGTTTTGGCCCAAATTAGTCCTGTTTGACTCGGAACGGTCCGCTGGGCCTGGATTCGAGGTTGATTTTGCGAGATGTGTACTCCATAAGTGCTTTAGCCAACAACTAATGGATTTGAGCCCATATCCGAGTGCGTAGAAACACGTTAGTGTCCGATCATCATCGGGTGTTTTTTTGGGAAACTACCATAGACACCTGGCAGTCAAAATGCGGGTGTCTACAGAGCCCCCACTCTGACTGAGGCTTGGACAAGGCGAAAGTCAGAGTAGCCACCAGGCCAATCGAGGATTGAAACGTGGCGGACTTCCGGTCGGGTCGTTTATAGTCCATTAGACTCGCGTGAAGGGCTCGCCAGCCACAAGCTAGGAGTCATACCTGAGCTGATGATGATAACTCCGTGGGGAATTGGACTTGTCGCATAAGTCCTGGGTGCGCCTGTATGTAAGCCCATCCCGTGAAATGCCGCCGTTGGCTTTCGCTGGGGAGATATCGTGGATTGCATGTCCCTGTTTGAGTCGTACCTGTATAAGCCACATAAAATGTATGCAACACGTAGGTAGTAAAATGACTCGCGTTGGGGAAAAAAGATTTTTGAAAATTTTGAAAGTTTTAAAAATTTTGAAATTTTGAATTTGGTTTGAAATTTTGACTCCTAAAGAAATTAGGAAAGTTCGGGATGAATATCTTCGTGCTAGTATCGATACTAGGCTTGTGGCTTGATTTCGATTGGGATTAGGAAACCCTTGTGATATGGAAAGAGGGCCATAGAATTAATCCCATTAATACTCCTTTGATGCTCTTGATTTTCTCACAATTCCATCACAATTCACTCCCTTCTTAAAAAGAAATCCTTTTCAATCTTCTCAAGAGACTAGTCATGGGAATTGATAGATTAACCTGATGCTGCAAGAATGGTCCCGACGCTTCAGGGACGCAGATAGGGTAGCGCTTAACCAGACGGGTATAACCCAGTTGTACCCGTTCCGTCAGATGGTGGTTGATCGTTACTTCTTGGATGCTTGTTTGGCTTACTGGGACGACATATATCATGTCTTTGCCTTTCCTCGGGGCGAAGTTTGCCCTTTACCTGAGGAGATAGCAGCCATAGGAGGATGGAATCCAATACTTCGTCTAGTCGTCCCGTACTCAATCTATGACCCGAGGAGGAAGTTGAAAGAATTTTTGGGGCTTTCCCATAACGAAGTATCCCGTATGATGGAAGGTCATACTATTTCTCTGATCGACTTGGCTGAGAAATTTATGAATCCTCTTGATGTTCGAGTCAGACCGGCTTACAGCCGTAGGGCTTTTTCTTTCTGCATGCTTCATGTATACGCTTTCGAGGGTCACATGGATTTGTTATCCTGCATGGGAAACACCCGTCTTCTGACCGTAGTAGATTTGATGGAGACTGAACACAGCCCGGTTTGGCTGATCACGGGCGAGATTATCCAAGGATTGGACAGCCGCAAGAGAGACTCATCAATTCGACTTACCGGGAGCACCCGATTGCTGCAAGTATGTTACTTTGCATTTTTTTTTTGATTTCTCGATTTTTCGATTTTTTATTTTTTCGCGGATTGGCTGCTGCAGTGGGCACTCGATCGAGTCACCCTGGCACTCGATCGAGTGCCCTCGTAAAAACCTCCTGATCTGCTCTCAGAGGTACCACTCGATCGAGTCATCTTGGCACTCGATCGAGTGCCCTCGTAAAAAGCCCTATGTTTGTGTTCAGGGGTACCACTCGATCGAGTGTCCCAGGCACTCGACCGAGTGCCCTTAGGCGGACGCCTACTTTGATTTGGGAACTCATGTTTTTGTTTCTTTTTTTCAGATTTGGCTATATGAGAGGCTATCAGTGATAGATCCTCCCCTTGATGCGAGCAACTATCGTCATAACCAGGTGATGACGAGGAGGCAGGCCATTGACTTTTCTCGTCAGATTACGCAAAAGTATTGGGACGAGGTTTTATCATTCCATGGTGGTCCGTTAATTCGATGGATAGTTCCGTGGTGGCCCATCTACCTTTGGAGTGGCTTGGACCCGAGGGATAGAGCCCGCTATCAAGTGATCCTATCTTTCTGGCAGACGGTTCATTTCTACCCAGATCGCATACTAAGGCAGTATGGATGGACCCAGCGAATCCCTGAAGTTGAAGCAGTTGTGAGTGACCCTATCCAACTGACTGATGTGATGTGTGATACCTGGATGCAAAGATGGTACACACGGCATACTTGACCCATTGTCAAATCTCGCCACTCGATCTGGGTTTCAGACTCTTACACGAAGTGGACCAAAGCAGGGGATGCTAAAGCCCGAGCTGCTCTAAAGGTTGATGAAGCTTTCGACCTGCTGCGAAGGGAGCAAGCTAAAGACAACAGGGGCTTTTTTGACGAAGGAGACACTCCTGCTACCCTAGTTCGTCTTATGTCAGGACAAAAGAAGAAGACCAAGACCCAAGCTGGAGGGTCCAGTACTAAAGGTGCTTGGGGGAAGGTGAGCCCCCAGACTGACTTGGGAAGGAGACTAGGCCCAAAGCTACCCGTGCAGGACCGACTTGGCCCACGGGATAGACTACCCGAGCACGTGCGGGCTCGACTTGGACCGGAGACCGTTGCCGAAGACCCGTTGTCAAAGAAACGGGATCGAGCTAAAGAGGTTCCCCTTGTGATCCGGGAACATTCGTCCCCGCCCCGGCGACCTCGAGCTCCGCGCGACCCTAAGGACAAGGGAAAGGGCAAGATGCCGGGATATTAGTCTCCTTGTTTTATTATTTAGATATTATTATTATTTTTTGGTGTGATTTTTTTTTTGTGCCGTTTTGGCGTTTTTTTTTTTTTTTGTAATTCCCGAGTTCATCGGTTTAATAAAGACGTATTAAAGAATACCGTTTCCGTCTTTTGTTTATTGCAATGGTTGTACCCTTTTGAGGGGTGCCTACGTATCCATGACTAGCGGAATCAAACCAAACGTAGTTCAAAATTGATTTGATTGATTTTTGCAATTTTCGAAATACATCAAGATTATTAATTCGAGATGTGCGACAGTAGAATAATTAATTCTAGCTTATTGACTTGTCTATAATTTTTGAAAATTTATAAAAAAGACAAATCTTTATAAATTTTTGCAAAGGACATTGAGATGGGGTTTAGGGGTAGTAGCGCTTCAGCTGGTCTAGGTTGGTTGGGTTGACAAATTCGTTCCCGTCCAAGTCTGTCAGCATCACCGCTCCTCCTGATAGGACCTTTTTGACTAAGTATGGCCCAGCCCAGTTGGGTTTGAATTTACCCCTTGGGTCAATCGGTAGTAAGGCACGAACCGATTTTAGGACCAGATCCCCTTCTTTGATGTTTCTGGGCCTAACCCTTTTGTTGAAATCCCGTTGGATCCTCTTTTGATATATTTGGATATTGTTGAGGGCCCGTGATCGCCGTTCGTCTAGAAGGACTAGCGAATCGTATCGGGCTTGGACCTAATCTGCTTCAGGTACTTGGCTTTCAAGTAAAATCCTGAGGGATGGCACTTCTAGTTCGACCGGCTGGACTGCTTCCATTCCATATGTCAAATAATATGGAGTTGCCCCGGTCGCGGTGCGGATCGAGGTTCGATATCCCCATAGGGCAAAGGGTATTTTGTCGGGCCAGTCCCGGTAATTCTCAGCCATCTTTTTAAGTATGGTGACGATTGTTTTATTGGCCGCTTCTACCGCTCCGTTTGTTTGAGGTCGGTAAGGCGAAGATGTATGCCTTTGAATTTTATATTTTGCCAGCAATGCGGCAGTTTCAGCTTGAAATTGGGTCCCGTGATCACTGATGAACTCGTGAGGGATCCCATACCGGCATATGATCTTGTTTTGGATGAATTTGGCCACGTGCTTGGCGTTCAAGACACGGTTTGACTCGGCTTCGACCCATTTGGTGAAGTAGTCGATGGCCACCAAAATGAAGCAATGACCTCCCGTCCCGGAAGGGTGCACCTTTCCAATTATGTCTATACCCCATGTCGAAAATGGCCATGGTGATGTCATGGTATATAAGAGAGAAGATGGCATATGCTGTACATTGGCAAAGATCTGACAGTTATGGCAGTGTTTGACATATAACTGACAGTCCGTTTCCATGGTGTTCCAATAATACCCGAGTCTCATGATTTTGCGGGCTAGCATATGGGCGTTCATATGCGGACCGTTTTCACCGTCGTGTACTTCGGCCATAAACTTTTCAGCCTGCATTTTGTCGATGCATAGGAGGAGAGCCCCCTGCGCCGTCTTTTTGTATAATTGTCCGTCGTCCGTGCGAACAAATTAGATTGCCAATCTCCGCAGGGCCTTCCTGGCCCGGTTTTCAGTTCCCGGGGGATACTCTCCCGTTGCCAAGTAGATTAGGACAGACTGATACCAAGGTTCCGGGTCGGCTAGCTCGATGTCTTGGATGGCGTGTACATACGCCGGCTCGGACCATCTTTCGACACAGATCGGCATGCTGGTCAGGTGATCCGGGATGTTCAGTAGAGATGCTAATTTGGAAAGTGCATCTGCGAATTGATTTTCTTCCCGGGGTAGATGAATGTATTCTACCTTTTGGAATTGTTTCTCCAGAACCCTTACCCGTGCTTGGTAAGCCACGAGATTGGCGTTCCGAGTCTTCCATTTTTGGAGAGCCTGATTGATGACCAATGATGAATCACCATGGACTCGGAGGTTTGTTACCCCTAAATCAGCGGCGGCTTGCAACCCGTGAATGCATGCTTCGTATTCGGCTGCGTTATTGGTCACGTCAAAGTCCAATTTGATGTATAAGGGAGTGTGTTCCCCTTGTGGTGAGATTAGCAGAATCCCGACCCCAAATCCTCGGAAATTAGATGCTCCATCGAAATACAAATCCCATGTTTCGGTATCGGTATGGAATATGTCTTCATCAGGGAAAGCCCAAGTGTCAGTGTGGTCCTCTTCAGATATCGGGCTATCGGCGAGGAACTCGGCTACTACCCGGCCTTTGATGGCTTTTAATGGTACAAACTTGAGGTCAAACTCAGCTAACATTAAAGTCCATCTGGACATTCTGCCATTGAGGATGGGCTTCTCAAACAGGTACTTGATAGGATCCATTTTGGATAATACATGTACCTCGTGACTAAGCATGTAATGTCGGAGCTTTTTAGTGGCCCAAACCAACGCTAGGCATGTCTTTTCAAGCATTGTGTATTTGCATTCTTATTCGAGGAACTTTTTACTGATGTAGTAAATATCCCGTTCTTCTGAATCGACTGTCTGGGCCAGCATAGCCCCCATGGCTGTCTCGGTCGTTGTTAGGTATAACGACAAAGGCAAGCCGGGTTGAGGTGGCATTAATACTGGCGGTGCGAACAGAATCTCCTTGATTTTATCGAAAGCCGCTTGACATTTGTCATCCCACAGTACCCGTTCCCCTATCTTCAGTTTCTTGAAAATGGGCTCACATACCATGGTCAATTTTGAAATGAACCGGCTGATGTATTGGACTTTCCCGAGATACCCCCGTATTTCTTTTTCGGTCTTGGGTGGTTGCATCTCGGTGATGGCTTTGATTTTAGCTGGGTCGACCTCGATGCCGCGTTGGCTAACGATATGGCCCAGTAATTTGCCCGATGTTACCCCGAAGCTGCATTTTTGAGGGTTTAGTCTCATGTTGTATTTGCGCAGTCGGGTAAAGAATTTTCTTAGGGCCGCAATGTGCCCACTCCGGTCTTTGGAATTAACAATCATGTCATCCACATAAACCTCCACTTCCTTATGCATCATGTCATGTAATAGAGTAGTGGCGGTCCGCTGATAAGTGGCCCCGGCATTGATGAGCTCAAATGGCATAACAGTGTAACAGTAAGTACCCCAAGGTGTAATGAAGGTGGTCTTACTCATGTCCTCTTCTGCCATTTTAATCTGATTGTATCCGGCATACCCGTCCATGAACGATAGAAGGGCATGATCGGCCGTGTTATCCACCAGTATGTCGATTTGTGGTAACGGAAAATCATCTTTTGGGCTAGCCTTGTTAAGGTCCCGGAAGTCTACAGATACCCGCACCTTGCCGCCCTTCTTGGGTACAGGCACGATGTTTGCGATCTAGTCTGGATATTCAGACACTTGTATAAAGCCCGCTTTGAATTGCTTGTCGACTTCTTCTTTGACTTTGAGGGACCATTCTGGCTTCATCCTTCGGAGTTTTTGCTTTACCGGTTTGCACCCATCTTTAATGGGTATTCGGTGCTCCGCTATTTCCCGATCTATACCTGGCATGTCCTTGTAGGACCATGCGAAAACGTCTTTGAATTCCTCGAGGAGGTCTGTCAATTGTCTTCTCTCCTCTGGATCTAAGGATAGGCCCAACTTAAGCATATGGGGCTCTAAAGTGGTTCCTACATTGATGCATTTGGTTTCTTCGATTACCGGATCTCGGGACTCCCTTTGTTCGAGCCGTTCGATCAGATGTGGAGGTAGAGGTACCTGTTCGTCGGGTTTCTCAATGTCATTGCATATAAAATCCTTGAAATTGAGAAAATTTTGGAAACAAGACAAGTCGTAAGCATAACGGTTTTTGTTATTATTATTATTATTAGTCAATTTTGTGAAAAGCTCGAAAAGAGCGGCCAACTGATCATTGGTCAGTGGCGGGATAGGGAGAGGTCTTGGGACAGGCCCCGAGACCTCAGTGGATAAGGGAAGAGGGGTTACAGACTCGACTTTAGCACCAGACCCTCTAGACTCTGACTCAGACTCAGACTCGGTATCCGGCATGTCTCCCTCGCCGGTGGTCAGCTTGTAGACCCGTCCTTGACTGTCGGTCCACTTGATGGTCTTCCTCCAAGCTCTTCTTCCTGTATCTGCACCAACTTCGGTGATCAGCTTTGTTGGGTCAAACCGGTTGCTGCGAAGGATCAGATTGACCAAATCATCTTTTGGAGCGGGGACAGCCTTGTCTTTTCCAAATAGGAGCCCCAGCACGGGCTCGGCGTTGTTTTCCCCTTTCTTGGACTCGTTTTGAACGAGGGCAAATATATCATCGGG